>CM076574.1:1117351691-1118074062 GCA_034641835.2 Pinus albicaulis
CTAGAATGTCACTAAGTTCCATATTCTCTATTCCTATTTCACTGGCGGTCATATCCGCATCTCCTTATAATTATTTTTCCAACTCAAAGCCTTGTAGGATTTCCCTTGTCGGATTAGGATTGGGATATTTGGTTGCCTGTGAGGGAACATCCTGGGTTTCCTGCGTTAGGTCTAGTACTTGGGGATTTTCGGTTAAAGCTGATTATGACCCAAGAACCTCAAAGGCATTGACAGTGCCTTTAATGGAGGTGCCTGTTTTGTGTTGGTTTCTCCTATTGGCCCGTTGTCTCCCATTCGGATGGGAAAAACCTTCCTGATCCTTGCCTGTGTTGCCCTTGGAATTCTCGGTTGGCTTATTCATTAGGCATTCCCTAAACAGGTGTCCATGTTTGTGGCATTTCCGACACCAGAAGGGGATTTTTTCATAATCTATGGCTTGAAAGAAGACTTCATCTCTAAATTCTAGCCATAGACCTTCATGTAATGCACCTAAAACATCCATTTCTACACATATTTTTACACAAGAGGTGTACCTTTTTTGCAGCGTGGCCTCCGAGGCTTGGATGAAGGTTCCCAGTTTGTTGCCTATATGTTCCAATGATGCAGGTCTCCAGTAATCAATGGGGAGAGAGAATAGGAGAATCCAAACAGGTACATGCGTGAATGTTTCCTGTTTTGGTGCGAAGTTTGGTTTCCAAGGTCTCATGTAGAGGCCTGTTGAGGAATAGAAATATGGTTTGCCATCAAAAATGTGATCCCTGTCTTCCAGGTTCTCAAAGACAACATTGAAGAACCCTTTGGCCCCCAGATGTAACCTGACATCTCCCTTAGGCTTCCATTGTTGCTTGATCCAGAGACAGAAGGCTTTTTCCGTAGGCCAAAATCCCATGAACTTACAGATCACCGCATGTATTGACATATGGTCTTGGTAAGCTTTCATTTTAGGTTCAGTGATAACAACCCACAGACTTTCCATTTTTTTGGGCTTGCAACAACCCAAGTCCTCATATTTCTTAGTTGTTGTGGCAGATCCCTCTAGATCTGGGCCGTGCTGGGGCAGGGCCTCGGTTTCCACAGTTCCTTTATTTTTTCCTTCTGCTCCTTGTGGTTCCTGCTCGAGGTTGGGGTTCCCGTTGTATTTTCCCTCCAGAATCTTGATGCCATTTGTCTATTTTTGATATTGGGTTTCCTTGGTTTGCCCACCAACCTTTTTTTTCTTGCTTAGCTCATCTTTTCCTGCATTTTCAGATCCAGATATCTGCACCCCTTCCAGTGGGGCCTTTCCCTTATCCATCATTTCTTGTTTGTATGAAGGGGCCCCATTGGCCCCCGCGTGCCTCATCTGTTGGGCTAGGGCAAGCCCACGCCTCTGAAGTTCTACGAACAGGGCACTGCCCTCCGCTAAAGTTTGTGACAATCTTTATATTGCAGACCAAAACCCTAGCTTGCCTTCCACATCCTTTACTCCTTTAATTTTTGAAAATTCATTTCCTTGGCTAAAGAGATTTATTTTAGGAAAGCTAATGTTTTAATTTTCAGAAAAAAAATGTTCATATTTTGTGCTCCTTTGTAAATAATAGTGTGTGTGTTTTTAAAATTTTTAGTTCTGACTCCTAAAAGAATCTACACTAGATCTCGTCATATTCTAGAACGAGCTCAAATTGTAGATGACCATGAGAAACTTATTAGAAAAATGAGTTTAGCCGAAAGTCAGGAAAGCAATAGTCCCCCACCCAGAGAAAACTCTCTTCCTAAGGGTTTTGTTACTTTATAATATATTTATTTTTACATTCCATTTGAATACAGTCTATTTAGAAATAATGGTGACAATTTTGTTGAAGAAATTGTGTTTTATCAATCAGTTCTGTAACCTTTCACATCTGAAAGTCAACCTATTGAAACAGAATCTAATTTACAAATTCTCCAAATTTTTGACAAACTACAGGATTTAGTATATTAACTTGGTAAAGTTGTGCATGAAGCTTATGTTCAACAATCTGTTAAACTCTCTGCACTAAAATTAACAGCATCTTCCTCTTATTTTCAATCAGTTCATCCTACATCATCTAGCCCTACTTCCTCTGTAATTTCCACTACTTCTCGAATAACATATCAAACAATGCTTCAACCTACAGTAGGAGCTCCCACCCCTACAACTCTTATACCCTCATCTATTTTTCATCCACAAATCCCAATCATGGAAGCAAGATATGCTCCCTTGGTTTTTGCTCCACCTTTTCACAATATGCCTCCGGAATAGAAAAATAAAATCCCTCAGTTTGATGGTACTCGACCTATCACTTCTCAATGGCATGTTGACAGAATGATTGATTTTTCAGATCTTCAATAAGTTGACGAGGAAGATATCAAATGAGTTTTTTTTCTCAAAGTCTAACTCGGGAAGTTAGAAAATGGTTCAGGGCCTTAGCACCAGCTATTTTTAATGATCTCAATGATTTTCACCAATCATTCCTCAATAGATGGGAGATAAAGAAAAAACCTCTTCAGATCTTATCAGAGTATGAGAACATTAGAAGAGCCCCTGGAGAGAGTGTGCAGGATTACTACATCAGATTTAACAATGTTTACAATGAAATTCCAACAAACATTAAACCCTATCAAGGTTTAGCCCTAATTAAATTCCCTGATGGTTTCGATACTGACATGTATTTCCAATTAAGAAAAATAAATCCTACAACCTTAGAAGAGATGAAGAGAGATGTTGTTATTGTAAAGGCAAATTTGATAGCCAAGAGAGTTAGACTTAGGACTGAGAGGAGGGTAAAAATCAAAGAAGAACCATTAACATCTACCTCTGATGCTAAGATAGATTCCCTAGTTAGAAAAATGGAAATAATGATGGAGAGAATCAACATTACTGATAGGACCCCTCCAAGTGAAAATCAAACTGGTCCTCAAATTAGAAATCCTGATTTTAGGAGGAACCCACCACAAATTAAACAAAGAGAACAAAAGGGACTAGACCAGTAGGTCAGACATCCTTTTCAAGAAAACTATGCTGATGAGGAGGGTGAAATAATTGAATACCTAGATGATACTCAAATCAACTTAATGGGAATAATTGATGATGATTCTATGTTTATTAGTCAAGAAGAACAAGAACTTTTTATGCTTTCACAAATAGAATTTTATTCTGAAGAATCAGATGACTATAAACAAGGATTTGAAAACATTATCATGTAAGTTCACAGGAAGTACAACCTTATAAGTAAGAAAACCACAAATAACCCTGCAACAAAAGCTATTGAAACTCAATTTAATAAGACAAAAGATACTCCTGCAAAGAAAAGTCTTGAGATTCTTCATAAAAAAACTCCAGAAAATACAACTAAGAAGACAGTTGATACTTCCTCAAAAACAACTTAGACAGATGTTCCAACTACTAGCCAACCAAAAGAAAACACCCAAAAAGATGTGGCTGAAAGACCTGATTTCCTAAACATGAATAAAATCCAGACATCCTTTAATATTTAAAATGAGTTAGCAAAGCTTAAAATACCCATTCCTCTAACTGAGCTTATGAGCAAGAATGTGTATAGGTCCCAAGTAATGAAAGTTGTCAACATAGGGGAAGGGTAAGATACAGTCAATTTGAATGATGACCAACCTAAAATTTTTTTTGGACCTGGAGTAGATGGAAAAACTCAAGGAGGTGTACCTCCATTCTATATTATCTTAAACATTCATGACAAAAATTTTCATAATGCCATGCTAGATTTAGGAGCCTCACACAACCTTATTCCTAAGGAATTCATGGAGAAAATAGGACTTGATATCACAAGATCATACAAAGATTTTTACTCTTTTGATTCAAGCAAAGTGAAGTACTTAGGTCTCATTAATTATTTGTGTGTTATTTTGGCACAAATTCTAGCCAAAAGTCTGGTGATGGACATAGTTGTTGCATATATAGCCCCTAATTATGGATTGTTATTGTCTCACTCATGGGGAGCCAAGTTACAAGGAACCCTCTAGATGGACATGACCTTCACTACTATCCCAGTGTTTGGTCAACAAAGTAGGTTGTATAGGGAGACACTAATGAATTTCATGGTCAGTAGCTAAGAGAAACCCCACAACTATCCTTTATACTTTTTCCACTCAGACCTTGACTCATTCATATTGTATAATGATGGGGATATGGAAAAACACATTGCCAACTTAGAAACTAATATATGTGAAATCAAAGAAAACAAGACAACAACATTGGAACATAATACCCAAGATACCACCCTTTGGAATATGGAATTTGATGGAGTTGTTGTTGGAATTACTGAGAGGGGGGGTGAATCAATATTCCTTTCAATTAATATTATTATTAATATTTCACAGCATTAATTAATCTTCAATTATTATCAGTGTTTGTACAATGATAGCAGTAAACAAAAGGAACACAAATGCACACAGTTTTTAAGGTGGAAACCCCCTCCGGGACAAAAACCACCTGAATTCTTTTCTAATAATTCTTTAATATTCAAATCCAATTGAAAATAAAGCTCCAAATTATTAGAATCTAGAAAATCATTCTTCTCCATCTCCCACTAGATGGACGCTCCAATGCCCGAGATTCTTCAATAGTCAACTCAACGGATGCCCCAACACCCAATGAGCTATAACTCACCATAGCACCACCCTAACACCCTGAAGTTTTCACAAGCTTGAACCTGTTGGTGACTTCATGCACCTGCCTAGCACCACCCTACCACCCTATAGAAGAATAAAAGAAGAATGGACTCCCGTATCAGGGAAAATGGTCCACTTTACAATGATATAGAATGATGTAGAAGAAGAATACACACTAGACCATAACCCCAACTATGAAACAAACACCTAATGATGATCCTAGAACTCCTGACACTGCTTCTTCAAATCTTGGCAGATAGACACTTGTACAATTTTTACAATGATGCTTTTACAATAACTTAGTACAATGATACTGTTACAATGACTATATGCAGTGCTGCCCACTTGAAAACTTCATGTGGTGAGCTTCTTGTTGTCGTTCTGCACCTTGATTGTTTCTCTTTTCATGCTACCCTTTCTCACTCTTCAGAACATTAGATCATGCATTGATTCTTATCTCGATGAATATATAATACCTGTAAAAAGTGTTCAAGGAAATACCCATGACATGATAATATCAAAACTTACCTCATCCTGTAGAGCATATGTCAGTGTTGTTGGCCACCTATAAAATTTGTTCTATCAAAAGGTGGCCAAAACATTGTTTAGTCTTCAAGAAACAATTTTCATGGCCAAAATGTTATCTCTTGAAGCCTTTGGAAGATCTCATGCTCATGTCTAAAATCTTCACTGTTGTTTCCCTTCAGAACTCAGAAATTCTGTTGAAAATTCTATGAGAAAGACTGCTGCAAAATCCCTTTTCTCCCCTTCCTCCATTCAGAAATTAACCTTCATTTGTTTCCCTTTTCCTCCGTAAAATTCCTCTTTTTTCAAAACTCCTTTTTAAACTATAGCGAAACCCCCAAAACCTTTTTAAAAGTAAGCTTTCAGGGTAAGCTTTCAGGGTTAGAAGATAAGGGAAGAGGTTTACAACAGAGCTCATAAGGTGCAAGAGAACATAAAGAAGTTGTTTGACAAGAGAACAAAGGCTTGTGACTTCAACATTTGAGACAAGGTACTCAAGTGGGACTCCAGAAGAGAAGATAAGGGTAAACATGGTAAATTTGAAAGTTTGTGGCAAGGTCCTTACATGATTCAGTCCACCATCGGTCCAAATGCCTTTTTTATGCAAGAGTTAGATGGCACAGATCTGTTTGGGGGTCCTATCAATGGCAGGGTCCTTAAGCATTACTACTGCTGAGTTCAATTTTAAAGCTTTCATTTCCATTATAAATACCATTTGATTTGTTCAGTTCCACAAGAAGAAAAATATAAAAAGCAATAAAAAAAGAAAAGAGGGAAGATTGTAAAAAACAATAAAGGTACATCCCCATACCAAAAAAGAGAAATGAATCTGAAAGTGTGCAAGCTCAAATTCCACTCCTGAAAACGCACTTCTAGTTAGTCAAACAGCCTAATCTTGACTAATTAGTTTTAAATTTTCTGCTGATAGGATAGTGAATTCGATTTTCCAGACTATTTAATATTGGCTTATTAGTAGATATATTAGGATAGAAATTAAAGGTTCAAACAAGCTCAAAACCTTAACCTAAGTTTCCAAGTAAGAGATGACTCAAATCTGTTTTACATTCTGAGTAAAAAGATGTAAAAATCTGGTTCTAATTAGCTCAAAGTCTGAACCAGTTGACAAAGGAAAGACAACTCAAAAAGAGGAAAAAACAGAGCTGTAAAAAGGTGAAGGAAGTGCTTTGAATTTTTAGATCTTAAGCCTTCCATTTTTTATTTAAATTTTCTGCAAAAATAAATATCTATGTGCAGCTTGTTTTTCATGCCATAGATCACAACAAGTCAAATAGTTTAATCTTGACTTGACTGTTTTTAAATTTCTGTTTTAGAATTTAGAGAATAAAATATTTTGGACAGTTTAATCCCAACAGATAGTAGATTAGGTAGAGAAACATGTGGGCTCAACTGTTTAATCGAAGTCCATGGAGAAATAAGGAGTAGAAATAGATTAGATTTCCTATTTTCAAAAGAATAAAATGTTGTAAAGAGTTTTCCAATCCAAGTGCACTCTAAATGAAGAAAAAATGTTATATCAGTAGGATTGGGTAGGTATAAAGCTGGTTGATGAAGATCCATTGTTTTTCCTGGCTGCTAATATGTTTTCAAAAAAAAAAAAAAAAAGATTGTCCCAGCAAAGAAGGCAGCCCAATGGATAAGGCACTGATCAGCCTCCCAGAAAAATGGAGGTCTGAAGTTCTTGATGCCTTCAAGAAGGCACCATCCCCAAGTGGAGCCACTGTTGGCCACCTATAAAAAATTTTCTATCAAAAGGTGGCCAAAACATTTTTCAGTCTTCAAGAAACAGTTTTCATGGCCAAAATGTTATCTCTTGAAGCCTTTGGAAGATCTCATGCTCATGTCTAAAATCTTCACTGCTGTTTCCCTTCAGAACTTAGAAATTCTGCTGAGAATTCTATGAGAAAGACTGCTGCAAAAACCCTTTTCTCCCCTTCCTCCATTCAGAAACTAACCTTCATTTGTTTCCCTTTTCCTCCGTAAAATTCCTCTTTTTTCATGTTTTCCGCTTCTTCCATCCATGAAACTCATTGTTGCGTAGTTTAAAAATCCTTTTTAGACTATAGCAAAACCCCCAAAACCTTTTGAAAACCATTTAAAATCTATGAAAAAACCCATTTCTTATTAAGGGTTTAAGTCCCTTTGGGCCAAGTCTCAACCACTTCCCCACCGTATGCCCATGGTGCTAAGACCAAGCGCTAAAACCTTTCGGCGCTAATCGCATCGCAAAAATCCAAAGTACGCAAGTCTTTGCCATGTTTTAAAAAGTTCCGATGTGATTATCCCTCTGGTCATAGCCTTCGATCATATTGTTTCTCCATAAAAACCACGGCCTCGCAATCGGGCGCTAGCCACTTCATATATAAATATTCTGCCCCGATCCATCAAAACCTTTGTTTTATTTAAAAATTTTGGTTTTTCATAAAGTATAAGGGTTTCCACCGGTCCAAAGTTGAAATGATATTGACCGTCGATCTAAGGCCGATCCAACGGTCAGCGCTCAATCGCAAAGTTTCAATCACATGTATTTTATTTGTCCCCCCGATCGGCCACCCCTTTGATTCACTCTCTGCCGTCGATCTGATCTGCAGATCGATGGTCATCGCTCAATCGCATTGGCCCTCCCTGATCGTGCAATCGCATCGGCAATTTCCATCGGACCCTTTCTTCTCTCCCTGCCGATTGCGATCCTCCGATTAGATCTGGGCCATCCACATGTCCAGATTGGACGGCCCATATCTTTCCTGTATGCTTTCATCGCCTTTCGCCCTTCCATTTTATGTTTTTCGATTAATCCCCACCGTCGATCTCAGCGCAATCGACGGATCTGATTTGTTATTTTCCTCCACTCTCCTCTGATCACTTCTAATGAATCCCAACCGTTGGATGATGCCATCCAACGACCCTGCTCTCTTCCCACAACCTCTTAAGCAGTTTACCCAAAAAACGTAGGATTTTCTAATTGGTTTCGTGTTTTGCAGGTGATAATGGTTCTCCATTATAATGAAGAAAGGATGAAGGCCAGGAATGACGATTCCCGTGCCTTTGATTCATCAAAGAGAACCATTCGCTCGGCTCAAACTCTGCATCTCGTCAATGTTTCATGAGGCATTGATTCCATATGAGCCCCACGCGGCCTGCACATCAACAAGACACAGAAATACATAAAAGAAACAAAGAGTATCAGTGTCGAAGACAAAAAATACCAGAACAGAAAACCGAAGACACAGACTGAGCGTGATCTGTCCTAAAACACTGAACTAAAGTGAATTAAAGTGTTTTGGGATGGAATGAAGACAACTATCGATCCGATAAAGCTTCCACCGCCCCAAGCAGAGGCCAATCGAACCCTCTCCAGCTCCTAAAGGCACCTGCAGCCTCACAGTAATCAAAGAAAGCTTAGTCATTATCTGAAACAAGAGGTGTTTGCCTAAAGATAGCCGAACAGTTAATGCAAATCAAATATCTTATCTGTAATTGTCGGCAAAACTATTTTAAAGATTAAGAACAGCCTAGAAGAAAATCTTTTCAATCATTAGACCTCAGGGAGCAGCAACAGAGTTACTTCAATGTGACACCAAGCCTCCAAAGTCAACAAAGGCTCCCACTGAGCTTGATCATAAATGAAAATCAATTAATGCAGATAAACATCTGTAAATTACTTCATCGAGGCCCTCAAAGGCCGAGGAGTCATTAGTCTGTATTCATTGACCCAGGAAACGTTTATCAGATCCCACCTCCTCATTCTTCTATAAATACTTCTGTAAAATATGAGCAAATGTTGGTCTGTGGACATCTGAATGCATGTAATAGTTTTTGAAGCCGCTGATGCCCTGTGTGCAACTTGAAGATACATAAGCTGATATGGAAAGTTTGAAGTTGTAGATACCCACCGAGCTTGCTGATTGTAACTGGTTTGAACATCAAATACAAGCTGTTGATTTATGGGATCCTGATTTGTGTCAATGGTGATGTGTTCTTCACTGTTAGTTGTTACTTTCTTTAATGCTTTCACTCTGTCCACTTTCTCTGATAAAGAGCAACAACCATAGAGCTAAGATTTACTATCAATAGTACCCTACTCTTACTGAAATCTTTACTTCTATGTTTTCTTCATTTGAACGTTCTCTTTGAAGAGTATATTAAAGCAGGTTGGTTTAAAAGCACTTTCCTGATCTAAATTGCTCTTTGTGACTGTTATCTGTGTTTTTTCTTATTGAATATGCTTCAATGCAGGCTAGTTTAAAAGCACTTACCTGATCTCAGAATACTTTTATGTTTTGTTTCTCTAAGTACATGCCGAAGCAAGATAGTTTAAAAGCACTCACTTGATCTCAGGCTGTTCATTGTTCTTCATTTGTTTTGCTCTCCATTTCCTATCTGTTTCATTCCATAAAATCGACTTAAAAGATCCTTTGACATAAGTGACTTTCCCCATGGATCCTTCTTGAACCTTGCTGTCCAATTAAAATCCTCCTATGACTCCATAGCCCAATGTTTGAAACCATCTTTACCTTTTCTGTCAGCCGAATCATTCCTTCGCTTTCATACATCTTCACCCTTTATGTTGAACTGCCTTCACCTTCATCATGTCTTCATCCAACCAAAAACAAACAAAACCCATGCTCTTCATAACTAGCCTAATATCACATTTCAGGCTTTAAAGATCACATCTTTAAACTCATTCATAGAGAGATACCTCTCTGGATTCAGGAGGGCTAGATCCTTGAATCCCAAAGAGATTCGATGTTCTCCCTGCAGTTGGACTTTTGCCAGTCTTGCTAATTACATGGTGCTAACAAGTGCTAAACAAAAAAATAAATAAATTAGAATACAAAGAACCTTACAAAATTAAGATATGAACATGCATATATAGAATATACTTACCTGGGTTTCTTTTCTACCCTAGAAATTTTGGTCCTTTGCAACCCTTGACAACACATGATATAGCTTTTTATTGCATTCTAGGAGCTCGATATTGAATCTGGTGTATCTATTTTATTTCAGATCCATAATATGTGATTTTTGGTGCTATAGTATAAATTTGAGTCTTCTTTCCAATGCCACAAGTATGAACTAGTTTGGATTCTTCAAGGCAAAGTTATGCCCAATATATCACAATGACCTAATTATGGACTGGTTCAGTAGAGAGAGCTTGTATGGCATGCCACGTGTCACTGTTTCTTCATTCAGCTCTGCAATTGATATAAAGAAAAATAAAGTCTGTGCACTATCCTCCAATTTTTATTGAATTATAATACGACACTCAGAGAGAGAGTTATGACGATTTTCCAAAGGTCACCTCTTTGAGATGAAGATCAGGAGCTTGCAAAAACCCTAAATTCCACAGATCATATCTCCGAAAATGTAGTGCACCATGATCTAAAATTTTTACAGGAGCTTCCTCAGGATTTCAGATTCACCTCATAAACATTTCAACTTCTGACCCTTTTTGGAAAAAAATTTATAGCATAAATTCCACGATGACCTGTTTCAGGTAGCGAAATCCCTACATGAGGAGGAAATGAGGATCACAATTTATATAAATTCTTAGGTTAAGAGGGAATTCAACTAGTGAACGTGGGAGAGATTTTAGGAGCATAAAAATTATTAATCGTTGACTTTTCAATAACCCATGCCACAACCCCATGGGGTTTTAGCCCACTAACTGGGGTTACTAACTTCAAACATGAATATCTCTCAAAACGTGAAGAATTATGTGGCGTGCCATATATGAACACAAACATCTCAACAAGTATAAACCATAAAAAATATTCTTGACTTGGAATATAGTAATTTGGTAATTCAAAATTCCCATGCAAGATCGGGGTTACCCCTGTTGCTACTTAAGTTGACATCAATGACAACCACTGATCAACAATCTCCCCCTTTGACATCAATGGCAAAGGGTAACTCCCCTTGACACATAACCATCTTGTGGACCTGTACACACTTCCACTCCCCCTTTATTTTATGAATAAGAAAAATCTGATGAGAACTTGGGAGAATCCCAAGCTTATAGCAAATATATTCAAATGATTCACGAGTACTCTTACGATCATCAACACTTCCTTCCCAATCTACATTTGTAAAGGCTTTAATAATGAGATTGTTACCCTTGGGATACCAGAAGCCATATTATGTTGTTCCCTTTAGATATCGAAGAATTATTTTAACGAAAATAATATGTGATTCTTTTGGTGCTGATTGGAATCTTGCTACTTGTCCAACTGCTTGCATAACATCTGGCCGGGAGGCTGTTACATATAGAAGAATACCAATCATATATTTTTACAACCTCTGATCCACATCCTTATATGAGTCGTTTATGCTCAATTTGCAACATGTTACCATCGGAGTAAGGATGAGCTTAAAATCTCCCATTTTGAATTTCTTGAGAATTTCCTTAATTTACTTGGCTTGACATAAATATTCCCTTATCTTGATGATATATTTGAAGCCTTAAGAAGTATGTCAGCTCACCAAGTAAAGACATCTAGAAATTTCTTTGCATATTTGTAGCAAAGTTCTTACTTAGTTAATCATCATTGCTACCAAATATTATATCATCCTCTTTAGCTAGTAGATGTGCTTTAGTTTCTTCATCCAGAACATATATTTTGTTTGGAGCTTGACTTGTTGTAGCCAAAATTTTACCTTACCTACCTTTCATGATTTCACATTTTGTGGATTTGAATAGTATTGTGCAATGCGTGTCCTTAATCACACATTTGTCCAACACTGAGCAAATTGTAATTCATGTTTTCAACCAATAGAACATTCTTGGCTAGAGCATATTTGCTTCCGAGAGTGATAGTACTTGATCCTATAACATTTTAAGATCCATCATTTCCAAATGACACGGTTCCATCCTTCTTCTCTTTCATAGATGCAAATTTCTTTCTATCTCCAGTCATATGTGTTGAGCAACCGCTATCAACATACCACACATATTTGTTGTTTTGAGCCTTGAGAGCGAGAGCACAATTATCAATCTTCTTCTTCTTCCATGTTCATTCATTCTGTGGCTTCGAAGATACTTCTGGAGGATTTTCAAGTCTACAGTATTTGGCTATGTGTCCAAAGTTTCAACATTTGTAACATTCAATATTATTGCTTAAATTTTCAAATCTATTGATGTTTCGTTGAGCCCTAGGAGGTTCATATTTGACAGATCTCTTGGAATTGTATTGATTTTTAGGGTACGTGCGACATTCTACAACTTTATGACCAAATTTTCCACATGAATAAAAATAGCCATGAAAAATATGTTGGTACCTGGATGGAAATATTCGTGGGGGAATTGTCTTCCAAGGATGTTCTTGTGAATCTTTTCCAATTAAGTCTACATTCTTGTTAGATCTCATAGGTTCATTTTATTTTGTTGTAGAAGGTCCTACTTCTTCTTCTTTGTAAACGAGGCCAGTTATGTCGATGTAAGATCATTGATTCTTGACGAGTTCTTCCAATGCCCTTGAGATGTTGGCATAGTTTTGGAAAATTTTTCCCTTCTTCACATCCTTACGCAGTGAAACTACTTTGGCTTCTAATGCTTCCCTTTCTCGGTTGCTTTCTTCCAACTTATTTTGAAGTGACTCTTCAATACATTTGTGTTCTTAAACGTCAATTTTGAGACCTTGAACTTGTTCTTCAAGAGTATTGGAACGGATCTTCTTAGCCTTGAGCTCTTTTATAAGCTTGATTGCCTCCTTAGAAAATTATTTTATGGTAAACCCTTTGTCTTCGTTGTTTGATACCTCTTGTTTATTGTTCTTATCCATAAACAATACTCTCTCATTGGCTTCTTCTTCATTTTCATTGTATTCATCGAATGATGAGATATCTTCTTTTTCTTCACACTTGCAGGTGAAGGCATTTGCCTTTGAAGGTTGTTTGTCCTTATTGGTTTTCTTAGATGCAGTGAACACAGTTTCTATATGCAAAGTGCCCTCTTCTTCATCAAGTCTCATTTCATGTGCTATGAGAACTCCATGTAATTCCTCTTTACTGAGTTTTTCCAAATTTGCACTATATTCTAAGACCAATACCTTTGGGTTGAATCTTCCTAGTAACATTCTAAGAATCTTTTGTATAATAGTCTTCTCGTCAACAGGCTCTCCCAATCCTTCTAGAGTGATGGTTAATTCATCAACATGTTGGAAGTATGCAGCAATGTTTCCATCTTCTTTCATTATGAGTTGCTCAAATTTTGCTCTGTAGTTTTGAAGCTTTGCTTCTTTGACATTTGAGTCACCTTCATATATATTCTCAAGCTTGTCCCATACATTTTTGGTGGTTTTACAACCCAACACTTTATGATAAGTAGATTCAATAAGTCCATTGATAATAATATTCTTTTTTTTCATCATTTACCAAATTCTTCTTACCTTGTTCATCTACAGTTGATGTAAATCCATTTTGAACAGTGTCCCATACTTCGTAGCCTTGCTCCAAGAGATAAACCTCCATTCTTCCTTTCTAGAGTGCATAATTATTTTCATTGAACACAGGTACGCCATTCTTGGTATGATTCGTGACCTCCTTCTAGTTGTTAAACTGTTATTTAAGGAACCAATATCTGATACCAATTGTTGGAAATACTTGGGGGGGGGGGTGAATCAATATTCCTTTCAATTAGTATTATTATTAAACTTTCGGAGCATTAGTTAATATTCAATTATTATCATTTTTTGTACAAAGATAGCAGTAAACAAAAGGAACACAAATGCACATAGTTTTGAAAGTGGAAACCCCCTCTCAGACAAAAATGACTTGAACGATTTACCAATAATTCTTTAATATTCAACTCCAATTGAAAAGAAAGCTCCAACTTCCTAGAATCTAGAAAAGCATTCTTCTCCAACTCCCACTAGATGGACGCTCCAACACCCGAGATTCTTTGGTAGTCAACTGAACGAATTCCCCAACACCCAATGAGATAAAACTCACCCTAGCACCACCCTACCACCTTGAAGTTTTCACAAACTTTAACCTCTTGGTGACTTCATGCACCAACCTACCACCCTATAGAATAATAAAATGATAATGGACTCTGGTACTAGGGAAAATGGTCCACTTTACAATGATATAGAATGATGCAGAAGAAGAAGACACACTAGAACATAACCCCAACTATGACACAACCACTTAATGATGATCCTAGACCTCCAAACATTGCCTCTTAAACTCTTGGCAGATAGACACTTGTACAACTTTTACAATGACTTAGTACAATGATACTGTTACAATGACTGTATGCAGTGCTACCCACTTGAAGACTTCATGTGGTGAGATTCTTGCTGCTATTATGCACCTTGATTGTTGCTCTTGTCATGCTACCATTTCTCACTCTTTAGAACATTATATCATGCATTTATTATTGTCTCTATGAATATATAATACCTATAAAAAATTTCCAAGGAAATACCCATGACATGAGAATATCAAAACTTACCTCATCCTGTAGAGCATATGTCAGTGCTTAAAAAAAAAAAATTAGAATAAAAAGACCCTAATGAAATTAAGATATGAACATGCATATATAGAATATACTTACTTGGAGCTTACCTCTATTGTACCTTGCTTTGATTTTCTGCCCTAGAAAGTCTGGTCCTTTGCAACCCTTGACAACACATGATCTAGATTTTTCTTGCCTTCTAGGAGCTCGATATTGAATCTCGTGTATCTCTGTTATTTCATATCCCTAATATGTGATTTTCAGTCCTGTTGTATACCTTTGAGTCTTATTTCCAATGCCACGGGTTTGACCCAATTTGGATTCTTCAAGGAAAATTTATGCCCAATCCCTCACAATGACCTAATTATGGGTTGGTTCAGTAGAGAAAACTTGCACGACATGCCATGTGTCACTTTTTCTTCATTCGGCTCTGAAATTGATACACAGAAAACTACAGTCTGTGCAATATCCTCAAATTTTTATAGAATTCCAATCTGATACTCAGAGAGAGAGAGTTATGACGATTTTCCCAAGGTCACCTCTTTGAGATGAATATCAGGAGCCTGTAAAAACCATATCTTCCACAGATCATATCTCCGAAAATATTGCACACCATGATCTGAAATTTTTATAGGAGCTTCCCCAGGATTTCTGCTTCACCTCATAAACATTTCAGCTTCTAAACCTTCGTATAAAAAAATTCATAGTGCAAATTCCACCATGACATGTTTCAAGTAGTGAAATCCCTGCATGAGGAGGAAATGAGGATCACAATTCATATAAATGCTTAGGTTGAGAGGGAATTAAACAAGTGAACATGGGAGGGATTTTAGGAGAATAAAAATGATTAATTATTGACTTTTCAATGACCCATGCCATAACTCCATGGGGTTTTAGCCCACTAACTAGGGAACTAACTTCAAACATGAATATCTCTCAAACCGTGAAGAATTACGTGGTGTACCATATATCAACAGAAACATCTCGACAAGTAGAAACAAGAAAAAATATTCTTGACTTGCAATATAGTAATTTTGTACGTCACAATTCTCATGCAAGATCGGGGTAGCCCCTGGTGATACTTGGGTTGACATCAATGACAACCACTGATTAATATTTGTTTGTAAAGAGAGATCATGGGCAGGAATATGGGTTTCAAACCTAGGAACTGACCATGTAGAGGGAAATTCATATAGGCTAAATTTTTAGTTTACAAATAATATAGCAGAATATGAAACATTGATACTAGGGTTACAATTTTTGAAAAAACTTGGTGCTAAAATGATTTCCATTCATGGAGATTCTGAGCTGATAATAAAACAAATCAAGGAAGAATATTCTACTAAACACCCTAGATTAAAATCCTATAGAAATTTTGTCCTATATTTTTTGGAATGTTTTGAAGAATATAACTTATCAGTAATCCCAAGAAATCATTATGTTCTAGCTGATGGTCTGGCCACTTCTTCCAGTACCTGTAAAATTCCTTTTCGTCCCATTCATCAATACACAGTGTAGGTAAAACATAGACCAACGGTCCCACACACTATTAGATATTGGCAATTTTTTGGAATGACCAAAAAATTGAGAATTTTTTCAATCCAAGGATGAGTTTGAGGAAGCCAAAATTGATGAAGTTTCTGAGTTGGAAAATAATGTAGATGCAAAGTTTTATTTAGAAAATCAGTTAGTAAACCATGAAAATAAAGATGTAAATAAAATATAATTATCAGAGATATATCAAGAAACAGAAGAACTAGAAATAATCCAATTGAAAGATAATGCTTTACCCAAAGGATTAGTTCCCTTATAAGAGTTTTTTTATTTTAACGATGTAGCCAAGAAACCTAGAATTCAACCTACTAGAGTTGAAGTGGAAGAATGCAACATAGGAAATGAACAAAACCCAAAGATGCTAAAACTGTATAAATCACTACCCCCTGCTGAAAAGCAGAAATATACCAGTCTGTTCAAAGAATTTATTGATGTTTTTTCATGGAGTTACGAAGACTTAAAACCTTATGACACCAGCATAATACAATACAATTCCAATTAAAGAAGATAAAAAACCTTTCAAACAAAAACTCAGAAGGAATATCCCAATGTTGATGCCTTTAATTGAAAAAGAGGTTAAGAAAATGCATGATGCTAAGATTATAGTACCTTTGAGGTAATTTAACTAGGTATCCAATTTGGTTCCAATCAGGAAGAAGACAGGTGAAATCAGGCTATGTGTAAATTTAAAAAGTCTTAATAAAGTCTCACTGAAAGACAATTACCCCTTACCTAAGATGGATCATATTTTACAAAGGGTGGTTGGCTCCACTGGAATTTCACTTTTAGATGGTTTCTCTGGTTATAACTAGGTTTTAGTTCACCCTGATGACTAGCATAAGACAACATTTACTACTCCATGTGGTACCTTAATGTATGTGAAGATGCCTTTTGGATTGACGAATGTTGGAGCTATATTTCAGAGAGAAATGTACATTGCTTTTGCTAGTGAAATTTTCATATTCATAGTCATATATTTGGATGACATTTTTTTTTCCTAAAATAGATGAAGATCATCTACTACATTTTAAGAGAGTTTTTGAGAAGTGTAGGAAGTTTGGAATTTCCCTAAATCCCAAGAAAACACTATTCAACCTAGGGGAAGGCAAGCTTCTGGGGCATATCATTTCCAAACATGGAATCAAAATTGATCCCAACAAGACCGAGGCCATTTTGAAGATAAGTAATCCTAGGAATTTGAAAGAGCTTCAATAATTTATTGGTAAAATAAACTTTCTAAGAAGATTCATCTCAAATTTCGTAGAACTACTAAGGAACATAACCAACATGTTAAGAAAATACACAGAAGTAAAATGGAGTATTGAGGCAAAACAATCATTTGACCAAGTTAAACAAGCTCTAACAAAAGCACCTGTGTTAATCAGTCCCAACTTCACTAAAGATTTCATAATATTTTCATTTGCATATGAACACAGTGTTGCAACAATCCTCTTGCAGAAAAATGATCAAGGACATGAGCGGACCATTGCTTTCTTTCGCAAGTCTCTAAGAGATGTTGCCCTCAAATATAATATAATGGAGAAACATGCATTTTATCTAATAAAATAAATTAAGGATTTTAGATTATATATTCTTCATTCCCACATTATTTATTATCTTCCAAACTCTGTAGTCAAATATATCTTGACTCAAAATGGACCTGATGGGAAAATAGGTAAGTGGATTGCCATTATTCTTGAACATGATATTGAAATTAAACCCACCAAGCTCATTAAAGGTCAGGTGTTAGCTAAATTAATAGTTGAGTCTAATTTTCATGCTTTTGATATTAATTTTGTAGTTTCATTAGACGACCAAGAAGGGAAGGCGACTCCACAAATAGATGAGGCTTTTACAACTTGCCCCTGGTATGAAGACCTCATTTTTGTATTATTAAATTTAGAAGCTCTTCCTCGTATAAGAAAAACGAAAGCTATATTTCTCAAATTAAAGGCTATGAAATTTTTGTATCCTAGATAGTCATTTGTATTGGAAAGATATTGGTGGAATTCTACTAAATTGTTTATTGAAGGAAAAGGCAGATAAATCATGCATGAATTCCATGAAGGAGACTGTGTTGGACATTTTTATTGGAAAACCACTGCCAATAATATTCTAAGAGTTGGTTTTTACTGGCCCACTGTTAGGTCCCTATATTACTAGTATAGTACCTTATTGTTGTTAGTGTAACCCCTTTATTGTTATTATTGTACCCTTGTAACCCCAATTTTGTTATTATTGTGCCCTTAAATTATTATTGTTAGGTCGGCTAGGATTACATTGTGGCCCACTAGGATTACATTATGGCCCCATGGACTCCTATATATAGAAAGGAGGTTTTGTAAATTGTATCATCCAAGAATTTTTCATTTATGTAATGTATTGGAGGTTGGCCCCTCGAAGTGGCTCATTTCTAAGGCGTTGATATCTCTTTTCTTCTATTTTTGGAGTTGGTTACACAACATTTGGTATCAGAGGTTTGGATTCTAGGGTTTCGCTGCTCCAAACAGGTCATCGTGGAATTTTCGCTATAACTTTTTTTCTACGAAGCTTCAGAAGCTGAAATTTTTAGGGTGCGAAGCTGAAATCTTGAGGAAGTTTGTCTAAAAATTTCAGAGCTTGGTTCGCAATATTTTCGGAGATATGATCTATGGAAGTTAGGTCTTTTTTCAGGCTCCTAAACAGGTCATCGTGGCATTTGCGCTATAAAAACTTTTCTACGAAGTTTCAGAATCTGAAATTCATATGGTGCGAATCTGAAATCCTGATAAATTGCTTCAAAAAATTTCAGAGCTTGGTTCGCAATATTCTTGGAGATATGATCTGTGGAAGGTAGTGCTTTTTCAGGCTCCTGAATTTCATCTCAAAGAGGTGATCGTGGGAAAATTTCAATAACTCTCTCTCTGGGGATCGGATTGGAGTGCCGTAAAAAGTGGTTTCAAGTACACAGACAGTAGTTTCTTGGATATCAATTTCAGAGACAAAGGATGAAACAGTGACACGTGGTAAGTCGTACAAGTTCGCTCTACTGAACCAGTCCATAATTAGGTCATTGTGGGAGATTGGACACAACTTTGTCTTGGAGAATCAAAATCAGGTCAGACCTGTGGAATTCAAAAGAGAATTCAGAGGGATACTTCAGTGATGAATTTTAGATATTGAAGATCTGCAATCACAGAGATAATACAATTTCAATATCGAGCTCCTCAAAGCTAGTAAAAGGTGTGTATTTTTTTTCCGAATTGCATAAGTCTTGTTTGAAGAATCAAGTTGAATTGATTGCAAGGGCCTATTGTAGAATAGATATCAATATTGGAGTCTGAAATGGCTCCTAAAAAGAATTCAACACCCATTAAGCCTTTAGAAGGCTCTACTATTACTCATGAAGATGAAGAATGGCAACATGACATATCAAAATTACAAGAGCAAATTTCGCTCTCGCAAAGAACAACAAAAAATGAAATGGAAGTTTTGAAGAAAGGCGTGGAAACTAAGATGGATGGTTTGAAGAAAGGTGTGGAAGCTAAGATGAATGGTTTGGAAGCTAAGATGGATGGCATGGAAGTCGGCATGGAAGCTAAGATGGATGACATGAAGAATGATCTAAAAGCATACATGGAAGGCTTGATGACAAGTTTAAAACCAGAAATGATTCCTAATGGTGAAAATATATTAGAAGAACCTCATGATGAGAACAAAATAAATGTTAATCGTGATTTCATAAACTCTAATGTTGGCGGGAAGAACCACCATATTCCAAAAATGGATATGAGGAAGTTTGATGGAAGGGATCCTGTAACATGGATACTACAGATGGAGCAATATTTTGATCTCCATAACGTGCAAAACACACAAAAGGTACGCATTGCAACTTTACATTTAGAGCAAAATACATTTGTATGGTATCGATGGCTTTACTCCCGTAAAAAATTGTCACTTGGTCAATTTTTATGGAGGAAATGATAGCACATTATGAGGATACAAAGAGCAACAACTTCTTTAGCCAATTGATAAATCTCAAACAAAAGGGTTTAGTGGGGCAGCACATTGAGGACTTCCAAAAATTGAATATAAGGGTAACTGATATTCCAGAGGAACACATGATTGATCTCTTCATAGGCACTTTAAGGATAACATCCAACATGAAGTTCGCGTTTTGGAACCTGATTCATTGGAGAAGGCATTCAGGTTGGCAAGAAAAGTTGAATGTGAAATTATGGCGACAAGGAAGCCTACCACTCAATTCTATAAAGAAGGAAGTGTTGCTACGCCTAGATTTCCACAACCTACAAGGTTGACACCACAACAATTGGAAGAAAAAAGAGCAAAAGGGCTTTGCTACAGTTGTGATAGCAAATACACTAAAGGTCATAAGTGTGCTGAGAAGAAATTATTTTACATAGATTGTGAAGAGGAAGAAGAAAATGAACAAGAAGAGGATATACACCAGGAAACATCTCTAGAAGAGGAAGAAATGAATCCGACCATATCGTGTAATGCACTGGCAGGAATTACCACTCCTCAAACTCTCAAGATAGCAGGACAAATCAAGAAGAAAAAGGTAATAGTGTTGATTGATTCAGGTAGCACCCATAATTTTATTCATTGTAAGGTAGCCAGGGAATTAAATTGTTTCCTATACCCAGCACCAGAATGTCAAGTGATGGTTGCAAATGGAGGAACTATAAATTGCTCTGGAAAATGCCATAATATCAAGCTAACCATGGGGAATATGTATTGACTAGTCCAATGCTTTCCATTCCTATGGGAGGTGCTGATGTTGTACTAGGAGTACAATGGTTACAATCTTTGGGGACGGTAACTTTTAATTTTCAAGAACTTTTCTTGAAATTTTTTTCAGAAGGAAAGGAAGTCGAATTACGGGGTATTGAAGGGAAGCCGGGAAGGATAATAAGCTCTAATGTTATGACAAAGCTTCTAAAGAAAGAACATGATCATGATCATGCTATTCATTTAATTCCAGGAAGTGTTCCTCCAAACATTAGGCCTTATAGATATCCTTACTTCCAAAAGAGCGAAATTGAACGTATGATTGCAGAAATGTTAGAGGCAGGTATAATTCAACCTAGTCAAGGTTCTTTCTCTGCTCCTGTAGTATTGGTACACAAGAAGGATGGATCATGGCGAATGTGTCCAGATTATAGGGAGCTCAATAAGCTCACCATTAAAGACAAATTTCCCATTCCTGTGGTTGATGAATTATTGGATGAATTACATGGAGCAATTTATTTTACCAAGTTGGATCTTCGTTCAGGATATCATCAAATTAGAATGAAGACTGAAGATATTCCAAAAATAAGTTTGTTAAGAATTATGGGAGAATAGCGGCACCTATAACAACATTATTGAAGAAAGATGCATTTTCATGGACTCCTGAAGCAACTAAGGCCTTTGAACATCTTAAAGAGGCAATGTGCCTAGCACCGGTCTTAGCTACGCCAGACTTCACAAAAACCTTTATTGTGGAATGTGATGCCTCAGGAAATGGAATTGGTGCAGATTTAATGCAGGAAGGAAGACCCATTGCTTTTGAAAGTCGTCCAATCAAAGGAAAGTATTTACAGAAACCTATTTATGAGAAGGAAATGTTAGCAATACTACATGCACTGAAGAAATGGCGAACTTACCTAATGGGAAGACACTTCAAGGTAAAAACTGATCATGATAGTCTTAAACACTTTTTGGAACAAAGACTATCGTCAGAAGAACAGCAAAAATGGGTCACAAAGATGTTGGGTTACGACTTTGAAATAATCTACAAAAAAGGAAAGCTGAATGTTGTTGCAGATGCACTCTCAAGAAAGAATGAAGAGGTGGAAGCATTGCTTTGTGCCATTTCTATTATCCAACCAGATTGGATAACTGAAGCAAGAGATGAATGGAAGAAGGACAAAGATGTGTGGATACTCATTCAAAAGTTGCAGCAAGATCCTAGTACATCTGATACATTTAGTTGGAAAAATGATTCCTTATGGTACAAAGATCGCTTATATCTTTGTAAGAATTCCCAACTAAAACAAAAGATTCTTCTGGAATTGCACACTCCTCCTTTAGGAGGACACTCAGGATTTTTAAAAACTTACCACAGGGTGAAGAAAGAATTTTTTTGGGATGGCCTTAAATCTGATATTCAAAAGTTTGTGGCGGAATGTTTGGTTTGCCAGCAGAATAAAGTGGAAACAATTAAGACCCCGGGACTTCTACAACCTTTATCCATTCCAAGTCAACGTTGGGAGGAGATTTCAATGGATTTTATCATAGGTTTACCTAAGTCCGAAGGAAAGAGTGTCATCACGGTGGTAGTTGATAGACTTACCAAGTATGCACACTTTTGTGCATTATCTCATCCATTTAAAGCAAGTACAGTTGCTACTACATTTATGGACAGAATTCAAAAGCTGCATGGAAGCCCAAGGGTTATTGTGAGCGACAGAGATCCCATTTTTACTGGAAATTTTTGGACGGAGTTATTTTCTTGTTTGGGTACTCAATTAGCTCATAGCTCATCTTATCATCCTCAGTCTGATGGTCAAACTGAGATAGTAAATAAATGTTTGGAAGGATATCTTCGTTGTTTTGTATCTGATAAACAAACACAATGGGTCAAGTGGTTACCTCTCTTTGAATGGTGGTATAACACTTCCTTCCATACTGCAGCAAAAATGACCCCATTTATGGCACTTTATGGATATCATCCACCATCCATCACATCATATTTAAGGAAAAATTCGAAGGTTCAAGCAGTGGAAGATCACATCGAGCATCAGCAAGAAGTTCTCCAACTCTTAAAGGATAACCTGAATTTGGCACAAAATCGAATGAAACAACAGGCGGATCAACATCGTAGCGAGAGAAGTTTTGATGTAGGAGATTGGGTATTTTTACGGCTACAACCATACAAACAAATGTCCCTCAAGCAAGCAAAGAAGGATAATAAATTATGGCCAAAGTACTATGGTCCTTACAAGGTGTTGCAAAAGATTGGTACTATGGCATACAAATTGGAGCTTCCTGCTTCTTCGCGAGTACATCCAGTTTTCCATGTTTCATGCTTAAAGAAGGTTATAGGTGAAAATCTTCCAGTTCAAACAGTATTGCCAGAACTTGATGGGGAAGGAAAAATCATATTGGAACCTGAAGCAGTCATGGAAAAAAGAACTCGACAACTACGGAATCGATCAATTTCAGAGTATCTCATCAAGTGGAAGAACTTACCCACTGAAGATTCTACATGGGAGGATGAGAATTTTATACAGAAGCACCGGGAGCTACTCAAGTGTTGAGGACAACACTTTTTTGAAGGAGAGGGGCATGTTAGGTCCCTATATCACTAGTATAGCCCCTTATTATTGTTAGTGTAAACCCCTTATTGTTATTATTGTGCCCTTGTAACCCCCATTTTGTTATTATTGTGCCCTTAAATTATTATTGTTAGGTCGGCTAGGATTACATTATAGCCCACTAGGATTACATTATGGCCCCATGGACTCCTATATATAGAAAGGAGGTTTTGTGAATTGTATCATCCAAGAATTGTTCATCTATGTAATGTATTGGAGGTTGCCCCCTCGAAGTGGCTCATTTCTAAGGCGTTGATATCTCTTTTCTTCTCTTTTTGGAGCTGGTTACACAACAGGTTTATCTTATGTGCTTTGATTATGGATTTTAGACTAGTTATTAAGTGCATATGCTTGTTTGGTTGGATTGAGTTGATACAACAGAACATGAAAGGTCTAGGAAATATAGACAGAAGGAGGAAATGTCTGGTTCATTGGTTAATGGAGTCAAAAATAAGGTCATGACAAACTCATCAATGGATATGGGATATCAAAGGGAAAATCTAACTTGGCCACAGGATCCTTTGTTTTGGAATGAGATGGACATTAATGATTTGGAAAGAGAAGTTTAATTCTCAACAAAGGGAAACTTGAAAACATAACCTAACAATAAATAAATATTTGATAAACAGGGCTAACCATAAATTCTACAAATATTCTTTAAGCAAATAATGACTTCAAGACAACTTTTAAAATGAAATCTTAGACTCGAGGAACTCCCTATTTCCTCAAAGATTTTATTTTAAAGGATTTAGAAAACATAAAAGATTCAATGATAGCGCATTCATAGAAGAGGGAACACCTAAATAACATCTATGCTTACAGCTATAAAGACCTTCAAAATAACTGTTCAAGAAATGGAAAAGGGAAAGATCAAAAATGACCTCTTTGATTAACTTAAAACAATGGTACTTCAAAGGACTACTTCAATAACAGCTTTCAAGTGATAGCAGACAAGCGGGGAGAACCATAAATCATGCTGAAACCAACTATTTTAGCTATTAAGGAAATAAACAAGCATGAAGACTAAAGAGAAATTTTAAAGCCTCTAAAATACTTCAGCAACAGAAAACATTAAACAGTGAAGGGTGAACATGTCTAAGGTGCTTCCAAGAGTCATTTATTAGCCTAAAACTTTCAACCTATTGTAGTAAGATATTATGGAACATAATGAAACAGGGGAAAACATTTAACAGTTCGGAATACTTCACCAACAGCCAAGCTCATGGATCCAATGATAAAGCCTTCTCAAAAACAAACATGCAACAACATCATCAAGACATCCAAGACTTCAATTTATTCTTCAACTTCAACAGACTTGTATATTTATTTTAGAGAGTTTCAATGTTACAACTTGTGATCAAACAACAACCAACAATTTCTCATCTTCTACTGAAGTATTTATAGAAGACTGAGGGGAAAAGATCCGAGATAAGATCTCTTAAGACAATAAATACATATTCAAGACTTATCGGCCCTTTGAGGGACTCGATGGAGAAGTTTACAGGTGGATCACTGTATTAACTATTTTACAATAAATATTAAATCTTAGTGGGAGATTTATTTGACTTTGAGGTTCTGCGTAATACGGGAGTAACTCTGCAGATATTTTTTGCATTTAAGTTACTTGCAGCAGTAATTCCCTGGTTGTACTGGAGGCAAATATCTGATTTTCTTCAATAACTTCGGCCTCTGTCTTGAAAGGTTTGAGGCAACAGGTGGCTCTGTGGTAGCTGAGGAATCAATTCGCCTCAAATAAGGCGGTGGAGGCCTTTCTGTCTATTAAACACTTATAATTTTATTTTAATTGTGTTTTAATTCTGGGAATTAGGCTTTTGATAAGCATTCTTAGCCATGATTCCAAAATATGTCTTCAATCTTCATTCTGTTGTGCTATGTCTTCAAAACTGATACTCTTTAAACTTCTTTTTTTTTTTTTTTTTAATAAAACAGTGTCTTGTCGAGGTGCAGTCTGCGCCGGGCTTCTAAAGGCATCAATGCCCATGAGACATTGATACAACGTTAAATCCAACCCTGTGAATAGCTTTCTTCTATGAATCGAAGGCACGAGAATCGTCATTCTCGGCCTTCGGCCTTTAAATAATGGAAGACCATTTAAATCCTGCATAAAACACACAAAAATTAAGAAATCCTGCGTTTTTAGTTTTATACTTCTTCAAATGGCGAGGAAAGGAGCGTAGTCGTTGGATGGCATCATCCGACGGTTGGGATCACAATCGCAAAATAGGAGCGGGGGGTAATCGCAATTAGGAGAAAAAGAATTGCGATGCGATTGGAGGAGCAGGCGCGAACGGAGGGAAGTGCGATGGTGTGATCAATCACATCCAAAATATCTGCGATGGATAATCGGAACAAGAACATAACATGCAATTGCGATATTATGATCGGGAGGATTTGCGATGAATCGCAGCGCAGATTTTTGCGATGAGCACTTTAAATAAATCGCAATTTGGAGCGATTGTGATTTGCAATAAGCACCTTAACCTATTAGCAAGTGGTTCCAGGGTGCGGCTGTATGGAAGAAAAGGGGTTAAAGACTTAGCCTGTGGGCTTAAGTCCAACACTTATGAAAAATTGTGTTTTTGAATGATTTTCAAAGGAAATGGAGGGTTCCGGTAAGGTTAAAGAGTGAGTATTTAACTTTATAAGAGTGATTTCCATGATGGGGAGAAGAGGAATCATGAAAACAAAGGGGATTTTATCGAGAAAAAGGGAAAAAATGGAGGTCAGTTAAGAGTGGGAGAAAAGGGAAAATGATGGTTTCTCAGCAGTCTTTTCTCATGAAATCAGCAGAATTTCAGAGCATGAAATGGAAATAGTAAATGAAGATTTCGGACAGAGGCATGAGGCCTTCAAGGAGTCTTCAAGAGCCAACAATTTTTAGTGATAAAATTTGTTCCTTGGAGGCTCAAAAAGTCTTAGCCACCTTTTGGTATAACAAAATATTATAGGTGGCTAACAGAAGTTTTGAAGAAAGGCGTGGAAAATAAGATGGATGGTTTGAAGAAAGGTGTGGAATCTAATATGGATGATTTTAAGAATGGCATGGAATCTAAGATAGATGGCATGGAAGCTGGCATGGAATCTAATATGGATGACATGGAAGCTAAGATCGATGAGAAAATGGAAAACATGAAGAATGATATAAAAGTAGACATGGAAGGTTTGACAAATTTGATACAAGAAATGTTTCCTAATGGTGAAAATATAGTAGAGGAAAATCACGATGAGAAAAAAATAAATGTTAATAATGATTTCATAAACTCTAATGTTGGCAGGAAGAACCACCATATTCCAAAAATGGGTATGAGGAAGTTTGAGAGAAAGGATCCTGTAACATGGATACTACATATGGAGCAATATTTTGATCTCCATAATGTGAAAAACACACAAAAGGTATGCATTGAAACCTTACATTTAGAAAAAAATATATTTGTATGGTATCAATGGATTTTCTCCCGTAAAAAAATTGTCACTTGGTCAATTTTTATGGATGAAATGATAGCACATTATGAGGATACAAAGAGAAACACCTTCTTTAGCCAATTGATAAATCTCAAACATAACAGTTTAGTGGGGGAGCACATTGAGGACTTCCAAAAATTGAATATAAGGGTAACTGGTATTCCAGAGGAACATAGGATTGAGCTCTTCATAGGTACTTTAAAGGATAACATCCAACATGAAGTTCAAATTTTGGAACCTGATTCATTGGAGAAGGCATTCAGGTTGGAAAGAAAAATTGAATGTAAAATTATGGCGACAAGGAAGCCTACCACTCACTTCTATAAAGAGGGAAGTGTTACTACTCCTAGATTTCCACAACATACAAGGTTGACACCACAAAAATTGGAAGAAAAAAGAGCAAAATCGCTTTTCTACAGTTGTGATAGTAAATTAACTAAAGGTCATAAGTGTGCTGAGAATAAATTATTTTAAATATATTGTGAAGAGGAAGAAGAAAATGAACAAGAAGAGGATATACACCAGGAACCAACCCTAGAATAGGAAGAAATCAGTCCGACCATATCATGTAATGCATTGGCAGGAATTAGCACTCCTCAAAATCTCAATATAGAAGGACATATCAAGAAGAAAAAGGTAATAATGTTTATTGATTCAAGTAGTACCCATAATTTTATTCATTGTAAGGTAGCCAAGGAATTGAATCATTTCCTATACCTAGCACCAGAATGTCAAGTGATGGTTGCAAATGGAGGAGATATAAATTTCTCTGGAAAATTCCATAACATCAAGCTAGCGATGGGGGAATATGTATTGAATAGTCCAATGCTTTCCATTCCTATGGGAGGTGTTGATGTTGTACTAGGAGTACAATGGTTACAATATTAGGGGATGATAGCTTTTAATTTTCAAGAACTTTTCTTGAAATTTTTTTCAGAAAGAAAGGAAGTCGAATTACGGGGTATTGCAGGGAAGTCGGGAAAGATAATAAGCTCTAATGTCATGACAAAGCTTCTAAAGAAATAACAACAAGGCATAATTGCACAATTATGCTCACTAGAAGTTCCAACATCAAAATCATCTATTGCTACAGATCTCAAAAAAATCTTGGATAATCATTCCAAGGTTTTTGAAACTCCTGAAGGACTCCCACCTATTCATGATCATGATCATGCTATTCATTTGATTCCAGGAAGTGTTTCTCCAAACATTAGGCCTTATAGATATCCTTATGTCCAAACGAGCGAAATTGAACATATGATTATGGAAATGTTAGAGGCTGGTATAATTCAACATAGTCAAAGTTCTTTCTCCACTCCTGTAGTATTGGTACACAAGAAGGATGGATCATGGCGCATGTGTCCAGATTATAGGGAGCTCAATAAGCTCACCACTGAAGATAAATTTCCCATTCCTGTGATTGATAAATTATTGGATGAATTAGATTGATCCAGGTGGATATTGGTGGCCACCCACCTATTCCACTTGGCCCCCCACCATTGTCTCTCTCAGTTTTTCAGTTTCGGCATAACTTACTATTTTTAGCAGTTTTTCGGGTCCTGAAATTCCGGAGCCGTTTTGAGGCCCTAAACGACTTTTATTGGGCATCATTTTACCAAAAAATTTGATCATCAAATTCGTCTCGAAAGTTGTAGTCCTCAGATAGAGCTTTGTAATGATGTATCATGTGCGTCAAACGGAGATAGTATGCCAAAGTTACGTCCCTCGGAAGTTGAAACACCAATTTACCCAAACGGGGCCCATAGTTTTGGCGCTTCATCTCCTAGGGTTAGGTTTTTGGGATGTTTAGGGTTCTCCATTGTTTCTCAATAATAAATAGGCCCTCGGGCCTCATTGTAAAGCAGTTCAGAGGCCTGTAGCCGCCACATCTCTTCTCAGAGATAGCTACCAGTGCCCTAGCTAGTTTTATTTCCATTCTGTCTGTAAGCAAATTTCAGTTCTTTGATATTAATGAAATGAAGTGTTATTTCCGCTGCATCTCTGTATTTATGGTTATGTGTTTGTTCTGTTGCGTTCCTGCATAAATCCGGATCAGTGGTATCAGAGCGGTCTGCTTTTTCTCGATCCTTCTTTGCATGTCCCCAACGAGGTCGGGGTATAAGGAGCTAGGGCTTGATCTGGTGGAACCTTTGCAAGATCGGCCTCGCAAACCTCGACGGACGCCCATGGGGGACAAAAAGAAAGATGAGGGAGTAGGAGATCCTATCAAAATATTGCTCGAGGAGGCCCTCGAAAAACAAAGGAACGCGATGATGGATAACTTTGCTCAGATCCTTCAACGGCTGCCCACCGGCGGCGCATTTGCATCCAGTAGCCACTCTAGAGTTGCGACTCCCTTTAAGGTACAAGTAAATTTTGACATTCCCATATTTGAGGGTCAAATAGACGCAGATGTCGTAGATAGATGGTTGAATCTATTAGAAGGATATTTCTCTGTTCATGACTTTTCAGACCGGGAGAAGATTATTTTTGCACTCCTCAAAGCTACCCCCATGTTAAGGACTGGTGGGAAACCTACTGTGAGAACAAGGACCAGACAGAACCCGCTCTGTTCTCGGCCGTACCAACTTGGAATTCTTTCCGAGACGCCGTCAAGGAACAGTACTATCCCGTGGGGAGCTATGAGGACAAGTACATACAATGGACCACGCTGCGACAACAAAGGGATCAAGATGTGCACGAGCTGACGAATCTGTTCCATACCCTACGCACAAAGTTGGGTATCAAAGATTCAGAGAAACATTTGGTGATAAAGTATCGCAGCTGTCTGCACAGATACATTCAGGAGGAAATGGAGTTCCTCGACATCTCCTCGCTTGGTACGGCATACCGGTATGCTGCCAAGATTGAGCAGAAATTCAAATAGAAGAAGCGAGACTTTGGATCTGCGAATCAAAAGCAAGGAAAAGGTGCTTCCAAACCGCAGAACAAAGGACAGAGCCAAGGCATGGCGACTAAAGACAACCCACCAAAGCCACAAGAAAAGAACAACACCGTAAAGCCAAAGAAGGACACGGGAAAGTGGTGTGAGTTCCATAAGAGCTCCACTCACAACACAAGTGAGTGTCGGGCCAAGCAGTCGCTAGTGGCCGAGATGAGGGCTTCTGAGTCAGATGCATGCTCTGACTTCGAATCAGAACCTGAAAAGGTGAATGAAAAAGGGAAACAGATTATTGATGCGGAGCCCAATGCCACTGTTGCCACTGCAAAGATCCAAAAGGAGGAACCGGAAGATCCAGAGGAGGAGGAACGTCTCTTGCACTCCCAGATGTGGGTAAAGGGCTCCCCGGTACAGTTCATTGTCGACAATGGGAGCCAAAAGAACCTCATTTCAGCAGACGCCGTGAAGCGGTTGGGCTTGCCGACCACAGCTCACCCACATCCATACACCATCGGGTGGCTTCACCGAGGACGAGATCTCCGCGTCAGCCAGCAGTGCCGCCTTCCCTATAGCATCAAGCCCTTCACGGATGAGGTATTATGTGACGTTGCTCCTATTGATGTTTCTGATGTATTATTAGGACAACCATACTTGTAGAAGCGTCATGCTGTGTATGAGTCTCGACCTCGTGCTGTTATTATTACTTTGGGAAATAAGTTGTACAGGATACCAGAGGTACCACCTCCTACGACTATCTCTTTGGTTACTGCAAAACAATGTAGTAAGCTCATTTCCCAAACCAGGAAATTCATTTTCCTAATGATCCGCCCCCAGGGCAAGAAGAAGACTGTGGCCACGACCTCCAGACAGGGCCCCTCTGCACGACAACAACAAATGGATAAGGTCGTGGAGGAGTACGGGGACATCTTTACCTCACCCACAGGGGTTCCTCTGCACTGCCAGGTCAAGCACCCGATTGATCTGACCCCAGGTGCGCCGCTACCCAATGGACCGATCTATCGATGCTCTGCTCTGGAAAATGATGAAATCAAGAGGCAGATTCAGGAGCTGTTGCAGAAAGGTCACATCAGACCAAGTTCATCGCCCTGTGGGAGCCCGATCGTGTTGGTACAGAAGAAGGATGGGACGTGGAGACTCTGTATTGACTATCGGGCACTGAACAAGATCACTGTTTGGAATAGGTACCCAATCCCACAGATTGATGACCTTCTGGACCAACTCCAAGGTGAAAAATATTTCAATAAGATCGACCTGAAGTCTGGGTATCACCAGGTACCAATTGAACCCTCTGATGTGTGGAAGACTGCCTTCAAAGCTAAGGAAGGCCTTTTTGAATGGCTGGTCATGCCTTTCGGGTTGACGAATGCTCCCGCAACCTTCATGAGGATGATGGACGACATCTTGCGCCCATTCACCAACTCATTCGTAGTGGTGTACTTGGATGACATTCTGATCTTCAGCAAGACTTGGGAAGAGCACCTTCATCACATCCGACAAGTCCTCCAAACACCGCGGCAACACAAGTTGTGTGCCAATTTGGAGAAGTGCACGTTTGGCATGACCCAGGTTCAATATCTGGGATACATTATTGATGAAAGGGGTGTGCATGTGGATCCAGCCAAGATCCAAGTCATTCGGGATTGGCCAGCCCCGACTACTATAACAGAGCTTCGCAGCTTTCTGGGTCTTGCTAATTTCTACCGTAGATTCGTGCTGGGATTCTCTCATATCACTTGGCCCTTGAGTCAAGTCACCAAAGGAGGAGCGAGAGCAAAATTATTTTGGTCGGAACCTCAATAGAAGGCGTTCAAAGAATTGAAAAATCGCCTCTGTTCTGCCCCAGTGCTCACCTTACCAGACTTGTAGCAGCCATTTGAGATCAAGACAGATGCCTCTGACTATGCTATTGGGGCAGTTCTTACTCAACAGGGACATCCAGTGGCATATCACAGTGAGACATTGTCTGAGACAGTTCGCAAGTATCCCACCTATGACAAAGAAATGTATTCCACTGTGCAAGCCTGTCGACAATGGAAGCATTACATTTTGGGGAAGGAAACAATCATCCACACAGACCACCGGCCCCTGCAGTTCATACAGACACAAGGGAAGTTGCAGAATGATCGCCATCAGAAGTGGTCCACATATCTGCAACAGCTTCATTTGAACATCAAGTACAAGAAGGGTAGCACCAATAATGTTGCAGACTGCCTCAGCCGACCACCGATCGTGGCGCTCACCACCATGCTCAACTCTTGTGGGCACGAGACTTTTGATTGGCCGCTTCTCTATGAGAGTGACCCAGAATTCGGCCACACTTACAAGGCACTCTTGGGGGGTACACAAGTTCCAAAATTTCACCTCCAAGATGCACTTTTATGTCACCCGGGACACCTTTGTGTTCCTTCAAGCGAGCGTGCCAAGATGATATGGGAAGCACACTTACAATGAGCCACCAAGTACTTTGGTTGAGAAACAAAAGATAACACTACGAAGTATTTCACACAAACTTCGAAAGGATGTCGAAGCAAAAAGATCTGGATCCACATCGAGGATGTAACTGCTAAACCGACCATCACAAGCAAGGCCTATATACTCCACTACCTACCCCTAGTCGGACTCAAATCCATCTCCATGGATTACATGTTGGGCCTTCCCTCTACTAAGAATGGCAATGAATGTGTTTTCATGGTCAATGGCTGTATTCTTCTGCTGACATACATGCCAGGCATAACATCATGCAGGTTACCGTTAAACTCTTTGAATGATATGGTGCAATTCTGGGATCCCAGCGCCTATCTATCGCATTAAGATAGCAGTGTTCCACAAACATTTGTCCACTGTCAATGTTGGACACAAAGCCCACCAAGTCCACAGCTTTCCATCCCCAAACAGATGGCCAGACAGAGGTCGTCAACAGAATGATTGTACACATTCTGCGCATGTACAATTCAAAGCATCCACGCACATGGGACGAGAGCCTCCTCTATGTACAACATAGTTATAATCGGGCTCTCCACAATTCAATCGGCCATAGCCCCTTTCAGGTGGGCTTGGGATTCCAGCCACTATGTCCCATTGACGTAGCCATGCCATTTGCTCGCCGCCAATTCTACCGTCATAGCCATCAAGTTGACAAAGTAAGATTAATTTGTTAACATTCAACACATCTCACAATGTTCATGATATATCACGTAGCCAATGCGAACTATGCGCAGCACTGACGACCGGGTGCGTAGCACCTCTGTGTGGGCGATTAAGTATGGCTGCATTTGCAGAAGGAGCGCCTCACTGGACCTCACCGCAAGCTTCGCCCGCTCCGATACGGGCCGTACACCATCACCAAGGCCGTAGGGAACAATGCTTTCGAGCTTAGTATTCCACCATTCCTTGGTCTGCACCCAGTCTTCAATGTGGATCGCCTTCGTCCTTACTTCCCACCTCTACCTGACACTTCGGACATTGCAGAACAACTCACACCAACAGAGTTAAACCCAGACTGCATGGAACAGGCCACCACAGATTGTATCATGGACATGCAAATTAAGAACACTCGCCAACAGAGGATCCAACTGTATCGGGTTGTCAAAGCTGGCCAACTCCCGCACCAAGGAAAGTGGTTCACCAGGGACCAAGTTCAGCAGAAATTTCCTCATCTCATGGAGGAACTTAACGCAATGGGGACCATTGCTTCCTAAGGGGGGAGGAATGATCCAGGTGGATATTGGTGGCCACCAACCTATTCCACTTGGCCCCCCACCATTGTCTCTTTCAGTTTTTCAGTTTCGGCATAACTTACTATTTTTAGCAGTTTTTCGGGTCCTGAACTTCCGGAGCCGTTTTGAGGCCCTAAACGACGTTTTTTGGGTATGAAAGCGCCAGCGAATTTTCTGTTAAAATTCGTCCCGACAGCTGTAGTCCTCGGATAGAGCTTTATAATGATGTATCATATGCGTCAAACGGAGATAGTATGCCAAAGTTACGTCCCTGGGAAGTTGAAACACCAATTTACCCAAACGGGGCCCATAGTTTTGGCGCTTCATCTCCTAGGGTTAGGTTTTTGGGATGTTTAGGGTTCTCCATTGTTTCTCAATAATAAATATGCCCTCGAGCCTCATTGTAACGCAGTTCAGAGGCCTGTAGCCGCCACATCTCTTCTCAGAGATAGCTACCAGTGCCCTAGCTAGTTTTATTTCCATTCTGTCTGTAAGCAAATTTCAGTTCTTTGATATTAATGAAATGAAGTGTTATTTCCCCTTCATCTCTGTATTTATGGTTATGTGTTTATTCTATCAAGGCTCGCATATATCCCGGATCATAGATGGAGCAATTTATTTTACCAAGTTGGATCTTCGTTCAGGATATCATCAAATTAGAATGAAGACTGAAGATATTCCAAAAACAACATTTCGAACTCATGAGGGTTATTATGAATTTTTGGTCATGCCTTTTGTCCTTACCAATGCACCTTCTACATTTCAAGGGTTGATGAATTCCATTTTCAAACCCTTCCTTAGAAAATTTGTGCTAGTATTTTTTGATGATATACTAATCTACGGAAGGTCTTGGAAGGATCATGTTCAACATGTTGACAAGGTGCTCAAACTATTGCAGGAGAAATAGTTATATGCAAAAACATCCAAACATTTCTTTGGAGTACAAGAGGTGGAATATCTGGGTCATATTGTATTTCACGAGAGTGTTAAGGTAGATCCTAACAAAATTAATTCCATTAAATAATGGAAAGTCCCCACAACCATAAAATGGAAAAGTTTAGGGGCTAATATTCACAGGTGGGCTAATTTTCCATGATTTTTCCAAAAAAAATATTCGCCAATTTCCACTTTTTATAAAAATGATTCGCCAAAATTCTACAATATAAAATTATTTTATGTTAAAATCGCCAACATTATATACAAAGTATATATAAAATCATTATAAATTTCGATAATTTTACAAATACATTAATAAAATTTTTATAGTTTGCATATTAGGTACTAGTGAGATTCGCCAATTTTTTATACTTCAAAATAATTTTGCATCCTTCAAATTTCCCCTGACCATAAAGCAGTTACGAGGATTTCTCTGGTTAAAAGGGTATTATCACAAGTTTATTAAGAATTATGGGAGAATATCATCACCTTTAACAACATTATTGAATAAAGATGCATTTTCATGGACTCGTGAAGCAACTAAGGCCATTTAACATCTTCAAGCGTCAATGTTCCTAGCGCCGGTCTTAGCTATACCAGACTTCACAAAAACCTTTATTGTGGAATGTGATGCTTCATGAAATGGAATTGGTGCTATTTTAATGCAAGAAGGAAGACCCATTTCTTTTGAAAGTCATCCAATCAAAGGAAAGTATTTACAGAAAGCTATTTATGAGAAGGAAATGTTAGCAATACTCCATGCACTAAAGAAATGGCGAACTTACCTAATGGGAAGACACTTCAAGGTAAAAAATGATCATGATAGTCTTAAACACTTTTTGGAAAAAATAATATCTTCAAAAGAGAAACAAAATTGGGTCACAAAGACGTTGGGTTATTCTTTGAAATAATCTATAAAAAAGGGAAGCTAAATGATGTTGCAGATGCACTCTCGACAAAGAATGAAGAGGTGGAAGCATTGATTTGTGCCATTTATATTATCCAACCAGATCAGATAACCAAAGCAAGGGATGAATGGAAGAAGTACAAAGAAGTGTGGTCACTCATTAAAAAGTTGCAGCAAAATCCTAGTACATCTGAAACATTTAGTTGGAAAAATGATTCCTTATGGTACAAAGATCGCTTATATCTTTGTAAGAATTCTCAACTAAAAAAAAATATTCTTTGGAATTGCACACTTCTCATTTAGGAGGACACTCAGGATTTTTAATAACATACCACAAGGTGAATAAAGAAGTTTTTGGGATGGCCTTAAATCTTATATTCAAAAGTTTGTGGCAGAATGTTTGATTTTCCAACATAATAAAGTTGAGACAATTAAGACCCCAGGTCTTCTAAAACCTTTATCCATTCCAAGTCAATGTTGGGAGGATATTTCAATGGATTTTATCACAGGTTTACCTAAGTTCGAAGGAAGGAGTGTTATCATGGTGGTAGTTGATAGACTTACCAAGTATGCACACTTTTGTGCATTATCTCATCCATTTAAAGTAAGTACAGTTGCTACTACATTTATGGACACAATTCAAAAGCTACATGGAAACCCAAGGGTTATTGTGAGCGATAGAGATCCTATTTTTACTGGAAATTTTTGGACGAAGTTATTTTCTTGTTTCGGTACTCAATTAACTCATAGCTAATCTTATCATCCTCAATCATATGGTCAAACTGAGATAGTAAATAAATGTTTGGAAGGATATATTTATTGTTTTGTATCTGATAAACAAACACAATGGGCCAAGTGGTTAACTCTCGCTGAATGGTGGTAAGACACTTCCTTCCATACTGCATCTAAAATGACCCCATTTATGGCACTTTATGGATATCATCCACTGTCCATCACATCATCTTTAAGAGAAAATTCAAAGGTTCAAGCAGTGGAAGATCTCATCGATAATCAACAAGAAGTTTTCCAACTCTTAAAGGATAACTTGAATTTGGCACAAAATGGAATGAAAAAACAGGCAGATCAACATCGCAGTGAGAGAAGTTTTGATGTATGAGATTGGGTATTTTTACAGCTAAAACCATACAAACAAATGTCTCTTAAGCAAGCTAAGAAGGATAATAAATTATCGCCAAAGTACTATGGTCCTTACAAGGTGTTGCAAAAGATTGGTACTATGGAATACAAATCGGAGCTTCTTGTTTCTTCACGAGTGCATCCAATTTTCCATGTTTCATGATTAAAGAAGGTTATAGGTGAAAATATTCCAGTTCAAACAATATTTCCAGGACTTGATGAGGAAGGAAAAATCATATTGGAACCTGAAGAGGTCACGGAAATAAGAACTCAACAACTATGAAATCGATCAATTTCAGAGTATCTCATCAAGTGGAAGAACTTACCCACTGAAGATTCTACATGGGAGGATGAGAATTTTATACAAAAGCACCCAGAGCTACTCAAGCGTTGAGGACAACACTTTTTTGTGGGAGAGGGGCATGTTAGGTCCCTATATTACTAGTATAGTCCCTTATTGTTGTTAGTGTAACCACCTTATTGTTATTATTGTACCCTTGTAACCCCCATATTGTTATTATTATGCCCTTAATAATTATTGTTAGGTTGGCTAGGATTACATTTTGGCCCCACTAAGACTACATTATGGCCCCATGAACTCATATATATAGAAAGGAGGTTTTACAATTTGTATCATCCAAGAATTTTTCATTCATGTAATGTATTGGAGGTTTCCCCCTCGAAGTGGCTTATTTCTAAGGCGTTGATATCTCTTTTCTTCTATTTCTGGAACTCGTTTCACAACAAAGATAATCATCCATAACTATTCACCCTGATTCTGAAGTAAATCAGCCGTAAATAGCAGAACATACTCCAAAAACAGTTTCAATTTCTGAATTAACTGAAGTTACTTCTAAAACAAGTGAATTATCACCCGAAGAACCTGAAATTTTTGAATCGGAAACTGAACCTGCTACATCAAAACCTACTTTAGGATTCGCTACTACAACTTCCAATTATCTTGATTCACCCAGAGTAAGAAATCGAATTACAGAATATCTTCCTCCTGGTCTCATTAGTATTGAAGAAATCAATGATATAGAGGAAGAAGTTGTTCTTCCATAAACTAAGGAAACTTTAGAACTTAGAGAACGTGAATAAATTTTTTACAACCCTTTTAGACAAGACGCTTGGTATTCTTCATTAACATATTTTCTACAAAACTTAGGTCTTCAGTACTCGTCACCCCGAATTCCTTTTTCCCTACACCAATAGGTTATAGACCTCAGCTAAGCATGTCTAGTGAGTCATCTATGTTTATCGAATTGCCAAAAAAAAAATTTGTATGGTGGTTCATCTATTCCTGTAGGTTATCGGTCGCTCTCTGGTACATTCTGAGGAGCATCTCCTCTTCCTAACAAACCAATGTCATCATCTGGTCTAGATGAATCAACAATGAAAAATGAGAAAGTTTATATGATGTTCAAAAATATCCCAAACCCCAGTTCTCAAGGTAGTAATGTATTGCCTAGGGGGAAATCTCAAAATAGTCAAATATAGCCTTGGGGGCAACCTCAAGGACAGTACATACCTTAGGGTCAGTATCAACCTCAAGGACAGTACATACCACAAGGTTAGCCTCAAGGTTAGTATCAGCCTTAGGGACAGTATATGCCTCAAGGTAAGTACATGCCTCAAGGTCAATATCAACCGCAAGGGAAGTACCCAACTCAGGGATTGTAGCCTCCTTTAGGACAACAGTTCTATCCAGAACAAAATATGTTACAAGGAGGTGGAAATTATCTAGTCAATTATCAGCCATATGTTCAACCAAGTTACGGTCTGTCTTATGTACAGACTTCATTGGGACCTTCATATCTCAGAATGGTGTGGGATCCATCTCACGTACAAAAAAATTTACAACCAAATATGCAAGTAACTTATTATCAAGCTGGAAAACCAGTTGGTTATAATAAACCCCAATAACCTATCCAACCTGTCATTCAAACACCTGCATTTGGTCCTATTCAACAACCTGGTCCAAGTACACCTATGACTCCACCCCAAACTTCTGCTCAAACTTCTATTCAAAAAACCACACCTATTCCTAGGGTGTCTACAGCTCCTATCACATCCACCCCTCAAACATCAATACAGATTCCTCAAGTTTCTATTCTGTAGTTTGGACCTACAATTCAGACTACTATTCAGATGCGGACAGGACAACCTGGCACAACTACAGTTATAACAGGTCAACCTCAGTTTACTTATCAACTGTATCAGGGGCCATATCAATATGGACCTGTTCAAACTCCAATCTACCCGCAACAACCGTACCCTGGGTATACATATCAGACACCAGTTCAACCCAAGTATGGTACGGTTATTCCTAGTTATCTAGGGGGCACTCTTATTCCAAATGCACAACCTATTCCAATTTATCCTAGATATCCTCCTCCTGGGACTAGTTTAGTCTCACAAGGCTATCAAAAATACCCTACACGTTGATTTCCATTCATAGAAACTTTCAATTTACCAGATTTATCTTCCATTACAAATGATCCTATACATTATCATCTGTATTAACCGCCTATCCCACATAAGCTGCCCAGTGATATCCCAAAGTTTGAGGAAAATCAGGAGAGGATCCCTCTAACCATGTCATGACTTACCACCTTTGGTGTGCATCCAACTCATTAATCAACGATTCCATTCGACTTAGAATTTTTCAGAGAACATTAATAGGCTTAGCTGCCAAATGGTACATTGAATTACCACGAGGCTCATTTACCGATTTCAACGCTTTGGAAAATGCTTTCTTAACTCATTTTTAGTTTCCAGTCAGATACGACAATGGCACAGAATTATTAACTTCTCTAAAGCAATCTGCACATACATACATATCAGATCATATTCATGAATGGAGATGTAGAAGACATTTGGTAATTTTTTTTATCCCGAATCAAATATTGGCAGAATGGTTTATCAAATCATTGCTATCAAAGATCACTGAATATGTAGCCAAAGCAGGAGTTGTCACAAAAGAAAAAGTTATTGCTCAAGCTTAGTATCTGGACTTGGTATATACCCAGTACAGAACTTTGTACGATAAAATCCCCGATTTACCCCATCTTGGTCAGGCAACAACAAATCCTTCAAGGTATCATGCCGCTGATGGTGTAATTAGTTCAGTTAGTACAACTAAGAGTAAGAAGAGATATTCAAAGGTTACTTATCCCATAATAACTTTACATGATTCACCAAAACGAGAATCTTCCCTGGAAACTTCTACCAATATTCGCATTGTAGATTCATCTACTACAAAGTCAAAAGCTAGCAATAAGAAGAAAGGGAAGAAAAAGAATAAACAGACTTCATCTCCCAAGGAAAAAACTGATAAAAATGAATCAACAGATGATAAAAGGAAACCTAATTATCCTTGTCTTATCTGTAATGAGGATCATATCACCAAGGAATATCTGCATAGGGTTGAGGTATATAAATTCATCAATGGTTCATCCACCCCTGCTATTTTGAAGGATCATTTTCCTGTTCAAGATAGGAAAATGATTGGATCTTCCTCTAAGACATCAGCAGATATTTTGATGGTTGCACTTGATAGCAAGATTATGGTAGTAAAAGCCCTGTTGCTGGTAAAGCAGTAGAAAATTATATTTATGCACAAACTACATCTCCTTCAGTTTTTGATCCACTGCATATCGAGAAACGAAATCCTGATTTAGTAATAAAACTACCTGCCAAAGGTGTGCCTCGTAAATCAGCTTTCAATCCACATGCGAGAGCTGCTGAGAATTACAACATTGTGGAGGATTTAGCAATTCCTCCTTCAGCAATGTTGGCCTTGGAAGTACTGCAATCATGTCCAGCACAAAGGAAATTACTCTTATTAGAGATTGGAGCTATAGATCTTAGGGATTCAAATCTCATGGTCTTCGATTTCGAAAATTTAACACCTCGTCTCCCTCATCAAATGGCTTTTCATATCCCAGTACTAGTCAAAAAAAGACATTGCTTTCATACTGTTATTGATGAAGGAACATATACGTGTACCATGCCATTAAACTATTGGAAATAACTTGGTTCTCCAACCCTTAACCAGTCACCAAAAATCCTTAAAGCTTTTGACGGAAGAGGATTCCATCGATTCAAAATTTTACACGATCTACCTATAGAAGTCGAAGGGAAAACCGTTAATTTAGATATGGAAGTAGTTGATGCCCCTCTAGATTACAAACTTATTTTGGGTTGAAGTTGGTCTTATGCTATGATTTCTATTGTATCATCGTATTTTGGATAATTATGTTTCTTCATCAACGAAATATTGTGAAATTCGATCAGCTCTCATATTATTCATCTGACCCAGCTTCTACTGATAGTATTTAGCATGTAGGAAAAACGACTAACCCTTATGAGGATGTAGGGGTAGGTTTAATCAAATATTATGCTTTAATGGGAATTTTTTCTATGCCTCCAACTAACTTACTGCATAATATTTCTAATATTAATATGATTACATCAAGCACTATTCCATTTGTTGATCCTTGGATAGTGCCTTCAAAATCAAAACTAGATTCATTCAATGGCAGGATGCCTTTGAGTCCTTTTGAGATAGCATATCAAGTAGTACAGTCATTTTCCGATTATTTATCAACTAATAATGATTTGATGAATGTGATCAACGAAGAACAATTTTCAACATCAAGCTCGACTACAACATCAATTCCTGATCCTTTTCAACAAGTGTTTCATACGAATGAAAGAATTCATGTATTCTTGTCTGAAGATGAGTTACCATGGGATGATCTCCATTACAGATCATCACTTTTATCTGAGCTTGATAAATTCGCAAATAATTTTTCCTCTATTTTTAAAGTTGATTATGTCGAGGAACCTCAGAGTCCAATATCGATCACAAATTTAGATTCTTAGTAAATTTGAGGAATATTTCTTCCACCATTCCTATTGACATATCAGTAAAAATTGGAATTATTGAAAACATTCAGATAGGTGCTTCATGTACGCCAGATGAAATTTATACATAGAAAGCCCTATTTCAAGAATTATGCGACATATTTGCCTGGTCTTATGAAGAAAAGCCAAGAATCGATCGCAACGTTGTCATTCATGAAATAAGGACTTACCTGGATGCTAAACATGTTAGACAACGATTACATTCGATACATCCATGAAAATTTGCTGCCATTAAATCCGAAGTTGAAAAATTACTAAGAGAATGTTTTATTTATCAAACCCCTTTAACGGATTGGGTATCTAATATCGTTTCTGTTACGAAAAAACAATGAAAAATACGATTATGTGTTGACTATAGGGATATTAACAATGCTTTTCCTAAAGTCAATTATCCAACTCCTTATATTGACCAAATTATTGACGATTGTGCTGGAAATGAAATGTATTCATTCATGGACGAATTTTCCGGATACAATCAAATAAACGTACTCCCTGCCAATTAACCAAAACCAACGTTTATTTGTCCTTGGGGAACATTTGCTTACTGTAAATTACCTTTCGGATTAAAGAATCCTAGGGAAACTTTTCAAAGGGCAATGTCATATGCTTTTCATGACATTAAACACATTGTGAAACCTTATCTCAATGATTTTCTTGCTCATTCATTACATAGGGAAGATCATCCTACTCACTTACGAGCGATTTTCATGAGATGTAGGTATTATAAGATTCACTTGAATCCACATAAGTGTGTTTTCTTTGTTCAATCTGGTAGTTTATTGGGATTTTTCATTTTGAAATAAGGCATTCGTGTCAAACCTTCAAAGGTTGAGGCCATTATCAATTTACCTCCTCCTTCCTCACTCCGCCAACTCCAAAGTTTGCAAGGGAAAGCAAAATTTCTGCGTAGATTCATCCAGAACTATGCTAAGTTAACCAAAGGTTTTACCGGGATTTTGAAACAAAATATTCCTTTCATTTGGGATGAGATCGTTGATCAATATTTTCATTCTTTAAAACACATGTTCACCCATGCACCATTACTACATCCACCCAATTATAGCTAGGATTACTTTTATACTTAGCAGCCTTTGATTTCACTATTGGAATGGTCTTAGTTGAAGAAGATGAATTCCAAAATGAACATGTGATTTTCTATCTCAGTCAGAATCTCTATCCTACAGAGATTAAATATTTACATGTGGAGAAATTGGCCTTGGCAGCAGTTCAAGTTGTCCAACGTTTTAGTCATTACATTTTGTTAGGGAAAACAACTATGATTTCTAATTGTAACCCAATGATGTACATTTTAAATAAATAATTACTCAGGGGAAAATACTCAAAACGGATAGTTATCCTTCAAGAGTTTGATTTAGAATTTGAAAAATCCAAATCAAAGAAATCACTAGTGTTCGTGGAACTAATGTGTGACTTCCCAAATACTGAAACAGAAACTGTGGTAGAGCATCTGATCGCTGATGAATCTTTGTTTCTTATCACTACGTTAGATATTTGGTATGGATATATTAGCATTTATCTCCAAACCTAAAATTTTCAGCCTGAAATTGCATGTTCACATTGACGAAAGATCCGTTACCAATCTCAGAAATACAATATTGTTGGAGACACGCTTTATCATCGTGGTGTGGATTTTGTATTTTGACGTTGTTTAACTCATGAAGAGGCTGAACAAGTTTTGAATGAATGTCATTCTAGAGCATGTGGAGGTCATATGTCTGGGTATGCCACAACCCAAAAGATATTATGTGTTGGTTATTTTTGGCCTTCGTTATTTAAAGATTGTATTCTTGTAGTCTGAAAATGCCACAATTGTTAAATTTTTTATCGAAAGATGTGTGCACCACCCGCTCCTCTTCACCCCATAATTGTTGTCGGTCCTTTCTCAAAATGGGGCATTTATTTCATTACATGTAACCTTCACTCGGCCGAGGGGCATGGGTATATTATTCTAGCAGTAGATTATTTTACCAAATGGGCCAAGGTGATGCCTACATTTGTGACAGATGGAAAAATTGCAGCTACTTTTGTATCCAATCACGTCATTTCTCGATTTGGTGTACCCTAAGCTATCATTACTGATCATGGGAGCCATTTTCAAAACATTATGATGACCGCAATTTCTGACCAGCTTGGCATGCACCATGATAGTTCTACTCCATATTACCCATAGGCTAATGGTCAGGTTGAAGCTGTCAATAAAGTTTTAACCACTATGATTAAACGGATAATCAGAATTCATAAATCAAATAGGCATACTATGATTTTCTCAGCACTTTTGGCATACCAAACCTCAACAAAAACCGCAACTGGTTTCACTCCTTTTCAACTGGTCTACGGTTTGGAAGCTAAGTTACTGATTGAATGCAAAATACCGTCACACCAATTAGCCATACAGTTATTAGCAGGTACCTCTGAGGTGGAAAAAATCCTTTTTTACCTAGCACAATTAGATGAGACTCGGCGCACCGCTGCATTGGCAGCTGAAGGTCATAAAAAACGTGTTAAATCTCAGTACGATAAAAATGTTACACCTCATATTTTTTCAGAGGGCGACCTAGTATTGGTATACGACCAAGCTAACGATAAAATAGGAGCTGGAAAATTTGAACCTATGTGGCATGGTCCTTATATTGTCAAGCAAGTGCTTGCAAAAGGGGCTTACAAATTAATTGATTATGACGGGTTCTCTTTTGGTAAACCCATAAATGGACTTTAACTAAAGAAATCTTATGCTTGCTTTTTTGTGAAGATCTTACATGTAGATTAGTTTTTTTTCTCTATATTAACTGCTTTAGAATAGATCAGTGTGTCTAGTTAAAAATTTTTGTTGACTGCTATTCTTGCTTATCTTGATTACTCTTGATATTGCAGATGTCGACATCCCTTCAAGCCTACATTGGTTTTGCTGATGGTGCCTGTCGTATTACACAGAATACTTCTTCCGCAGCCTGGGTCATCTATTCACCCACTGCTGAGTTACTTTCTATGCATGAGGTAAGCCTCAGTCAAACAACAAACAATGTTGGAGAATATAGCGTAGTGATTGAATTATTATCTCATGCCATTTCATTTGCAATTCGGCATTTGATCATTAGGTTAGATTCTGAACTCATTGTATTAAATTTAAACAGAGTATACAGAATTAAAAACCCAGCGTTACTGAGATTATTCTTGAAGGTTCTTCTTTTGGAAAGACAGTTTGATTACATTGAATATCAACACATTATGAGAATTTTAAATACATTGGTTGATGAATTAGCTAATAATGTTGTAAATAGACATTTGTGACATTAAAATAGTATCTCCTACTACTATTGATAATCTAAGATTGAGTATACTACCCTAGAACATATTTCTATGTGAAAAAGGAGCATATATGTAGAGAATATTCTTTTTCATATTAGAACCTCTTGTATCATGATAAAATAATCCCTCCAAATGATTTATATGCTCTGAGGTTAATAATTTTAGGATCCCAAATCACTAACAAACCTCATAGGGTTCTTCTTGCACTCTTTTCACAAACATTCCAAACATTCCATTCACAACAAATTTTTAATAGGAGCTCCCATGCATTATCCCTACTAGCTATTATCTCTTGAAATAGAACTACCACTAGCTTCCTTCTTTGAATATGGTCCAAATTAAGGCACGAAAAAAATGAAAATACAAATTCAAAAGACAAACACACATCTATAGTGAAAACCGAGCTTCAATTCATTAATACAAAATATTGAAGGTTGTTTACATGGTGAATGGAAATAAACTAGCTCAAGCGAAGGGAGATACATATCTTTGAATTTTGTTACAATGAGGGTCCAAGGGATTTTTATTATTTATAAATAAGGGAAAAACTTAAACATCCAAAAAAGTAACTAGAGGAGATGAAGCACAAAAATTTTGTGGACCTCGTAGGGGTTAGTTGGTACATCAACTTCACGAGGTTGCAACTTTCACATACAATCTCTATTGGATGCATACAATACCTAGTGAGAAATATCAATATGAGGAATACAAATTTTGACTTAGAACCACTATTTTATGCTATGGGATTTCTCTTTTTACAAAAATACGTCATTTCGGGCCTTAAAATGACTCTGAAAGTTCGCAACCTCAAAAAATGCCAAAACTAGTAAATTTTACTAGAATTACTGAAACCGAAAGAAAATGTATTGTGGGTCCAAGTAGAGTAGGAAGGTGGCCACCAATAACCACCTTGATCAACCCTACGCCCTTAGGAAGAAATTCTCCTCATTGATTTTTTAGAAATTAATTATAGATTCAATATTGCTCATGTAATGTTATAAAACATAAAACAAATCTACTTCTACTTATCCATGGAAAGTAATTCATAATTGAGAATAAATATCAAAAACATGTGACATGAATCAATTTACAAAAATAACATGAGGATAAATCTAGGGGATATCCACTCCTCAAAACCCATTCCTATACCTTTTTCATTAATCAAAAAATAGAGAAGAAATACATTGCTTGTTCAAGGTTGAACAATCTCTGCACCAGTATAATATATCTCACTTCTTCACAAGCCTACTCTCACCATTGCCTAACCAAATTTATGATTTCCCAAGCTCATATTTCCTTGCATTGTTTCCTTTGGAATTAACCTGTATTATTTATGAAATTTCCTCATCCATAACTGTACAATCCCTATAGGCCCTTATCTAACTCCATGCACCACCTATATAACTTGGATAATTATACAAGTGATATTACACTTCCCTTGAACTCCAATATAACTGTGGTAACTCGTATATCATGCATGCATTCTTTTATAATGGTTGATTTGTGAGTAAATTGGTTGATCATTGAGTACACACTCCATTGTTAGACATCCCACTAGTTCCTCGAACAATTGAAACTAGTTTAACTAACTTTAACTCAGGTTATTTGAATTAGATTATTACAACTCAAATTAAACTCAACCTAGGATCCTAAATTTTAGGAATCACTCTACAAGACTCAATTTGGGCCCTCAAATAGAATTCATTGAGCCAACTAAGTCAAAGTAACTTATTTAACACATTCTCGTTGTCTTATGACATGGAATTACATTTTTCTTCTAATTTAATTCAAGGGAAAATTAATAGAGGATTTTCTTATTGCCATTTTCAACATTCCCTCTTAACAAGAAAGTGTTAATTTTTCAAAGGAATACATTTTTCTTTGCTTTCATAGTTTCATTTATAGAATAACATTACAAGTTCACCCCATATCATTATATCATTTCTCATATCTACATTATTATCCATGATCATGTGCAACTATGTAGAAAGAACAATAACATCATCATAATATATACAGCAGAACCTAAAGAAACATAAGGAGAAAACCATGCACACATATAAACACCATGATTGGTTTGAGATGAGGGAAAAACCCACGATGGGGAAAACATTTACAAATTCTTCTTCTTAGATCATCAACATATGATTCTGCAAAGAAGATTATAATGATCCATTCATCCATATCTTCATAATATAGTAAAACAAATAGCACATGCATAATATAACAATAAACATACTTCAGCTAAAGGATCCTAATTCTCAGAACTGTAATGCACTCCCATTGTGTGTAGCATATTGTTGAACATTTTTTTCACCAAGTGGAAATTTCAAAGAACTGTAGATGCATCTTTGAGAGCCTATCTACAAAAAAAATATGTTGAACAGATATACAACATCAAGAAACATGGATCCAATAGATCACCGAACCAACTAATACCAACTGTCAAATTCAATATATAATTCCAATATGCTATCAAATATTGATCACAAACATGCGACTAAGCGAAATATGTCCGAGAGCACTGCATGAGAAAATAAATATGACCTAATTCAGATTTTCTCAGAAAACCTTTAAATCTGAATCCACAATATGTTGTGCCCATAGCTATAACTACCTCGCGACTAGAAGAATACTATGTGCCTATGTATCTAGCCCACATCATCCCAATATTTCCTCAAAACCCTATCTACTACCTTGCCACACTCTACTTGCAGCTATGGCACCCTCGTCGCTACCTTGCCATGTTGTACCCTTGATTTTTCTAGTTCTAGGTGTGTGGATATGGCCGAGAATCCCTAGATCTGAGTGAGCCCCTCCCGTGTGCTTCTAAACCCTATGCAAACTTATTCCCTCGAACCTATGAGATAAAAAATAGAATATATGAAATAAGACAAGGAGTTCAAGAAGAAAATATCTTTAGCAAATGTGTGAGAACGAGCTTTAGGTCACTTCTATTTATAACTTTCGTGAGGGTCTTCTTGGCATGGAACTTGTTGGATTGAGGGGTATTGACCTAGGTTCAGAGTAATTACACGACCAAAAAAACACTCTAGCTACTGGCCCTTTCGTAAGTGATCTTCTTGCGCAAAACAAAGCCTCACCTGAAGCAGTATGGGGGGGTGTTGGAACCATGTTTTTGCACCCTGAGGGAGATTTTGATGTGGATCCAACAAATATAATACCTAGTTCCTTTTGCACACATTCACATAACTAGATCTAATTACAAACAAATAGAAAATTTGTTGCACGCACTTAGATAGTGATAAACAGACTTATCCCTTGCTCATTTATGGATTATTACAGAATAAACCCTTATGCAGAGAGATTATTATAATTCTTATCTAACAAGTAAGTGAAAAAATACTCACGCATAGATTCAATGTACCAATTTGAATATAAATTACAGAAATACATATGCATTCAACATAACATATCCAGATCTATAATAAGCAACAGATAATACGGTTAAAAAATCTAAGACAATAACTATAAAAACCACATAATGTCTGAGAACACCAAAATTTCCTTCTTTATTAAGATATCTTCATCCAATATAATATTTCCCTTCTGCACACATAGAAACAAACTTTGTACACATAGCTCCTCACTAGGTCTCCGCACACACATCCAGCAAGAGCCTTTCTACCCAAACCAAACCAAAACATAGATCAAAACATTCATAAGCATAAGCATATATCGATGTATTCCTCTATTCTATATTTCTTCACTCAACCCTTACATATTTATATCTTTCTAAATGTGCACGTGCCTTGGTTCCAAACCATGTTTTGAAACTCATGGTTTTACCCTTTACCCATTACAATAATTAAAGGACTTTAACCCACCACAAATCCCCTTGATATGTGTGTGCAACACTTATAGATAAAAAATTAACCAAAATGTATCAAAAATTGCACTACACACGGGACCCTTCTCCGAAAAGCCCCAAACACAATATAGTGACTCGTCCCAAGTCACTCTGGTCTAGCTGCCTGAATATTATCTTTGAGTGCCTGTAACGAACTCTGAAATGAAAGAAGGCCTTATGTGATTTGTGTTGCAATGCTCTGTGCTTATTTCACAAACTTCTGCATTGTTGGCCCTTCGACATCCAGGTTGATGCTTCTTTGTGTCTTGCATCAATGGTCTGTCAAAGGTGCATCACCCCATATACCCATGGCTTCATTTTTTCTTCCAATAAATGATTTTTCTGGTGCAGTGTCTCAATCTCTTCTTGGATGGCACAACTCTCCTGCAACCGGGCTAGTCTTTTATCAAGCACAAGTTTTGGCGTCACAACCTGAATGTCATCAAATTGTTGCTCTTCAGCCCTTAGCTCTACCTTATAATATTCCAGATAACGGGGTCATTTGAGATGGAATTCCAGAGATCTATGGCTTCTTGAAGCAGCTGGATACCAACATTCACAATAGCAGGGATGCTACTCCTCAATTATTAGGCAACCACAGTGCACTGTGCACGTACTTCCGGAAGCGTTTCTCATTGCAACTTAATATGGATATCGACGATATTTTTCTCAAGATTTGTGCGGATGGTTATGATCTATGAGCCTAACACCTTCAGCACAGCTACTAGGCTTTCTAAATTAACTGTTGGCATAGCTATGGTAGGTACTATGACCTCTGGTAGGTCACTGCAGAGTCGATCGATCATTGATTCTAATGTCGTGCGTTGATCCTCCTCCGCTCGATGCTCCTCCTATGCATTAGTTTGTTATTTCTGCATCATCATCACTTACTGATGAGACTCTGTAGCCACCTTGGAGGCATGCACCTCTTCATATGACAACTTGTCCATAATAATTATGTGCATGGTGTGAATTTTCCCCGTAGGTGGCATTACCAAGTTGATGCCAACCTCTTTGCAGGCTTGAAAATTATTGCACAAGTTGGGTTTCTTTACTATGAATATAGGTCCTGGAATCAGAAACACCCAGCTGTCTATATGGAATGGAAGAAAAGTGTTGAGGGGTTGCGAGATTGCTCATCCATTGTTTGTCATCTGTACGATCGCTTGCTTCATGTTCTTTCGAACCGTGCTCACTTGTACCTGCAGGTCTTGAGAAACTAGTTATGCATCTATGAGGACTGATTTGTACTGATATTCCACATAATTCCAGAGGTCCTCATTTTCATTCTTGAACGTGTTTTCAATCTCATTTTGGTTGTCTTATATGAGGTTCAGGGCCTCTGTCCTTGTCTTCTTAGATCCTTTCCTCTTTTTGCGTAGGCCAGGGAGGCCTGAGATCCTCTTTTATTCCCTTTTGTTGACCTAGTCTGTGTCACACATGCCCCAGTACCATCACCCTCTTTATCCTCTTCCTCCTTCTCTAGGTCAATAGTTTCACCCATCATGGTTGGTTCTCGCTCTGTCTTTGCATCCTTCTCCTATGGATCTTTCTGTCTCTATTTACTTGTGTCCTTCTACTAATACTTATGCTTCGTCATGTGTGACTTTCTTGGAGTTTTGACAAGAACTGAAGAGTAATCACCGCTATTGTGTCACACTTCTAACAATAAGGTGGGGCCAATTCATTCTCATGCATGCACAGTCTTCCTCCGTGACCATGTAGGGTAGCTCGTACCAAACACCCTCAACATCCCCTTTTGTGTGCATGTGAATATTATGAAAAAAGGATTTAAAATATGTAATGTGTTTTTACTGCTCATAAAATGTTGGTGGTAAGCATGGTTTTGACTGCACCACTTGCAATACCTCTAAATCAAACAAGACCCAATAGATTTTGTTCTATGTGTTGTGGGAAGGAACCTTGGAGTTCCACACTATTGCATAGCATGTAACATTGCACAAATCTGGCTCAATATCTAGGAACTAGACCTAAGCTAGAATTTTTCAACCAATTAGGGAAATAAAAAGTAGAAAACAAACATAGACGAAATGTTTCCTCTCCTCATGCACCTCACACACATTCTCCAGGAACTCTATGCATAGGTAGTGAGCCAAATTATACTCTAGGCACTTCTCACACTTCCCAACTAAAGTAATTACATGGGATGGGACTTCCTTTGGCCAGGACGCCCTCATTAGCTTGCAACAAAGGATTCTTGTGCCAAATTATACTACTGGGTCATTTATTTCACTGATAAGGAATCCCCAAATGTTGCGCGATACCTTATAATATTTCTTGACTTTTTCTACCACTTTCTTCTCTTAGCCTTTTCCTTCAAAGGCCACCATAGGGTCTGCCCCCTAACTAGGAAGGTTGGTGATCTAATGTATCAGATTGAGATCAATTATAATGTGCCCTCTCAACCACATATCAATATTCGTTCACCAAGGTGAGCAACTCACACACCAAAATATCATTAACTGCACTACATCCAAGGTCCGGGACATTTAACAAATTCAATTTCCCTAACTTCTGCAGACCCAACACCTAGGGCTTTGGCTCGACCTTGATCACGCCCTCATCATAAGGGATCGACTCCAAGTATATTTAATGTGTGAGCTCAAGGAACTTCTCCTTGTCATCCAGGTCCTATCCTTCCATCTTTAGCAAGGGGCCCTTCACAAACATCTCCCCCTCAAATGGCACATCTTCAAGGAGCATTGGGGAGTTGATGTATGATCAAATCTTGTCTAGATCTTTTGGATCTTCACAAAAGCCTTGCATGGTGCCATATACTTGGCCAACCGAGATCAAATCTATCTCCATGACCTCATATTCCTTCATACTTTTTTCAGGTAGTTTGGCCATAGGTCTCTTCTAGCACTCTATAATGGTTGATTGAGGTGTCAGGGTCTTCTTGTATGGGGATTTTTGGGATGCTGAAGGCTATGCGTTCTTATATTTCTGCGATTGGGGTGCAAGCACAAGGGATTAAGCGACCGACACAGGGGTCTTATTGTCCTGCGTAGGGTATCATCGGCTGGCGTTGTAGAGAGGGTGGGCTCAGTAGCAGTCATACTCGGCGGAATTAAGTACCCCAACCCTCAATTGCGTAGTTTTTTGTAGAAAAACGGGTTTATTTCAAACATAAGCTTCAGAAAACCCACATATAGCATAGAGAAAAAATAAAATGGAAATAAAAGGGAACTAATGTGACCCTTCCTGTTATATTTGTACTGTTGGTGTAGCCTACACAATGTGATGTTCATTAGCATAGCGCCATAAATGCCAAAATGGCTCCAAAACTAGCATAATATCCTCATTAAATGGAGTTTAGCCACACTTTAAAATGGTAATAAGGTGGTATTATCTAGATTTACTATTCTAATGGCTATTTTTTGGCACCTCTGTGACTTGGTCACCCTCCTAGCGCAACGTTTGCCAGACAATCGCACCTATATGCACATCTGTCATCCTTGTTGCACAACCGAGCTTCCCTAATGCTTGACATATTGTTCTATAGTGTTGTGCCCTCTCATAACTATCTAGGGCTCTGAGACACTCCTATGGACATATATTCATTTAGTGTGCGTGGGGATAAGGATATCCCTATATGGTTTCAACAAAAATCCATTTACATACACATGAAGTTTGTCACCTCCTAAAGTGGCCAACCTGACCACACCTCCCTCTGTGATCTCCTTAACCACATAAGGTCTAAGATAATGCATTTTGAACTTCCCTCGATGATGTGCAATCTTGTTTTCAAATAAAAAAAACCAAATCATCTTCCTTAAAAATCTTTAGCCTAATGTGATTATCATGCCAAGCCTTTATGTGTGCCTTTTGTAACTGCTAATGGAAACTTGTGATGAATTGGTCCTCTTCCATAATATCCTCCTCAACCACGTGTGTGATCACTACAATGCACAAAATTGGGACAATATACTCCATTTCCATGATACCTTCATGCACATACACCTTTCTGAAAGGTGTCTTCCCTATCAACTTCTTGCATGTTGTCCTGTATGCCCACAGAACCATAGGAACACATACATCACAATCATTTCCACTAGAATAAAAAGCCTTAGTGAGCGCGTTATCCAATATATTATCAATATCTTCCACTGTATGATTTACATGAGGGTGATATGGTGTACTCTTTTGATAGTGTATCTTGAATTCTTTAGTCAAGGCTTCCGTTGCTTCATTCAAAAATTGGGTTCCTTTGTCACTCATCAAGACCGTAGGACACCAAAACCATGTGAATATTTTTTCAAAAATGAAATCTATAGTTGTTTCTCTAGTGCATTATTTTACATTAACAAACTCGTCCCATCGGGTCACATGGTCTGTCTTAGTGAATACATAGCGCACACCTGTCTTCTTTCTTGGAGGGTTGATGGGTCTGACGAAGTCAATGGCTAATTTTCCAAAATATTTCAAATTCATTTGTCGGTGCAGTGTTATTACATCCCTACGTGACGGTCTCCATGTTCGCTAACATATGTCACAAGCATGACAATATGTGTGTGCATCATTGTGCACGGTAAGCCACCACAAACTAGCCCGTAATATCTTTCACGCGGTTTATTTCCCTGCATAATTACGTCTTGCAATTATGCCATGAGCTTATACTAATATATCATTTCTTTCAAATTCCAACACATATGTCCTCAATATTTCACTTTTCCCCATTTTGTATATCTCGCCAGCAATCAAGGTAAAATGAACTGTGCGTGTAACAAATTCTTTCTTCAATTTCACTGTATACTCTGTTGGTTCTCTTCCAGTCGTCAGGAAGTGAATAATATGAATGAAGTGATCATCTGCTACCTTAATGGTAAATATTTTCATGTCGGGTAGTCCTTCTTCCAAGTTATTAGGCTCTTATATGTTTTTAATGAGCGATAGATGATTTGGCCCAACATTCAGTCTCCCTATTTCACAATTACTTCAACGTCATACTCCTAGAATAATAACAGCCATTTGCAGATATTCCCCCCCAACAAAAGATTGTTGACTAGTTACTTTAAAATAAAGTGATCAATAAACATCTTAAAATGACCTCCAAAAAAATAGTGGTGGAATTTTGGCAACAGGTAGACCATAGCTAATCCTTCCCTCTTCATGGTTGATTAGTTGCGATCCCCACTTGACAATTTTCTACTCATAAATGCAATAGGGTGATCAATATCCCCTAATCGAGGTTGTGCTAAGGCAACTACTAACGTGATGCTGGATGCATTGACATGTACATTGAATTCCTTTGACCAATCTAGAAAAACCAATATGGGCCCTCTTCTCCTTAAGCAATTCAAAGCACTTCTGGTAGTCCACACTCCAACAAAATGAAGCATATTTCTTCAGCAACTTCTCCATTGCTGTAGTGATCAACCCATAACCTTGAATAAAATTCCTTTAATACCCTATGTGCCCCAAAATCGAGCGCAACTATTTTACATTTGTGAGAACCTCTAGGTTAACAATATAAAAAAATTCACTCAATCCACCATCAATCCTTGCTGACAAACAATATGACCAAGAAATATCCCAAAAGGGATGTAAAATATACACTTCTTTAGGTTGAGTGATATCTAATACTTCTGAAAAGTATCCAGCATTAGGCACAGGCTCGACACATGATTCTTTAATAATCCAAATACAATCCAATCATCAAAGTATACTTCTAAGAATTTGTGAATGTATACCTTGAATGCAGAAAGTACCATGCAGGAGAAGATAATTCGTGCATTCTTTAGACTGAATGGCAAGACTGTGTATTGAAAGGATCCCCAACCCACCAAAAATGTTCTGTTTCTTCTATCCTCTGGTGTGATCCTTATCTAATGGTATCTATAGAATCCATCAGTGAATGAGTAGGCATCGTGCCCACCCACATTGTCGATTATTTCATCAGAGAATTGATTTGGGAATGGGTCATGCATGCAAGCACCATTCAATTTGTGCAGATCTACACAAATCCTTATTTCTCCCTTGGTCTTCTTGTCTTGAACCACCATAAGGCTTACCTAATCTGACTATTCTATTGGTTTAATGATCCCTGCAGCCACAATTTTCTCAAACTCCTCTTTGACCTTCTTCTTGTATTTGGTATTCAATCTATATGGGCATTGCTTTACGAGTAGCGCATCTAGTTTCAAGGTGATCTTCATTACCCCGAGGTATCCTATAATCTGCTTCAATTCATAAACTTTTGTAGGAAACATATCCTAGTATTCAGTTAATGGATATATGACCTTTCCCACTGTATAATCATCCCAATAGTCCCCTATATTCGTTATCTTCAATTGAAAAATTTTGATAGTCGATGATGTCCCTCATCTGCGCGTCGCATGTTGGCAAAACATGTTCCACCAACAACTTTGGGGTATCAAACATGACTTCCTAAATACCCTGTAGTGCCTCATAAAGGCATTCAAAGACACTGCCAAATTAAATTTTAGGATAAATTTTTTTTTTGGGCAGTCCATTAAATATTTCCTCACCGTAGCTTAGTTTCGTAGTACCAATCCATTGGCACCTTCCCAAAAGTGTGGAGGAATATATGCACAAATTATGGCATTGCCTTCTTGCCCCATGCTTCATTACATTTAGCAATATGTTTGCGTGGCTCTTCTTTTCCAAAATGGGTCTCTCTTGTAATGGTATTGGTAAGCTCAAATGGTAGACGCATCATGCGGGTGCATTCTCCCCAATTAGCCAAGCTACCTTTGTGCGTCTCCCACCAGTGTGCTAGGGTCGAGCGCAGAGCTATATCAAGTGCATGGAACCACTGTGCTTCTGGAACAGTTCTTTCAAGTTCTTCTGAAAATAGATTAACATTACTCATGCCATCATAATATGGAAAATATTGTACCTCTGAGGATATGCATCATAGATCTTTAGTTACCCGATTGCAATGAAGCATAGATACCTCATGAAAATCATTTTTCTATTTTTCCATCACCTCGTATGAATCTAAAAATCATGAAATATCCTTCTCCCAATTAAGCGTAACATTTGATGTTGGGTTGATCCAGTTTTCATCGTGCTCAGTTAAATTATAAATAGTGTCAACATCATCGTCACATCAGCTCAGTATATCTTTGTCCTTCTGTAGGGTCTAGAGGAACCACAACCCAGGTTCCATTAATTTTAAACACCATAATTATGCACTTGAGGTTAATGGTGTGCTCCATATCAATTTCTCAATCTAGACAAAACATCATAGGATACGGGTTAGTATCATCAATAATTTGTATAACTTCAAAGTCTGCAACCACGTGGACTCCTTCAATATCCACTATTTCCTGCAAGAGTCTTGCTAATGGGATACTATTTTGATGATTTTCCATGTTCGGCTGCATATTAGAACACTCCAAATTTGGTTCTCCCATTCACTGCGAAGTCTTATTTTGTAAGACATTCACATCAGACCCTAAATCCAAGATAACCTGATCCATTTTGTATGCACCGATCTAATCTATCAAACACATTTCTTGTTTATTTCTTATTTTATTCCTATAAATCTTATTGACAACCTTCTTCTCTATCAGGGGTTCTTCCTTCTCTCCATTGTTGTCTATGAATGCTTGGAGGTTCTTAGTTGCATTCTTATTATGCAACAATTTAATACAAGCCTGCATGAATGGATTTATCACTGCATCTTCTTCTACCATGTCCATAGGCTTGCTTGATGCTTTAGATGTTGATGTGCCTATTTCTACGAATTTGTTCTTTGCTTTTACAAAGGTATCCTTTCCCCTTTGTAAGTCAAGTCATTCCTTATTTTCAGGTTCCTTTCACATCCAGAGGTCAGTATCAAGTTTTTTTTCCTTTGTCTTCACTAGTCATTTCACCACTCCTAGTAATAATATTCACACTTAGTTCTTCTTTGTGCAACTCATATCTTACCATCTGAATATTGTCAGTGGGACTCTGTGGTTACTTTTCCTACATTCTCCTAATTAATACAGGTAAATCTTAAATAAAATGATCAAATTGTCTGGAATACTTGCATGATTGTTGTGCTGGGTTTCGAGAATCACGCGAGTAATGACCAACATCCACACATTTATATGAAATGAGTTTTCCCCTTTCTCAACCAACTCCACCTCCCCTTCCTCGGCCTCTACCTTGGAATCCACCATGCCTAGATGGAGATGTAGGTGACCCTGATTCATGTCCTTCTAAATACATCCTACAAAATCAAACTCAGTTAATCATCAAATCATAGCTATGACAGTTCTTCTCATCATGTGCCACGAATCAGAAAAAATTGCAGAAACGTTTCTTATGCTAAGGGATATATTTACCAATCTTAGGGCATAGTTTTGTTGTGTGCATACTAGTTTCTTGACAAATTGTGCACCATAATGTGGGGGTGCCACTTGGTTCTCCATTGCTCTTAATTGGGCTTGGTCGTCTGGTTTTAAGATAGTCATTGTATAGAGGACATTGATATTTATCATGCCCTTCAACTCTACAATGTATACACCATACACCTGCGCATACGCCCTCCCCCTTCTCTTGGTGCAGGATTTGTATATCTAATTGTAGTACAACTAGGTGGCTTTAAATATATGGAGCCCCAAAATACGCAGATGGTACAGGTGAGGCTTCTAAAATAATTGGAATCTCCACAGCTTCAGCCTATGTCGCAATATTCATTTGATTTAAGGACACATGTAGATGTGGTAGCAACATGTCAATAAACCATTCTTTCTACCATGTATCATCAATGGTAAATCCTCCATCTCTGATGGTGCACTTTAACCATTTATCTACCTCCCATATGGATTCATTAACTTCTATGGTGGATTTCATTTAAATCAGTCACACATTGAGCATATGATTTTAAATTTTAAATTTTTTCCTTCAATGCAGCCTTCATATTCTCAATTTTTTCATTATGGTTCATCACTTCATAATTTATGTACCACTCAAACACATGTTTTTGAAATTAAATAGCCAACAATGCTTTCTTAACATTATCATTATTGATCTATTTTTTTGTCCATACAACGTCTGTAACAAACCCTAATTGGTCCGCATCTTCATTCCCAATACCAAAACAATTAGGTAACTTCATGTAGGCAGCCATATCAGCATTTTTGGGTATGTGTTATATTATTTCCACGACTAAGCACGCGCCGGGGGGGGGGGGGGGGGTAAGAGGGGGCGATAGCCCCCGCTGTGCTAGGCACAACGGGGGACGGTGGGGGCGGTCGGGGGTCAGGGCGGCGCCACGGTGAAAATTTTGGTCCTTAATTTCCGGTGGGTAGTCCACGTCACGTTTTAAATAGTTTTTCCACATGATATTGAGATATGATGGTTTATTTTGGTATTTTTGTAGATCCTGTCAAGGGAAATATGGTTATGTTTTAATCCAGGGTTTATGGATTGGGGTTTATGTATGCTTCGACATGTATATATATGTGTTGTGACACTAAAAGGAATATAATGAAAAATCAAGCTAGTCATCCCGATTTGGGATCCAGGGAAAAATATCTGTGTTTATCTGTTTTATGCAGTTTTATGCTCTCGCTACTGTTTATTTTCTGTTATAAGATTCATGTGTAGATAATTTCTATTCAAAGTTAAAACCTACATTTGGTATCAGAGTTGTTTTGGCTTCAAGGGGACGCCTTTGCTACTGAGGGTTTTTAGTTCGGGCCTGAGGTAGACCCTGTTCAGTGGGAGATCTGCGGGATCGATTTTTGCGGTGAAAGAAGATGGCGAGCGGCAGAAAGATAGAGATCGAGAAATTTAATGGTCAGAGTTTTGAGTTGTGGAAGCTCAAGATGGAGGATCTGCTGGTGGATAAAGATCAATGGATCGTGGTAGATCCAGGTACTAAACCAACAGGAATGTTAGATGAATACTGGAAGAAATTGGATCGGAAGGCTAAGAGCACAATACAGTTGTGTGTCTCAGATTCAGTATTGTTGAATGTATCTAGGGAAGCTACGGCGAAGAATTTGTGGGAAAAACTTGGGACTTTGTACCAATCTAAGTCTCTGGTGAATAAGTTGTTCCTGCGGAAAAAGCTGTATAACCTGAGGATGAAGGATGGAGACTCGATGACAGAGCATCTGAACGCCTTCAATACTGTGGTAAGTCAGTTGTCATCTGTTGATATTCAAATCTCAGATGAAGATAAGTGCATCATTTTGTTTTGTTCTCTACCAGACTCGTGGGACAGTCTGGTTATTGCAATAGGTAGCAATACAACTACCTTGAATTTTGATGACATTGTCTCAGCCTTGCTATCGGAGGAAATGAGACGGATAAATTTGGAGGGTCATAATGGATATGCCTTATCTGTACGAGGAAGGTCCTAGAACAGAAACAAGAATAAGGTTTCGAGTGGGAGATCCAAATCTAGTGGGAGATCTAAATCTCCTGGAAAGTTTGTAAAGGTGTGATGGAAATGTGGATAGGAAGGGAACTACAAAAAGGACTGTAGATCTAAAGCTCCTGAGAAAGGAAAGGGATTTGCTGATGCTCCTTCTGCAGAGGCAAAAACCACCTCAGAAGAGGGTGGGGATGTGTATTTGGCTTCTTCTTCAAATACACATGTAGATCATGAGTCATGGTTGATTTACTTAGGTGCATCCTTTCACTTCACTCCCCATAGGGAGTGGTTCTGCGAGTATGAAAAATATGATAGTGATGTCTTCCTAGGGGATGATAGGAAGGCCAGAATCGTCGGACGTGCAAAGGTCAAGCTGAAGCTGCAAGGTGGAAGGATTAGAACACTTCCTGGTTTTCTGCATGTTCCTGCATTGGCCAAAAATCTAATTTCTGTAAGCAATATGGATGATGCAGGTGTAAAAACAGTGTTCGAGAAAGATGCCTGCAAGATGGTTCGGGGAGCACTGGTATTGATGCGGGGAGTTTGGACTGGAACTCTGTAAAAGCTACAAGGTAGCACTATTATTTATGGGTGTAACAGTTCTATGGTTCCTGAAAGTGGGACAGAAATCTTAGCTGTCTCTAGAGAAAATACCATGCTATGGCATCAAAGGCTTGGACATATTGGAGAGAAGGGCCTTCAGATACTGCATAGAAATGGTATGGTAGAAGGTATGTCTAATTGTTCTCTGGATTTCGATTTTTGTGAAAATTGTGTATATGGTAAGCAGAATCGAGTGATTTTTCCTTCTGGTGCTAAGAGGGCAAACAAGATATTAGAACTTGTGCACAATGATGTGTTTGGACCTGTGTCAGTTCCATCACTGGGAAAGTCTATGTACTATGTTTCATTCATAGATGACTTCTCAAGGAATACATGGATATATTTCTTGGGGAAGAAATCTGAAGCTTTTGATAGATTTAAAGAATTTAAGGCTCTGGTGGAGAACCAGACAGAAAAGGAGATAAAGGCGCTGAGGATAAATAATGGTTGGGAGTTCTGCAAGAAGGAATTTGAAGAGTTCTGTAAGAAGTGTGGTATAGCACGATAGAAGACTACTCCATACACACCTCAGCAAAATGGAGTTATAGAAAGAATGAACAGAACACTGATGGAAAAGGCAAGAAGCATGCTCAGTGGTACCGGGTTAGGACAAGAGTTCTGGGCAGAGGAAGTGGAGACTGCATGCTATCTGGTTAACAGATCACCTTCATCAGTGTTGGAGGATAAGACTCCACATGAGGTATGGACTGGTAAGAAACCCTCTCTTTCACATCTAAGGGTATTTGGATGTGATGCATATGTGCATGTTCCAACGGAGAAAAGGACCAAGTTGGATAATAAATTTGAAAGGTGCATCTTTATTGGGTATAAGGATGGTTTAAACGGTTACAAGCTTTGGAACCCAGAAAGAAGGAAGGTTATATCTAGCTGATATGTGGTGTTTAGAGAAGCGAAAGATGTTGTTAAACATGAAGTCCTACCAAAGGAACCTGAGAAGATAGAGTTTGAGCTAAAGGAGGATGAATCAGACTCTACAACAGAAGAAGAATTAGAAGATGAAGAGCCACAAACTCCAGCTTTGAGAAGATCAATTCGGGAAAGAAGGCAACCAGAAAGGTATAGTCCATCTGCTTTCTGTTTAGGTTTTTCTTTAACTATAACTGATGATGAACCCAGAACTGTCAAGGAGGCAGTAGATTCAGAGGATGGAAAACTCTGGAAGGAGGCCATGGTTGATGAAATGGCATCCTTGCACAAGAATGATGCATGGGATCTGGTGGAGCTGCCGGTTGGAAGGAAGCCCATTGGGAGCAAATGGGTGTTTAAGAAGAAGATGAATGTAGAGGGAAAGGTGGAGAAATATAAAGCTCGGTTGGTAGAAAAAGGTTATTCCCAAGTGCCAGGAATTGATTTTGGTGATATTTTCTCTCCTGTTGCCAAAGTTACTTCTATTAGATTACTTTTATATGTTGCTGCTGCATTTTATTTTGAGATAGAACAAATGGATATGAAGACAACATTTCTTCATGGGGATCTAGAAGAGGAGATATACATGAAGCAACCTGAAGGCTTTATGGTGAAGGGTAAGAAAGAACTGGTATGGAGGTTGAAGAAGTGTCTGTATGGGTTAAAACAGTCACCAAGGATGTGGTATCAGAAATTTGATACCTATATATGGGGACTTGGCTTCACCAGAAGCCAGGAGGATCACTGTGTTTATTTTAAATTAATTGGTGACCATGTTATTTATTTGGTCTTGTATGTGGATGATATGTTGTTGATTGGAAATGACAAAGAAATTATCAAAGATTTGAAGACCCAACTGTTCTCCAAATTCGACATGAAGGATATGGGTGCTACAAACTATATTTTGGGCATGGAAATTAAGAGAGATCGGGCAAAGAGGAAGCTCTGGTTAAACCAAAGGAAGTATGTCGAGACTATATTGCAGAGGTTCAATATGCAAGATAGTAAATCGGTGAATGTTTCTATTCCTGTAGGTGTAAAGTTGTCTGCTGAACAGTGTCCCAAGACACAAGAAGAAGAGGAGTATATGTCCCGTGTTCCATATGCAAGTGCAGTGGGTAGCCTGATGTATGCAATGGTCTGTACTAGACCAGACATTTCACATGCAGTGGGAGTATTGAGCAGGTTTATGTCAAACCCAGGGAAGGAGCATTGGACAGCAGTGAAGCGGGTTTTCAGATATTTACGTGGCACTAGTGATTATGGCTTGTGCTACCAGGGAAGACCAGGATTGGAAATAATTTTGGACATTCGTGGTTTTGTTGATGCAGACTGGGCTGGAGATCTGGACCAAAGAAGATCTACAAGTGGGTATGTGTTTAGCCTATTTGGAGGCGCAGTCAGTTGGATGAGTAAAAGACAGTCTGTAGTGGCTCTTTCAACTACAGAGGCAGAATACATAGCGGCCACTCATGCAAGCAAGGAAGCAGTTTGGTTGCAGAGATTGTGTTCAAGTATGGGGTTGGTACAACAAGCTATAAGGATAGACTGTGATAGCCAAAGTGCAATTTTCTTAGCTAAGAACCCTGCTTATCATTCAAAGACAAAGCACATTGATGTTCAATATCACTTTGTTAGAGATATGGTTGAGGCTAAAAGGGTGTTGCTGGTAAAGGTGGACACTTTGAAGAATGTTGTAGATGCATTAACAAATTCTGTGAGCACTCAGAAGTTCTCTTGGTGTAGAGAAACAATGGGTGTTGAAGAATTGGGCCAATGACTAAGCCCTCTTGTGGCCCCCTGTGGAAAGAAAACAACAAGTGGGAGAATGTTGGGTATGTGTTATATATATTTTTTGGTCCTTAATTTCCGGTGGGTAGTCCGCGTCCATGGTTTTGTGCATGGTTTTGCACATGGTATTGGGGTAAGATGGTTTTCGGCCCCTGGTATTTTTGTAGATCTGGTCAAGGGAACTACGGTTATGTTCTAATCCAGGGTTTATGGATTCTTTGGCATGTATATATATGTGTTGTAACACTAAAAGGAATATAATGAAAAATCAAGCTGGTCGTCCCGATTTGGGATCCAGGGAAAAATCTCTGTGTTTATCTGTTTTATGCAGTTTTATGCTCTCGCTATTTTTTATTTTCTATTATAAGATTCGTGTGTAGATAATTTTTGTTCAGGGTTAAAACCTACAAGCATCTGGTGGTGGACATGGAGGGGGAGTGGCTAGCTTGTTAGAGTAATATTAGTTCGAAAGTGGAGTGGATGGGATCTAAACTATGGCCAACTACCCAAGAATAAACTAATCTTGCAATTCCTCTTATTTTGAGTGTGCATATTCACCAAAGCTACTGATTTGAGACTCCTCGTCACTGTCAAATTTTCCTTTGAGAGGCCTATAAAAAAAAACCTTCTTCTAGATCTACTCTGTAAGTTCTTCCACTGTGCATAGCTGGGCCTCTCTAGGGCCATTAAAAAATATCCTTTCTTCTTTAGAATATGATATAAACGTATCAATAGAAAATTTAGTCACAAATCCTCCCAGAATACTATCGATCTAGTCATTTACCATGTGGGTAATCTTGTTTCCATATTTATCCAATTTATGTACCAAATATGGAGTCCACTTGGTGATCACATCGTCCTTTTCATAGGCATGGAATTGAGCAAGCTGAGACAACAACTCTTGAAACTTGGTCACAAAGGAAGGAAAGAAAATTTAGTGGATGTCTGTGTAGATATATGTTTGTCCCCAATATTTGGCAGGAAATTTAGGGCTTCTATTTTCTTGGATCACAAATTCACACACCTTCTTGCCAAGCCAATCTTGCAGTTCATTCTTTTTCAGGTGCCACATGAAATCTCCCTTAAAATGATCGTATTCCCAACAACGGAACCATTTTTTGGCTTGAGGGGTCTTGACCCAGGTTCAGAGTTGTCTTGTCACCAAAAATACCCTCCAACTACTAGACCTTTTGGCAGTGATCTGCTTGCGTAGACCAAAGTCTCACTTGAAGAAGTATGGGGGCATACCGGAACCAGGTTTCTGAATTTTGAGGGAGCTTTTGATGTGGATCCAACAGATCTAATACCTATTGTTTTGTGCGTAACTTGACAGATCCAGATATCATTGCAGACAAACAATAAATGAGTTGTGCGCACCTACATAGTGAGAAACAGACTTATCCCTTGCGCATTCATGGATCATTACAGAATAAACCCTTACGTAGAGATATTATTATATTTTTAATCTAACGAGTAAGTAAAAAAATACTCGTGCATAGATGCAATGTACCAGTTTGACTATAAATTATGGATATGCATATGCATTCAATATAATAGTTCCACATCTATAATAATAAATAGATAATGTGCATAAAAAATCTAATAAAATACCTATAAGAATCACATAAAGTTTGAATTCACCAAAATTTCCTTTATTAAGAGATCTTTAGTCAATACAATATTTCCCTTTTACACACATAGTAGTTGAGTCTCTACACACACCTCAGGACTAGGTCTACATGCACACAGCCACCAAGATCCTTTCTACCTTAAATCACCCAAAACATGGATCAAAAAAATCATAAGCATAAGCATATATCTATCTATTCCTCTATTGTATATGTGGTTTGAGGCTCATGGTTTTCCCCTTTAACCATTAAAATAATTAAGGGAATTTTACCAACAACAAAGCCCCTTGACATCTGCGCACAGTGCTTACAAAGAAAAACTTAACCAAATTTTATCCAAAATTGCTTCACCTAGTGGACCCTACTCCAATAAGCCCCCAACACAATCTAGTGACTCATCCCAAGTGACTCTAGTCTTGATGGCTGAATCTTATCTTTCAGCACTTGTACCGAACTCTAGAATGGAAAAATGACCTCAGTGCTTTGTGTTGCAGCGCTCTGCACTTCTTCGACCAACTTCTGCATTGTTGGCCCTTTCACAGCAAGGATGATGTTTCGTTGTGTCTGCTCCAAGTTCTTAAGGGCTGCATCAATGGTCTCTGAGAGGTGCAAGGCCTCACCCATTCATGGCTTCAATCTGGCTTCCAATAAATGGTCTCCTCGGCGCAACATCTTGATCTCTTCTTGGATGTCATGGCTCTCCTACAACAGGGCTAGTCTTTAGTCGAGAAAAAGGATCGGTGTCATGACCCAAAAGTCATCAAATTGCTTCTCATTAGCCCTTAGCTAGATACCTTGAGCTATCAGATAACGAGGTCGTTCTAGACGGAATTCCAAATACCATTGGCTTCTTCAAGCAGCTAGTTTCCAAAATTCACAGTATAAATGATGCTAGTAGTCAATTTTTGGACAACTGCACCGCACTTTACGTGTATTTCCAGAGGCATTTTTGGCTGCAGATTCATATAGAGATCAACTGTCTTTTTATCAAGCTCAACGTGGATGGTCATGATATCGGAGCACGATGCCTTGAGCACAGCTACCAGTATTTCATACTTAACTATTGGTGTGACTGTGGTAGGTACTTTGAGAATATAGGGTCACCACAGAGTCAATCGATCATTGATTCTAGTGTCGTGCGTTGATCATCGGCGGCTCGACATACCTCCTCTACATTTTGTTGCTCTTTCTGCATTATCGCTACTTGTTTCTAAGACTCTTTGGCCACCTTGGAGGTGTTGACCTCTCGATACTGCATCTCATCCATGATCATTGTGTGCATGCCATCAAGTTTTACCCCTGGAAGAATTACCAAGTTGATGTCAACCTCTGCGCAGGCTTTCACATTAGTGCACAATTCAGGATACTCTAGTGTAATTCCAGGTCCCAGAATCTGAAACCACTAGGGGAATTTTGAGGTCTAAAATGGGCCTCCTAAGGAGATTATAAAATAATAATGGAAATAATAAAATAATATTAGATTACATCATCAAATCTTAGAGGGAAAAAAGAATAAAATAATAATAAAATAATAAAACTATTTTTTCAACTCGTATTTTCAACTTATCTCCTTAATTTTTTACTCAAATTTAAATCACAAACACTCGTTGGATGCAAAATTTAATTTCTCATCCAATGAGTACCTATGTTGCATACTTTTTATGGATTCTTCTACACGAACAAATGAGAAATACATGAAAAACATGATTGCAATCACATTTTTTCATGTATTTCTCATTTTCATGTAGGAGGGTCCATCAAAAGTATGCAACATAGATACTCCTTGGATGATAAATTAAATTTTGCAACCAACGAGTACTCCCGATCAAAATTTGAGTAAAATATTAGGGAGATAAGTTCAAAAACGAGTTGAAAAAGTAGTTTTATTATTTTATTATTTTTTATTATTTTACCTTTTTTCTTCCAAAAATGGTGAATCATCCCCCATGGTTGACATCATCATCTTGAATCCTATTGGTTCTTATAAAGTTTATTTTGGTTGTACATTTTTCTTAGGAGGCCCATTTTAGACCCCAAAATTCCCCTAATGATCCGTCTGTCTATAGGGAATGAGAACATAGTAATGATGGGTTGCGCACTTGCTTTTTTTATGCTTGTTTCATGTAGGCTTGGTTGCCATAGGGTCTCTTGCTTCACGCTCTCTTGAATCATGCTTGATTGTACCTTTAGCTCCTTAAGACTGAGCTATACATATGTGAGGACTGATTTGTCCTGATTTTCCACATCATTCCATAGGTCCTTAGTTGCATTCTTGACCATCGTTTCAATATCATTGTGGTCATATTTTCTGAGGGTCAGGGCCTTTGTCCCTGTATTGTTGGATCCCTTCCTCTTTTTGTGCAGCCATGGGGAGGCCTGAGATCCTCTCTTAGTCCCTTTTTTTAACCCTATTTGTTTTGAAGGTGCCGCAGTACCATCATCGTATTTATCCTTCACCTCATTCTCCAGGTCATAGTTTCACCCGTCCTGGGTGGTTCTAAATCTATCTCTACATCCTTCTCATATGGATATTTCAATGTCTTTACTCGTATCCTTCTGCTGATCCTTATCCTTTGTCATGTGTGCCTTTGTTGGAGTTTTTATAAACACTGAAAAGGATGCAGTGCTATTGTGTCGTGCTTCTAACCATAAGGCGGGCTAATTTGTCATCAGGCGTGCAAGATCATCCTCTGTGACCATGTAGCGCAGCTCATACCAAACACCCTCAACATCCCCTTTTGTGCACATCTAAATATTATGAAAATTTTCTTTAAAATTTGCAATGTGTTTGTACTTATCGTACAATGTTGGCGATAAGTGCAGCTTGGACTGCACCACTTAAAATACCTATGAATCAAAGAATACCCACAATGTTTTATTCACTGTGATGCGAGAAGGAAACTTGGAGTTCCAAACTATTTCATAAAGGGAAACCTCGCAAAGATTTGTCTCAATATCTAGGAACTGGGCCTCAGCTGGTGTCTTCTAATAAATGAGTTCAATCAAATTTAGCAACCGAGCATAATATAAAGCTTTACCCTCCTCTCGTGCCTCGTGCACATTCTCCAGGAACTCTATGCATAGTTATTGAGCACAATCATACTCTACTCCCCTCTCACACTGCCCCACTAAATAAATTACATGGGTTGGGACTTCCTTTGGCCGACACTTCCTGATCATCTTGCAGGTGAGGATTATTGTGCCAAATTGTACTGTGGGGTCATTGATTTCACTAACAAGGAATCCCTGAGCATTGCACGATACATTATAATCTTTCTTGAATTTGTCCGACACTTTATTCTCCTAGAATTTTCTTCCAAAGCCTACCACATGGTCTGCCCCATGACTTGGTTGGTTGGTGATATGATGTATGAGATCAACATCAATTGGAATGCACTCTCCAACCTACAAATTTTTTTTGTGAACTAGGTCAAGCATCTGGCCCACAAAAATATCGTTTTCTGCACTCTATCCAAAGTGTGGTATGTTCAGAAAATTCAACGGCCCTAACTTCTGTAGACCCAACACTCAGGTCTTTGGCTATACCTTGATAATGCCCTCATCATAGGGGACCGAATCCAAGTATATTGATAGCATGAGTTCAGGGAAATTCTCCTAGATGTCCAAGTCCTAGCCTTCCATCTTCAACATAGGGACCTTTGCAAACATCTCCCCCTCGATTAGCACATCTTTAGGGAGTAGTGGGTAGTTGACGTATGATCGTACCTTGTCGCGGTCCTTTGAGATCTTTGCAGAAGCTTTGTGCAATGCCATATACTTGGGCAACTGAGAGATTGAGTATACCTCCATGACCTCATATTCCTCCGTAATTGTTTTAGGTAGGTCATCCATAGGTCTCCTTTGGTGCTCGACATTGGTTGACTGAGGCTTTCGAGTCTTCAGGTGTGGTGATTTTTAGAACCTCGAAGACTGTGCCTTCTTATATTTCTGTGACTAGGGTGCAGGTGTAGGGGTGTCAGTGACTGACGCAAGGGTCTGAGTGCCCTATGCAAGGGTCTGAGTGCCCTATGCAAGGGTCTCATTGGTGACATCACAGAGGGGGTGGGCTCAGTTGTAGTCATACTCAGCAGAATTAAGTGCCCCAACCCTTGGTTCTGCTGCTCTTCGTAGAACAATGACTTGATTCCATAGATAAGCTTCAGGAAACTCACAGATAACAGTGATCACAAATCACATGGAAATCAAAGGGAAATAATGTGACCCTTCCTATTATATTTATAGCATTAGCACAAACTAAATGGTACGATGTTCATTAATGTTCACATAAATGCTAAAATGACTCCAGATATGGCATAATCTCCTCATTAGATGTAGTTTAGCTACTCCTCCAAACGGTAATAAAGGTTTCTTATCCAGATTTACTATTCCAACGACTATTTTTGGCACCTATACAACTTGGTCACCCTCTTAACATTGCATTTGTACAACTATCACACATGTATGTGCATTCATTGTCCTTTTCACACAACCAAGCTTCCCCAACACTTGACATATTGTTTTATGGTTTTGCGCCCACTCATCACTATTTGGGGCACTAATACACTCCTCCGGCCATATATTCATTTAGGGGGTGCATGGATAGGGATATCCCTATATGGTTTTAGCCGACTTCCATTTACATACCAAGGAATGTCGTCACCTCCAAAAATGGCCAGTCAGACTGCACCTCCCTCTATGAACTCCTTAACCACATAGGGTCTGAGCCAAACTTGTTGTCATATAAAAAACCAAATCATTTTCTTTAAAAATATTTTGTGTAATGTGCCTATCATGGCAAGCCTTTTTGCATGCCTTTTGTATCTGCTGATGGAAACCTCTGATGAATCGTTCCTCTCCCAGTGCAACGAACTGTCATAATTGTTCTTCCATAATATCTTGCTCATCCATGCGACTGATCATTGCAATGGGAAAACTTTGGGAAATATACTCCATTGGCATAATAACTTCCTACCCATACACCATTCTGAAAGGTGTTTACCCATTCAACTTCTTCCATGTTGTCCTATATGCCTACAGAACCACATGAACACGCACATCCAAATCATTTTAGTTAGCATTGCAAATCTTAGTGAGAACATTCTCCAATATCTTATTAAAATCTTCCACTGTACCATTTTCTGACTTAGGGTGATATGATGTACTATTGTGATGGTGTATCTTGAATTCTTCAATCAAAGCTTGAATTGTCTCATTCAGAAAGTGGGTTCCTTGGTCACTCATCAAGAACTTAGGACACCCAAACCATGTCAAGATGTTTTCAAAAATGAAGTGTGTGGTTGTTTCTGTGGTACAATATTTTATAGACGTAGCCTCAGCCCATCAGGTCACATAGTCTATCGTAGTGATTATATACCAGACACTTGTCTTCTTTACTGGAGGGTTGATGGGTCTGACGAAGTGAATGGCCAATTTTTCAAAATATTTAAAAGTCATTTGTGGATGCAGGGACATTTCATCTCTTCCCGACGGTCTCCATGTTTGGTGACATGCATCACCAGCACGACAATATGTGTGTGCGTCATTGTGCATGGTAGGCCACCACAAACCAGCCCAAAATATCTTCTACACAGTTGATTTATATGCATAATGACTTCCTACAATTATTCCATGCCCTTTTACTAATATATTTTGTATTTTAAATTCCAAGACATATCTCCTCAATATTTCATCTGCCCCCATTTTGTATAGCTGACTGGAAATCAAGGTAAAACGAGTAGCCTATGCAACCAAATATTTCTTCTCTTTCACTGTATACTTTGTGTGTGCACTTCCAGTGGTAAGGAAGTGAATAATATCAGTGAATTGATCATATACTACCTTAATGTAAAATATTTGCGCATCGGGTAGGCCTTATTCCATGCTAGTAGGCTCTTCTTCATTTTCAATGTGCAACATACGGTTTGGCCCAGCATTCAGTCTCCTTGGTTTCAAAATTACTTCAAAATCATTGATATGAAGGAAAATCTCTCTGTGGACAGAGATGATCCCTCTAGCCCTAGGATGGGTCTAGTAACAAAAGGGAAAAATTAGAAGCCTACTTTCCTGGATTGTAAATACATGCAGTTCATGAATAGATCAAATACCTCGATTTGATGTTATTACTCGCTTAAATCCTTTGATCCTTCGTGCTCTGTAGTCAAATCCTCTCCCTTGCTAGCACTTGGTTTCATGTACAAGGGATCAAACAATAGCAAACTTGAAAGAATAAAATTTATCTTGCATATACAATCGACCTAGTTGATCAAGGAGAACTAAGAATCCAATCATACATTAAATACGAGAATGGAAAGAACAAATCAATTCTATTATATTAAAATAGAGAGGGGGAGTTACAACCTACTCCTTGATGTTGCATATCTCCTTCCATGGGTCTATATCGAGGCACGTCTCCGAAGCGCTCATTTCAACTTGATGTGAAGGGAAAAAGGTCTCAACTCTCGCTCAATACATATAGCAACAAATATCTCTATGATTTTCTTCTATATTTGTTATAACTAACAGAGCTATGCGAGAATGTCCATTTTATAGCAATGGAAGAGGGAACATGGATCCACTTAAATTGGGAAAATGGGTTATCCCTTTGGGTGGTTCCATTTTTGTAGGAATGAAGAGCCTAAGGGGAGAAGCTTGACTCTATCCTTAGGAACAAACAACCAGCTCTCCTACATGAATCTTCTAGATCTCGAAGGTTCACTTCCATTTAAAAAAAAAAAAAATCTAGAAGAGGATCGACGGGGGTATGATCCTCATTCTAGCACTGATCGGCGCTACCCTAGACTAAAGAAGAGCCATCCGCGTGATAAATAAATCTAGAGGTCGCACCACTACATATAATCATGTTTTCTAAGAGTTTCTTCAGGAATGGTCAACATAGAGTTTTGTCATTATGTTGTAAGGGATGTGATGGAAGATTTTCATGATGGAAAATAAACACAAGGGTCATTTTTAGGGGTGTCCAGGATCATGAATAGGGAGTACAAGGACAGTGAAAATTTTCTGTGTAACAGATGCCCCCTAAAGCATGAAGGCTGAAAGAGAGTGAGGGGTGAAATGCTTTACGACTACATGCCAAGACCAAGACACCATCATTGGAAAACCTATGCAAACAAGGGAATTTATACATAACTAAAATATTTGAAATAATCACATGACAAGAGGTATGGACGAAGCCATCCATGAAAGAGATCATGAAATAGGATCAAAGGTATGGTTGTAGCCATCCAAATAGATATATACTCAAGGTATGGTCACAACCATCCAAATTAAAGAGTTATATATACAATCATGAATAATATATATCACCTCGCAGCCTAGGCTTTACGAGACAAAACCCAGGGTCTTATGCTCCATCACGACCCGATCAAGTACAAATTCAAACATATGAATAAATGAGTTGAAGTCAAACATGCAAGAAAATTTCCTAATTACCAGTCAATGATGCAAATCGTTCACAGGTGTGAGAGAAACCACTAATAATGAAAATGACTCTCAAGGTACTAATAGTAGAAATCCCGAGATGCGAATAAGGACTTGACGTCGAACACTTGTGAAATCATCCGATCGAAGACCACTGATGAGAACCTATCATTTGATGTGAACAACTTGCCATTAGGGCATGTAGGCTCTAAGGTACTTAAAAATGGATCTATAGATCAACTTCCCAGATAATGAGCTAAAGTTGAGAAGAAGCGATCCATCAAAGGAGGGCCATAATGCATCCCACATCATCAAGATGAGATGAGACATAGAAGTAACTTGTCTTGAACATATTAGCAAAACGACTCCGGAGTTTGGCAGTATTTGACTCAAGTGGAATCAGAGGTCATGTTTGATGAAAATGGTAATGGTATGAGAGGGAAAATAGATTTCCCAAACCCATGGAGGAAAAGTGGTGAATGTAGGATATCCCCAACCCGACACGAAATAGAGGATGTTTCATGTTTAAGAGTGACATACTGCCAACACACATGGTAAAAACTTTCCATTTCCCCCCACCATTTCTCGCTAGTACCCCAATTATTTTTGTATAGAAGATTGAAGGGGATGGCATACGCGTCATATAATTCTTCAATTTGGACAAATACATCTTTTATAGCATCATTTCTCACCTTCACATGATTCATGATTGCTTTGATGGTTTTGGGCACCCATTCCTACAGACTTGGACAAATTCACTTAAAAACAGTGTAAAAATCCCCATACGCGACTATGCTCGTACTTTTCCGCGTGTATACGCGAGTCCAGCTGCACTTTTCTGCGTATGCCATTAAAATTATGAAAAAATATATAATTATTCCCTATTTTTGGGCTGGGTTGATGGTTACTCAGGTAGTTCAACCACCCCAGCACGTGGCCAACTATTTCCAACTGTTGAAACTACTTGGAGGGAGTATAAAAACCCCTCATGTGTATGGCCTAAGAGGGAGAGAGAATTATTGATATTATACTCTGTTGGTATTCCCTATCCAAGTCTGATTCCCCGTGCCTCCTGCACTTTCCCAGTTCATTACAGGAAACCCTTGTTTCCTTGAGATGCTCATCCCCCTATATGTCATCTCGTATGCACCAGTTTGGAAGGAATCTTAGCGAGGCAAGGGCGGGACGGATCCGGACGACGGTCTGCTCGAAGATCGTGGAAGGATTCAGGTGATCTCTCCACTCGTTATTTCTGTACATGCTATTTATAATACAGAAGTACCATCTTGTTCCCGAAATATACGTGTTAGTGTTTGCTTACATATATGAGAAAATTGTTATTTAAGCATTCATTATGGTTTATCTGATGTTTTATATGGATTTCACTAACATTTAGAGTAGATATATGCTGTACAACCAGTTCTTCGTGCTTGTTTCTTGTTGTCTTTGAGGTTAAGAAGGAAGGACGGTTGTTGGGGGTTTGAACCCTACAGGATCTGCTTCAACCATAGGACCTACGGGTAACTTCCTTGATCTATTCTGTTTAGTTTTTCTGAACATGCATGGTTGTGTGAGTCCTTCTTAAGTAGCATGCCCCTGCTCTGTGGAGGTTGTAACCCAACGAACCTCTAGGGTGATTTTCCCTGAAACAGAACTGGTGACTCCGCTGGGGATCACATTCTTGTGATTCTCTTGTTGGGTGGTTTCAGCTGTTTGGTAGGTTGCCGACAGTTTTAACTTTCATTTGCAGTCCAGTTTACCTTTTCTCAGTCAGTCTGAAGTCCCAGTTTCTTTTCCAGGCTTGTCCTTTTTGTTTTTTCATTATTTACCTTTGTATACGCACTTTTTTCTGCACATAGTCGCTTATACACGCAAGTTTGTCTGAAGGGACCCGCGTATAAGCGAGTTTCCCTTAACACAGACGCGTATGCCCGCTGGTTGCTAAACTGTGAAGTAGCGTATACCTAGGCAGATTTTGAATTTTTGGGTTTCTTGACTTTTTGGTTCTTTCTGGCTGTGGAGACCTGTTTCTACAGTGTCTTTGTACTCTCTAGATTGTGAAGGAAGTGGTTTCTGATCTTTTCTCTCTTTCGCTTGATTGAAAACTAGTCTTTTTGGCAAAGTGTTGTTTATGGTGCTGACACTCCTGGTTTGAGTACCAAGATAGCTTTCTGAGCATTCTTGGCTGTTCTGCTTTATCAGAACAGTGAGCTCCTGCTCATTTACTCTTTCCCGTCTTTGTGTTTTGCTTGGCACTACGATTTTTTCTCATTTCTTGATTGGTTTTCTTGAGTTCAGTAGGCTAGGTCTTGTTGCAAATTTTGAAGAGTTTTTCTTGCTCCTTCGAAGTTTTTGCTTGCGGCAATTTTATACTATTATTCTAGGCTAACTAGCTGTGTCTTCTTGTCTTCTTTTGCTCTCATTGATCTTGCTACTAGTTAGCTTTATAAGGTTTGGAGCATTGTTGAAGTTTGTGCTTGAAATTCAGTCTTGTTTGGTTTGGATTTTGATAGTTTTTCTTGGTCTTTTAGAGCTCTTTCTCTATAAAACTAAAAATCTCAAAAAACATTGGTTTTCCTTTTTGTTTTTGCATTTCAAAGGCTTAAAAAACATTTTCTCTTGTTATTTTCTTTTGTTGTTGCATTTTCATTTTTGTTTTGCCATATCTTTTGAAGCTTTTGTGAAGTTTCTTGCTTTTGGTTTTTGGCTTGATAATTGGAAGGGAATTGTTATTCATTTCTTCTTCTTGTTTTTAAGCATCTTTGGTGTCTTCATATTAAGAGTTCTTGATTTCGAGAACTAGCTTTCTGGACTACCAAGAAGAGTTAAACTGAAGGACTTTTTGGGAAATTTCACTCTGCTTTAGGAGATTTGCATCTTAGGATTTGCATGCTTGTAGTGATTTGCATTAGGTGCATTTAAACATTTAGTCAATTTCATAGTTTTTGTGAGTGTGAGTTTTCTATTTGAAAAGAAAAAATACAATTTTTAATCTCGTAGAACCCGTGTAGAGATTGCTTTTCATCGAAAGACAATAACTGCATCTGCATGTAGTTAAGTTTTTATTAATTTCTTTCTGCATCAAAAACATCATAAGTTTCATCTCCATATCCTTGTGACTTAACATAACAGCCCATTAAAATAAGCGATTTAATTTAAAATCAACTAGCAATTTTTCTAAGTGTCATACACCAACTAGCTAGGTTGTAGGGCCTTGGATTAGGTGAGTGGAGAGTTAATTCTCCAAGGCCGCTCAAACAAAACATAGAAGTTGATTAATTGAGCGAAATAAAACTCCGTTAGGTGGACCGGGAAAGCTCTCCTCCAGAGATTCAAGCGCGAGGGGAAGTGAAGGCTAAGAAGAGGGATACCCCCCCTCCGATTAGCTGAATCTGACCTCAGGACCATTCCGCCCGGCTTCTGACACGGATTGGTGCCCATAGTTGCCACTCCTAGGTTCCACACAGGTGACTGCGGGGGGGAATACCCGTGGTACCTGAGGCAGACGTCGCATCACTTTCAGCAGTACTTCTGGGGGCTGCCCTTGCGAAGCTTGGGTGCTTGAGCCGGCAAAGGCTGTCGTTAGGAGGTCGGCGTAACTGTTTCTGATACCTTCGCTATTTTTTCTGGGCCTTAATCATCCCAGACTGCTTTCGGGAGGTCCTATATTTCGCTTTCCTGTATTTTGGTGTCCGGTCCTCATCACTCGGAGTGGAAATACTTGGAGGCTGTTTGCTTGATTGTATCTCAGGGATTTTTATTTTAGTGAGTGCTCTTTGCTCCTAGCTTTCCTAGCTTTTCACCTTTTTGAGTCTAATTTAAAATCTATAAAAGTGGCTGATCAAGCGCCTCGTCCATCGAAGAGAATCCGGGGGTTATCTCCCGAGAGTCCAGAGCCTTCTTCGAGAAGGCATAGGAGCGATTTAGCAGGTGGTTACCACCCTGTGGTGTCTGACACAGTGGAGAGAGATCCTCCACAAAGGTCTGAATGTTTCATATCTGATTCTTGTGTCGGTTCCGAGAGGAGCGTTCTGCTCACCTCAAGAGTTTTGTTTCCTCAGGAAGAAGATTTTCAGATTGAAGACGTACCTGAGCCTCTGGCGACAGGTCCATCTCCTCTTCCTCCTGACTATCTGTTCATTGTTCAGTACATCGGACCTGAGTCTCAGAGACTGGAAGATCTTCCATATCTTTCCTATCTTTCGATGGCCACGACTGGGAACGCGGCCTCTGTCGTGAGTGCTGCAGGCATTCAGATCCCTGCTTCTGTTGAAGGAGGGGGCACTATTGATTTATCTTCGATTGCTTCTAGTGTTGCTGTGTTTGGCTCTGGTTTCACCCAAGCATATGCTTCTCATTCTGGTCCCTTCTGTTCAGGGATGCCCTCTAATGGGAATCCCTCTTTTTCCTTTTCCGCTGCTGCAGCTGGATCTACACCCATGTCTTCCATGGCTAGTGGATCAGCTTCTTTTCAGGGTTTCCCCTTTGGGACTAGACACATTCCTAGTTCCAATCCTTCTTTAGGGTCATTTCCGTTTACGTCCCAGACCCAGAGTTTCAACCCTTGGTCTGGGGGGAAAAGTTCGACTACTTTTACAGGGTGGAATCCTGTGTTTACTACGGCAGGGGCAGGGAATTAGTTTTACGCAGGTCATCAAGGGAATACTTATTTCCCTTCGTCGAGTGCTTACCAGACCTTTTCTCCTCTTTCTAATGCCTGGAACCCCTATCAGGGGCTCTCCTCTTCATTTAATACTTCAGCGGGGGGAACTGGTCTGGGCTTTCGTAACTCTGCGTTGGGAGGAGGTTCTTCTCCTTTTTCTATGAGTCCTTTCTGGCAACATGGTTCCTTATCAAATCCAGGCTATTCTTTTCAGAATGTTGGGAATCCATCTCGTCAAGGATGGAATCCCCAAGCTCTGCCTCGCTTACCTTTTCTGGAAACGTTGAACTTTCCAGATCTGTCGAAGTTGACTAATGATTCGATTCATTATAGTCCGGGGTGGCCTCCGGTCCCGACCAAACTTCCTTCAGAAATTCCAAAATTTGAAGGTAATAATGGGGAGGATTCGGCTGACCACATCATCACTTTCCACTTATGGTGTTCTTCGAACTCCCTGATCGATGATTCGATTAGGTTGAGATTATTTCAACGCACCCTAACTGGAAACGCTGCCAAATGGTATATCGAGCTAACTGGGGGCAATTTTTCCACATTTGGAGAACTGGCTGTCACATTTCTAAACCATTTTCAGTTGCCTGTCAGATATGAGGCTGGGATGGAACTCCTGGCTAATTTTAAATAGGACGAGGCAACTCACATTTCTGATCACATTCAGGAATGGAGGAGAAGGAAGAGGCTTATCAAAGCTCATATTCCTGGAGAATTCCTTCTCGAGTGGTTTTTGAAATCTCTGCAGTCAGACATTTCAAAAGATGTATCCCTATCTGGGGTGTTTTCTGAGGAGCAGGCTATTTTTAGGGCCCAGCAGCTGGAACTAATCTATTCTCAGTCTGGGGTCCTTTATAAATATTTACCCAATTCTACTCGCTCCAAATTGGATTTATCGAAAACTAAGCCCGGTCCGCATGGTGATGGGCTTGTCGGATCGATCAATAGTGGTGCAGCCAGCCTTCTTTCTTAACTGCAGCAGTTGTCTTTGCAATCTGCTCCTTCTAGTCAGGCTGTGCCTGCCGAGTCATCACCTTCCCAGTCTTTGTCCATAAATGTTGTCCAAACTTCTGATCCCAAAGGAAATAAACAATCCGATGGGAAGAAGAAGGGACGAAATAACAAGAATAAGGGCAAGAACGGGAAGGGTAATGCAAATAAAACCAACGAGCGTGTTGGTGAGGGTCAAAAGGAGAAGAAGAAAGTGAAGTTTCCATGCAAGCTGTGTGCTGGAGACCATCTCACACACCTTTTCCATAAAATTGAGGATGCTCAGCGCTTGTTAGCTCAGCAGGGTTCTTCTAGTTCCCAAGCTGTGTTAGCAAACCCTTTTCCCCAAGGGCAGCAATTAGTTGTTGGCGCAAACCAAAATCCTGGGGCTTCCTCTGGGGGCACCCAGGAAGGGGAAATTCCATCGAACATTTTTATGATGAGTGCTCACGTGGATATCGCTACGAGATCCCATGATTATGGCGGAGAAGAGTCTTCGAAAGCTAAGGAAGTTCCTGATGCTACTGAGCCGCTTCACATTACGAAGCCTACTGTTGAGTCTAAACTTCGGATGCCCAAAGCATCTTCTAAGCAGTCAACGATTAATCCAAATGCGAGGGCTGCCCAGAACTACTCGATTGTGGAAGATCTGGCGCAGATTCCTTGTGCTATGTCCTCTTTAGAGGTACTCCAGTCTTGTCCGACTCAGGGCAGTGCTTTGCTCACTGCCATTGGGGATATTGATCCAAAAAATTCTCTTCTGATTACTTTTGATATGAATAATTTTAAGAAGAGACTTCCTCATCACATGGCTTTTCATATTAAATCATCATATCGGAAGTGCAATATCTTTCGAACGGTTGTTGATGAGGGTGCTTCCACATGCGTGATGTCTCTCGCATGCTGGAAGACACTTGGATCCCCCAAAGCTGTTCCATCTAGCACTGTTCTTACTGCGTTCGATGGTCATTCTCACAGACCCCATGGTATTGTCCCGGCTTTGCCCATCTGTGTTGGGGGAGAAACCGTCAATATAGAGGTTGAGGTAGTAGATGCAACCTTGGACTACAACCTTCTGTTGGGGAGGAACTGGATTTATGAGATGGATGCCATTGCATCCTCATTATTTCGGATAGTATGTTTCCCCCACGAAGGGAGGATCGTTACAGTGGATCAACTGGACTGTCCTCCTGTAGACCTGAATGCGTCTTCTGACTCATCTGTTCCGAAGTTGGATAATACTAAGGCGCCTGTTGAGAATCTAGGAGTTGGAATGTATTCTTCCTTGATGGGTACTTTTGATCTTCCTCCTCCTACGGTGCATATCAATGCTATTTCATCCTCCAAGGCTCCCCTTCGAAGAGAGTTCTTCAGAACTCATTATTTTTCAGACCCTTGGACCTTACCTTCCCCTACTGCCACTTTAGCGGAAGGTCAAGTAGGTGGAATGGCATTTCCGATTTCTGCAACTGAGATTGCATATCAGTCTATTGTTGACACTGCAGAATCCATCCCAGCTCCTCTTTCATCGGAAGAGTTGGATGGTGATGTGGCTCCGGCTTGGACGCTTAGTTCTTCTTCAGCCCAGGATTGCCTTGATACCACTCTTCCATCTGAAGAGGCCATCCTGGAAGCCATGACAGGTATAGATAGACCGTGGGATGATTTTCATCATCGGTCTTACTTCCTACCTGATTTGAACGAAGTTGAAACAAGTTTTCTGAGTCCTCCGTCTCCTGGTCCTGTTCACCCAGTCTTGAACCCTTTGGCACCAACACAGGTTTATGCTGAAGGGAAAGTGGCTATGATTTCTTCTACTATCCCGGTGAACATTTCCAGGGATCCCAATATTATCAAGAATGTCTTCATTGGAGCTGAATGTTCCCGTGAAGAGGTTCAAATTTACACCGAGCTCTTCAAAGAGTATAGGGATGTATTCGCTTGGTCTTATGAGGAAATGCCTGGCATAGACCCATCTATTGTCTAGCATGAGATCAAGACGTATGAAAACGCTAAGCCGGTGAGGCAAAAACTTCGTCCGGTCAATCCTAGGAAGGCAGCAGCTATCAAAGCTGAAGTTGAAAAGTTGCTTAAGGCGGGATTCATTTTCCCTGTTCCTCTGACTGAATGGGTTTCAAACCCCGTTCCCGTAGATAAAAAGCAAGGAATGATTCGAGTGTGCATCGATTTCAGAGACCTAAATAAAGCATGTCCTAAAGACAATTACCCCACACCATTTATCGATCAGATCATTGACGAGTGTGCGGGTAATGAGATTTTCTCCTTCATGGACGGTTTCTCCGGATATAATCAAATTACTATTCGTCCTGAAGATCAACATAAGACTGCATTTATTTGTCCCTGGGGTACGTTTGCATACAAGAAGATGCCTTTTGGTCTTAAAAATGCTAGGGCTACCTTTCAGCGGGCCATGTCTTACGCCTTCCACGACATCAAGAAGATTATCGAGGCATACTTAGATGATCTAGCTGCTCATTCTCAAAAGAGGATGGATCATCCTGGTCACCTCCGGCAAATATTTGAAAGATGTCGTTTTTATAAAATTCGATTGAATCCAAACAAGTGCGTTTTCGCGGTTACATCCGGTCGGCTGTTGGGATTTATCGTGTCTAGGGAAGGGATAAGGGTAGATCCCTTCAAGGTTGAGGCAATACTTCGGTTGCCTCCCCCGTCTTCAATTCGTCAACTTCAAAGTCTCCAAGGGAAGTCTAACTTTCTTCGGAGGTTTATCGTTAACTATGCTGAGATTACAAAGGGATATATGAGACTATTGAAGAAAGGAGTTCCTTTTCTTTGGGACGACTACGCTCAACGCTCATTCGATGCCTTGAAAAAGGCATTGACCTCTGCTCCTTTGCTGAGTCCACCCGATTATAGTAGAGATTTTCTTTTGTATCTGGCTACAGTAGAATCTACCATTGGTATGGTTCTGGTTCAGGAGGATGATGCTCTTGTTGAGCATGTTATTTACTACCTTAGTCGAGGACTGGTAGGACATGAACTTCGATACACCCCGATAGAAAAATTAGCCTTAGCAGCAGTCCATGCTGTGCAGCGACTCCGGCATTAAATTATTCTTCGCAAAACTTATGTCTTGGCAGCTGCCAATCCATTTCAGTTTGTCCTCAGCAGGCGAGTGATTGGGGGAAAATATAATAGATGGATTGTGATTTTACAAGAATTTGATCTTGAGTTCATGTCTTCCAAATCCAAGAAGTCATTAGTTTTTGCGGAATTGATCTCCGAGTTGCCTTGTGGAGAGGAGATGATTTATGATGAGTCCTTTCCGGACGAACACTTGTTTCTGATCTCTCCACAGGATCCTTGGTATGGGGATATCATTGTGTATCTCCAGACTGCGAATTTTCCCTCTACTTTTTCGAAAGATGAGCGTCGTAAACTGCGTCACTTGGCCAAGAATTATCTGATTATTGGTGATGCTTTGTACCGTCGAGGGGTTGATTCAATCATAAGACACTGCTTAACTTTCGAAGAAGCTGAGGCTGTGCTCAATGATTCTCATAGTGGAGCTTGTGGGGGTCATTTATCTGGGCTTGCTACAGCCCAAAATATTTTGCGTGCTGGATACTTTTGGCCCTCGATTTTCAAAGATTGTATTGAATCGGTCAAAAAGTGTCATCCATGTCAAGTCTATACTCGAAAAATGCGCGCTCATCCAGCTCCGCTTTTTCCAGTCATTACTGTCGGTCCCTTTACAAAGTGGGGTATTGATTATACTACTTGTAACCTGCCTTCGGCTAAAGGTCACAAGTACATTATTGTAGCAGTAGACTACTTTACGAAATGGGTCGAGGCTATGCCTACTTTTGGGAATGAGGGTGAGACTGCAGCTCTTTTCCTTTTCAACCAGGTTATCGCTCGTTTTGGTATTCCTAGAGAGATTGTCACTGATCATGGTAGTCATTTTCATAATAGTATGATGGCTGAGTTGGCTCTCAAATTGGGTTTCCGGCAGGAGCATTCATCTCCATATTATCCTCAAGCCAATGGGAAAGTGGAAGCCATGAATAAATCCTTGAAGACAATTCTTCAAAGGACAATTGATAAAGCTAGATCCAACTGGCATATTATGCTATATCCTGCACTTTGGGCATACAGGACGTCAGTGAAAACTGCAACTGGCTTTACTCCGTTTCAGTTAGTGCACGGGGTGGAATCCGTATTTCCTATTGAATGCGAGATTCCTTATCTTAAATTAGCTGTTGAACTTCTTCCTGACACTTCTAGTCTGGCATAACGGCTTCTTCATCTGGAACATCTCAATGAGCAGCGTCGAGATGCCGCCACGATGAATGAAGCGCATAAAAACCGAGTAAAATTTCAGTACGATAAGGCGGTCAAGCCTAGGGTCTTTTCGGAAGGTGACCTTGTTTTGGTCTATGCCCAAGAAAAGGATGCCCTGGGGGCAGGGAAGTTTAAGTCTATGTGGTATGGCCCCTATATCGTTAAAAAAGTCCTTAAGAAAGGAGCGTATACCTTGGTTGATTTCGAAGGGAACGAGTTGCCGGAGCCCCGAAATGGGCTCTATTTGAAGAAGTATTATGCCTAGGCTTCGGCCTAGCATGTTGCTTTTGTATATAGTAGTTTTTTCTTTGTACATATCTGATTGATTTTCGATCTTTGATGAGTTGGTGATGTTTTTGATCTGCTTTGGCAGGTTGTGTTGGATGTCATGAGTCATTTTGGTTTCACCGATGGTGCTAGTAGACACACCCAGAACTTAGCTTCCGCGGCTTGGGTGCTTCATTATCCATCCGGTCAGTTGTTAGTATCAAGAGGGGTCTGCATTGGTCCTGCTTCCAATAATATAGCAGAATACACTGCAGTTGTTCATCTACTCTCGGAGGCAATATCTTTGGGTGTTGATTCGTTGGTAGTTTTCTTGGACTCTCAGCTGGTGGTGTCGCAGTAGAACAATACTTATCGTGTACGAGATCCATTTTTATTACGATTGTTCTTGAGGGTACGTTTGTTACAAAGGTCATTTCAATTTTTAACTTTCATTCATATTCCTCGAGCTGACAATTGGTTTGCTGACTCATTATCTAATCAAGCATTAGATTGGCACATTAATCATTCCATACAATAAATTTTTAATCATCAAAAACATCATACATTTGATACATTTATCACATCACATCAAATATCGCTGTATATATATCATCGGAGTGTCAAAAAACTTTACAAAATTTGGATCCATAATGTCATACAAAACTTGGGCTTATGCCCCCATCATGTTCAGTCTCAAAAAAGAATATACAGTCATCTAATACATAATATCTGTCTACTCCTGAGGTCCCTGCCCAGAAGTCGTGTTCCTATAGAACGTAACTGCAGTGGCAACTCGGCGGAATAGTCTAACCCAGTCTCGAGGCACTCCTACCACCCGTCTCTGGATGGCTTCCGGTAGATCCTCCACAGCAGCCATAGGTATTTGGCGGGTTAGTCCCTCCAAATTCCTCTGCACGGCCTGGAGAGTCCTATCTGAATCCACAGTATCTGCTTCGCCCCTGCGGCGCTTGTGGCACGGGAGACCCTCAGGACGAACTGGTCCAACATCTGAATCATGATCATTTTAAGTTGTCGGTAATTATGAATCCAATCAAAAACATGTTTGTTTTTCATTTTTCATACATATTTGAAAAAATCCAAAAAAAATTATATAAGTCAAAAAAATTTTGCAAACTTACCGACTGTGCCCCATGCTGTGCCTGGTGGAAGAACTAGATCTGGATCTCCACGGAAGTCCATCCCGGCATAGGGATAGTCGTCCACTGCGATGATTTGTTCTCCCCACTAGCGAAAGAACTCATCGTCCCATGTGGTCCGGGGTACCTCGCTACCCCCCAATCTCTTCATCATGTCCGCCCAACGGGCGATTCTTGGGTCCCGCGGGCTACTGATGGTAGAGATAACTCTGGGTCTCAATGCTGGAATCTTCTCAAAGAAGAATGTTGTCAAAATTGTACCGTACCCAAAGTGTTTAGTCTTTGCTTGGCGGATTGAGGTCAACTGTTGTTTCATGTTCAGTAAAAGGGCTGTGCACCAATCATACACATGAGTCAAACATTCTACTGCTATGCTCATTTGCGTCCTGGACGCCTGATGTAGAGAGGCAGATCCTGCCACTCTGCCGATGGTGAAAAGGAGGATTTTCATGTGCAAATCCTGTAAATCTTTAATTGCAATCTGTGTTCCAACCTTTTTGGAACCCTCTATGCAATACACGTGGACATAGTCTTCCACGGTTAACCCTCCTAGGGGTTTCCCGTGCAAGTCTACTGGTTCTCCCCTCCGAGAAAGTCCAGTAATAAAGTATATGTCTTCCACTTCAATGCGTATTGGCATCTGATCTATCACGAAATAGTCTTGATCTGGTTCCCAGTAATTGACGAGCATTTCTAGCAACCGAGGATTGCTTTTCATATTTGGCATTTTAAATAATTTGAACAATCTGCAATTCCGAATGATATTTTGCACTGCTCTGTCTTGCATGACCTCTTGGTCAATTGCGCTATGCTCACGTTCTCTCCATGAGATTGTCATCCTATCAAAATTCATAAAATCATGCATTAGCCACGCTTTTTAAGTTTCAGACCTACGCATACGCGACTTTTTCTTTGCACAGTCGCGTGTATACGCGAGTTGCCTGTAATGAACCCGCGTATGCGCAAGTCTGCATTTTTTAGCAAGGGTTTTAAAGCTAAAATTCACTTAATTTTAATTTCCAAACGGACAAAATGATTTTCAAGGATGATTTAGGAGCCTACCTGAAATTTCGGCGCGATTCGACGGTCGGTTGTTCCTGATTTGACGAAAGAAGTTTTTTGCTCCAGAGCACTTTTTTCGAAATCAGCAATGCAATAATGAAGCAAATATGAGGTAATTTGTCTATTTATGCCTAAAAAGTTGAAAATTTTCGCAAAAATTCATTATGCTCATTTTTGCGATCTATCTTAAGCTGCATAACTCGAATGCTTGGAAGTGCCCAGTTTGGTATGTTTTCAGGTACATTTTGACGATTTTGAGATTTTTCCTGGTTTTTGATCCATGATTTCCGACTCGTCACAGCAGGTATATGATCTTCACTAGCATATAGGTTAGGGAAATCACTCTCCGTTGCATCTTGCATACTAGCCTCCATACTGATCACTTGCCTTAGGGTCGATCCCATCAGGTCATGAGTATTGCACCCATTTCACTCGCCGATTATTTAATCATGACTTGATAGTAGAGCCTTCCTTTACATGGGCTTCCTAGTTAGTTCCTCGCTATCACTTGTTGCCCATGCTGTGTTTTATGTAGGCTCGGGAGTCCTCTTTAGTCCCGCCATGTCTTATGTGTTGAAGCTTCATTCTTCTTCTTCATCACTATCATTGTTTCTGGCTTTTACCTTAGAGGCTCCCTGGTGTCATTAAGTTGTATTACTACATTGCATATTGGCTACTTGTTTAATCTTGGCCTTTAGCCGGCTTCATTTGGACTCGATGTTTAAGCCAACTTTTGACCTTGACTCTCTATACAAGTTAACCATTACATGCACTTAGCTATCACGACTTGACACCTTTAACCCATGGATGGAACGTTCCTCTGAGTATCACTTACCAGTTTTCGCCACCTTGCATTGAGCATAGGATTGTTCCAATCCCAGGAACTAGTGCATCTGATTTTTTGATACTCGTTCTATCCATTGTACCATAGCATTCTTTTATTATTTTTCAGGCTTATTATATGAAAAAGACAAAAAACTCAAATATAACAAAAAGAGCGGGAACGGGATGTATATTCGCTGTTTTGATGGCAGTACAGAGTCAGTTTTTCGCCCTTGAACAAAGCACATTTACTTATATATATCTCCTACATTTGGGATGGTTTTAGTTTTGACCTAGGTTCAGCCTTTACCATGTTTCACTTGTCAGTTCTCCCCTAGTTGGTTATCTCTTCCAATCATATGGAGAGTTTGTTCTGCCTCCTGCATAACAGACTTATATAGTGTCACTTTTTACTACCATGGTCATCACGAGTCATGATTTTGTTCAAGGGAAGTCTAACCTGAGTCGGCCATTCTGCGGTGTCTCTTGACTCATTATTTAGTCGGCCTTCCCGGTCTTGTCAGTATCATGTTCTATGACATCAGATGTTTTGGTCTTCTGCTCGTGCTGGTTTGAGAAGGTCCCCATTGACTTCTTGCTGGCGGGTTTGCCTCTTATCGACTACGACACATTGCTCTGAGAGCAAACCTAGAGTCGCACCCTGGGCCTATTTCCATCATTGATAGGTGACCTTGTGCTCAGCATTTGATCATCATCATGGGTCTTTGACTGAGTGGTTTCCCCTGTGTTCAATGTCAGCACACATTATCACACTTGGGATTCTTGCAGTACCTTGATTTCCATTTGACCCTATCGATGGATTTCTCGCCTCTGTGTCAGCTTTCATTATTGGTTGGTTTAGAGGGTTTCTTCCATGTGCTAGCTTCATCTTGTGCATTTCGGAAACGTACTTCGGTTTTGGTTCCGTCACTCTACTTCGTCCGATTCCTTCAAAATCTTGGCCTGCGGGTTAAACTCACGCTGGACTGATGTGGGATGCCTTAATGCCTTCCTTCCAGCAGATCTTTTCCCATCGACTCCGACTCATTGCTCTGGGAATAAGATCTAGAGTCTTTTTGTCAGTACCTTAAGGTTTGCAGTCATCAGTGGCAGACTCTTCGCTATCGACAGTGGGGATTCATCATTGCCTCCTGATTGGTAGATTCTTTCAAGTGTTCGACTTCAACTCATTCATTCGCACTTGTCAGATTGTACTGGGGCACCTTGACACTCATTATCATTATCGATGGGTTGTCTCGCGTTGGTTAACGGTATACATCATTGACCGGTAATCCAACGATTTCTCACATGGTCGACTTCAGCTCATTTATTCCCATTGTGTAGAATTGTGCCATAGTGATCGGTGAAGACCTCGGGTTGCATCAGCATTATTCGGTTCACTTTTGACAGCCCATTCAGTTTCTGCCAGTGATGCCGTCCACCCTTATATGTTGCAGTTCAGTACAGCAACATCTTATATGCTAGCTCCCGAGTTGCGTGATTGTACCGTTTGTTCCACCTCTTATGATTCGGTACTTGGAGATTTAGTTACTTATTTGATCAGACATCCAGTTGCACCATCTTTGATCAGCTTTCTATATGTGATACTTGGACATTGATTCAGACTTACACTTTCGGGCCATGCTCAGATGATTCATTGTGTACTTTCAGTTCAACTATACTTGTATACATGTTGGATCCATTCACTACTTTCTGTATGATGTATTTTTGGACTGAGAATGGGTATGCTCGCCTCAGCATGAGTTGACTCTCTGTTTTCTTTCATTGGTTTTTGGCAGGCTGAAATCTGGTGAAGTCCTCTCTTGTCCTTGCGAAGTTCTTTCTATGTGCATAATACATTTCGGCCATCATGTACCCCTTTTGACCTCATATATTAGGGGGCATCTGTTATAAAATCATTTCTCACCTTCACATGATTCATGATTTCTTTGATGGTTTTGGGCACCCATTCCTACAGACTTGGACAAATTCACTTAAAAACAGTGTAAAAATCCCCATACGCGACTATGCCCGTACCTTTCCGCGTGTATACGCGAGTCCAGCTGCACTTTTCCACGTATGCCATTAAAATTATGAAAAAATATATAATTATTCCCTATTTTTGGGCAGGGTTGATGGTTACTCAGGTAGTTCAACCACCCCAGCAAGTGGCCAACTATTTCCAACTGTTGAAACTACTTGGAGGGAGTATAAAAACCCCTCATGTGTATGGCCTAAGAGAGAGAGAGAATTATTGATATTATACTCTATTGGTATTCCCTATCCAAGTCTGATTCCCCGTGCCTCCTGCACTTTCCCAGTTCATTACAGGAAACCCTTGTTTCCTTGAGATGCTCATCTCCCTATATGTCATCTCGTATGCACCAGTTTGGAAGGAGTCTTAGCAAGGCAAGGGCGGGACAGATCCGAACGACGGTCTGCTCAAAGATCGTGGAAGGATTCATGTGATCTCTCCACTCGTTACTTTTTTCCATGCTATTTATAATACAGAAGTACCATCTTGTTCCCGAAATATACATGTTAGTGTTTGCTTACATATATGAGAAATTTTTTATTTAAGCATTAATTATGGTTTATCTGATGTTTTATATGGATTTCACTAACATTTAGAGTAGATATATGCTGTAAAACCAGTTCTTCATGCTTGTTTCTTCTTGTCTTTGAGGTTAAGAAGGAAGGATGGTTGCTGGGGGTTTGAACCCTGCGGGATCTGCTTCAACCATAGGACCTACGGGTAACTTCCTTGATCTACTCTGTTTAGTTTTTCTAAAAATTCATGGTTGTGTGAGTCCTTCTTAAGTAGCATGCCCCTGCTCTGTGGAGGTTGTAGCCCAACGAACCTCTAGGGTGATTTTCCCCGAAACAACATCCTAGTACGTTATACGAGCCCTAGGAAGGAGGAACTCGGTGTCGTCATAATGACGGATCCAAAGCCATTAAATTTTAACAAGTCTGATAAAGGTGGAACTCGACATATTTTCATGTTTAGAGATTTTGAAAAGAGGAAAAAATAAAAATCCAGATGGCCCTTTTCGTAAATAGTCCCTCATACCCGAAAAGGTAGATAACAAAGTGTGAGAGAACCTCTTAGTCGCGATTGACTAAGGTATTCATTTTTCGTAAATAATTTATCCCATCCCAAAAAAGGGTAAATGTATAATGGGTAAACAATGTTTCATGCACTTTATCGAGCTCAAAATGACAAGAAATCGACAATCTTTTCATGTTTAGAGAGTCAGAAAAGAGTTGAAAGACGACTCTGAGGGGGTTATTTTTTCATTTATTTTTAATCGATTCGGAAAAAGTGATGAACTAGAACTCATAAATATGTCATCTGTGAAAAAATTGACCCTGTCACTATAGAAGAATAAACCCACAAACTATTTTCGATGCAAAGAAATTAAAATATTATAAAAATCCCTAAAGTGACCTTGAGCAGTTATAAAAAATAGAGAAAGTAAAAAACATTTCACTTTTCACTTTCACACTGTTTAGAAGAAGTTTTTAACTCTCTTTTACCTCAATTCTTTAGGAGTGGATTGTTGGAGATCTCGAAGGCTAATCAACGAACTGTCAGTTCCTGGTAAGAGGCGCTCTCCTTACCTGCATTTCAATACTTGTTTTATTGTTTTCCACGACATATTTTAAATTTTGTGAGAAGGATTTTAAACTAATGGTCACGACGTATCGGCGCGGGGATCCCATGTCGAGATTGGGCTAGACTGTCATTTTTAAAATGGATAGGGCACCGATCGGTGCTACTATTTTTAAAACAACCACATCTCCCATAGAGTGAAAAAATGAAGAAAAATATCTTAGAAAAAGTTATTAAAGTCAGTGTTTTTAGCATAAAAACTAGCAAGAGACCATTTAAATGTTCTTTGCAGGGAGGAAGAGAAATCAATCATGGTGATCGAATGGAAAGAGAGAGATCATGACAAGGTTGAAAGAGCAACCATTGATTGATGCATTGATGCATTAAGGAACTGCAGGCTCCTCAAGTTCATCATGACCTCCAACATAAGAGACCAACCAGATCTATTACAATATTTGATCAGTATCTGGGATACAGAATAGGAGAGATTTATATTTGGTGACCAGGAAATTGAAATTGAAGTGACTGACATCTACTTCATTACTGGCCTCTCATAGAGGCACAAGAGCACAGTTAACTGGAGTCCCATTCATGGGTGAAAGAATGGACATGTTCATTGGGAGAGCATGCTCTAAGGTAACAAGATCTTCGAGCGGAAAGATAGTCATAAGCATAGTGGTCAATATACCACTCAAATTAGTGCTATATACTATTTCACATGTGACTAGGGTGCAAGCACCACATGAGGCCCCCAAGGCTCAACTACAGACTACGGTCGATTTTATGGCACCCAGCATTTTTAGCTCGTTAGAGGCCGTGATGGAGAATATGAAAAATAAGCTCACAAAGTGAGAAAATAATAAACTAAAGTAGTTCGGGTATGGATCCATTCTGAAGGCCATATTCCTAAACAAAGTACCACTATTGCAATACCAAGTGGTAGAGGTAGAGTCATTGTTACCATGAGAGCCATGATTGACAAGGTAGGCAAATATCATGCCTTGTGGAGGAGGCGGAAAACAGATTTCGTTGAAACCTGCCTTCTTTAAATGGTTGAGGCATCAACTGATCGTGGTGGAAGATTGGCCATACTCTTGGAAGGATTTCCAGGGTGACCCTGATTTACCACTTCCAATGGGTGAACAATGGGATGACAGAGGTAAAAAAATGTCTTTTTTACCTTTTGCATTTTTATATTTTTTTTTATATATATGTGTTGATATGAAACGTATTGCAGATTTCGGACTATAGAGACCAACATCTATGTCACCGATCACCAGAAGGGTGGAAAGAGACTTTGAGGCCACTCCATATGTCGAAGGAGCATCTCCAGAAGATGAGATTGCGTGGAATCTAGATGCCTTGACTTTCAGCATTTCAGAGTATGCTCGAGTGGGAGAAATTTCTTGCCAGTACTAGCGACATATTCTTGGAGTATCCCATCGCATTCACTGATTAATGACTCAAGTTATTTGAGCAGTAGCCCGCTACTATGATCATCAAACTAATTAGTTTAGTGGTTCCCTTTCTACAATTTTAGTTTTTCCAAGACCTGCGATTCTTGCTATGTACCAGAACATATATATATTTTTTGGGTGTTGTAATGTACTTTGAACACTATTTTAAAACCAGATCGATATATATATATATATATATATATATATATATATATATATATATATGTTATTTTCCTACCCCATGCATGTTGTAATGATTATGAATTTCACAAATTTCTATCTAGAACATAATTATCCAATGCATCTATTAATGTATTCATGTGTCGCGAAATGTGATGATATGTAATGTAATCAAAATTTATTTCTAACAAACGAACATGCAGATAAATTCTCAAAATTTGAGGGTGTCTGACGGAATATTGCCCATTGAGTTGTAGGACAACAACCTGTGAATCGAGGTTAACAACTGGTTCTCTAATGCCGAGAGAGATTGCTTTGGATATAAGCTCAATAACTACACTGTATTCAAAAATATTATTGGTTATACGACCTAGACATATACCTTGTAGATCTACTAACTCATCATTAGGGTCATAGATAATGCAGGCTGCAAAAGATATATTTGGGGTACTACGGAATATGCAATCAGTGAAACTGACATAAGGAATCAAATACATCTGCAAATCAAGTAAAATAAGATAAACAGGAAAACCACTTAAAAACACACACCAAACCAAAAATGTGCAGAAAATAAAATTACACTAATGTACAAAAGTAGTTACATGAAAAAATCACGCATAATATTTCTTTAGATAAAGCTTGTTTCAGGACTTATCCAAAGTATTAACTTCATAATCAATTAGATGATAGGCCACTTTCAGCAAAACACGTTTTACAATGTACAAACATAGGTTTGAATTTTCCGGCCCCTAGTTTGTCGTGTGCTTGGTCATAGAGAAGGAGCAAGTCTCCTTCGGAGAAGGAATGTGGAGAAATCATGTGATCAAAATGGGATTTGGCCTATTTCTATTGTGCTTCAGTAACCAAAGCAACAAAGTGTCGAGTTTCATCAAGCCTTAATAGATACAAGAGACGTTCTTCTTCTGGCGAGGTATTCAAAAGAAATTCGATAGCTAATTTGAGTGAAGGAATTTCACATTAAATCGGCAAGGTTTCTTCAAGGCCATATACTCACTAAAATGGAGTGAATATAGTAGCATAGGTTAGGTACGTCCAAAGAGCTGAAAATAACATGAGATTCCAGTTTTACTTGTGCATCCCAATAGTGCACTAAAGCATAGTGACTAAGATTTCATTTACTACTTTAACTTGGTTGTTGGCTTGAGGGCAACATGGAGTTGAGTTTTCGTGATGCAATCCCAACTTACAATTCAACTCAGCGATCATGTAATGGAGAAAATGAAAGCCATGGTCGATGATAATTTCTTGAGGAATGCCAAAGAGTGCGATAACATGATTGAAGATAAATTGAGCTGCTATTTTACCATTGGCAGCATATGTTGGCATTTCCTTGGCCCATTTAGAGAAATAGTCAATAGCTTTGATAATATAAGCATGCCCCCTAGCTGAGTGAGGGTTACATGTCATGAAGTCAATGCCCCATTTGGAAAATGGGCCTATCGTAGCAACTGGGTGTAATGGTGTAGGCGAAGCACGCATCTTTCGCTGGTAAATCTGGCAAGCATGACATTTACGGACAACAAGGATGCAGTCTTTGAAAATAGAAGGCCAGAAATAACCAGCAAGAAGAATTTTTTGAGTTGTTGCATAGCCAAACATATGACCACAACATGCCGCAAACTGGCAGTAGTAGAGGACTTTCTCAGCCTCGTCGAAATTCAGGCAACGACGAAGAATTGAATTGATGCCAATGTGATATAAATTATCCCCAATGATATGATATGGTTGAGAATGATGTCGAATACGCCAACGATCAGACTTGTCCAACTGAGATTAGAAATTTTGGGTTTTGAGATACATGATGATATCACTGTACCAAGGATCGATAGTGTTGATCATGAAGATAGTGTCATCCGGAATGTGCTCATCGAGAACATATAGAGTGGAAGGAGAGGGAAGGGAACATATTTGTTCAAGGAAAACCAATGATTTATTTTATTTGGAAGCAGCGAATTCCAAATCAAACTCCTATAAAAGGACAATCCATTTTGAATATTTGCCCCCCATCAATTGGCAAGTCAAAATATAAGTTATAAGATTGCAGTCGAAGATCACAGTAGCTATTTGTAAGAGAATATAATGTCGAAAGCACTGAACATCATGTACTGCAACTAAAGCTATTTTCTCAACATGGTCATATTGATTCTTTTTATACATAAGGTTATGACTGAGGTAATAGATGACAGTTCAGTACCATCATTGTCATTCTAGACAAGCACCATAGCAATGGTACCAGAAGTAGCTGCTAAGTAAAGGAAATAGTCACAATGATAATTTGGGGTTTACAATAAATAAGCATAAATTGGAACCTTCTTTAAAGCATCGGAGTGTTGAGAAACTTCATCCCATAAAAAGGGGATCCCTTGATTTAGTAATCATGTAGAACCCTTAGCAAGCTCCGCATAGTTGGGAATGAAACGATGTAGGAAATTAGATTTACCTTGCAAACTCTGCAATAGAGATAAAGAGGAGGGAGGGGGTAAATTAATTATACCTTGCACTTTCAAGGGATCGATACAAATGCCTTATTTATAGATGACAAACCGAAGGTTTCTATGAGATTCAATGTAGAAAATAGACTTATGCAGATCCAAACGAATATTATAGTGTCGACAACATAGAAAATTCTCTCAAAGGTGTACAAGATGGTTGCAATGCTTAGCTAAATGAGCATGGAGATCATCTAGGTAAGGCTGTACGATATGTTTAATGTCATGGAAAGCATAGTACATCGCACACTGAAAGGTAGCAGCGGCATTCTTCAGACCGAAAGGGATATTTTTATAAGACAATTTTCCCCATGGAAAGATAAAGGCAGTCTTGTGTGGATTAGATAGAAAGAATTTAATCTAGTTGTAGCCAGAAAAACCATCCATAAAGGAGGATATCTCACTACCAGTGCATTCATCAATGATCTGGTCAATAAACAGAGTGGGATAGTTAACCTTCAGGCAGGTTCGATTGATATCTCGATAATCAACACAAACATGAATGTTACCCTTCTTTTTATTGACAGGCACAATATTGGACACCCAATATATCAATGGGATAGGATAAATAAATACAACCTTAAGGATTTTCTCAATCTCTCCCTTTATGGTGGCTGCCTTTCTAGGGTGCACAGGGTGAAGTTGCTAATGAACAGGATTCACGTCAAGGTAATTTGGTACCTTATGCACCACTATATTTGGATCGATGCCAGGCATTTCCTCATGGGGCCATCCAAAAACATCTTGGAGTTATTGAATGAGGTGAGTATAGAGCTTGACCTCATCTCGAGATCAAGTCACTTCAATCTATATTTTCTCGACAATTCCTGGTTTCAAATAAATTTTGATAGGCATTGTCTCAGTCATATTTCCCATGTTCCCCTCAGAGAAGTCTTGATAGGACAACATCGATGTCGGGAGCGGATCATGTGAAACATAGGGACTGAGATTTTCAATACATGACTAAGCTACTTTAGGGCTTGTTAGAAATGATGAATGATGATGGATATCGTTCGAAGGTGTTTCCTCGAGAGAAATGGTTTCCATGATATTCTCGTAAGATAGAAATGTATCATTTAGGGGATCAAATGAATCTGAGGAACCGAGCAAAGGATATTAGGAGTATAGATAAAAATTCATGCTAGAAGTAGCGTGTTTAGAATCATTAGCTGAATTCGATATGATTTCAAAATAATTAACCTCTACCAGGCTTAATGACATCACATCACCAAATGAATCGACCTAATCAGGCGAAGGGATGATCCAAGGATTACAAGAAGTGGAGATCATATTAACGTGAGCAGTGTTCAGTGGAGGAAGAGAAAATAGACCCATAAGGGAAGAGTCTTTGAAAATTCCTACCCCCACACTCTCATAGGGCATGGTGGTATGGTCTAGATATGGAACATTTCCTCCTGAATAAGTGGAAGAAAAAAATGACAATTGATCAACAGTGATGATCTTTCCTTCTTGTGGGAAACTAAGGACAAAAAATATAGTGGATGGCATGCAAAGCATAGTGTGAGTCCAATTGCAACTGAGGAGAAGATTATAACTGAGTTTGGCATCAAGGAGTTCAACCTCAACGTTGACCATTTTTCCTTCCAACGTGATAGGAAAGTTGGGAAGGATATCAAAAGGGCGAGAGTTCCTTATGTCAAAGGCCTCCAAATTATTTGGAGACTAATTAAGAGTTTGAGAACCAATGGCTTTCCAACATGAGACAAACATGATGCAAGTGGTTGCACCTTCATCTACAACTTCCTAGTGGATATTCTTGACATTAATACCAACTTGCATAGCTAAATCAAGTTGATGATGGAGACATTGAACGAAATTATCTAGATCAAAAGTAAAAAGGCTTGAATCGGAACGATCGATTCCTGTGATAGCAGATAACAATGCTTTCTGTTGTGATGAAATGATTTGAAGCATCTCTAGCACAGACAGGGTGGAAGGCACCTGAGCCAAATCCTTAACAATATTGTAGTGTTTAAGCGATGCATGGTTTTGGATTATAAGAGGACTTGCGGAGCACACCTTTAGAAGGTGGTCATACAACGGGATCAAAACTAGGCCTTCCAATATGAAGAGGGCCAGAACGGGGTAGGGGAGATGGAGTAGGAGCATCAACGATTTATTTCCTTTCCAACTGACATGATTCTGAATAATCTTTAGATCTGGGAAAGATAGATACGGGTGTAGCACCATTCACCATGAAAACCTAAGAACCAAAAGGGGTGGAAAAGTGGGGTTATTCCACTATTTGAGTTTGATGTGATGGAAATGACTCTTTAAGAACAACCAGAGTCCCTTGAGTTACTTTCAGTAATCAACTCACCTCAGCTCATCGAGAATAGTCCTTGGTGTAATGCTCTTCATCACATATCAGGCAAGGATACGTTAGTTTACATTTATCTCCATCATTATTGTGAGGTTTGGGGGAATCCTACTTTAGGGCATCAGATTTAGATTTAGCTTTGCCCTTATTCTTTTCTTTAGAGGATTTATTGGCCACAAAATATTGAATGATGTTGACCTCTGAATTTTTTCTAGGATTTTGAGGATTCTGAGGAGCAGAATCTAAGAAAGAAGACGATTTATTCTTAGAAGTGGAAGAAGACTTATGGGAAGTATCAGAAATAGAACCAATGACATCATCCACCAGTGGTGTAACCAGAGCTTTTGAGGTTGAAAACTGAGAGCTCAGGCATAGAGCATTAGGTAAAATATCCTATAATGTGTCGAACTAGTATTAAACCAAATCGAGATACTTGACACGAGCTATGGATTCATCTTCTATGACAGCTTCCCCCATAGAAATATCCTTAGCAATGTGATTAATGAATGATTTGGTAAGCCATTTTGTTAACAGTTGATCAGGAATATCAAATTTTATCAAATGATGATGCCTTCTCCATTCATGAATAGGATTGGAGAGATGCATAGTAGTATATTTCTTTAAGGAAGTAAGGAGGTGGGTTATTTTTTCATAACGAACTGATAACTAAAAATGTGTAAGGAAAGCCATGTCTAAGGGGTTGAAATCTTGAAAATTTCTTTGTGGAAGTTCAATGTACCACTTTGCAATGGAACCAGTCAACATTCTTTGAAAATGACGTAGATAGACGAAATCGTTGACCTAGGAATTGGAGGAGCACCAAAGATGGTATGGCATAACATGCACATGGGGGTCTTCTCTAGACTTGCCTTCAAACTTGGGGCAATCACTCAGAATTTTCGTCGAAACTCGGAGCCAATATGGATTGTGAAGAATTGGATCATTGGTTAATATTGAGACATCAAGAAGTTTCAACGTCGTGAAAAATGGCAATTGCAGATTGAAAGGTGTTGTGTTCGGTCATTCATACATTCCCATTTGTGGATTCCAACCAGATTGGGAGAAATTCTACCCCCAAAGGTTTTGTCCCAAAGAATTTTTACCATATGGATTATGTCCATAAGGAATGAAAACTTCTAGATTTGGACCATACCCTAATTTTTAACCCAAAAATGGATTCTAACCCGCAACAGCCCATTGAGGTCTAGCCTGACCATAATTCATAGCATACATATTTTTTTGTTGAAATTTTTGGAATGGATTGCCCTGCAGTTGACCTTGTGAACCCAAAAGGTAGCCCTAGGAACCCAATGGTTGACCTTGTTAGCCCAAGGTTTGATCTTGGGGTTTTTTGATGGTATCATGGGGATTAGACGACATGATACCCTCAAGTTGTTGAGGTTGGCCAGTTTTCCCCTAAGGAATAGGTTGGATTGGTTGAAAAAAGACCTAACATTGTTGAAAGGAGGGTTGTCCTTGCTAGACAAAAGGTTGAACCTACTGAAATTGGGGTTGGCCTTGCCCATAAGGTCGATTTTCACCATAGATAGGACCCTACTAAAAAGTACAACACCCTGACTGAATGCCAAACTTCCCATGAAATCCTTGGGTATTTATCAGTTGGATCTGTAACTATTGGGAACTATTCAGAATATAGTGTTGTTGGTTAAGAATCTACAAAAAATGTTGATATTGATCACATGTTAACACTGTTGGAACATGTGATCCAATAGACATAGGAATTCTACCAATGGCTTGAAGGGAACCCATAATGTGATCTTGAGTCCCACTCATAGATTTTTCGACAGAGGATTGGGAAACATTGAACAGTGTAGGACCTCCTCCTGTAATATTCCTACATTAGCTATAACTAATGGGAATATTAAAATTTTGTTTTGTCACATTGATAGGTGAATAAGTGGCCGGGGGGAGACCCATAAGACTCTTTATTTTTAATAAAACCACTTCTCGTGTCAAAATGGATCTTAATTTTAGCCTAATAAAGTACCCCAAGGTGTGGAAAGGGGTTAAAACATTTTGACTGGGTCAACCTTGACCAAATCTACAGCAATGTCATGGAAGAGTGGCCATCAATGAGGCACAACACAGTTTTATATGAAGGTGTCTTATGTGAAAGAAGCAATCTCATTGGAGGTGGTTAAGGGTTTCCAAGCTCTTATCTTATAAAAGGAAGGGGATGGCATCATTAGAAGGTTGTTGATGATATTGTATTTTCTGAGTATATTTTTTGTTTAGACATATCTCATTCTCTTATTGTTTAGCTGAGAATAGTGTTGTTTAGCACTGGGTTTTCCTGACCGAGAATCCCACCTCTTCCCATTGAGTATCTCTTGGGAGAGTCCTGTATTGCATAGTCCACTATCTGGCTAAAGTCCAAGCTTCTTCTTCCAACTATAATGCAGATCTTGTTGAGGGTTTGGTTATCTTTGAAAGCTGCAGCAAGTGAAGGATAGATCTACTAAGATCTAGATCATTTCAGTGCCCTTTTTTAGTGGAGGAGGCTTGTACTCCATTGGGAGGAGTTTATTGGAGTGTTTGGGCTAAATTTTCAGATCTTGGCATGAGGCAAACCATGTTCTAAACCCTACAATGCAGTTTTACTTCTAGATTTGCATTATTCCTGTAGGTGTTGTTGCAGGGTGTTTTGGCATACCATCTGTAGAGTTGGTTTTCAAGTGTTGGGGATCTACCCTTCAATTTGGCGATCCATTGGAGGAGATCTATTCTTTGTTCATATTAGATCTGATCTGCTTGTTTCTGAATACTTCTGAATATCTCAATATTTTTGCAGATCTGCAAACTGAGATCTCATATCTACTTCATGTACATGGTGTAAAGCTGAAAACCCCAAGGGGAATTTGAAGAGGAGCCTATACATTGTACGGGTCTGTTATAAATATTACATTTCATGCACTTATTTACTCTAGATCTAATGTGTAATCTACAACATGTTGCAGTCAATAAAATAACATTGTAAAGAAATTTCCAATCCATACATATGGTTGCATCACCTCTTTTGAGGATATTCTTCTATTGGTGACTTGTATTTCCAATTATGAATCTTATGGGCCTCATTATACATCTATTTTGCTATTGTAAATACATTAGGAAGGTCTCCTTATTGGCCTCCTGCTTTTTTTTAGATGAACTGCGTTATTTTTCTGCATATCTGTCTTGTATTGTTGCATTCCCCATTTGGGAATATTACAGTGATATTATAGCATCACCTTGGCACAACCTGTGCTTTATAAAAAGAAATATGTCTTATGTGTGCAAGCACTAAGCTACACAATCAGATCTACAATGTTATACTATGCCCAGATTTACTGCAAGAGAGATGGAGAAAGAACACACATCAAGGGAGGAGACTTTGAGTAATTATCTACTGGAGTATGAATCTCAATCTTGGAGATTCAAGGAGCACTTGAACTTCCAAGAGTTCTGCCAGCTCAAGGAGGAAAGGAGATCTAGCTAGCACAATAGAAGGAGAAGAGGTAGATTCTTTCTACCAAATTTCTATGTATCCTCCACATGCATAGCCAAGGATTGGATAGATCAACTAGACTCATATTTGGATCTACATCAAGTTTCAGAATAGGAAGCCCTTAAAGTAGCAACGTTGCATCTTAAAGGTAAATCTTATGCTTGGTGGTTGTTTGAATTATTTTCATTAAATAATGCAAATACATCTACTTATTCAAGATTCACTAAGATATTAGTGAATATATTTAATGTAAAACAAACTGAAACATATTTGATTGATTTAGAAAAGCATGAACATGCAAAACCCTTGCATGAGTTGGAAATATCTGTTATGCCAACTCCACTTCAGATTTATATTGAAAGGGATTAAAACTTGTGTGATACCTTGCCAAGGGAAAGATCCCCATTTCATGAAGATATTTCTTCTCAAAGGGAAGACATGGAGATTCCTTTTCCAAGGGAAGGGCGAGATCTATGGTCTCTCATTGTTGATGAGGTATTCTCAAATATTGATGAGGAGAAAGAGCATGAAGGTAGTAACATCATTGTCACTTTAGAAGAAGGACCATCGGTACATGGGGATGGGTATGAATTTATTGCTTCAAGAGGATTAGCTTTTGCATCTTTGAAAATGTTTCCCAAGGAGCATCATGTGATAGTGATATGGGGTATTAACACCTTGATCCAAGGAGGAGAAGGGATGGATCAACATCCAAGGATGAGAAGCATGCACCCTTGTTTATTTCAAGGGGTTTATATTTAGAAGAAGGAGATTGATTTATTCAGCAAAGGGAGGGATAAAGAAGTCCACTCATTCGTACATTCTACTTCATATTTTGATGTCTCTTCGCATGGGGGCATTCCAACAGGGAGACCCCCTAACTAGAAGAAGAATAAATTGTTCTCTCAACTTGTTGTAGCAATGACATATTTTGCTAACTAAGGAGCCTTGGGAGGAGATACTATAGCACTGAAGGCCTTTGATGGGTTCGAAGGAGAGGTAAGAAAATTTCTAATATGGACCTTACCCTCTCTAAATCAACTAATTACACTAGAGAATGATTCAAGAATCCATAATGAGATGAGAATGGTGTCAAATGGCCACTCCATAGTCTTGGGGTAGAAAATGATACTTCCTCACATGAGAAATTTTTTTGAATATGACAGGAGGGTATTAACACTCTTGTGTGGATGGGCCAAACTATGTAAGTTTTGGAAGAAAGAGACCTTTCAAAAGGAGGTTGAATTACACGAACTTCAATCTTGTCTTGGGAAAGATCAGCTGCAAGAGAGGCAACAAAGGTGGAGTTACAACACTTCAACATGTGACTTTGGCATTGAGCATGTCAAAGAGGATAATGATGATATGAAAGCTAGTTCATTTCAGAATTATACAACGATGTCATTGTTGGGAAGACTAGATCCATATTGGGAGTCCCAGCTCTTGGTAGAATATTCCAAGAACCTCTTCACATGTAAGGTTCTTGATGGGAAAATAGAATATAGGAGGTATAGAGTGGTTGATGGATTCATTTACTTTCATGATCAGATCTATTTGACTAGAGACTCATAGCTAAAATATAAGCTACTATATGCAGCCTATGATATCTTTCTTTCTAATCCCACTAGTATCATTAGAACCTACCATAATATTTTGGAGGGATACATGTGGGAAGACTTCAAATAGGAGATTAAAAATAATATGAGGAAGTGCATGGATTATTTGGAGGGTGAGGAGAAACACAACTCTTTGGAAGAGTTATCATCACCCCCTCCTTACACATGGGGTGTGAGAGGGAGCTCATCCATGAGCCACCTCACTGATTAGAACCAAGTGTATGGTAAAGATTGTGTTTTTGAACATCATGATATATTTACTATATACTTGCATATTCTTACCACACATGTGTATGGAATTGCTCCAAGAAGGGTCACTCTTCATTATTTTCTTTATGAGCTACTTGGAGCCATGAGAAATGATGATGTTGATCACTCCCTAGGGGATTTTGGCGAGATGATGCATTATTTTTGGTGTGATACATTGACACCAAACATCATACACCACTCCAAGTGTATGAGGAGAAATATTGGTAAAGAATATAATTTTGTATCTCATGATTCATTTGATTATTACTTTTATTATTTTACCATGTATATGCAGGCCATAGCTTCTAAGAGGAGTGTTATTCCATAAAATTTCATGGCCAACTTTGGGCCACAATCATTTCTGAACATGGCCACTCCCTTAGAGGACAAAGGGAGATATTGTATCATTATGGGTGCATTCCAAAAGCACCAAATATATCTCACACCTTCAGCCATGGTGAGATTACTTGGACAGAAAGTAAGAGGTAGGGAAACCACTTACCATATCACTATCTGATGTAATCAGGAGATCTATTGCGCTAGTTCAACATGTGGGACTATGATCCACCTCCATCCTTGCATCTGATTGTTTATGTATTACTGGTTTTGATCCCACATGATGAGGATGATGCTCTTATCTTTGTTGCAAACATGATGGAAGGGATGACACATTGGTTGGATGTCCACTTATTGGATCATGTTTTGAGAAGCAAGAAGAAGAAAAATGCTAGTCTCAATGGAGGGACTATTGTCACCATCCAAGATGTCATATGACACTTAGTCCATATCTCTTTTGGAGCTCTTATGGTAATGATATTCTATTCACTATATGTATGGACGATTGGGAAAGGAGGCTCCCTAGAACCAATGAAGGGAATCATGAGGTTCTAAGAATATTTTGGCTTCATGAGGACTATATTATTGCATCCCAGGATCAACAGCTCCAAATTTATCATAAATGGTGGGAGAGGCAGCGTAAGTTGAACAATCTTCCCTCTCATTTTCAGCCATGCAGCCCTTACACATTATATAAGGGGGGGATTGGTGGCTGTTTCTATGAGCTACCAAGGATGGATCACTTTGTTTGTATGATAGCATGGAAATTGGAGTTTCTCATGGGGATTGAAGCACCCAAAATTTATTATCTCTCATGCCTTAAGGAGGCCAATGGAAAACATATAACTCTTCCCATATATCTCCCAGTTCTTCATGATGAAAGATGTTTGGTTCATTCACCAAAGGAAAATTTGTATTCTTGGGAGGAAACATATCCATTGGAGATTTTTCAATGTCCTTGTACTTGCTTGAGGACAATCAACATTTTGGAGGGGAGGAATGTAATATTCTTACATTAGCCTATAACTAATGGGAATATTAAAAAAAAAAATTGTCACATTGATAGGTGAATAAGTGGGTGGGGAGACCCATAAGACTCTTTATTTTGAATAAAACCACTTTTCATGTGAAAATGGATCTTAATTTCAGCCTAATAAATTATGTTGGAAGTATGATGTAATGTGTTTTCCTTGATGGAAACCTACTTGATGAAGTTGTCCTTGATGGAAACCTACTTGACGAGTTGTCTATGTTAAGCAACCTATTTGTTAAAGATGTAAGAATGATGTATCTATAGATCAGTTCAGATGTGACAAAGAAAATAATTCAAACAAGTGCCAGAGAAATGATAAATATAATATGTCACAATGTATATGCGGGTTTGTAAAGGCCAAGTCACGTATGTATGCAGATAAGTGTGTCCCAAGTCACGTATGCCTCTTTGTGCTCAAAATTTATAATACCAGGGGGCTTTACCATGGTATTAGCCCACAGTATTGAGCGTTGTATTATCTATTTCATTCCATCCAGGATTACCATCAACAATTGAGTGGTTTTGAGTCATGGTATTGGTAAAAGCCAAATCTATTTAAGAAGAAGAAGTTCATAGTGCAAGGTGTGCATGAGTAAGGGTTGTTGATGAATAAAAATTCTCTAAGGAATATCTCCATGGATGAACTTTGTTTCTAATTGATAGATCTAAATCTATGATGCACCCATGGATATAATGATGGTTCAATATATCTAGATCTGAAGATGATGAACCTCTAGTATGATCTACTGAAGAAATGATGAAGAACTAGCGCAAGTCTGCTGAAGAAAATGAAGAAATCTGGGTAAGTTTTACAGATCTGGTCTATTCTACAAAATTTACATTTACAAATCTATATGCTAGTTGGTTTCAGTAAAATTGCGTATATATGGGGGTTTGCTTCATGAAAAGCGCGTATGGCAGTTAGGGTTTTTTTTTCTGAAGAATAATATACACAGAAGCACACGCAGGTTGGTGTGCAGCAAAGGGCATATGTACGAGGCTTCAGTGAAGCAAAGTAGGTTATGCTATTTGAATTAATTATTTTTCAGGGTTTATTTTGTATCTGCATATTTATTCTGAAGTCTGGGTTATTTCTGAAGTTCTGGTCATAGTGTTTTCATTGTTCTAATTGAAGTGTTGGGAAATTTTTATGATTGTTGATAAAGGGTTGTGTTGAAATTGTTTGATCCAATATGAAAATTGATGAAACGTGGTCTACAGTGGGACTGAGGGTTGAATCCTTCAGTATGGAAGTAGAAGCTTCCTGCCAGTAGAAGCTGGTGTCATGTTCAGGGGGTTGAAGCTCCCCTCCAGGAGTGACTAGTAAACAAGAAGAAAGAGGGTTGGAGCTCCCTTCCAGTAGCAACTAGAAAACAAGTGAAGGTTGCAGCCTTCTACAGGTAGAATCCTACATATTGATATGAGTCTGCATAAGTACAATGTTGTAAAATTTTTTCCATATAATAAATATTGAAGACAGAGACGACAACAGCGGTGGTTTTCTCCTGAATTGGGTTTCCACCTTAAATATTGGTGTTCATGTGTGTTCCACTTGTGTGATGTTTTATATTGATGTTACTACACATATTTACTGATTATCTAACATGATGCATAACTGGTAAATCTAATTTAAAGACTATTTCTGAAAAGCTTTCTAAACTAGAAATTTGTATCATTATACGATAGTTTAGTTCAGCATATCCACGTGTATATGTGAGTTCGGTTCATAAAAGATGTGTATGGAATTATGCAAAAGAAAAATTTAGATTTATAGTTATGAGCTCTAAATAAGGATTCACCCACCCCCCCCCCCCCCCCCCCTCTCAGTATTTTTCCCAACAATTGGTATCGGAGAAGGTCCTTCTGAAGAAGCTTAGATGCTAGAAGGAAGATCAGCCAAGATGAGAAATCAATATGGGACAACATCTATTAGGCCTCCACTCTTCAACGGAAACAATTTAATCTTCTAGAAAACATGGACAAGATCCTATCTTCAGTCTCTTCGAGCAGATGTATGTGTTATTATTGAAGGAGGGTATCAATATCCAGCCTAAGTTCCAACAAATGCAACGACAAGAAAGAACTATGAAACAAATGCAAAGGCGGTCAATGCACTATTGGGGAGTCTAATGGAATCATAATTTGTCAAGGTCATGCAGTTGAATACAGCAAAGGAAATATGGGACAAAATCATTCTAAGCTATGAAGGTGATACAAAGGTAAAAAGTGCTAAACTCCAAACTCTCAGAATTCAATATGAAAATCTAAGGATGCAAAATGAGAAGAGAATTTCTAGTTTATTTTTATGTCTAGATGATATTGTAAATCATATGTGAAATTTTGGTGAAACCATAACTGGCACTACTCTGGTTGAAAATTTTTTAAGATCTCTAAATTCAAAATTTGAGACAAAAGTTTTTGCTATTTAAGAGAAGAAGGATCTTCAAAGTATTACTATTGTTAAACTTCATGGCATTCTAACTGCATGTGAAATGAGAAAAGGAGGATCATTTGAAGTCAAATAATTATTCTTTAGAGCTTTTACAAAAGGAAAAGAAGTACAAGAAACAGAAGGATCAGGGTATGTTTCAGAAGAAGAAGAAGAGGTAAATTTTGTAAAGAAGCTCCAACTTGGCACTGAAAGGTTTAGATTTATGCTTCCTTTCAAATGATTTTCTTGTGGAAGAGTTGGTAATTATGCTGCTAAGTGTCCTCATAAAGAAACACACGAAAAAGGAAAGGAAGTAGCGAGAATAAATAAGAATCGGTTTAGCTGTAGAAAAAGTTATTATAATCATGAAGGTAGTAATGAGTTATCAGACAGTGAGGAAGAAACTGATCAAGATCTTAGACTTCTCATGGCATTTGAAAAAGAGTCTAGGGAAGAAAAGGATACATTTATGGATGCTCTAGAAGACAATGATTTTCTTTAAGAAATAAATCAACTCAAAATATGTTTGAAAGAAAACAAAATATTCATAGAAACTCTAAAAAATCAGCTTGAATAAAAGGAGAAACACAATGAGAAATTAGAATGTGAAGTAGTAAGTCTAAGAAAAGAAATCGAGAAAGTAAAGACTTTGAATATTAGATTTGTTGAAGGATCTGAAACCTTAGATGAAATTATCAAGGTATAATGATCTCCTCTTATGGAGACAGGTCTTGGATATGTCGGAGAATCTTCGCAGCCTTCAGTACCAAACTATCTAAAAGAAAATATAGCCAGCCTACAACATTCTGCTACTCATCAAGGAAACAAAGAAACTTTACAGGTAAAGAATGAACACCTCAATACAAAGAACACTAATAGGAATACCTTTCAAAGAAATACCAACCAATAGGTAAACACAAATGGAAGGGTCTATGATCGCAGAAAATTATTTTTCAATGGACAGTGTTTGTCATGTCATAATTTTGGTCATAAAGTTGTTCAATGTGTTGCATACAAAACCATCATGACTAGAGAAGCAAGAAAGAAAATAATTGATACTGGAGTAAAGAAGAATACATATAACAACTTTCCGCCTCTTCAAAATGAAATTGAATGTACTTATTGCAATAACTTTGGTCATGAAGAATCTAAATTTAGGAACAAACTTCAGCCAAAAGAGCATATGCCTTCAACTTCCAAAGTACGGAGAAAGAATGAATTACAAGTTGAGAACTATGGCATAGATTTATTTTCAGAAGGAGAGTAAAATCAATGTTACATTGATAGTGGATGCTCAAAACACATGACAGGTGATAGAAATAAACTTCTTTCATACAATGCTCTAGAAGGAGAAAAGAATGTTACTTTTGGAAATGATACTTCTACTGTAATTAAGGGAAAAGGTTCTGTTTTTCTAAAGGAAAAGGTGAAAGCTAACAATGTTATGTATGTGGATGGATTAAAGCATAACCTGTTAAGTGTAAGTCAAATGTGTGATCAAGGAACTGAAGTTGTTTTTAGCTCAAAAGAATGTGTGGTATGTGATCTTGATACAGGAAAAACAATTATAAAAGGAAATAGAACACCAAGAAATTTGTATGTATTGAAAAGTTGTAAAGAACAATGTTACTTGGGTAAACCTTTAGAAAATTGGTTATGACATAGAATATTGGGGCATTTGAGCTTCTCTCAAATCAACAAATCTAGCAGACTCAAAGTTGTTCGTAATCTTCCCAATATAACCTTGCCCGAGAGTACCATATGCAAATCTTGCCAAATAGGTAAGCAAACCAGAGTGAAATTTAATGCCAAAGAAGGTTCAGCAAGTAAGCCTCTTGAAATAATTCATACTGATATATGTGGACATATGAGAGAAATGTCACCCCGTGGAGAACAATACTATATTCTATTTATTGATAATTTATGTAGAATGTGTTGGATTGGGTTGCTAAAACACAAAGATGAAGCATTCAAAAAATTTCAGATTTTCAAGGCACTAGTTGAAAATGAATTAGATCTAAAAATCAAGTGTTTGATCGAGGAGGTGAATATATATCAGATGAATTCTTTGATTTCTATGAACAACATGGCATAAAAAGACAGTTTTCTGTAGCTGGTACCCCACAAAAAAATGGCATAGCAGAAAGAATGAATAGAACAGTTCAATAGATGGCTCGGGCTATGCTTGATGATTCAAGAACACCTGACACAGTTTGGGGAGAAGCAGCATATACTGCTGTAACTATTCTTAACAAAGCACATGTTTGTGTAAACAGTGATAAAACTTCATATGAGCTTTGGTATGGTAATATTCCCACTATAAAGCATTTTAAAGTTTTTGGAAGAAAATGTTTTATCAAGAAAAATGATGAAAAACTTGGCAAGTTTGAATCTATGGCAAATGAAGGAATATATCTTCGTTACTCTTCTAGATGTAAAGCATATAAATGCTACAATAAAAGACTTCGGAAGATTGTTGAATGCATTGACATTGTAATTGATGAATCTCTCTCAACTCCAAAAGGGGAAATACAAACAACAAATGAAGATGATGATGATGTATATCTTCCTGCATCTAATAGAGATAATATAGAAGGTGAACCCAATGAAGTAGAAGAAGAAGATCTGTCTGAAAAGGCTCCATCTAGGTATGTTCAAAAGAATCATCCAGAATCTCAAATTTTGGGAGAAAAGGGATCAGGTGTCCAAACAAGAAGAAATATTGTAGGGTCTACTTGCTATTAGCATTTTTATCCACCATTGAACCACAAAATGTCAATCAAGCTAGAAAAGATGAATGTTGGCTTCAAGCCATGAATGAGGAACTTGATCAAATTGAAAAGAATCATACTTGGGAACTAGTTCCAAGACTGCATGATAAAAATGTTATTGGAACAAAATGGATATTCAAAAACAAGTTAGATGAAAATGGAGATGTTATTAGAAACAAGGCTAGACTTGTTTGTAAAGGGTATGCTCAACAAGAAGGTATAGACTTTGAAGAAACATTTGCTCCTATAGCTAGACTTGAAGCCATCAAAATGTTTCTTGCTTTTTCAAGCTTTTAACAAATCAAAGTTTATCAAATGGATGTTAAATCCGCTTTCCTCAACGGTGATCTAGAAGAATAAGTTTATATAGAACAACTAGAAGGATTCATTTTGGGCAATGATGAAAAACTTGTTTGTAAACTTAAAAAGGCTTTATATGGTCTCAAACAAGCTCCAAGGGCATGGTATTATCATCTTGACAAATATCTTCATCAACAAAGATTTTCAAAGGGTTCTGTTGATAGTAACTTATACACAAAAACTAAAAATCATAAACTATTGATTGTGGTTGTATATGTTGATGATATCATTTTTGGAAGTAATGAAGAGTCCATGAGTCAGAAATTTTCTTCTGTTATGCAGCAAGAATTTGAAACGTCTTTACTTTGAGAACTAAATTTTTTTCTTGGCTTACAATTCCAATAAGCAACCGATGGCATATTTTAATCTCAAGAAAAATATCTCAAGCAAATTTTGAAGAAGTATGGGATGGAAGATTGAAAACTTGTAAGTACACCAATGATAACTAGGTGTAACATCAGTTCTCATGATGATTCTTCCACTGTGAATCAACCAGAATACTGATCCATGATTGGAAGCTTGCTTTATCTCTCTAGGACAAGACTCAACATTATGCATGCAGTTGGGATTATTGGACGATTCCGAGCTAATCCAAAAGAGTCTCACCTTCAGGCTGTAAAAAGAATATTGAAATATCTTCAAGGAACTCAAGACTTTGGACAATGGTATCCAAAGAATGCTGATCTCACTCTTCATGCTTACACAGATGCAGATTGGGCTGGAAATGTTGATTATCGGAAGAGCACTAGTGGTGGTGCATTCTATATGGGGCCCCGATTAGTATCTTGGTTCAGCAAGAAGAAAAGCTCTATTTCCTTATCTACAGCATAAGCAGAATATGTGGCTACCACATCATGTTGCAGACAACTTCTTTAGATGATGCAGACTTACAAGACATTCAAATCAAATGTTCACCTCCCATATCCATTATGTGTGATAATACAAGTGCCATCAGTATCTCAAAGAATTTTTTTATGCATTCAAAGACCAAGCACATTCCTATCAAGTATCACTTCTTACATGAACAAGTGCTTGAACAAAAGGTGAAATTGGAATATGTTCCCTCCAAAGAACAAGTTGTTGATATATTTACTAAACCTCTTCCTAGGGAAGCATTCGAATATCTCAGACAAAAGTTGGGAGTTGTCTCTGCCGCTCAAAAGACCAGAGCTGCTTAAATTCAGAAGATTAAATTGGATACACGGATTTCATAAAGGACAGTCACGTATGGGTTTTTGCTAGCACATTTCTCTAGGTTATCCTTTTCAGAACAGTTGCGGTGTTGTTGGGTATCTCTGGTGATGTTCCAGTTCTCACATTTCTGTTTCATTCTCCAATTTTTATGAAGATGCCTTGATGTTTTTCTATTCAAAGTGTTCAGGGTGAAAAAGCTAAGGGGGAGAACTTTTCCTATGGGAAAGGATGCATTGTTGGAATTCTAAGTGCTTGCTCTGGTCTGATCTCATGATTGAGATTCATTGGAATTGTTTATAAAAAGTCATTTGATGCAAATTTTTTGTTGAGATCTATGATGTAAATTGTTATATTCAGTCATGTAAGGACTTGGTCAAATTTTTTAAACCACTTTCTTGGATAGTTCAGTCAAATATGTAATTCCACTTGGTTGGATCATTATTATAAGTATAAGTCCTTGGTGATAGGAATGGTCATACTTGGTTGAGTTATAGAGTCATGTACTTCATTGAAAAATATGTCTAAAGATTTAGCATGAACTCAGGGGGAGCATGGTAAATTCAATGCACTTTAGGTCTATAGAGCTCATCTTTCTACAAGGGAAGAGAAACCTTGCTTTGGTTTTGATTCGCCCTTTGCCCTTGATATCAAAGGGGGAGAATATCATGGTTTTTGAATTATGGTTATGTTTAATGTATCTATCTATTGTGTTGATCAAACCATGGTTGCCATCAAGTCTAAGGGGCAGATTGTTGGCAATATGATGTAATGTGTGGTCCTTGATGGCAACCTACTTCATCAAGTTGTCCTTGATGGAAACCCACTTGATGAGTTTCCTATGTTAAGCAAACTATTTGTTAAAGATGTAAGAATGATGTATATAAGATCAATTCAAAAGTGATAGAGAAAATAATTCCACCAAGTGCCAAAGAAATGATAAATATAATATGTCACAATGTATACACGGATTTGTAAAGGCCAAGTCATGTATGTATGTGGATAAGTACATCACAAGTTGTGTACGCATGTTTGTTCTCCAAAATTATAATACCAGGGGGCTTCACCATGGTATTAGCCCACAGTATTGAGCGCTATATTATATATTTGATTTCTTCCAAGATTACCATCAACAGTTGAGTGGTTTTGACTCATGGTATTGGTAAAATCCAAATCTATTTAAGAAGAAGAAGTTCATAGTGCAAGGTGTGCATGAGTAAGGGTTGTTGATGAATTAAAATTCTCTAAGGAATATCTGCATGGATGAACACTATTTTTAACTGATAGATCTGAATCTATGATGCACCCATGGATATAATGATGGTTCAAGATATCTAGATCTAAATATGATGAATCTCTAGTATGATCTACTAAAGAAATGATGAAGAACTGGCGCAAGTCTGCTGAAGAAAATGAAGAAATCTAGGTAAGTTTTACAGATCGTTCCGTTCTGCAAAACTTACATTTAAAAATCTATACGCTATTTGGTTTCAGCAAAAGCGTGTATATACACGGGTTCACTTCATGAAAAGAGATTATGGCAGTTAGGGTTTTTTTCTGAAGAATAGTATACATAGAAGTATATGCAGGTTGGTGTGCAAAAAAGTGTGTATGTACGCGGCTTTAGTGAAGCAAAGTAGCATATGATATTTGAATTAATGACTGTTCTATGTTGAGTTTGTATCTGCATATCTATTCTGAAGTATGGGTTATTTTTGAAGTTTTGGTCACAGTGTTTTCACTGTTCTAACTGAATTGTTGGGAAAAGTTTATGATTTTTGATAAAGCGTTGTGTTGAATCTGTTTGATCTAGTATGAAAATTGATGAAACATGGTATGCGGTGGGTTTGAGGGTTGAAGCCTTGAGTATGGAAGTAGAAGCTTACTGCCAATAGAAGCTACTGTCATTTTTAGGGGGTTGAAGCTCCCCTCCAGGAGTGACTGGTAAACGAGAAGAAAAGGGGTTGGAGCTCCCTTCCAGTAGAAGCTAGAAAATGAGTGAAGGTTGCAGCCTTATTTAGGTAGAAGCCTGCGTATTGATATGAGTCTACATCAGTACAATGTTATAAACATTTTTCCATATAATAAATATTGAAGACAGAAATGACAACAGCGGTGGTTTTCTCCCGAATTGGGTTTCCACCTCAAATATTGGTGTTCATGTGTGTTCCACTTGTGTGATGTTTTATACTGCTGTTACTACAAATATTTACTGATTATCTAACTTGATGCATAACTGGTAAATCTGATTTAAATACTGTTTCTAAGAAGCTTTCTAAAATAGAAATTTGTATTAGTATACACTAGTTTAGTTCAACATATCTACGTGTATACATGAGTTCAGTTCATAAAAGCTGCGTATGGAATTTTGTAAAATAAAAAGTTAGACTTGTATTTATGAGCTCTAAATACTTATTCACCCCCCCCCCCCCTCTCAGTATTTTTCCCAACAAAGTACCCCAAGGTGTGGATAGGGGTTAAAACATTTTGAATCGTTCAACCTTGACTAAATATACAGTGTTGTCATGGAGGAGTGGCCATTAATGAGGCACAACACAGTTTTAAATGGAGGTGTCTTGTGTGAAAGACGCAATCTCATTGGAGGTGGTTTAGGGTTTTCAATCTCTTGTCTTATCAAAGGAAGGGGATGGCAACATTAGAAGGTTGTTGATGATATAGTATTTTCTGAGTATATTTTCTGTTTAGACATATCTCATTCTCTTGCTGTTTAGCTGAGAATAGTGATGTTTAGCACTGGGTGTTCCTGGTCGGGAAATCCACCTCTTCCCATTGAGTAGCTCTTGGGAGAGTCTTGTATTTCATAGTCCACTATCTAGCTAAAGGCCAAGATTATTCTTCCAACTACAACTATATCCCATTGAGGGTTTGGTTGTCCTTGAAATCTGCAGCAACTAGAGGTTAGATCTACTCAGATCTAGATCATTTCAGTGCCCTTTTTTCATGGAGGAGGCTTCTACTCCATTGGGGGGAGTGTATTTGAGTGTTTGGGCTACATTTTCTGATCTTGGCATGAGGCCAACCATGTTCTAAACTCTACAGCGTAGTTTTACTTCTAGATCTGTGTTATTCCTGTAGGTGTTGTTGCAGGGTGTTTTGGCATACCATCTGTAGAGTTGGTTTTAAAGTGTTGGGGATATGTCCTTCACTTTGGAGATCCATTGGAGGAGATATAGTATTTGTTCATATCAGATCTGATCTGCATGTTTCTGAATACTTTTTAATATCTGAAAATTTCTACAGATCTACAAACGTAGATCTCAGATCTACTTCATGTACATGGTGTGCAGCTGAAAACCCCAATGGGAATTTGAAGAGGAGCCTATATACTGTATGGATCCATTATAGATCTGACGTTTCATGCACTTATTTTCTCTAGATATAATTTGTAATCTACAACATTTTGCAGCCAATAAAATAACATTGTAAAGCAATTTCGAGTCAATACATATGGTTTCAACACCTCTTTTGAGGATATTCTTCTATTGGTGACTTGTATTTCAAGTTATGCACCTTGTGGGACTCACTATAAATAAATTTTTCTACTGTAAATACATTTGAAAGGTCTCCTTATTGGCCTCCTACTTTGTCTTAGATGAACTGAGTTATTTTTCTACATATCTATCATGTATTGCTACATTCCCCATTTGGGAATATTACACCTCCATAAACCGAAGTCGATGGAATCAAGATAGGAACACTGACAGGAGTCACTGAACCACCTACATAAACAGTTTCCTCTACGAGAGTAGGTGTGATTATAGTTCGACAATGCATGGAAACAAATATGTTGGAAACACTTCAGCATGGGAAGACACCCCGATATTCTGCCAAATAGTATTTTAATGAAAAGGCATGGAACTCAACATACTCGAGACTGGGTTTACCAACGATGTGTATCCTTGACGAATATACAACCGGGTGGATGGTTGAGAGGTCTCCACATAGGGAAAACCCTCGGGAGGGAATCGATGTCCCTCGAACAAAGACTCATCAACACCACTGATGGTGCTTGAAGCCTCTAGAGGAGATGAAACCTCTCCTTCAGAAGCCATCATAAATAATTGATGTGAAATGGTTCGATATGGATGCGCTGAACTCACAAATAGTACAACGCATGTATTGTATGGACTGTAGGGCCGTTGAGGGGATGTTTTAATGAGATCAAATAATGGAATCAGAGGGTAGGAAACGTAGGCTACTGGCACATCAGGAGGACATCGAGAGGCAAGAGGTTGGATACTTAGAATGCGGGTGAATTCATCAGTTTGAGTCCCAATTGAAGGTAGATAATCTGAAGAGACATGCAACAATGTCTCTTCAGAAGGGGATGATGGAGAGGAAATTGAACTTAGTGGTTGAACAACGATGATCTTATCTCAAAGAGAAGAAGAGGAAAAAGATTATTAATTCAAGGCTTTAAACAATATCTTTATGAGGAGTTACTCATGATGTGGCCCAGAAATGTTCTAACACATAAGCCATATGATCGTGGGCAATTAATTCTAGAAAAAAAATGAAATAACTCAAAAAAGAGTGAGCAAGGAAAAAATATTACCTGGAAGCAGTGAATTACAATAAACACCTTGGTGATCAAATGAAAGTGAAATGAGAAAGGACTTAACACGCGTCAGCCAATCTCTCTGAATGCTGTGTTCACTATATCATGTCCTCAAGGTGGTCGACTAAGTTACTTATGGTGGGTTTGCAGCCTAATGGTGTCTCCTAAAACATATGCAATGGTACATGTGAGTCCAAATCCGTAATAGTGTTGTCTGATGTGTAACAGTTCGATGAGAACATCCCAAAATATACTTTCATACATCAATATACTTCCATACGCAATACGGGATATCACCCCCGGGCTGTAACGCGTACTGTTATTGACAACTCATATGCTTAATGACGTCGAAACACGTCTCTAGCCTAGACTTCTAAATGTGTTTCGTTACATTCCAAATGCTCCTTAGATTGATTGAGTAAATTTTAAGGTTGACCTTGAATTATTTCCTAGTTTCAAAGTCCTACCGATGTCACCTGAACCCTTAAGATGTATCTAAATGAGAGAATAAATCATTCATTTCGATGAATACTATGTGAATGAAGGAGAAGAAAACGCACACAATCAACACAGGAAACAAAAAAATTGCATAAGATGACATTCAATTTTCTCTTGAAGTGCAAGATATTAAAGTGAAACTAAAATTTTACAATTCCTTCCTTTCAGTAGATGTACTTAGAAGCAAATCAAAATGAGACTTTTCATTTTCTAAAGAGAAACGAAATGAAAAATATTTTTGTATTTTTCTTATAAGAACAATGCAAAATGTAGAATGCAAATCAATCAACAATTCTTTGAGTACTAATGATTCATTTTGATGAATACTACATTAATGAAGGAGAAAAAAACTCACACAGTCAATGCAAGAAACAAAAAAAATGCATAAAATGACATTCAATTTTCTCTTGAAGTGTAGGATCTTAAAATGAAACTTAAATCTTACAATTCCTTCCTTTCACTAGATGTACTTAGAAGCGAATCAAAACGAGGCTTTTCATTTTCTAAAGAGAAATGAAACGAAAAATCTTTTTGTATTTTTCTTATAAGAACAATGCGAAATGTAGAATGAAAATCAATCAAAAATGCTTTGAGCACTAATGAAATCTCTCAAAAATGGATGAAAGAGGAAAATATTTTGAAAATAAAAGAGATACGTTAGCCAATTTCCTCAAAACAAGACACTCTTCATTTACACATTGATCAATCACTCCAAGAAAAAAAAATTCAGTTAAATGACAAGCAATTGTAATCTATGCTTGATGGCAAAAAGAAACTCAAATGCAATCAAGGTTGACACTCCAAAATTCTACTCCAAAGAACTAACCGAAATACCTTAATAAAAAAAAAGTCTAAAAGATACGACACAACTTGATTTAATGAGAAGTATGGAAATAAAAAAGAAAGAAACCGTTCATATGACCCGAAGACACCGAGAAACCCTAGGATGACAAGGATGCAATAACTTCAAAAAAGAGGCAACTAAAGGTGCGAGAATGGAATCAAAATTGTCATTGAATAGAGAAGAACAAGATCTATTCAAACAACAAATAACACTTAGAACAATAAGACCCACTAGTTGACCAAATGAAGGAAGCCCTAAAAGCGTTAGACACAGAAATTTATGCGGTCGTTAAAATGCAACCAGCGCTGGAAGACTAAAAGTGCGATTGTGAAAATGCATTCAGTGCCCATTGATACAACTGTCAGAGAAATACTAGTGCTGATCGAGGAGAATACTAAAAAATAAAATGGTTTTATAAACTAACACTAGGATTATCACTTCAATAGAGAGGTAAATGTTTGTAAGAAATTATAGAAGCTACAGAGAGAAGGAGATGGACACTCGACGAAAATAGATGACAAAACAAGAAATCAAAAATTGAAAATAGGATACTTAAAGGCTAGCACTCCCAAGGGAATTCAACAATTTGTTATGCAGGAAAACCCTCTCTGTGGATAGAGAAGATCCCTCTAGCCCTAGGGTGGGTCTAGCAACAACAGGGAACAATTATAAGCCTACTTTCCTATATTGTAAATAAATTCATATCATGAATAGATCACCTACCTCGATCTGATGTTATTCCTCGCTTGAATCATTTGATCCTTATCACTCTGTAGTCAGATCCTCACCATTGTTCGCACTTGGTTACCTTAACAAGTTATCAAACAAGCAAACGTGAAAGCATAACAGATATCTTGGATATACAATCTACCTATTTGATCAAGGAGAACTAATAATCCAATCATACAATAAATATGAGAATGGAAATCATGAATCAATTTTATTATATTAAAATAGAGAGGGGGAGTTACAATCTATGCCTTGATGTTGCAACCCTCCTTCGACAGGTCCAGATCCAGGCACGTCTCCAAATTGCTCATTTCAACTTGATGTGAATGGAAAAAGGTCTCAAATCTCGCTCGATACTTATATCAGTAAATATCTCTTTGTTTTTCTTCTAGAGTCTGTTCTAACTAGCAGAGCTATGGGAGAATGCCAATTTTATAGCAAGGGAAGAAGGAACATGGATCCACTTAAGGTGGGTGTTACTATCCTATAAATCATAGGATCTCAAGGTGATTGAGTATTTCATGAGTTTAAATTTCATATTGAGTATGATTTTCAATATTCAAATGATTTCCAAAAAATATGAAAGAAGAAAAAGAAGAGGGTATATAGAAAAATAAAAGGAGTAGAATGAAAAGAAAGAAAACCCCCAAAAAAGAATAGTACTGAAAGTGCTACAAATCCAAATTCCACTACGGATTAGATAGGTTTGTTCAATCATAAATTTTAAGCATGATTGCAAAATTTTAAATTTATGTTGATAGGTTAGAAAATAAGGATTTTTAAAACTGTATAACCTTGGCAGATAAACAATTAGGTAGAAATAAAATTTGACTCAACAATTTAAACTGAGTCAATGGAAGAAATAAGAATCGATTTAGGTTATAATTTTAAAGAAAAAGTGATATGAGTCTGCAAGTCTAAGCGAACCTTGCAAAAGAACAAAAAATACTAGATTATTGGCATGGGTAGGTAGGGATGAAAAGAGGAAAATATAAAGGAAACATGAAGTTTATTCCAAAGGTGTATCCTAAAAAGTTTCATGTGTTCTTGATTAGAAGGGAGAAATCAAAACACAAAGGTGTTTTTATTCTAAAGTTTGGGAATTGATATTTTATTGAAAATACATTTGACATATCAAATGTCATATTCCTCATATCCCAAGTTCCGACATTAAATTTTCCACCCCCGATCTTCATTAACACTCCCTGACCCACCTTCCACTCACCCATCACATCACTGCTAAACTCCGTCCATATCCCTTCCCATCTCCACTCACTCCATTTCATCTAACGACCCATGAATATTCCCCCCCCCCCCCCCCCCTCATTTGCCAAACATTAACATCAGGGGCGGGGGGGGGTTGGCGGGGTTGTAGGAAATGGATGGTTTTCCAAACTACCCTTCCTACTATGTGTCAGGCGCTAGTTATTTCGATCCCCACAACACCATACCACTAACCAAATATGCCCCCCTGTGAAAATTTATTTTCACTATGCCAAAAACAAGCCACTTACTGTTGTCCCAATAACCATTGCATCCATTACCGTTGCGCCACGATGGCTACCTCCTGTCACCTCCATCCAATTTCCCGCTCTCCCGCCTTAAGCTCGTTAGACATTTAATGGCTTAAGTCATTACCCAACCGACCTACGCCATGTCAACGGTCACCAAATAACTCTACAAAATCATATTCTCTACATCTTCAGCCACAATACAATTTCAACAGCATAATATACAAACCCCTACTTCTACTTCTATTATAGGGGGAAAAGAGGAGAAAATCTATGATACATTCAGGGAAATCAAAAGAAAGAATGATATCTTGAAATCCAACACCTACAAGAAGTTTTGGAAGTAGATCAATAGTTCATAGAGTATTATTTTATCAACCTTTGACTCAGAGAAAGGAAACATGAGAATGGATTTCCTAGAAACTCATATCTCTCAGCCTAAAACACCTACAGACTTCAAACACACTGCTTTCGAATTCGATGTTAAGGAAATCCATTCAATAGACCAAATAGAGATGCATAAGCAGACTCGAGAAATGATTTCCTCCACATTGACAAGCACTACAATGAGTTTGCCTAAACTACAGGTATCATTGTCCAATTTTTAATCTCAACTTAAAATGGAGAAGATTTATTCTCTGGCCAAAGATACTAGAATCAAATCCCGGGAGGACTTAGTGGTAAATATTGGGTATGACCCAACCAATTTATAGGTTGTAGAAGAGATATTGAAGAAGAAGAATGTTGATATAGCAAAAAAAAAAAAAAAACTCAAAATGTTAGCAACTAAACACCCTCTTACAAAGGAAATTGAGGAGAATGAAGCACAGAAATATGAAATGATGAAGCTAATAATGGAGCTATCTGCAAAGCTAAAACAGATGGATACAAAGATGGAAAATTTGGTTAATGAAAAGGAGAAAGCAGGAGAAATGGTCATTGTTCCTTTGGAGGCTCTTCCAATTACAGCCATCCCTAAAGCTACACCAACCACTATAGGCACATTAGGTGGTACAGAGAAGCTGACAAAAGCCATGGAGAACATGACCATACAGACAACAGAAATAGAAAATATGGAAACAGAAATCAACACCCTGAAGGATGTGAAGAAAAGGTCAAGAAATGCTCATGCAATTGAGATACAAAGAGCTCAAAAAAAGATTGAAAATTAATAAAATCAAAGAGTGAAGCATATATTGGATAGACTATTTACCAAGAAAAAGAGATTATTTAGACAAGCACTATTGATTCCATGAATGAAATATGGCCTTCTATTCAAATAATATTTGAACATAGAGATCTGATTGGACTAGTGAATGATGCCATAGGAAAAGAAAATAGGGAACTGGTAGACATGCCTAAAACAAAAAATAATATTATCAAATTCTTGAATTCTGTGAACAGGTTTGAAGTGGAAGCACTAGGGGTGGAGGACAGAACAACAACCATCCTAGAAGTCAATAAGGTACTCAACATAAAGATTTTGGTCACACAGTTAGAAGAAAAGTGTCATAGCTTAAAATTTGGTGTTAGTACATTCTTTAAAAAAATTGATCCACTGACCAAGAGAGGGTTACCATCACTATTTGTAATCAATGATAATCTAATTCACAGGCAGGATTATGTCAAGAAGTTGAAAAATATTTCCAAATATACAACAAAATTTGCAGGAATTAGAGGTTCAATGATAGGAAGAGCCTTCCTAAAGGCTATGGAAAATTATTTATACATACAACATGTAATCAAGCATATTTTTCGATTAAGGCCAACTTTTATGAAGTTCATAGAGACCGATGAGATTTACAAGAAGTTAATCAGTATGAAGATCCCAAATGCATAGCAGTGGGAGAAATTGTGTGATTACCATGAAGGGTCATAGCTTAGTGCTTCAGCAAGACAACCAACTCAACAAATAAATTAATTATGAAAATAAACATATCAACATAGCTTATCAACATTAGATTATCTAAATATGTCAGCACAACAACAAATTAAAGCATACAGTAACATACTTCTGGATATTAGGGCCACATGTCACAGTTATTCTACCACGTGCAATTTTTGGTCACTTTTGTAAAATTTCAAATAATTATTGTAATAAATAGTAGATTTCCCATGTAGATACGACAATCACTGTAGAGTTAGTTAAATACTACATTCCTTTTTCAGTATCATGGGTTGGGCCCTAGACTGTAAACTTTTCTTTTGGAGGTGGAGCATCAATAATAAAAGACCATTTTGCAATATTCTTTAGCTATAGTTATCTGGTGATGTATTTTCTTCACTCTATTTAATGTTTTCCATTTTTATTTCTTTCACTGTATCCTTTAATTATAATTGTAAAACAAAAATACGAAGAATGAGCTTTGCTGCTAGAGCACCTTAATTCTAGCTTTGTTTACAATATAAGTGTTTCTCTTTTGAAGTCTAGTTAAAAATACTTAATTGATTTTTGACCACCACTTAAATCAATCTTTCTTTCATTCCATAATTCATCATGTTTTAAAGATCCAGTAGGTGTAGTTAGCTTTCCTTGCAAATGGTCTGGAAAAACTGATGCAACAACCCAACGAGTTACAACTCCATAGCCCAATGTAAATAGTTTAAACATGTCTTCTAATCCAGCCAAACTATCAATAAAAAAAAGCAACCTTCACAATTAGTATAACTATCCTAATATCAAAAAACATAATAAAAAATAAAAAATAAAGAGATATCCCTCTCTAAGTCTAGGAGGGCTAGATCCTAGGCTCGCAAGTAGTTTTGAATTTGTCATTTTATGATTATTCTTGCCAATCTTAAAATTATAGAATGATAACATAGTGGTGACCATATTGGGGAACATAAACAAAAAAATATTGTCTTTTCATTTGAATTCAGAAACCTCGATTAAAAAGCATTGTATGATAGAAGTATTTTCTAAGATTGGTTTCTTTCAGTTTTTTAAAATAATCAGTTTGTTTGTGATTCTGATCTAAATTCTGGCTCCTAAAATGATCTCTACTAGATCCCATCCTGATCCAAATCCTACTCCTATAGTGGACAATCCTCTGAATATTTTAATAAAAACTCCTAGAACTAAAAGTCAAACAAGTAGTAGATCTCTCCACAGATCAAATTTCGTCCCTGAAAACTTTGTCACTTTACAATACATTAAATTTGATTTACATTTTGAACAAGGTTTATTCAGGACCAAATCTGAGAATTGGACTGACCAGACAGTATTTGATCCATCTATTTTGCAACAAATTTTGGTGAAGGAATCTTACTCACAAATTCAATCTGATATTCAGCTTCTATATGATTTTGATACTCTCCAAGTTTTGGTAACAAAGTTTACTTCCACTGTTGATGAAGCCTATCTTCAACAATCTGTAGAATTAACTGAATTGACTATAGAAGTTTCTTCTATTACCTCTCAAACTACACATTTTAAGTCAGCTAGCCCTACTGTTTCCACAATCCCCACCACTTTTTTTGTTCATCCCCATACTCAAAACTTTACACAAACATCTTCTCCTATCATACATCCTACTTCATCCACTGTTCACCTTCCTCCACCACCTCCACCAATCATGGCAGCTAGATATGCTCCATTGCTGTTGCCAGTACCTTTGCCAACTATGGCACAAGATTACCAGTATAAAATTACATTATATGATGGAAATGGTCCTGTAACTACCCAAAAAAATGTTGACAAAATGAATGATTTTTTTGACCTTCAAGAGGTGGATGAAGAAAGTGTTCAATTAAGGATGCTTGCTCAAAGTCTTAGTGGAGAAGTTAGGAAATGATTAAAATCTTTACCTGCAAACAATATCAATGACATCCATGGATTTCGTCAAATATTCCTAAATAGGTGGTAAGTAAAAAAGAACCCTCTTCAAATCTTATCTAAGTATGAAAACATTAGAATAGCCCCAGCTAAAAATTTTCAGGACTATTGCACCAGATTCAATAGTTTATATAATGCAATACACGCCCACATAAAACCACCACATGGTTTAGCCTTGGTTAAATTCCCAAATGGTTTTGAACCAGGAATTTCTTATTAGATAAGGGAGAGAAACTCATCCAAGTTGGAGGAAATGCAAAGGAATGCAGTGAGTGTAAAATCCAACTTGTTAGAAAAAAAGAGCTAAAATTTTAATTGAAAGAAGAGTCACTATAAGAGAAGAACCTTATTCTTCTACATCTAATGCTAAAATTGATGCATTGTTTAGAAATATGGAGAGAATCATGGAGAGAATCAATTTAAATGAGAGAAATATTCCTAGGGAAAATCAACCACCTCCTCAGAACAGAAACCAAAATCCTGGGAGAAATCCTCCTCAGATAAGACAAAGAGAGAAAATTGGTCTTGATTAGTAGATTAGGCCTCCATTCCAAGATAATTATGTTGATGAGGATTAAGGATTAGTTGAGGATGTAGAAGAAAATCAGATAAATTTGATGGGAATTAATGAAGATGATTGTTTTTCTCACCCAATAAAAACAAGAATTATTTTCATTGACTCAAACATAGTTAGAATATGGGGAATCTGATGATTATAAACAAGGATTTGAGAATTCTATCATGGAGGTTCATAGGCAATATAACCTTATAAGCAAGAAATTTTTTGACAATTCCAATAAAAAGAATTCAGAAAATACTGCCAAAAAAGACTCTAAAACTGACCTAAACAAAACAACAGAAAATTCAAAGAAAACACTGAATAATTCAGAAAAGAAGAACATAGAAAAAATTACTAAGAGAACAATTGATATCGCTACCGAAATTTCTCAAACATATATTCCTAGCACAAGTACACAAAATGAATTTACTCAAAAAGTAGCAGCTAAAAGAACTATTTTTTCAAATATGCTCAAAGTTCAAACACAATTCAACATTGAGAATGAAATTTCTAAATTGAAAATATCTATTCCTCTCAGTGAATTGATAAATAGGAATGTGTCTAGGTATCAGGTCCTAAAGGTACTAAACATATGGGAGATTATTGATACTATTAATTTAAATCATGATCATCCTGAACTTTGGTTTGTGCCATAAGTTGATGGTAAACCCCAAGATGAAGGTGTCCCTCCATTTTATGTCAGTCTTAATGTTCATAACAAAATTCTCCATAATGCCATGTTGGATTCATGTGCATCACATAATCTTATGCAAAAGGCTATTATGGAGAAACTTGGCCTTGAAATCACTAGACCCTACAAAGATTTGTACTCATTTGATTCTAGCAAGGTTAGATGTCTAGGTCTTATCAAGGATCTTTGTGTCACCCTAGCACAGATACCAGCAAAAAGTATGGTGATGGATATAGTAGTAGCTGACATCTCCCCTAACTATGGCATGCTTTAACCATGCTCATGGGGAGAAAAATCACAAGGGACCCTTTAAATGGACATGACTAGTGCTACAATACCGGTGTTTGGTCAACCAAGAAGACTCTATAGGGAAACCTTAATGAAGTACATGATGAGTAGTCAAGAAAAACCACACAATTACCCTATGTACTCTGTTCATACTAACCCTGACTCCTTAATTCTTTATAATTATGGAGACATTGATTCATAGGTTTCCTAAGCAAAAAATGATATTAAAGAAGAACATGAGAATCAAATGAATGTGTACAAAAAGATCCTAAATATGAAACTCTTTAAAATATGAGTTTTTGTGGCTCATGTGTGAAAGCAGGCTCAGGAGAAGGTACTTGGGTGTATAATGCAAGGAACAATCATGCAAAAGGTCACTGATAAAAGTTAAATTTTTAGTGCATAAACAACATAGCATAATATGACACCCTACTCTTAGGATTACAATTGTTGAAAATATTAGGAGCTAGGAGGATTTATGTCCATGGTGATTCTGAATTAGTCAAAAAAAGAAGAAGAAGCACAAAATGTTGCAAAACATCCTAGGTTGAGAACATACATAAGTGTTGTACTTGATTTCTTAATAAAATTTGATGAATATGATTTATCAATTATCCCCATAAGTTAAAATATACAAGCAAATGGTTTAGCCTTTTCAGCAAGCACATGTCAATTTCCTCAACCAAACAAACAATACACAATAGAGGTTAAACATTGTCCATCTATGCCAGATAGCATGAGATATTGGAAAGCATTTGGTAGTGACAAACAAATTGAAATTTTATCACAATATAAGGATGAATTTGAAGATAGAAATATAGCCCTAGATTGTGAAGAAGACAATCATTCTGATGTACAAATTAGTGTATAAAAAAAATATGTTGTTTCTAATGTAAATACTTCAGAAAATAAAAATTTACGTAAAACATAAATACATAAAGACCCAGGAAAAAAGGAATTCGAAGTATTTCAACTCAAAGATAATATCTTGCCTAGAGGGTTGGTCCCTCTAGAAGAAATATTTCACTTTAATGATGTAGTAAAGAAACCCAAAATGGAACCAATAGGGGAAAATGTTGAAAATGCAGCAAGATGATGGAGCTTGGTGAAATGAAGTCGCCTTCACTAAGTGGGCCCACAGGCAAATTCTGGCGCAAAGTCTATTTTTAGACTATGTCTATTTTTAGACATATGGATCATGGTCCAGGGGTTGCAGTATGTTATTCTTGGAGTATTGGTAATGTTGGTAAAAATAGATGGACCTCTATTTTTTGACCTATAGGTCGATGTCTATATTTAGACTGCCTATCCTAAAAATAGGGAAGTCAAATATTATTTACCCTTAATAATATTTGGACTCTAAACAACAGTTTACTCTCTTGGAGCACTTCAGTTCGAGCCTTGGAAGTGGCTCGTGCATCTGACAGAGGAATTACGATATTTCCTAAGGTTTGGTGAGCACATGCATGGTTGACTTCAGTTAGGACTTCAGTGACAGAAGTTTGGTGGAGTTAATGAGACAGCTAGTGGAGTTGTGTTCGGTTTAACTTAGTTGAACTAGTTGAGATTAGTTTAACTAGCTAATCAACTAGTAATGAGTGGAGTGAATTAAATATTATTTAATTCATTAATTAGTAACTCATTATTCAACTCAAGAACACATCAGTTCACTACAGTGCATGGACAGTTCAGTGGAGACCAGTGAAAGAGGTAGATGAAAGGGTGGAGTTAGCTATCGGTGGCGACATCAGTTGTGCATGAGATTTGCACCACACTTGGAGGAATTTCCCATGATGATTGCGCTGTCAAGCCAAGGAGATTCGAACCTTGGATCTCTATATAGACAGGCCTGGATTGCGCAATAGAGGCAAGGCACTTGGCGGTGAGTTTTGAACCAGTAACCTGTTCAAAACTGAGCTAGTTTGTGTGTAACTTCATGAGATAGTACTGAGTACTTGTGAGGAGTATTGTACTAAGTTTGTTACATTATTTCTCCATTATAATATACACAATAGCTGCGGGGTTTTCAGCTATAAGATTTCCCCATACATACTGTGTTAATGTGTATGATGATTTGATGTGTTATCGCTTGATTTTATTTCCGCATGTTTGATGATCTGAGTGGAAGAGATTATGTGTTGCACATAAATTCGAATTGTATGTGATCAGGATAGTCTCGGTGGATAATTAATCATTATTCAGCAAATTTCTACATGGTATCAGAGCTATTGAAGCAGAGATTGATCATCACAATGATTACAAACTTATTTCGGTAGACAGAGTCTGCATGCGGGCCAGGTAGCCTCCGGATTCATCTTTCTTCGGAAAGTGAAAGGTCTGGTAAATGCCCCTTGCAGTCAATCTTTGTGCTAGAAATAATTTGTTCTCACAGATCTAGAGCAGTTGAGCTTTGAGGTGGAATTCGAATTTTGCAGCAGTTTTGTTTTCTTGCTGCCGGTGTTGAAAATGTCTTTCAACGGTTTGCGACTCGAATATGCTCTTGAAGGCAGTTCAAATTATGTTGCATGGAAGGATTGCATGGAGGAAATATTAGAAGATAATGGTCTGAAGGAGTTCGTAGATACGGATGTCCAAAAGCCCACTGATCCTGCTGAAGTCGAAGCATGGCAAAAGAAGATGGCGAAATGTCGAAGGATCATGTTGGAGGGCGTCAAGGATCATATTGTATCCAGCCTGCATGGAAAGGCTTCTCCATATTTAATGTGGAAATATTTTACGGATCTATTCCAGAGTAAGAGCGACCAAAGGAAGCTGGCGCTCAAAGATAAGCTCAGGAACATCAAGATGGAGAAAGGCGACAGTATCGCCAAATACCTCACGAAGTTCACTCAATGTAGAGATGAGCTGGGAAGTGTGGGGGTGACTGTCGAAGACGAGGACATGGTCGACCTAGCTCTCCTTGGTCTTCCGAAGGCTTGGCACTCATATCAAGATAGTGTCAATGGTCGGGAGAAGCTGCCGGGATGGGAGCGCCTTTGGGCGGATCTCATGCAGGAGGAGATAAGGAGGACTACTCGAGATGGATCTTCATCAAGGGGAGCTGATGAAGAAAATTGCGCTTTGGTTGCCAAAGCAAAGAAGGGGAAGGGTAAGAAAACCTCTCATTCTGGTGCAAAGGGCAAGAAGCAGGATATGGCGAAAGTGAAGTGTTTTCATTGCCATGATCACGGACATTATGCTACCAATTGTCCAAAGAAGAAGAAAAACAAGCAAGCGGGAAGATCTGCAGATGGAGAGGCTTTGGCTTCACAGTTCGAGCTTGAATTTTCACTGATCGCATGCTTGGTTTCAAGTGTGATGGGATTGGTGTGGTTCTTGGACAGCGGTGCGTCATTTCATATGACAGGAGATCGGGATTTGTTCTCAGATTTGGAGGACAAAGATTTGGGTGTGCACATCGAGATGGGCGATGATGGTAGATACAGTGCGACTGGTATCGGTACCATATCCTTTCAGAGGGAGTCTGGTAAACCCTTTGTACTGAAGGATGTCATGCATGTACCTGGATTGAAGAAGAACTTGATCTGTGTGGCGATGTTGGAGGATAAGGGGTATGATGTGGTCTTCAGCGAAGGAAAAGCCTTCCTGCGCAGTAAGACTACTGGAGAGACCCGGAAGATAGGGGTTCGAACTCAGAACCTTTATCAGTTGCAGGTAGATGACTGTGCAGCTATGGCATGCAAGGCGGGAGAAGTGGTGAGCTGGGATGATGAGGGCGAACTGTGGCACAGGAGATTGGGCCACCTTCACCATGGAGCTTTGAAGATTCTGCAGCAGATTTCTACTGGGCTTCCTAAGGGCACTCTTGTGCAGTCAGATCAGTGCAAGGGGTGTACTTTAGGGAAGTATGTGAAAGCCACCTTTCACTAGAAGGATAGTCGCGCCACGACGATCCTTGAGAGAGTTCACACAGACGTGTGTGGTCCTTTCTCAGTTGCTTCGACAGCAAAGCACAAGTATTATGTGATCTTTGTTGATGATTTCTCTCAAAAGTGCTAGATCTTCTTCATGCAGAAGAAGAGCGATACATTCGCGAAGTTCTATGAGTTTAAAGCACTGGTCGAGAAGGAGTCGGGGAAGAAGGTGATTGCTCTAAGGAGTGATAACGGTGCTGAATTCATCTCGGATGAATTCAAGGAGTTCTGCAGCACAGAAGGAATTCAGAGAGATCTCATCGCACCCCATAACCCACAACAGAACGGGGTGGCTGAGCGAAAGAACAGAACGATCGTGGGTGTTGCACGGGCGATGTTGCATGATCAGGGCCTACCGCTTCACTTGTGGGCTGGGGCATGAAATATAGCAGTGTATGTGCAGAACCGTTGTCCTCACAAGGTTCTTGGCATGAGTACACCGGAGGAGGCTTATTCTGGAAAGAAGCCTGATATTTCCCATTTGCGGATTTTTGGTTCTCCTGTCTACATGCATGTGACGAAGGATGCGAGAAGGAAGCTGGATCCAACTACTAAGGTTGGAATATTTTTGGGGTACACTGATACACCTCACAACTATCGAGTGTATTTATCAGACAGTCGAAAGACTGTTGTGCGACGGGATATAAAATTTCAGGAGGAGAAAGCCATGCAATGTTCGCTTGAGAGGGAGCTACACTTGCATGCAGATGAGGAGCTATTAGTTCCTAAGGAGGAGCTTCCAGATGTGGATCAACCATAAGAGGAAGTTCAGGAGGTGGAAGAAACCACCCATGCAGCGCCAACCATCAGAGGGTGCATGCACACTATAGAAGCTGAGCGACTGGCTCGAGATGCAGAGAAGGTTGTAGGACCACCTATAGCACAGCGCAGACAGAGGCAGTCACCGGATCGGTACACTGGATACATGGATCTTGTGAGTCAATGTGTCATGATGGAGCCACCCTCTTTTGAGGAAGCTGTGGAGGAACCCGCATGGGTTGATGCCATGATCGAAGAATATGATTCGATCTTCAGGAACAGTGCATGGGAGATTGTCCCAAGACTGGAGGGGAAATTAGTGGTGGGTTCGCGATGGATCTACAAAGTGAAGCAGGCAGTTGACGGGAGTGTGGAGAAGTACAAGGCGATATTTGTCGGCCGTGGCTTCTCACAGATCGAGGGGATTGAATATGAGGAGACTTTTGCACCTGTTGCAAGGTACTCTTCCATACGGATGATCCTTGCTCTCTCAGCGCAAATGGGGTGGCACATTCATCAGATGGATGTGAAGACTACATTCCTCAATGGAGTTATTGAGGAGGAAGTGTACATAGAGCAGCCTGAAGGTTTCGAGATCTTCAGCAGTGAGTCGCATGTGTGCCGACTCAAGAGAGCACTGTACGGGCTGAAGCAAGCACCTCGTTCCTGGTACACTCGGATAGATAGCTACTTCACCGGGCTTGGATTCTCCAAGAGTGAGGAGGATCCTAACCTGTACCAGATTGTGGTGGAGGGGAAGCTGTTGATCATCGTACTGTATGTAGATGATCTGATTTTTACTGGTGATGAGTAGTTGATACTTTCATGCAAGGAGGATCTTGCACGAGAGTTTGAGATGAAGGACTTGGGCATCCTTCATTATTTCCCGGGATTGGAGATTTGGCAGCGCAGCGGAGGACTGTTTGTTTCTCAGGGCAAGTATGCCCGAGAGATTCTGGAGAGGTTCAACATGCAAGGTTGCAAGCCTGTTGACACTCCTCTTCCTAGTGGTTGGAGGAAGGAGGATGCTACTTTAGCGGAGGTAGTGGATGCCACTGTCTATCGACAGTTGGTGGGGTCGCTTATGTATCTAGTCAATACATAACCCGATATATGCTATGCAGTTAACCAGCTTTCGCAAGCTATGGTTAAGCCTACCAAGCTCTTTTCGAAGGCAGGCAAGCATGTATTGCTCTATATTAGAGGCACATCGAAATATGGTTCATGGTACAGACAGGAGGATCAGTTGAGGCAGCATGGCTTCACAGATTGGTATCATCATATCAGAGATTGTGTTCAGCAGAGAATCATGATGCTTTCATATGTTCCCATGGAGGATCAGGATGCCAACATCCTGACGAAGGTGCTCACCAGGAGCAAGTTCGAATTCCACAGAGGCAGGATAGGGGTTGCAGATAATCCATATCTTGCTGAGAGGGAGTGTTGAAAATGCAGCAAGATGATGGAGCTTAGTGAAATGAAGTCGCCTTCACTAAGTGGGCCCGCAGGCAAATTATGGCGCAAAGTCTATTTTTAGACATATGGAGCATGGTCCGGGGATTGCAGTATGTTATTCTTGGAGTATTGGTCATGTTGGTAAAAATAGATGGACCTCTATTTTTTGGACCTATAGGTCGAAGTCTATTTTTAGACTGCCTATCCTAAAAATAGGGAAGTCAAATATTGTTTACCCTTAATAATATTTGGACTCTAAACTTCAGTTTACTCTCTTGGAGCACTTCAGTTCGAGCCTTGGAAGTGGCTCATGCATCTGACAGAGGAATTACGCTATTCCTAAGGGTTTTGTGAGCACATGCATGGTTGACTTCAGTTAGGACTTCAGTGGCAGAAGTTTGGTGGAGTTAATGAGATAGATGGTGGAGTTGTGTTCGGTTTCTTTCTGATTCAGACTCATGGATGGTTATCTTTAAATCATAGTAATGAGTGGGTAGATCATCATTCATTATTATTTAAATTAAACTCTTTGTTATTAACAAAACTACATCAGTTCACTACGGTGCATGATCAGTTCAGTGGAGACCGATGAAAGAGGTAGATGAAAGGGTGGAGTTAGCATCACATAGTTAGACATGGAACTCTAATTTACATATTACAATTTACACACTATTTACATGGAGGAGTTTATGTGGATTTACACTGCCAATACAAATACTAAACCTTGGATATCTATATAGAAGACATACTGTAATTATAATAAGGCAAAATAAATTAAATGGTGAATTTTTGAACAGATAACTTTAACTAAACCAAGCTGGTTGTGTGTAACTTCAGAAATGAAGTACTTGTGAGGAGTATTGTACTGATTTTGTTACATGATTTATCCATTATAATATACACAATAGCTGCGGGGTTTTAGCTATAGCTTTCCCCATACATACTGTGTTAATGTGTATGATGAATTGATGTGATATCGCTTGTTTTATTTCCGCATGTGTGATGATCTGAGTGGAAGAGATTATGTGTTGCATATAAATTCGAATTGTATGTGATCAGGATAGTCTCGGCGGATAATTAATCATTATTCATCAAATTTCTACATAAAACATTGAAGAGTGTAACATAGGCACTGAAAAAAATCAAAAAATCATAAAATTTTCAAAATCACTACCTATCATTACAAAAAGAATATATATAGCTCTCTTTAAATAATTCATAGATGTATTTTCTTGGAGCTATGAGGACTTAAAAGCTTATGAAACCAGCATCATACAACACAACATTCCAATCAAGGAGGATCAAAAACCTTTTAAGAAAAAACTGCATAGGATCAATCTTGTCTTAATGCCTTTGGTTGAAAAGAAAATCAAGAAAATGTATGAGTCCAAAATAATACTTCCACTCAGATATTCTAAATGAGTATCCAATATTTTTCCTATTAGAAATAAAACATATGAAATCAGACTTTGCATTGACTTTAGGAATCTGAACAAAGTATGTCTCAAGGACAAATACCCTTTACCAAAAATGGACCACAGATTGCAGAGGGTAGTATGCTCCAGTATGATTTATTTGTTAGCTAACTTTTCAAGTTATAATCCAATTTTAGTACATCCTGATGATCAAGACAAAATATCTTTTACTACTCCTTGGGGGACTTCCGTGTATGTGAAAATGCCTTTTGGATTAATTAATTTTCAAGCTACATTTCAAAGGGCCATGGAAAAAGCCTTTTCAGATGAAACTGGCCATTTTAAGGTGATCTATTTTGATGATATTACTGTATATTCAAAACTTGATGAAGAGAACTTGGCACATTTAAGAAGAGTTTTTGAAAAATGTAGAAAGTTTGGAATTTCCTCGAATCCCAAGAAAACATTGTTTGGTCTTGAAGAAGGTAAGCTGCTAGATCACATTATTTATCGAGATGGAATTGGAATTGACATTAGCAGGATTGAAGGAAATACTCAAAATTATTCATCCCAGGAATCTCAAAGAAATTCAATCTTTCATCAGTAAAATCAAAATTTTAAGGAGATTTATACCCAATCTTGCAGAATTTTTTAGAAATATAACCAACATGCTTAAAAAATATTCATAAGTTAAATGGAGCAATGAATCTAAACAATCTTTTAATCTAGTCAAGAAAGCATTGAAAAAATATCCAGTCCTAATCAGCCTAGATTTTACCAAAGATTCCATAGTTTTTTTCTTTTGCATTTGAACATACTATTACTTTTGTTTTATTACAGAAAAATAGTGAAGAACATGAACAACCAATAGCATTTTTCAGCAAGACATTGAGAGATGCAGCATTGAAATATCATATCATGGAAAAACATGATTTTTCTTTGGATAAAGCATGAAAGGATTTCATAGTTTACATTATAAATTCACATATTATTGCTTATGTGCCTAATGTAGTAGTGAAACACAACTTAACAAAGAATGGTCTTGATGGAAAAAGAGGAAAATTGATTGATGTTATTTTGAAATATGATGTAGAAATCAAACCTACGAAATTGATTAAACAACAAGGATTAGCCAAATTGATTTTGGAATCAAATTTTCATGGACTGGACATTAATATGGTCCATTAATTGGATGACCAAGAGGAAATGGAGACTCCACAAATAAATGAAGCATTCCTAAATTCTCCTTGGTATAAAGATATATTAAATATGTTTTGTTTAATTTGAATTCTCCTCCTGGTTTGTCCAAAAATAAAGCAAGATTTATAAAATTGAAGGTTGTCAAATTCTGCATTTTGGAAAATGTTTTGTATTGGAAAGATATTGTAGGTATTTTTCTCAAATGTTGGCTAAATGATGATGCAGATAAATTTATGAAGGAATTCCATGGACGTGACTGTGGTGGCCATATTTATTGGAAAACCATTGCTAATAAGATTTTGGGTTGGTTTCTACTAGCCTACCCTTTTTCTTGACATCCACAAGATGGTCACTGCTTGTCACAAATGCCAAATTTTTGAAGGAAAGAGAAAATTATTGCCCTTGCCCTTGAAGCCTATTTCTGTTGAGAGCCCTTTTCAATAATGGGGATTAGATTTCATTGGTTAAATTCATCCCCCATCCTCTGCCTAGCATAAATGGATTCTCACTGTGATATAATACTTTACCAAATGGATAGAAGTCACTCCTTCTAGAAATACCACTAAATCTATCATCATAAAATTCCTTGAAACCAATATCCTTTCAAGATTTGGTTGTCCTAGAAAAATCATCACTGATAATGCTGTAGCGTTCAAGTTTAATAAAATGGTTGATTTTTGCTATAGGTGTCATATAACATTGGGGCATTCAACATCCTATTATCCTCAGGGTAATTGATTGGCTGAATCTTCAAACAAAATTTTGGTGAATATCATCAAAAAGATCTTGGAAGAAAATAATAAATCATGGAATAAAAACTTGATCAATGCTCTTTGGGCTGATAGAGTTACAACTAAAATATCAAGCGGCATGTCTCTATACCAATTTGTGTATGGGATGGATGCAGTTTTTCCTTCCTCTCTAGGAGTTCCAGTTATGAAGATCATTCAGGAAATACAATATGAACCAAATGATATATAGAGAAGGATCAATAAAACTATTCAATTGCGGCAATTTAGAGAGGAAGTTTGTAACATAACTCAAGTAATTCAAGAAAATATCAAGAAGATTTTTGATAAAAGAACAAATCAAAATGATTTTAATCTAGGAGATAAAGTTTTAAAATGGGATTACAGAATAGAAGACAAAGGTAAACGTGGAAAATTTGACAATATTTTGCAAGGGCCATATATCATTGATGATTTTAGCAGAAACAATGTATATTTCCTTAAAGAGTGAGATGGAACAAAGATACCTAGAGGTCCTGTAAATGGAAGGATGATGAAACATTATTTCTCTTGAAAATTCGGGTTGGTATTTCATCATTATAAATACAACAGTTATACAATTTGTGATTTGAATAACTCATTAAATAATGTGGAAGTGCATGGAGAAGGCCTTAAACGTGGTTTGATGAACTTTCATAAAATACAAAGAAGCAATGAGATGGATATTTTGCAGAAGATGGAGAATTCAAGGCTATTTGTCTTAGGTTTTTGACACTTCATTTGGAGAAGTTTCATACCAAGCTGGAGCGACTATTAGTATCTTGTTATCACTCAGATTGAACTTCACACTTAGAGAGGAAATCCCAAGGTAACCTCAAACCATGCTTAGCCAAGTAGCTAGCCCTAATAGGCTAGGAGAGGGCTCTCTTCGTATAGATCGCAGCCAAAATGACTAAGGAAACAAGATTTTAGGCGAGGTATAGTAGCTCATGGTTTTGATTTTGATTCTATAGGGTTTGCTAGATCAAGAGGAGTCAAACAGCTAGGGCAAGGAAATTAGGTCAAAATTTGTAGGGGTTCTGAGTGTGAAGGTAGGTAGAAGTTTTGACATTAAAATATGATTATGGTGAGGTGAAAAGACTAGTGAAGAGTTATGGAGAGCATACAAGATGAATACTCCATAAACTGAAGAAAATAAACACATTATGCTAAATTCCCCAATACAGAGCATGAAACATGAATTATTCCTTTCAACTTGAAATTTAAGCATATAATAGACATGAAAAATGGTTTATCATCTACAATACATTCATACAAATTATCACAAAGAAGAAACTATGTCAAACATTTCATACCACATGGATCCCAAAGAAATAGCTGCAAATTTATCATTAATGTCCAGGACAAACTCATACAAAATGTCTCTTTAGATGCCAAAGCTCCAAGTGAGCCCGACCATTAAAATAAATGAGATAATACATCGAATAGACCTAAAAAACACTCTCCCTAGACTCAGGGAGTTGAATCCATGATATAGTGATCAGTTTCACCTATTCACAAGAATCTGAAGAATAGGAAAACTCAACAATTTGCCTCTAAAAGAGAGGAAACTGATTCATTTGACCTCTAGAATACCTATCTGATACCATAGCTGAAAGTCAAAACATGACATTTACATTCATCGTGACCATTTACATCAATTATTTTCTCATTTTCCCAACTAAAAAGTCAAAAATTCAAAATTTTGTTGAAGATGATCAAAACTGCATTTTCTTGGTAAACACACAGCACCATGACAGAAAACATAGCCGGCATAGCAGGAAAATTTTAGAGGCCTTCCCAATGTCCAAATGATCTTCGTGATAGCTCATTATAAATCTCTCTGAGTCACGTTTCCAAATATGCTTCCATTTTGTAAAATGGTGTCAATCTGCCCTGTTAAAAACCTGTTCTCCCAAGACTAGTAAACACACAGTTGCAAGGAAAAAAGAAGGGCAGAAACATGTTTTTTTGGTGGTATTTTTCCTCATTGAGCGACCAGTTATTATCCAAATCTTCTGAAAATTTATGGGGTTAATGTCCTCATCATTATCAACATGATGGTGTTGGAAATTTCTCAATTGGATGCCCCAAAAATGAGTGTAGCGCCAGTGGCATTGCGCGTTTAGCAGAATTTTTGTTTTTCAAAATTTCCCAAAAACTCAAAAACACATCACAGTGCCACATGTGACAAAAAATGTCAAAATTGTGATGTTACTTGCTGATCAAGGGTTATAGGTATGAAGAGACAACTCAACAAGTATGTCTAACTTCCCCTTCTCCTTTTTCTCAGTCAAGGCTTGAATATTTGCATGGGCTCGTTTAAGCTTGGCTTTTGCAATCTTGTTTCTCATGGCATAGTGCTTTTCCATATTCCTTTTAATATCATTGTCCCTTTTGGATTTTTCCAGCAAGCCCTCCAAATGAAATTTGGCTCTATCAAGCCATGACTCTCTATCTATGCTAATCTCAAGGGCAATCAACTCACTTGGAGTGAGCTTCTTTGCCAACTGAGCTTCTCTCTATCTCTCATGGGCAACACTCTCTTTAGTCCTATTATCCTTGGTCTCTATCTTGAAGGCTGATACTCTTCATCATCAATCTCATCAAATCTACCCAAGGTCTCTTCCAATAAGGCTTTAGCCTTTCCTGCCTCTTTTTGAGCTTTAATGGTCTTGACCTCATTGAAGATAAGCTTGGTCTTCAGCTATTGATTTTCCTTCTCAGGAAAGTCAATCACATACTGTGCTCTGTCAAGATTAACTTGAAGCTCACTAACATTTTCTTCCTTGCTTCTGATCACTGCACTAGTGACTCTATCCTCATCCTCCTCATCAATTTCAATCAACTAAAACTCCTGCTCAGTTTCATGTTTGTCCTCCTGCTCATCAATTATAGGCTCTGTAGCCTTTTCCTTGCCCTTGTCTACCTGTTTTTCTTATGAAAAAAATATGGCCCCTTTCACACCATGTGAAGCAAGCACATGCATGTGGCCTCTTTGATAGGTCTTGGGAAATGGATCAACATCAGTCACAAGAGCCCAAGTTGCCTCAATGTCCTCCTTAGTGCTTGATGGCTCAGTATCATGATGGGATGATGAAGGGCTATAGAAAGGTGAAGATGTAGGATCAACATGAGTTGAGTAGATATGACTAGATGATGATGTATGAGTAGCAGGCTGAGATGGATAAGTAGATATGGGAGGATGAGATGATGAAGGCATATTCTGCTTATGATTACTAGGAGGGGTAGTCAAAATTTCATTTGAAATTAAAGTGTCCCATGGGATATTCTTTTGCTCTAGGTGATGCATGACCAACATATTGATGAGGGAGTGATGGAAAAAAAATTTCATTTGATGATTATAATCCCTTTTTTGCATAATGTATGCCATCTTGTCAATGTTGTGGAAGAGATAGTATGGTATGTGAAGAATTCTGACTCTACTGAAGTGCATGAGGAGTTGGATATGATATGAGTAGAGTCAAGAAAACCTCTCCTCACAAGTGAAGTACTTCATGATTATTTTCATCATGGGGACATATTGGTCAAGGAGATGAGAGAAAGGGAAAATTGACTTCTTGTCATCCTTGTATCTCGGTCTAAGGTATGGTTCATAATATATCATATCAAGGCTTCCTTGTTTAAACCATATTTCTCCCACGTTATGGATCCCTGTAGCAGCTGAAATGGCATTGGTATTCATGTCAAAAGTGACCCCAACAAGAGTGACCTTCCTGTCATGAAGCTTTGTGATGAATAACCTTGTCAACTCATAGTGATATTGAATCTGCTACACCCTCTTAGAAAACTCAAATCAACCAACTTACTTGAAACAAGACACAGTGAGAGGAGAGGCCATGAGTTCCCTTGTAGTTATTAGTTAAAATATATTAATTTTCCCTCCTTTGTGGTCATTTCTCCATGGTATTTGTGCCTCACTATATCCTCTATCTTCTTATTCACACATCTTCGAATTTTGACTTAGGAAACCCTAGGGTAAAAATTGGAATGAGATGAAGTGAAAAGGAGATGAGATAGCTAGCTTAGATGGATGAAGGAAATGAGTATAAATAGAAAACCTAGGTTAATGAAAACCCTAGGGATTAACCATGCTCATGACTGATATGGGTTTAAGGAGGTGAAAAAATATATGGTGTACAAAAAATGATAATGAACTAAAACTAGGGTTTCATAAGCTATAACACTTTCAACTCCTTAAAGGAACAAAAAACATGTGAAAATAGAGGTTTTTTATGTCCACTTACTGATCAAAAACTCCTTGCAGAAATTTATGAGGCAATCGGAGCTGGATGGAAGCGGTGAAAACCTTCAAAACCTTCATTGTGTAAATGTGCATCGTTTTTGGGGTAGAGCATAGTGTTGGGATGAATTCATAGTGTAAATCTAAAAACGCACAACACTTGTGTTAATTTCTCTGGGATTTCAGGGTAAATGGGCAATGTGGCTGGGTAAACAAGTAGCACCATTTTAAACACGTAGTGCCAGCCTAAGAACGCACAACACCTTGCAATTTTTGCCCCAACTGCTTGGTAAACTCAGAATTTCTCTCTTGTTGAAAACTCTTGAAGGTTAGATGACAACTATGACTTGTTTTGAGATGCTTGATAGGATTTATAGCTTTAGTGGATTTGAAATTTCAATTTGAATCACCCACTTTCCTAATGTTCACTTTTCCTTTGGCACTGATACTCTTTTAATTTTCTGACTTTTGGCACTGCAAGTTGATCAACATGTGGTTTGGCTCTCTTTTCTCGCTTGGGCTGAACATGATTGCACTTTGACAGCTCAAAATTTAAATTTATTACATTTGAAAACATAATATTACATTTGAAAAAATAAAAATAAATTACATATTGATTTTTATATCAAAATGACATTTTGATAGAAAATCTTCAAACCAAACAAATACAACTTTGAAAACACAATAATCACACGATGATAATCTTATTTAATCCCTCTCATATATGTGTTGACCTTATCTGAATGAAGGAGTGACCTTGGGAAATGCAAAACCCTAATGACCTAATGGGACTGCTTTTTGACTTGACCTTTGAATGATATTTTTACTTTACATATTTCCAAGTGAATAGAGCATTTCCATAGGTTTTATTATGGTCAAGGAATCACGAGAATGAGTCATCCAATATGACCTTCTAAGGGAGAAATTTTTTTTTTGACAAAGACAACCACCAATGGAAAAATTTTATGTCATGACCTAATGGAATGATAAAAAATTTATTCAGAATGGGACACCTCAGGAGCACATGCAAATGTGTTTTGATCCTTGGTGGAAGTATACAAATACTGACACTAAAATTTGCCTTATTAGGGATGGCAGCTCCTTGGAGGTGTCAAGAACACCGTAGACCAAGTGCCTAACCATTGGGTAAATATGGTCAAACAATCCAAAAGACTGCAGATTATTAAACAGACTCAAAAACCATTTAAACTGACTGGGAATTGACTCAAAAAATGACTCTAATTTTTTTGAAAACAATAGAAAATTAGCAAGCTTTATAGCCTTCACTTTGGGCCCAAGCCTAGATGATCTTCTACCTCAAACCTTGCAGAAAATATGAATTGGTATTTACAATGAAGGTGAAACTTTTTCTTAGAAGTTGCATTAGAGATAATAATTTTTCAAGAGCCTACCATTGACTGGTCCTCCTGAACATTCCTGTCCATTCATTTACTTTAGCAAATAGGCATTCTGTCCTCGATAAGCCAAGATCTTGTAGGGTCCCTTCCAAAGATTTTAAAACTTCCCGTGCTTACCTTTATCTTCATTTCTTACATCCCACTGTAGCACTACATCTTCCAGCTGAAAATTATCTGCCTTGTTCTTGCGATCATAAATCTTCTTGATTTTCTCCTAAAGCTTAGAAGTAGTCTGAGAAACTTCCTCCCTAGTTTGTTGAAGATGAATAATTTCATTAATCCGACATTGCATATCATATTCCTCATTACCTACTTCCTGTAATAATGTCATAATTGAAACTACAGGTGATGTAGGAAACACTACATCTGTACCATGAACTAATTCAAAGGGTGACATACCTATAGAATTATTGGTGCTCACTCGGTCTGCCCACAAATCATTGGTAAGCTTCCTATGCCAATTTTTCTTGTTCTCCTCCAACATTTTCTTAATGATATTCACCAAATTTTTATTAGAGGACTCAGCTAATCCATTGCCCTGTGGATAATATGTGGTGGAATGGCCAAATCTGATATTATACTTGTGACAAAACTCAACCATATTCTTTGACATAAATGCTACAACATTATATGTAATAATCTTGAGAGGACAACCAAAACGAGACAAAATATTGGTTTCTAAAAATTGAATTATTACCATGTCCATAGCTTGCCTTGTAGGAATAACCTCGATCCACTTAGTGAAGTAGTCGGTGGCTATTAGAATCCATCTGTGCTATGCCGATGATGTTAGATGAATTTCCCCAATAAAATCAAGTCTCCATTATTGAAAAGGAGCATTTACTACAACATGCTTTAGTGGAAGAGGAAGGAGCTTCCCTTTTCCCTGGAAAACCTGACATTCATGATAGTTTGTGACTATTTTGTACAAATTAGAAAATAAAGTCAGCCAATAATATCTTGCTCTCAACACTTTCTTAGCTATTTCTTTCCAAAACAAATGACCTCCACAATCTCCCCTACGAAATTCATCCATTACCTACTTAGCTTCATCTTCAACGAGACAATTTAAAATAACAGCTCCTAGATCTTTCCAATAAAGGGAAGTATCTAGAATGCAGTATTTAGAAGATTTTAATTTCAAATACCTACCCTCACTTTTTGACATTCCAGGAGGAGGAAATAAGTTTTGAAGAACATAAACTATCTCAGAATACCATGGTGAAGTGAGAAACATTTCTGATACCTATATTAGAGCGCCATCTTCTTCATCATCTCGCATTGCTGCAATAAGGTTTATGTCTAGATCATGCAAGTTGGATTCAACCATTAGCTTGGCTAACCCTTGCCCCTTGATCAGTTTGGTAGGCCTGATCTCGAGATCATACTCTAGCATAACTACTATCCACCTACCTCTCCAATCTTCAGGATCAGTCTGTGTGAGAATCTCTTTTACAGCTGCATTTGCAACATAGGCTATAGTATGTGAATGTAGAATATAAATCTAGAAATATTTCAAGGCTTTGATTAGGGCTAAATATTGTTCCTCAATAATGTTATAGCAAAGAGTAGCATCTCTAATAGATCGACTGAAGAAATAAATAGGTTGTTCAAAATGATCTCTCTTTTGTGTGAAAACTATAGCCAAGGTATGCTGAATGCAAATGAAAATATTATGAAATCACTAGTATAATATGGATTAACCAAAAGAGGGGTTGTGCTTAAAGCAAGCTATACCAAGTTGAAAGACTTCATAGCATCAGTGGTCCATTTTACACTACTTTCCTTCTTCACCATATTGGTCATTTCTCTCTAATGCACAACTAAATTAAGAACAAATCTACGTAAGAAGTTCATCTTACCATTGAAAGCATCTATCTCTTTTTTGTTTCGCGGAAAATCTATCTTCTGAATGGCTTATACTCTGGAAGGATCAATGCAAATGCCATCTTTGGAAATTATGTGACCAAGAAGTTTGCCTTCCCCCATGGAAAAAATACTCTTCTTCGGATTTAAAAAAATCTCTAACTCCCTGCATTTCTGAAAAATAATTCTCAAATGATACAAATTCTGATCATCAGAACCAGAAAACACTGTCAAATCATCTAGATACACTACTAAGAAAGCATATTTCTCATTAGCAAACACTATATCCATCGCACGTTGAAAAGTAGCCCCTACATTCTTGAGTCCAAATGGCATTTTGACATATTGAAATATTCCCTAGGGTGTTGTCAAAGCATTTTTACCTTGGTCTTCTTCATGTACGAAAATCAGATAACCTGAATAACCATCAAGTAGTGACATCTATGATCCTCCAACTACCCTTTGCAGAAAATGGTCCATCTGAGGAAGGGGATAATTATCTTTTAAAGATAATTTATTCAAATTATGGAAATCTATGCATAAACTTATCTCTCTAGTATTTTTCCTTACTAGCACCAAATTTTAAGTCCAACCAAAAACCTAATTGGCACAATGATACCAGATTTGTATTAGCGATTTACCTCTTTCTCGATGGATGGCAACAATCTTGGGTTTATCCTTCTCAACTTCTCTCTGAAGGGTTTTTGATCTGGCTTAATGGGAATAGTGTGCTCAATAATATTCTTGTCATAAACCTTCAAATCTACATAATCCCATGAAAAAATATCAGAAAATTTAGACAACAATTTAATGTACTTATCTTTCGCCTTGGGAGACAATGTCTTAAACAACTTAAACATCTTGGGCTTATCTTCTGTTCCATTGTTTACATATTCCACACCCATTTCTATAGAATTCAATGTTGGTTTTCTGGAAACATCATCTTGATCGAATGGATATTGTAAAGGTATCAGACCTCTATGAATAATATTGTCTTTTTGCTGAAAAACATTCATCTGATTGGCTTCTATGTCTTGATCATCAACATCACAAACATCATTAATAAAAGCATATTTGAATTTTCCTTCATTTTGAAAAAAGCTATTATTTTCTTTTTCATCCCAAAAAAATTTCCAGTACCTTCAATTATCTGGAACACTAGGTCTATGTTTGACATGAATTTCAAATTCATTAATGGAGTTCATTGGAATTTTGAGATTACTTGCCACCGTAGCAAGTGAATCTGCAATGATGTTCTCAGTTCTTGGCACTACTGTTAATGTATACAAAGGAAACCCTTTTAAGATATCCAAGACTAAATTTCTATAAGATCTCATCCAGGGATGCTTTTCTTGATATTCTCCTTTCACCTGCTTTATGACAAGCTTCGAATCACCATAAACAGAAATTATTTTTGCACCAAGTTTCTTCAAAATTTTGAGACCTGTGATCGATGCTTCATACTCTATATTGTTATTAGAACAGTCAAAATCCAATTTATAAGAGCATTCTCTAGCATTACCTGGTATTCCACCATATTTACAAACATTACTTTTGATCCAAATACCAATACCTACACCTTCCTTACCCAAAGCACCATCGAAATCCATGCTCCAAAGGCCCTCTTCATCTTCTAGATGCTAAAACTCAACTTTTGGTTTTCATTTACTTTGGCTAGTCACCTCATTTTTCTCTTCTTCACTAATTTATTGTTATTAAAGAGGTTTTTAAGAAGAAGGTATCATTGAAGAAGGCACCATTTCTTTCTCTTTATCAAGATTTTCTCTGAAAATTTCTGAAATTTCTGGCACATCTTATACTATTACTAGTTGATTATTTACATCATTCAAATCACCATCATTGTACAAAATAAAAGATTCTAGATCAGTATGTGCAGTCCGTATTGGATGATTCATAGGCTTCTCCTTACTAGTTACCATATATTTCATTTTCTTTTCCTAGTACAATTTCCTCAATTGTCTGAAAACAGGAATAGTAGCATAAGAGAAGTCAAGTTGCAAAGTACCTTAGAGTTTAGCTCCCCATGACCTAGATAGTAGCATGTTGAAACAATGTGGTATATCAGCCACCACCACATCCATCAAAACATTCTTGGCCGAGATTTTATCCAAGGAAACCACTAAATATTTAATGAGATCAATGCAGTGAACTCTACGAGAATCAAATGAATACAAATCATGATAAGGTTGGGTGATATCCATGCCCATATTTTCCATAATATCCTTAGAAATCAGATTGTGAGAGGCCCTGGAATCAAGCATAGAATTATGAAGTATGTACTCATATAGTCTTAGGCTCAAATAAAAAGGAGGAACCTCACTCTCTTCTAATTGAACATCTATAGCTGTATTGAAAATGAGCTCGGGGTGGTCATCTTCAACATTAGCCATATCAGACAAAGGATCAACTAGAAAAATTTTAGACACCTGATGTTTGTAATGACTATTATTTACTATGTTTGTTACACCATTTTTTGGTCATATAACCTATTGTTATTAGATGGACCCAAGTACACCGTGGAAGACCAATTTTACTGTAAGTAGAATTGCATTCACTATGAAGAATAACTTAGTAAACCACCATTATTAAGTTGTTTATGGTCTAAACAAGAAACCCCATGAGGAAATATTAAATAAATCTACATTTGTTTGATTTTACTCAAGGAATAATTCGTTAAATAGAAATTTAATTAATATTTATGGTTATATTTAACCCAAAACAGGGAAATTAATTAGATAAATCATTATTTATCTTGTTATTTCCCAAGAATAATTATTTAAACCTTATTTAAATAATATTCTTTGTTGAATATGACTAAATCACCCTTAAATAATTAAATAAATAATTATTTATTTGATTATTACTCAACCACGTCCTTACAATGATAAATAAATCATTTATTTATTTATTATTTACAAATAAAGGGATTTGACCTAAGTCAAATTCCTGTTCCCTCCAACAAATATAATAAAATATTCCATAAAAGTTGGATCTTGATTTGGTTAATAATATTTTAATTATGCACCAGTATCTAGACTAACTCAATATTTTGCTATAAATAGAAGGGTTTTCCCATTTATTTACCACCTTTTGTTGCCTAAAGATCACTCTGGATCTATACTTTTGGTCTGACTTTGATCCACCATCATAGTCATATTTTGCTACCATTTTTCTCTGGGTTTTCTACACAATTAGGAGAGAGGAATTTTAGATCTGAAATGCTGAGGACTTACAAGAACCCATCCCATTGAGGAGAATTGGTATCACCCTTTTGTTTCTTCCTCCTAAGTGCCATTAATACAAAATTCATTCAACATATTCTTTTCTTGTCTATTGGATGCATGGAGTTAATCTTGTTTTTTCTACTGCTTAATGTCTTCTAATGCATAGATATAGATTTTTGTAGCATTTATCTTGATCACCTAACTACAAATATGCACATATAGGAAGCCATATTTTTAGCTTGGGTTGTTTTTTATGCACGGCTAAAGTGATATTTTTTCGTACGCTTAGAATTAATATTCATACCAAGATCCCTAAGGGACCAGTACACTAAAATGCTGCTTTTGGAAAAGCTGCCCATTCGTATAGCATAGGAGATGATTTGGCACAATCCCCTACTTCCATTTCAACGTTGCAACTTATCCAGTCATGCCCTTCACAATGAAAAGCTCTACTATATGCCATGGGCACTGCAGATCCTTCCGACGATCAATTGATTTTCTTTAATGTTGATCAATTAGAACATCCTCCTCTCCCCGCTTCCGTCACTTTCCAAATCCTAGTCAAGATCAGGAATACCAACGTTTCCTGGTGCATCATTGATGAGGGGGCATCCACTTGTGTGATGTCCACTTCGGTTTAGAAGCAACTCGGATCACCTGAGTTGGCTCCTTCCATGATCACTCTCTGAGCGTGGGATGGCCACACCTCCTAGCCCATTGGCTTATTCTGCAATTGTCCTATTACTCTTACGGGTAAGACTGTTTGTGTTGACGTATAATTCATATACATCCCCTTAGATTACAACATTATATTGGTTCATAGCTACACTTATGCGATGTCTATTGTCCCTTTCGTGGTCCACCGCAAGATGTCCTTCCATCATAACGAAAAGATAGTCACCATTGACTAGTTGACATATTACGAACCAAAGTCTCAGACCTCCCATAAATCCATCATCTCTTTGGTGGCCAATAAGCAAACTGTCGATCCTTTGACCAGTGTCTCACCTGGAGTCTAAAAATATTCCTCATTGCTTGGTACATTTCCTAGTCTTCCTCCTCATGTCTCTGATCCCAGCTCATTGAATGTTTGCATGATGCAATCGTCTCGGGTTTCCTTCAAGTGGCCCACCTTGGCTAGTCAGCAGCCTCCTCGCCCTCCGCAGACTACTCTTAGCCCTTTGATTTAGCCTTCTGGACCTCCTCCTCCTGTCCCTTTAAATAGTATCCATGAGCCTCTTTACCCTCCTCGAACGGTTGCCTCCTGGCCATTACCCCTTTGGTCATATACCATTCCTAGCTCCCCCCTAGGAGTGTACATGGTACTTTTCATGGCTACCCTCTCTTTCCCTAACTTGACCCTTGGGATTCCCATCTGGTACCTTGATCCTCCAACAGCTACCCCGACTGGTCAACCCCAACCTTATCTTTCTTTGAACCTGGTTCAATCGGTCCCCATGAGTTCTCCTGTGGCTCTAGTGCCTGAACCACCTCAACAGGAACCACCTCCAGTTGCGACTGCTTCGGGTAAGAAGGGCAAAGCTTAGAAGAGGGAATCAAAATACAAGGTTTCCCAGAGAAACCTTGCCCCTCCTCAACCTCCAAAGCGTACCATCTAGTATGATTTGTGTGATGTTGTCAGTCATGCCACCCGTACTTGTCCGGAGTCTACGGTCCCAGAAACCTCTTTCCCTTCCTCGACTACAGCCTGAAACTCCAAGACTATTCACACCAACCACCCCTGTGCTTTATGTGATCTCCATGGCCATTATACCCACCTTTGTCCCTGCCTTGATGACTTCCGCACCTCTCTAGTGGTTGTTCACCAATTCGAGGCCAAGCGCAACGAGTCCACCACTCCCTTATTTGCACTTTTTGCTTTAGTAGAACTAGAGGACACATCCACTCCCATAGACATTCCCCCTCTAGATGTCAAAATGACAGATTATTCAGCCACTGTCCACTACCTATCATCATCTATGAGATCCTCGGTGGAAGACCCCCCTGGGCCTTCCCTTTCTGTTTCGCATGACCTCCCTTCAGCGATCACCTTGGGCTCAACATTGGTGGATCCTTCATCTACTTGTTCTTGTGTCACCCTCTGTGACACTGTGCATGTGAACCTCACTTCTCATGGTGAGGATTCAAGTAGCTTTGCCACATCTGGTAGTTTCTCTTCCACTAGTCACCCCATCTTCTATTACGATGACGACATTATGGAAGAATTTACCACCCCTGAATTTATCTTCCCCCCCTTACATCGAACCCATGAATTCGAACCACATACATCTTGTGGCCATTACATTGACACCCAATGTTTGGGTAAGGGGGCACCCATATTTTAGAGACCAGGAGAAGCAATTCTCCACAACTCTACGAGTGTATCTAGTCGTGTCAACTCTAGTACCATTATTATTCCACATTTAGAAGAACATATAGAGTCCCATATCAATTTAGATCACTCTAGGGATGATACCCCTCATCATTCCTTCATCTTACATCAACAACCCAGTCCCTTTGACATTGTTGTTGACCAACCTATGATTTTTCTGGGAGAGCACCCGTTCATTATCTCCAAATCCTCTCTTTGGGATAGTGACACCAGGTATGCCAACCTGGAAAATTAAATCCCATTTGATTCCTATATGCAGTACCAAAAGAGATTATTAATCCTCCATTCCCTTTGTCAAACTGCATCACCATAATGAAAACAAATTGTGCACCACATCGTTAAAATGTGTTAAGATTCCCCTTTTTCTAAATACATTTTGGCATGACCACAACATTCTTGGGGGCACCTATGCCCCTCAACCATAAAAATCCTAGATCTCAGCCAAAAACAGCATTGACATCCCCTTTCTCTGATAGGTCACACTTTTCAAGTCATTTCCTGGGACAGGTCGCAATTTTCTGCCCAGTACCTGCTACCCAGGTCGCAGAACAGACCCCAAAAAGTGTGACCTGGCCTATTCATGAGCTCTGGGTACCTAAATTAAACTTTCAATCCACTAAAATGAAAGAGTAGGATTAGGCCTCTTACCTACAACTGACAGATCTCAATTCCAATGGTCGATTTGTCTGCTACGATTGCCGCAAGATTTAGGACCTTCTCTCCTCACTACATTCACCACAACTCCACATGCAAATGAGTGAATTTGGAGGGAAAATGCCTTATTAAAATAAGACCCCTAATTTTTCTTTCACCTGTTGCGACCAAACCATAGCTCAGTTTGATGACTATTTGAACCATTAGAAATCTCTCACCGAGCCCTCAAATGGGTATCTGTTAGTTTTTAGTGACTTGATACTTCACTAGGACACATTTTATCCAGGAAGCATCGCTTCACCACTCCTAAAAATCGAATTTCTTCACTTGCAACACTCGTACTGGGTGCACCACTTTGCCTAATGCTCGTGTTGATTTTCGTTGTGAGTTACCATCTTGTACTCATGTTTTTATGGTTCCCCCTTGGACCTTTACTGTGTGGCAGCACCATCGAGTCGCCCTTGTTTAGAGCATCCAAGTTGAGTCATCATCACATTCATGGAGTCTATCTCGAGACCCTTTTTATCCCACTATAGTCCTCCATCCTTCATTGCTTGGTCCCTCTCTCGTGTCGCACATTATGGCCTCCATTCCCACTGTCTCTTATCCCTCATGATATCGTGTCAATCACTGCCAGGTCATCCATGCCCTTTATGCTCTAACAAGGGAATTTGTCCATCTGCTACTCAGTCCCTTCACATTTCATCATCACCCCTGGTGTCCATCTGTCAATCACTCTACTATTTTATCTCATGTCGTATTTGAGGATCCCTTATTGCCTCACCTATGGTGGACCTCCTTCTATCGACATTAGATCATTTATTCCAGAAGCCAGGTCTAGAGGGAAGTGTACCTTGGTTCCAGCTTCCACTCTTCTTCAGTGCCTCATATTAGGAAAAGGGAATTCTTACAACCCTTTGACTTGATTTTTTCTCAGCTCTAGCTCCTTTCAGCATGATCAAGATCCGTATACTCAATGGTTCAGTGATGCAGCAGATTGGACTGGTGATTCCCAAGTGTGTATGATATGTCTCAACCCTCATGAGGGGGTGGCCTTACAGGTAGCCCCCCACATGCCCAAATGACCTATTCATTTCAGCCTTTGATGCAGCTCCATAGATTTGATGATGTCAGCCTCAGCCATTTGCATCGCCTTTTTTATTGCATGCATTATTCATATTTTAAGATCCCTTCCATGTTTATAGGGGCATCTGGGTTGTCTTTATATATCATGTAATCAGATATTATTGTACAAGTCCTGGCTATTATCCCAGGCACAATATGTATGTGGGATCCATTATCATGTAGTTTATCTGGCTCATGTTTATGCCAGCATGTACTATATTGTTCAGTCCCTTTGTTTACTAGGCGGCTTATTCTTTGTACTTTGTCTCGGCGAGCATAGGTATGCCTCCCTCGCCACCTATAGCATAGGTACTCATGCATAAAAGAGACTTGTCACACCTGTAAGTCTCACCTCCTCAGGGTCTAGTCCTTTCAGCACTTTGGTCTACCTTATACTTCTCTCTCTTTGACTTCCACTTCGGTGTCTAGTGATTGATTTCTTACAATGTACTTCAGTCATACGATTAGCTCCTAATTCTTGCACGCTGGGGGGCAATCTGTTACACCATTTTTTGGTCATCTAACCTATTGTTGTTAGATGGATCCAAGTACACCATGTAAGACCAATTTTACCCTAAGTAAAATTTCACTCACTATGAAGAATAACTTAGTAAACCACCATTATTATGTTGTTTATGGTCTAAACAGGAAACCCCATGTGGAAATATTAAATAAATCTACATTTTTTTTATTTTACTCAAGGAATGATTTGTTAAACAATAGTTCAATTAATATTCCTGGTTATATTTAACCCAAAACAAGGAAACTAATTATATAAATCATTATTTATCTTATTATTTACTAAGAATAATTATTTAAACCTTATTTAAATAATATTCTTTGTTGAATATGACTAAATCGCCCTTAAATAATTAAATAAATCATTATTTATTTGATTATTACTCAACCACATCCTTAAAATGATAAATAAATCATTTATTTATTTATTATTTACAAATAAAGGGATTTGACCCAAGTCAAATTCCTGTTCCCTCCAACAAATCTAATAAAATATTTCATAAAAGTTGGATCTTGATTTGGTTAATAATATTTTATTTGTGCACCAATATCTAGACTATGTCAATATTTTGTTTTAAATATAAGGGTTTTCCCATTCATTTACCACCTTTTTTTGCCTAAATATCACTCTAGATCTATACTTTTGGTCTGAATTTGATCCACCATCATAGCGATAGTTTGCTACCATTTTTGTCCAGGTTTTCTACACCATCAAGAGAGAGGAATTTTAGATCTAAAGTGCTAAGGACATACAAGAACCCATCCCATTGAGTAGAACTAGTAACACCCTTCTGTGTTTTCCTCCTAAGTGCCATTAATAGAATATTCATTCCACATATTCTTGTCTTGTCTCTTGGATGCATGGAGTAAATCTTATTTTTTCTACTGCTTAATGTCTTCTAATTCATAGATCTAGATTTTTGCAGTATTTATCTTGATCACATAACTACAGATCTAAAGATATAGGCAATCATATTTTCTGTTAGGGTTGTTTGTTATGTGCAACTAAAATGGTATTTTTTCGTACGCTTAGAATTAATATTCATACCAAGATCCCTAAGGGACCACTACACCTAAATGTTTCTTCTGGAAAAGTTGCCCATTCGTATAGCATAGTAGATGATTTGGTAGAATCCCCTGCTGCCATTTCAACGCTGGAACTTCTCCAGTCATTCCCTTCACAACGAAAATATTTACTATTTGCCATGGGCGCCATAGATCCCTCTGATGATTGATTGATTGTCTTTGATGTTGATCAGTCAAAACATCCTCCTCTCCCTACCTCCTTCACTTTCCAAATCCTAGTTAAGATCCAGAACGCCAACATTTCCCAGTGCATCATTGATGAGGGGGCATCCACCTTTGTGATGGCTGCTTCAGTTTGGAAGCAACTCAGATCACCAACATTCCTTTTGATGTTCTCATATTCGGACAAGATTTTAAGGGGATTCTTATTTTCTTCCTATCATTCTACAAAATGATGACACAAAACTTCTAATGTGTCAATAGTGGCTATTGGTAGAGCTCTGAATTGTTTTCTTACTTTCCCTCTCAAACTTTGTGCAAACAGTCTCATCTTCACATCCTCTATATTAATTTCATGAAGGTCAAAGATGTCATTCATCTTATCTACATGCTTTTGAGCTATCATAGGCTGAGTATTGTCAAAAAGAAGGATTTAAGCTTGATAATATGTGGGCTTAGCACCCAGATTCTAAGGGAGAACAAGGGGGGAATATCTTGCAGCCATGATGACTCGAGGTGGAGGATTTATAACAAGGTTTATAACAGGGATTTGGATTCCTAGTGTAATCTAGGGAAGACTTGTCCCTGACTGAGTAGTATGAATAACGGATGAAGAAGAAGGAGGGGGAAGATGGATATTATGAGTGACAATAGATGAAGTGATGGAAGAAGAAGCTGAGATCTGAGGTCTGCTTGGTAGCGAAGCACTTACCCGCAAAGAATAGTTCTACATATCTTTAAGAGCTTGTAAAAGTTGTGTCCTTGATTGAGACCTTGATTGAAAATGGGAAAAATAATCTTCAACGGGACTATGGAAGGAAATGGAGGAATGAAAAACTGTCTCGTCAATCCAGCTCAAATATTTTCTCCGGAATAAACTTTTCTCAAAATTTACATCAAATTCAATATCTTTCATGTTTTCTAACCCTTCGGGAAATGAATGAGCTCTGGGGATGGAACTTCTTTCTGATTGATTTCTGACTGAAATAGAAGTCTCAAAAACATCTTTAGATTTTCTTCCAATTTTCTGAGGATCACTAATAATGGTAGGAGGATTCGGATCGGGGTTGGATCTGGTGTATCTTTGGGAAGCCGGTATGTCTAATTTCAAAAATAAATATGCACTTTACAAAATTTTCAATTCATCCTTTGAATAAATTCTCAAATTATCATCCACGATTTAAAGAATTTAAATGAAAATTTATTACTGGGGTTAAATTGATTTTACTTTTTCTTCCCTAGTGGAGTCACCAAAATTTTATCACTCAGATTTAACCTCAGGGTGAGAGAGGCAATCCCAAGGTAACCTCAAATCATGCTTAGCCAAGTAGCTAGCCCTACTAGGCTAGGAGGAGGATCTCTCTGTATAGATCACAGCCAAAATGATTCAGGAAAAAATATTTTAGGCTAGGTATAGTAGCTCAGGGTTTTGATCTTGATTATGTAGGGTTTTTTGGATCAGGAGGAGTAAAAAAACTAGGGCAAGGAAATTAGGTTAAAATTTGTAGGGGTTCTAAGGGGCAAGGTAGGTAGAAGGTTTGACATTAAAATATGATTATGGTGAGGTGAAAATACAGGTGAGGAGTTATGGAGAGCATAGAATATGAGTTCTCCCTATATCGAAGAAAATAAACACATTATGCTAAATTCCCCAAAATAGAGCATGAAACATGAATTATTCCTTTCAACTTGAAATTTACGCATATCATAGACATGAAATTTTTTTATGACCTACAATAAATTCATACAAATGATAAAAAATAATAAATTATGTCAGACACTGCATATCGCATGGATCCCGAAGAAATAGCTGCAAATTTATCATTAATGTCCAAGCCAAATTGATACAAAATGTCTCTTTAGATGCCAAAGCTCCAAGTGAGTTCAAACATTACAATGAATGAGAGAATACATCAAATATACTTGAAAAAAACTCTCCCTAGCCTCAGGGAGTCGAATCCATGAGATAGGGATTAGTTTCACCTACTCCCAAACAAGAATCTAAAGACTAGGAAAACTCAACAATTTTCCTCTAAAAGAGAGGAAACTGATTCATTTTCGACCTCTAGAATACTTATTTGATGCATCTACCCTAGATGAAAGTCAAAACATGACATTTAAATTCAGCATGACCATTTACATCAGTGATTTTCTCATTTTCCCAAGTGAAAATCCAAAATGTCAAAATTTTGTTGAAGATGATGAAAACTGCATTTTCGTGGTAAATGCACAACGCCATGACAGAAAAATAGGCTACCTTGCAGGCAAGTTTGGAGGCCTTCCCGATGTCCAAATTAGCTCCATGATAGCTCCTTAGAAATCTCTCCGAGTCTAGTTTCCAAATTTTCCTTCATTTTTCAAAATGGTATCAATATGCCCTACCAAAGACCTGTTCTCCCAAGAATGGTAAATGTATAGTGCGAAGGAAAAAACAAGGGTTGAAACATGTTTATTCGGTGGCCTTTTGCCTCTTTGAGGGACCACTTATTCTCCAAATATTCTAAAAATTGCTGGGGTTAATGTCCTCATCATTCTAAATATGATGGTGGTGGCCATTTTTCAATTGGATGCCGCAAAAAGTAGCGTAGTGCCAGTGGCACTGCACGATTAGCAGAATTTATGTTTGTCAAAATTGCCCAAAAACTCAAAAATGCACCACAGTGCCAAATGTCACAAAATTTGTCAAAATTTTGAGTTTACTTGTTGATAAAGGGTTAGAGGTATGAAGAGACACCTCAACAAGTACTTCTAATTTCCCCTTCTCCTTTTTCTCAGTCTAGGATTGAATCTTGGCATGGGATCGTTAGAGCTTGGCTCTTGCAATATTGTTTCTCATGGCATAGTGCTTTGCCATCTTCCTCGGAATATAATTGTCCCTTTTGGCCTTCTCCAGCAAGCCCTCCAAATTCAATTTGACTCTATCAAGCCTGGTAGAGTCGGCCTTTGCAGCCTTCCTTCAGTGATCAAACATGCTCTTACAAAGTGATTTTAAGGTGTCAAGGTCAAATTTTGTCATTTCAAAGAGTCTTCAAGCAAAATTTGGTCACTAGGCATTAGGTCTAGGGTTTGTTTTCACTCTTTTCAAATTTGTCCAAATGTCGGTCCACGTCACCATTCAGCTGAGTGTACCATCATTCAGAGGGTTTTCATCATCATGTCAGGTTCCAAAGAGTCATTTTACACCTTGTTCATGCTTCAGTTGTGCCTAGGTAAGGTCCATTTCCCTCTCCTAGGGTTTTGGAGGTAATTTCTCTTGGATGGTCAAATCGTCGGAAAAACTTGTATCCTGATGTTCACACACCTTCCCCTATCCTTAATATACCTTTTTAAACACTTCCCATCACTGAGATCCCTCAAATTCCTCATTTTCCCACAAACCCTAGTTTCTTGCCAAAACTTGGCAATTTTCTAGGCTAGGCCTGTGTTTCGCCCTTTTGGACCCCTTCCCCTCACTCAATCTCTGTGATTCCACTTTCCCCTACTTCCTAACATCCCTCCCTACTTCAAAAAATTTCCCCAAGAATTTAGAAGCCCCTTATCCCCTTCATTTCGCTTCATTTCGACAAAATCCCTTGTTCCACACATCGGGATCGGTTTCACTCAAAAGATGTTTCAGAGAAATAAAAGATGAAATTTGGGAAACTAAGAGAGGTTTTTGTCCAAAACATGCCAAGGAAGAAAAACCTCCTTCACTTTTTACACAGGTATCATGGTTTTTGAGAAATGTCAAAAATACCGTTGCCTCAGGAGAATTGAATGCACCTCTGAAGTGACCTTGGGAAAATCAAGTTTTCTCCTAGCATGGTTGGCCAAATGACTTTCATGATGAGTCAAATGATAACTAGACAAAAATATATTTCCAATGAGCTATCATGAGCTCAATTTGGAGTTGAGGAAGACCTTCAAAAGTTGACTGCAACAGCGCTCTGCCTTGAGGCAGCCTCATTCTGCTCATTTTGACTAGTGTTGGGAGATTTGGTTTTTGACAGGGTAAATGGAATCCAAATTGCATAATTCCACTTTTGTTGGAAAGTAGACTCCAATAGCTTTCCAACGAGCTATCACACGCCCGATTTGGACACCGGGAAGGCCTCCAAACACTTCCTGCAAAATGCACTATGTGGCAAGAGGCAAGAGCGACCCACCTGGGCAGAGCGACCCACCTGGGTTATTTCCGCAGTGTAAACTTACAAGGTGAGCGACCCACCTGGGCCGAGCGACCCACGCAGAAGGTGAGCGACCCACGCAAACACAGAGGTTCGAAAATTCATTTTGAGCGCCCAGTCTTGCTTGGGATCGATTCATCGGCCTTCAAACAGGTTTTTTGCTATTACTTAATGTTTTTAAATGCGCTGGTGGCATCATTGATGGTTTCAAATGCTTCAAATGGAGGATTTAAACCCCACAGTCATGGCAATATCGTTTTCAGGGTTTTAAAATGAATATGGATGGTTGCATGAGTTTGTCTCTTATTTTATGTCAGTGATACATCCAGCCTTGCCATATATTATCAAAACCATGTTTTTCTCATGCCCATTATACCATTGTGGTTATTACTATTACTAATACCATGTTCAAAACTTTTGTTCCATGGTGATTATGGTTAATAGTGTCTCACTGCCCAAAGATAAAAAAAAATTCATAAATCTGTTTCAAACTGCCCATTTGACACCCTTGTTGTTATTACTCATAGATAAAAACATTCATATGATGCCATGCTCCCTTTGACAAGACTTGTTCAATATTCTGAAGGTTGCCTGCTCCCTTTGGTCAAAATTTCACTTGCATTTAAAACAGAGATTGTGCCCCTTTTCCAATCCATTTAAAACTGAGATATTATCATGGTTTGTTTCCTTATGGTGTTTTGACGGTGGGATACTTGTTGGGTGTTGAAACACACATCATAACTTTGTTTGCACTGCTTTCATATCAGTATACATAGTGCCAAAAGCTTGGTCAGAGCCATGTCGGAGACAGAGTCAGAATATGAGCTAGGGTCAGGCAGTGATTCGGTGACTGAAGGCAATGTGCCACGGGGGTCCCACAAAGATCACAGAAGTGGTAATCATCGCAGAGAGGAGCCTACTTCTTTGGCTCGGTTGCAGGCATGTCCATTAGCTATGGATTGTTTTCGATACTTGTCATGTTTCAGATTTTGTGAGATGGTTGCACAAACCCGGCCTCATCGTGAATTGGCCCGTTTTTTTGTTCTACATTTACGGGATGGCCGGGTAAGTCTTGCTGGGGTTGATTTCATTGTGTCACCCTTGACTATTGCTCAAGCCACTGGTATACCAAACATGGGCGAGGAATGGAACAAGGGTCAGCATTTAGAGAAATTCCACTATGAGCCATATATTAAAACTAGATATATGGGTTACTTGAGCAGAGTTTTTCCATTCAGATTCTTGAGAGATGAGTATGCACCGCTGATGAAGCTCATCATTCAGTATTTTAGTTGTGAGGGCAGGTATGCTCGTCTTTTCGCGTACCATATTCGTTTGTTGATGCACTTCACAAGGGTACGTATGATGAATATCCCGTATTTCATATACCGCAACATAGAGAGGATGGTGATGTTTGTGCAGAAGAAGACGAGCCCAGTGCAGCAGTACAGGAGTATATATCATTTCGCCTTGATCAAGATCATGGTGTCACATCAGTTGGCAGAGCAGGGCATCACTTGGGAGGATTTCATTTCTAGAGACTTTTTCAGAGTGCCACAGCCACTTCTCGAGACAGTTCATGATGCAGGAGAGCCTTCACACCAGCCGGACATACTTGAGGTTGAGCATATCAGCACTCCTTTGGTTCAGACATATCAGCGAGACCACAGGGCCTTATTTGCAGCGACACGGCGAGTACTATCTCCACGTGAGGTGGAAGGGGTCTTGCCGACTTCATCGACACGGCGAGTATTATCTCCACATGATGTGGAAGGGGTCTCGCCTTCTACTTCAGCACAGGTACAGGTACAAGATAGGGGCAAGAGGCCCATGCATGATGAAGGCCCATCAGGAGGCCGGGACATAGATTTGACAGTCATTGATGTTGATACGAGCTCCCCTAGCTCAAAGCTGAGGGAAGTCATCCAGGAACAAAGGGCCGAGAATGACCAGCTGAAAGACCAATTGCAGAAGGCTCAGTGGGTGATTAACTATTTGGAGCAGCGCAACAAACGGCTTGAGGATGAGCTCACATTTTATGAGGTGCGCCAAATCCGTGAGGACAGACAGTGGAATCGAAAGAGACCCGGTGACATGACACCAGCTGACAGAGATACTGTACTCACGCGAGTGAATATACATCTGGAGAAGTTGTTGGCGAAGGCCAATCGAGACAAAGACATGCTTCGCCACATGAAAGGCCATTACTGGGCTCGCATGCATGTTTGCAAAGCGAGGATGAAGATCATGAAGAGGAGGTTGCGCAAGGCACTTAGACGGCGGAAAAGGCCTAATCCACTTTGGATTTTGGCCGAGGCTTCATTGACTAGGCAGGACACATGATGGAGGACCTCCGCTCCGAATTTGGGCCAATTCGGAGAAAATTTTTTCATTTTCAAATTTTTGGATCAAAAAACAGGTTTTGCAGTTACGTGGGTCGCGCGCTCATGCGCTCACTTTTTTTTGGGACACTTGCTGGAGGATATTTTTACATTTTTGGATTTTTCATGGTTAATTATGCATCCTCTGAAGTCAACTTAGCATTTCAACAAAATCTGGATGGTCAAATAGCTCAAAAACACCATGAAAACCACCTTGCTGCCACCTTTTGCACCAGCAGGGAGTACCTCTGGGAGAATGAGGTTTTGGAGGGTCAAATCAACTCCAAATTCCGAAATTCCACTTGGGTTGGAAAGTAGACATCCAGGGCTTTCCAACGAGCTATCATGAGCTCAATTTGGATGCCAGGAAGTACCTCAAATTCAGCCTGGAACATGAGCGACCCACACGGCTCAGGAGCGACCCACTTGAAATTTTTCCTGAATTTTCAGCTGCCAGCTCAGTTTTTCGCCTAGTATGGACCAGTTTTGCTTATGGATAGAATTTTTTGGTTTTTATGATGTAAATTCATGTTTGGCATGTAACTTTGGCTTATTTTTATCTCTTCTAGAAGATTCACTCTCAAATGAGTAAAAAATCATGTAATGGATCGGTTTCCACTCTTTTAGAGGCAAGTTGTTAGCTGCCTAGATTGTAGTTCCATGATTAGAATTGGTTGAAACTGATCCCTGAAGAGGGAATTCGACCCCTAGAGGTGGGGAAAGGGGTTAGAGTGATCTATATATTGTAATTTCTGAAGCATTCTACAGGTTGGACTCTTGGGATACTTTTGATACCATTGTACATATTTTTCATATTTTGGCTAAGGAAAGATCAGGGGTTTTGCGGCACTTGTTGGGATCCTTGTGGTGTTCTATTCTTGATGGTGTTTCTTCTTTGTTTACTATAAGTTTCTTCATGTTTAATGTATGCCATCCTTTCATTATGCTTCTGAACTAGTTTGAAAGAGTGATTAAGGTTGAATCCATTGTTTACAGTGCTTGGCCTTTGAATTCAGTTAGTTCTATATGTTTTCAGCTGTTTGGAGAGGATCCAAGTTCTTCTTTGCCCTCTTCAGCTCCTCGTCGGTCTAATCTATCCATAAATCCAATTTAAAACATCAAGATCATCACCTACCTCGCCCCAGCTTGAACTCTGCAAAGGTCTGACCTTATCCCCGGACCCAAAATTTGTTTTCCCATTACTCCAGCGAAAACCCAAAAAACCAAACATCAAACATACCTATCTCTTTACTAGCCTAAAATCAGTTCTTATTGTAAGTCATCTCGCATCCTATTGCTCATTTTCTCGAGATTGACGGAGGGGCCCACTCTGTCCTCGCTTGAGCCTTGCGAGGCTAGTGTGGTTTGATGTAGCCTTGAGTTTTACTTCATTTCAGCAGTAGATTTGAGTGCTAACCAAGCCATAAATATCTATCTCTGCTAATCTCAAGGGAAAGCAACTCAATTGGAGTGAGTTTCTCTTCCAACTAAGTCTCTCTCAGTCTCTCATGGGCTAAAGCTCTCTTTAGTCCTATTGTCCTTGGTCTTTGTCTTGGAGGCTGATCCTCCTCATCATCAATCTCACCAGATCTACCCAAGGTCTCTTCCAACAAGACTTTATCCTTTCCTACCTCTTTTTGAGCTTTGATCGTCTTGTCCTCACTGATGATCTTCTTGGTCTTTAGCTGCTGATTTTCCTACTCAAGAAATTCAATCACATATTGTTCTCTATCAAGATTAACTTGAAGCTCACTAACCTTTTCTTCCTTGCTTCTGGTCACTACAGTAGTAACTTTATCCTCACCCTCCTAATCATTTTTAATCAACTAAAACTCCTTCTTAGTTTCATGTTTGTCCTCCTGCTCATCAATGATAGGCTCTGTAACCTTTTTCTTGCCCTTTTCTACATGTTTTGTTGATGAAAAAAACATGGCCCCTTTCACACCATGGGAAGAAAACACATGCATGTGGCCTCTTTGATAGGTCTTGGGAAATGTCTCAACATCAGTCACATGAGCCCAGGTTGCCTTAATGTCCTCCTCACTGCTTGATGCCTCAGTATCATGATGGGATGATGAAGGGATATGGAAAGGTGAACAAGTATGATCAACATGAGGTGAATGGATATAACTAGGTGATGATGTATGAGTAGCAAGCTGAGATGGAGAAGTGGATATGGGAGGATGAGATGATGAAGGGATATTCTACTCATGATGACTAGGTGGGGTAGTGAAAACTTCATTTGCAATGAAATTTTTCCATGGGATATTATTTTTCTCCAACTGATGCATGACCAACATATTGATGAGGGAGTGATGGAAAAGACTCTGCATTTGATGATTATAATCAATTTTTTGCACAATGAATTCCATCTTCTCAATTTTTCGGAAGATATAGAAACGTATGTGAAGCATTCTGACTCTAGTGAAGTGCACGAGCAGTCGGATATGGTATGAGTAGAGTCGAGAAAACCTCCCCTCACAAGTGAAGTAATTCATGATTATTTTCATCATGGGTACATATCAGTCAAGGAGATCAGAGAAAGGGAAAATTGACTTCTTATCATCCTTGTATCTAGGTTTAAGGTATGGTTTATAATAGCTCATATCAAGGCTTCCTTGTTTAAACCATCTTTCTCCTGCATTAGGGATCCTTGGAGCAGCTGAAATGGCATGGGTAGTCATGTCAAAAGTGACCCCAGCAAGAGTGACCTGCCTATCATGAAGGTTTCTGATGAATAACCTTGTCAACTTAGAGTGATATTGAATCTCCTGCATCCTCTCACAAAACTCAAAATAACCAACATGCTTGAAACACGACATAGTGAGAGGAGAGGCCACGAGTTCCCTTGTAGTTATTGGTTCAAATATATTAATTCTCACTCCTTTGTGGTCATTTCTCTGTGGTATTTGTGCCTCACCAACTCCTCTATCTTATTCTTCAGACATATTTGAATTTTGACTTAGGAAACCCTAGGGTAAAAATTGGAATGAGATGAAGGGAAAAGGAGATGAGATGGATAGCTTATATGGATGAAGGAAATGAGTGTAAATAGAAAACCTAGGTTAATGAAAACCCTAAGGATTAACTATGCTCATGAATAATATGGGTTTAGGGAGGTGAACAAACATATGGTGTATGAAAAATGATAATGAAATAAAACTAGGTTTTCATAAGCTATAACACTTTCAAATCCTTAAAGGAACAAAAAACATGTGAAAAGAGAGGTGTTTTATTTCCACTTACTAATCAAAAACTCCTTGGAAAAATTTATGAGGAAACCGAATCTGGATGGGTGCGGTGAAAACCCTCAAAACCTTCACCGTATAAAAGCGCAAAGTTTATGGGTAAGAGCGCAGCGCTGGGATGAACGCACAGTGCCAATATCGAAACACGCAGCACCTATGTTAATTTCTCTAGGATTTCAGGGTAAATGTGCAGCGCGACTAGGTAAACACGCAACACCAGCCTGAGAACGCATACTGCCTTGAAATTTTGGCACCAACTGCTTGATAAACTAAGAATTTATCTCTTGCTGAAAACTATTGAAGGTTAGATGAAAAATATGACTTGTTTTGAGATTCTTGATAGGGTTTATAGCTTTAGTGGATTTGAAATTTCAATTTGAATCACCCACTTTCCTAATGTTCACTTTTCCTTTGGCACTGATACTATTTTAATTTTCTGACTTTTGGCACTACAGGTTGATCAACATGGAGTTTGGCTCTCTTTTCTTGCTTGGGCTGAACATGATTTCACTTTGAGAGCTGAAAATTTAAATGTATTATGTTTGAAAACATAAAGTACATTTGAAAAAATAAAAATAAATTACATATTGAATTTTATATCAAAATGACATTTTGATATAAAATCATCAAACCAAACAAATAAAACTTTGAAAACACAATAATCACACCATGATAATCTTATTTAATCCCTCTCATATATGTGTTGACCTTATCTGAATGAAGGAGTGACATTGAGAAATGAAAAAACCTAATGACCTAATGGAACTTCTTTTTGACCTGACCTTTGAATGAGATTTTGACTTTATACGTTTCCAAGTGAGCAGAGCATTTCCATAGGTGCTATTATGCTCAAGGAATCATGAGAATGAGTCTACCAATATGATATTCCAAGGGAGATTTTTTTTTTTTTTTTGAGAAAGAAAACCACCAGCAGAATAATTTTATGTCATGACCTAATGGAATGTGTTTCGGGAAATAACTCCCTAGAGGTTTGTTGGGTCAAAACCTCCATATATCAGAGCATGCTATTCAAGAAGGACTCACACAACCATACTTGTACGCTAAAAACTAGATAACATCAATAGTAGAACTCACCCGTAATCCTACGTTTGATGTAGATCCCGTGGGGTCCAAACCCCCAGCAACCCTTCTTCCTCTTCAACCTAGAAATCAAGAAAGAACATGCATGGAAATCTAGTTGTACAGCATATAATTCTCCTAAATGTTAGTGTAATCCATGTGAAACATCATATAAACAATAATAAATGCTTAAATAACGATCTTTTCACATATGAAAGTAGATATTAACACGTGAATTCGGGAACAAGATGGGTCTTCTTCATTACAAACAGCATGTACAGCAATAAAAAGTGGAGAGATCACCTGAATCCTTCCACGATCTTCGAACAGACCGTCGTCCGGATCCGTCTTGCCCTTGCCTCGCTAGGATACTTTCAAGACTTGTGCACACGATATGACATATACTGATGAACATCTCCAGGAAACAAGGGTTTCCTGTAAAATCTGGGAAAGTGCAGGAGGCACGGGAAATCAGAATTGAATTGGGGCTCCAACAGAGTATAATTTCTATAGATTTCTCTCTCTCTTAGGCCATGCATGTGAGGGGATTTTATACTCCCTCAAAGTAGTTTCAATCAGTTGGAAACAGTTGGCCACGTGCTGAGGTGGTTGAACTACAGGAGTAACCATCAACCCAGCCCGAAAATATGGAATTATATATATATTTTTAATAATTTTAATGGCATATGCGGAAAAGTGTGTATGTACTAGCGTATACATGCGGAAAAGTGTGGGCATACCCGCGTATGGGATTTTTAACACTGTTTTTTCTGAACTTTGTTCAAGTCTGTGGGAATGGGTGCCCAAGGCCAAAGAAATAATCATGAATCACATGAGGGTGAAAAATGATGCTATAACAGATGCCCCCTAATATATGAGGTCAGAAGGGGTACATGATGGCTGAAATGTATTATGCACATAGAAAGAACTTCGCGAGGACAAGAGAGGACTTCACCAGATTTCAGCCTGCGAAAAACCAATGAAAGAAAATAGAGAGTCAACTCATGCTGAGGCGGGCATACCCATGCTCAGTCAAAAATATATCATATAGAAAGTACATGATGAATCCAGAATGTATACAAGTATAGCTGAACTGAAAGTACATAATGAATCATCTGAGTAGGGCCCGGAAGTACAAGTCGGAATCAATGTCCAAGTATCACATATAGAAAAATGATCAATGATGCTGAAACTGGATGTCTGATCATAAAAGTAACTGAATCTCCAAGTACCAAATCATAAGGAGTGGAATACATGGTACAATCACGCAACTCGGGAGCCAACATATAGGATGTTGTTGTATTGACACTGCAACATATAAGGGTGGACGACATCACTGGCAGAAACTAAATGGACTGTCAAAAGTGAACCGAAAGATGCTGATGCAACCCGAGGTCTTCACCGATATCGATGGCACAATTCTACACAATGGGAATAAATGAGCTGAAGTTGACCATGTGAGAAATCGTTGGATTACCGATCAATAATGTATACCGTTAACCAACGCGAGACAACCCACCAATAATGAAAATGAGTGTGAAGGTGCCCCAGTACAATCTAACAACTGCAAATGAATGAGTTCAAGTTGAACACTTGGAAGAATCTACAAATCAGGAGGGAATGATGAATCCCCACTGTCGATAGCGAAGAGTCTGCCACTGATGACTGCAAACCCTAAGGTACTGACAAAAGACTCTAGACCTTATTCCCAGAGCAATGAGTTGGAGTCGATGGGAAAATATTTGCTGGAAGGAAGGCATTAAGGCATCCTGCATCAGTCGAACATGAGTGTAACCCACAGGCCAAGATTTGGAAGGAATCGGACGAAGCAGAGTGACGGAACCAAACCAAAGTACGTTTCCAACATGCATAAGATGAAGCTAGCGCATGGAAGAAACCCTCTGAACCAACCAATAATGAAAGTTGACATGGAGGCGAGATATCCACCGATAGGGTCAAATGGAAATCAAGGTACTGCACGAATTCCAAGTTTGATAATGTATGCTGACGTCGAACACAAGGAAAACCACTCAGTCAAAGACCCATAATGATGATCAAATGTTGAGCACAAGGACACCTATCAATGATAGAAATAGGGCCAGGGTACGGCTCTAGGTTTTCTCTCAGAGCAATGTGTCGTAGTCAAAAAGAGACAAAACCACCAGCAAGAAGTCAATGGAGACCTTCTCAAACTAGCACGAGCAGAAGACCAAAACATCTGATGTGATAGAACAAGATACTGAAAAAACTGGGAAGGCCGACTGAATAATGAGTCAAGAGACACCGCAGAATGGCCGACTCTGGTTAGACTTCCCTTGAACTAAAACAAGACTCGTGATGACCATGGAAGTAAAAAGTGACATTGTATAAGTCTGTTATACAGGAGCCAAAAACAAACTCTCCATGTGATTGGAAGAGATAACCAACCGAGGGATGATTGACCAGTGAAACAAGGCAAAGGCTGAACCTAGGTCAAAACTACAACCATCACAAATGAAGGAAATATATAAGTGTATGTGCTTTGTTCAAGGGCGAAAAACTGATACTGTACTACCATCAAATTACGAAGTTACATCCCGTTTCCGCTCTTTTTGTTATATTTGATTTTTTTGTCTTTTTCATATAATAAACCTGAAAAAGAATAAAAGAATGCTATGGTACAATGGATAGAATGAGTATCAAGAAACAAATGGACTAGTTTCTGGGATAGGAACAATCCTATGCTCAATGCAAGGTGGCGGAAACTGGTAAGCGATACTTAGAGGAATGTTCCATCCATGGGTAAAAAGGGTGTCAAGTCGCGATAGCTAAGTGCATGCAATGGTTAACTTATACAGACAGTCAAGGTCAAAATTTGGCTTAAACATCGAGTCCAAAATGAAGCCGGCTAAAGGCCAGGATAGATAAGTAGCCAATATGCAATGCGGTAATACAACTCAACAACACCAGTGAGCCTCTAGGGTAATAGTCAGAAAAATAATAGTGGAGAAGAAGAAGAATGAAGCTTCAACACATAAGTCATGGTGGGACTAAAGAGGACTCCCAAGCCTACATAAAACGCAGCATGGGCAACAAGTGCTAGCGAGGAACTAACTAGGAAGCCCATGTAAAGGAAGGCTCTACCACCAAGTCATGATTAAATAATCAACGAGTGAAATGGGTGAAATACTCATGACCTGATGGGATTGACCCTATGGCAAGTGATCAGAATGGAGGCTAGTATGAAAAATGCAACGGAAAGTGGATTCCCTAACCTATATGCCAGTGAATATCATATACGTGCCATGACGGGTCAACAGTCATGGATCAAAAACCGGAAAAAATCTCGACTTCATCTAAATGTACCTGAAAATATACCAATCTGGGCACTTCCAAGCATCCGGGTTATGCAGCTTAAGATAGATTGAAAAAATAAGCATAACAAATTTTTGCGAAAATTTTCAATTTTTGGGCATAAATAGACAAGTTACCTCACATTTGGTTCATTGTTACTTGCTGAATTTGGAAAAAGAGCTCTGGAGAAAAAGCCTCTTTCGTCAAAACAGGAGCAATCGACCGTCAAACTTCGCTGAATTTGTTAGGTAAGCTCTTAATCCATCCTTGTTATCAATTTTGTCCGTTCATAATGTTAAAATTTGTAAATTTCACCGTAGAATTATTTGTTTAAAATTATGGTTCTGCGCATACACGGGTTTATATTGACCAAGACATGTATATACGCGACTGTGTACAGAGAAAGTCGCGTATGCGCAACCCGAAATGAAAAAACGTGATTCTAATGGACAAATTATTGAATTTTTGCAGGATGAATATATCTTGGAGAGAACGTGAGCATAGTGCCATTGACAATGAAGTAATGCAGGACCAATTATCGCTCAATATTTTGCGAAATTGTGGATTGCTCAAATTTTTCAAAATGCCAAATATGGAGAGTAATGTCCGGTTGCTTGAAATTCTTGTGAATTATTGGGAAATGGAAGAATATTGCTTCATAATAGATCAAATGCCCATACGTATCAAGGTGGAAGACATCTATTTTATTACTGGACTCTCCTGGAGGGGGGAGCTAGTAGATTTGCATGGCAAGCCTTTAGGAGGGCTAACCATGGAAGATTATGTCCACATCTACTGTGTAGAGGGGTCCAAGAAAGTTGGGACTCAAATTGCTATCAATGATTTAAGAGACTTGCACATGAAAATTCTCCTATTTACCATTGGCAGGGTAGCAGGATTTGCTTCCTTACACCAGGAATCCAGGACTCAAATGAGTATAGCTGTGGAATGCTTAACTCATTTATATGATTGGTGCACAACTCTACTAATGAACATGAAACAACAATTGAATTCCATCCGAAAATCAAAGACAAATATTTTTGGATATGGTACAATCTTGATGACATTCTTCTTCGAGAAGATTCCTGGACTGAGACGCAAAGTGATCTCTTCTATCAACAGCCCAAGGGACCCAAGAATTGTCCGATGGGCAGACCTAATGAAGAGACTAGGGGGGAGTGAAGTTCCCCGAACCACCTGGGATGACGAGTTCTTCCAATGGTGGGGAGAACAAATCATCGCTGTGGATGACTATCCCTATGCCAGGATGGATTTCCGTGGCGATCCAGACCTTGTCCTTCCACCTAGCATGGCATGGGGTACAGTCGGTAAGATTGCAATTTTTTTTTTTTTTAATTATATGATTTTTTTGGATTTTTTCAAAATGTGTGAAAAAAATGAAACATGTTTTTGATTGGATTCATAATGAATTAAAATATCATAATGATCATGATACAGATATTGGACCAGTCCGTCTTGATGGCGACCCACGGCATAAGCACCGCAGAGGAAAGGCGAAGACAGTAGACTCAGACAGAACCCTCCATGCTGTACAGAGAAACTTGGAGGGGTTAACCCGCCAAGTGCCCATGGCTGTAGTGGAAAATCTGCCTGAAGCCATTTAGAGACGGGTGGTAGGAGTACCCCATGACTGGGTATTATTATTCCGCCGAGTTGCCATGGCGGTCGTGTTCTATCGGAACACAAATCATGGGTAGGGACCACAGGACTAAATAGATATGATTACCATATGACTGTATATTTTTGATACTGAACATGATCGGGCATTGTTAGAAAATTATATATTATGGAGCAATGCAACACATAAAATATGCAGAAAATAAAAGCACACAAAACACATAAAACTAGAGAGACACAGATATACGTGGTTCACCCAGTTTGGGCTACGTCCACCCTGAACAGCCAGTCCTTCCTTTTTATTATCCAGAAAAAATGAAGAGACAAAACCAACAGAAGATCCATTTTAATATCCTCTATTCTCTCTCTCACAGTCTCCCTCTCTGTTTCTCGCTTCAAGAATACACATACAATACACAGCCGCAATACAATGCCCTCATAAAAGTGAGGGGTTTCCTTCTAGGGCAAAAAAAACCTAATCTAAACATAACTTCTACCGTCAGATCATTTGCCTAATGAATGGCCCAGATTGACTAGAAATTACTATACTTTTACAATGCAATTTTACATCTGTTTTTAGCTTCAGGGGCGCTGCCCCCAAAAGCCCCCGCCAGGGGGGGGCTTCGAAAAGCACTGTCGGCCCCCCTTGGACCCCCCACAGTGGCATTGCCGCCCCTTTTAAGGTACATGGGTCCAATGCTATGATATAAAGTAAACAAGATAATCAGGCTCCACACCCAACAGGCATAAGCCCTAATTTTGTATGACTTATGGATCCAAATTTTGTATAGTTTTTTGAAAGACTCTGTTGATATATATACAATGATTTTTGATGTGATGTGACAAATGTATAAAAATTCATGATGTTTTTTATGATTAAATTTAATGTATTTAATGATTAATATGCCAATCAATTGCTTGATTAGCTAATGAGTCTGCCATCCAATTGTCTGCTCGATGAATATGAATGAATGTTAAAAATTGAAATGATCTTTGTAACAAATGTACCCTCAAGAAAAACTGGAGTAAAAATGGATCTCAAACCCGATAAGTATTGTTCAACTGTGACACCACCAACTGGGAGTCCAAGAAAACTACCAACGAATCAACACCCAAAGATATTTCCTCCAAGAGTAGATAAATAATTGCAGTGTATTCTGCTATATTATTAGAAGCATGACCAATGCAGACTCCTCTTGATACTAATAGCTGACCGGATGGATAATGAAGCACCCAAGCCGCAGAAGCCAAGTTCTGGGTGTGTCTACTAGCACCATCGGCGAAACCAAAATGACTCATGACATTCGACACAACCTGCCAAAGCATATAAAAAACATCACCATCCCATCAAAGATCAAAAAACCAAATATGTACAAATCAAAAATACTATATACAAAAGCAAAATGCCAGGCCGAAGCCTAGGCATAATAATTTTTCAAATAGAGCCCATTTCTGGGCTCCGGCAACTCATTCCCTTCAAAATCAACCAAGGTATATGCTCCTTTTTTAAGGACGTTTTTAACGATGAAGGGGCCATACCACATAGAATTAAAATTTCCTTCCCCCCAGGGCATCTTTCTCTTGGGCATAGACCAAAACAAGGTCGCCTTTCGAGAAAACCCTAGGTTTGACCGCCTTATCGTACTGAAATTTAACTCAGTTTTTTTGCACTTCATTCATCGTGGCGACATCCCGACGCTGCTCATCAAGATGTTCTAGATGAAGGAGACGTTCTTCAAGACTAGTAGTGTCAGGAAGAAGTTCAACAACTAACTTAAGAGAAGGAATCTCACATTCAATGGGAAATACGGATTCCATCCCATAAACTAGTTGAAACGGAGTAAAGCCAGTTGCAGTTTTTACTGACGTCCTGTATGCCCAAAGTGTAGGATATAGCATGATATGCCAATTGGATATAGCTTTATTAATCGTCCTTTGAAGAATTTTCTTCAAGGATTTATTCACGGCTTCCACTTTCCCATTGGCCTGAGGATAATAAGGAGATGAATGCTCCTGCCAGAAACCTAATTTTAGAGCCAACTCAGCCATCATGCTATTCTGAGAATGACTGCCATGATCACTGAAAATCTCTCTAGGAATAACAAAACGAGCAATAACCTGGTTGAAAAGAAAAATAGCTATTGTCTCACCATCATTCCCAAAATTAGGCATAGCCTCGACCCACTTCGTAAAGTAGTCTACTACTACAATAATGTACTTGTGACCTTTAGCTGAAGGCGGGTTAAAAGTAGTATAATCAATACCCCACTTTGTAAAGGGACCGAAAATAATGACTGGAAAAAGTGGACCTGGATGAGCACGCATTTTTCGAGTATAGTCTTGACACGGATGACACTTTTTGATCGACTCCACACAATCTTTGAAAATCGAAGGCCAAAAGTACCCAGCACGCAAGATTTTTTTGGGCTGTAGCAAGCCTAGATAAATGAACACCACAAGCTCCACTGTTGCAATCATTCAACACAACCTCAGCTTCTTCGAGAGTTAAGCAACGTCTCAGGATTGAATCAACCCCTCGATGGTATAAAGCATCACCAATAATCAAGTAATTTTTATCCAAGTGACGCAACTTACGGTGCTCATCTTTCGAAAAAGTAGAGGGAAAATTCACAATCTGAAGATACACAATGATATCTCCATACCAAGGATACTGTGGAGAAATGAGAAACAAATGTTCATCCGGGAAGGATTCATCATAGACTATCTCTTCTCCATAGGGCAACTCGGAGATTAATTCCATGAAAACTAATGATTTCTTGGACTTGGCAGACATAAAATCAAGATCAAATTCCTGCAAAATCACAATCCATCTATTGTATCTTCCCCCAATCACTCGCCTACAGAGAACAAATTGAAATGGATTTTCTGTTGCCAAAACATAAGTTTTTCGTAGAAGAATGTAATGTCTGAGTCGTTGCACAGCATGAACAGCTGCTAAAGCCAGTTTTTCCATCGGAGTATACCGGAGTTCAGGTCCTACCAAACCTAGACTAAGATAGTATATAACATGCTCTGCAAGAGCATCGTCCTCCTAAACCAGAACCATACCAATGGTGGATTTTGATACTGCAAGATACAAAAGGAAATCGCTGCTATAATCAGGGGGAATCAATAAAGGAGAAGAGGTCAATGCTTTTTTCAAAGCATTGAATGAGTGCTGAGTGAAGTCATCCCAAAAGAATGGGACTCCCTTCTTCAACAATCTCATAAATCCTTTGGTAACTTCAGCATAATTTACGATAAATCTCCGAAGAAAATTAGCCTTTCCTTGTAGACTTTGAAGTTGACGAATAGACGACGGGGGAGGCAATCGAAGTATTGCCTCAACCTTGAAGGGATCTACTCTAATCCCTTCCCTAGATACTATAAATCCCAATAACCGACTGGATGTGACCGCAAAAACACACTTGTTCGGATTCAACCTAATATTGTAGAAATGACATCGTTCAAATACTTGACAGAGGTGAGCAGGATGATCAATTCTCTTTTGAGAACGAGCAGCTAAATCATCCAATTATGCCTCGATAATATGTTTGATGTCATGGAAGGCATATGACATGGCCCGCTGAAAGGTAGCCCCAGCATTTTTAAGACCAAAAGGCATCTTCTTGTAAGAAAACGTACCCCATAGACAAATAAAGGCAGTCTTATGCTGATATTCAAGATGGATAGTACTCTGATTATATCCGGAGAAACCTTCCATGAAGGAGAAAATCTCATTACCAGCACACTCATCAATAATCTGATCTATAAATGGTGTGGGGTAATTATCTTTAGGACATGTTTTATTAAGGTCTCTGAAATCAATGCAAACTCGAATTGTTCCTTGTTTTTTATCTATGGGAATAGGGTTCGGAACCCACTCAGTGAAAGGAACAGGGAAAATAAATCCCGCCTTAAGCAGATTCTCCACCTCGGCTTTGATAGCTGCAGCCTTCCTAGGACTGACCAGACGAATTTTTTGCCTCACAGGCTTAGAATTTTCGTAAGTCTTGATCTCATGCTGAACAATAGACGGATCTATACCAGGCATTTCCTCATAATACCAAGCGAATACATCCCTAAACTCTTTAAAGAGATCAGTGTAAATCTGAATTTCTTCAGGGGAACATTCAGCTCCAATGAAAACATTCTCTATAACATTGGGATCCCTAGAAATGTTCACTGGGATAGTTGGAGAAATCACAACCATGTTCCCTTCAGCATATACCTGTGTTGGTGCTAAAGGGTTCAGGACTGGGTGAATAGGACCAGTAGACAAAGGACTTGGGAAACTTGACTCAACTTCGCTCAAATCAGGTAAAAAGTAAGACCGATGATGAAAATCATCCCACAGTCTATCTATACCAGTCATAGCTTCCAAGACGGCCTCTTCAGATGGAAGAGTGGTATCAAGGCAATCCTGGGTGGAAGAAGAACTAAGTGTCCAAGCTGGAGGCACATCCAACTCTTCTGGTGAAAGAGGAGTTGGAATGGACTCTGCAGTGTCAACAATAGATTGATAAGAAATCTCAGTTGTAGACATCGGAAATGCCATTCCACCCACTTGACCTTCTGCTAATGTGGTGGTAGGGGAAGGTAAGGTCCAAGGGTCCGAAAAATAATGTGTTCTGAATAACTCTCTTCGAAGAAGAGCCCTGGAGGATGAAATTGCATTTATATGAACCGTAGGAGGTGGAATATCAAAAGTACCCATCAAAGAAGAATACATTCCAACCCCTAAATTCTCAACAGGCGACTTGGAATTATCTAATTTAGGGATAGTTGAGTCAGTAGATGCATTCGGGTCTACCGGAGAATAGTCCAGTTGATCCACTGTAACAATCCTCCCTTCGTGGGTGAAACAAATAACTCAAAATAATGAGGATGCAATGGCATCCATCTCATAAATCCAGTTTGGCCTCAACAAAAGGTTGTAGTCCAAGCTTGCATCAACTATCTCAACTTTTATATTTATAGTTTTGCCCCCAATATAGATGGGCAAAGCTGGGATAATACCATGCGGTCTGTGAGAATGACCATCAAACGCAGTCAGAAGAGTAGCAGATGGAATAGCTGCGGGAGATCCAATTCCCTTCCAACATGTGAGAGACATCACACATGTGGAAGCACCCTCATCAACAACCTTCCAAAAAATATTGAATTTCCGATACGATGATTTAATATGAAAAGCCATATGATGGGGGAGTCTCTTTTTAAAATTAGACATATCTGTTAGTATGAGTCTTTTGTCGAAGTGTACGAAAAAACACCACTTTAGCTACGCATAACTTATAGCCCTAACATCAAATATGGCTGCCAATATCTTCAGATCTACAGTTAGTTGATGAAGACAAGTGCTGCAAAAATCCAGATCTATGCATAAATAGACATTAAGCAGTAAAAATAAGGTTTTGCTCCATACATCCAATAGACAAGACAAGAGCAATATTTTTGAAAGAATTTTTGTATTAAGGGCACCTGGGAGGAGAAAAAGAAGGTGTTTCCAATTCTCCTCAATGGGATGGGTTCTTGGAAGTCCTCAGCACTTTAGATCTAGCATTTCTCTCTCCTGTTGGTGTAGAAAACCCAGACAAAGATAGAACTCAAAAGGGAGCTCACACAACAAATAATGGAAAATATGACAATGATAATGGCTCAAAGTCAGACCAAGAGTTTAGATCCAGAGTGATCTAATAGGCAACAAAAGGTGAAGAATGATAGGAAAAACCCTCCTATTTATAACAAAACATTGGGTCATTCTAGATCTTGGTGCATGATTAAAATAACATTAACCAAATCTAGATCCACCTTTTATGGAATATTTTATTATATTTGTTGGAGGGAAAAAGTATTTGACTTGGGTCAAATCCATTTATTTGTCAAAAATAAATAAATAAATGATTTATTTATCTTTTTAAGGAAGTGGTTGAAAGATAATAAAATAAATAATGATTTATTTAATTATTTGTGGGTGATTTGGTCATATTTAACAAGGAATATTATCTAAATAAGATTTAAATAATTATTCTTAGAAAATAATAAGATAAATAAAGGTTTATCTAATTAATTTCTTTGTTTTGGGTTAAACATGACCAGGAATAATAATTAAATTATTGTTTAATTAATTATTCCTTGAAGAAAATCAAACAAATATAGGTTTGTTCAATATTTCCTTTTGGGGTTTCCTGTTTATACCATAAACAACCTAATAAATGTGTTTTATTAAGTTATTTTACATAGTGAAAGCAATTTTATGTAGGGTAAAATTGGTATTACATGGTGTACTTGGGTCCATCTAATGATAGTAGGTTAGATGACAAAAAAATGGTGTAACATATTTCCCCCCAGCATGCGAGTGTTAGGAGAAAATCGTATGACCGAAGTACGTTGTAACAACTCAATCACCAGACGTCAAAAAGGGAAGTCAGAGAGAGAAATGTAAGGTAGACTAATGTGCTGAAGAACTAGACCCTAAGGAGATGAGACTTGCAGGTGCAACAAGTCTCTTTTTATGAGAGGGTACCTGTGCTAAAGGCGGTGGGGGAGGCATACCTATGCCTGCCGAGACAAAGTAAAAAAGAATAGTGTGTCCAGTAAACAAGGGAGCGAACCATAAATTAGAGAAGGCATAAACATGAGCCAGATAAAAATACAATGAGGGATCCCATAGACATGATGTGCCTGGGATAACAGCCAAGACTTATACAATAATATCTGAGTACATGAGATACAAATACAACCGAAATGCCCCCTATAAGCGAGGAAGGGCTCACAAAATCTGACTGATACATGCAATTCAAAGAGGCGCTGCAAGCGGCTAAGGCCTACATCATCAAATATATGGAGCTGCATCGAAGGCTGCAATGAAGAGGTCATCTGGGCATGTGGGGGGCTACCTGCAGGGCCACCTCCTCATGAGGGCTGAGACATCTCACACACACTCGAGAATCACCAAAAGCTACTACTGCATCACTGAACCATCAAGCATACGAATCTCGATCATGCTGAAAGGAGCTGGAGTGGAGAAACAATCAAGTCAAAGGGAAATGAGATATCCCTTTGCCTAATCCGAGGCACCGAACAAGAGTGGAAGCTGGAACCAAGGTACACCACCCTCTAGACCTGTCTTCTGGAATGAAGGAGTTGATGTCGACAGAAGGAGGTCCGCCATAGGTGAGGCAATGAGAGATCCTCAACTAAGGCACGACAGAAAATAGTAGAGTGATGGACAGACTAATACCAATGATGATGATGGAATGGAGGGGACTGAGTAGCGAATGGACGACTTCCCTTGCTAGAGCATAAAGGGCATGAATGACATGGAAGCGACTGAAATAATATCATAAGGGATAGTGGACAGTGGAACTGATGGCCATAATGTGCGACACAAGAGAGAGACCAAGCAATGAAGAATGGAGGACTATAGCGGGGTACAAAGGGACTCGAGATAGACTCCATGAATGCGATGATGACTCAACTTGGATGCTCTAAACAAGGGTGACTCGATGGTGCTGCCACACAGTAAAGGTCCCATGGGGGACCATGAAAACATGAGTACAATATGGTATCTCATGACGAAAATCAACACGAACAAGGACAAGTATGGAGGCAGAGTGGTGCCCCAAGTACAAGTGTTGTAAGTGAGGAGCTTCGATTTTGAGGAGGGTTATGGTTGAGGGGCATAGGTGCCCCCAAGCATGGTGTGGTCATGCCAAAATGTATTTAGAAAAAGGGGAATATAAACACATTTTAATGATGTGGTGTTCCATTTGTTTACGTTATGGTTATGCAGTTTGAGAAAGGGAATGGAGGATTACCAATCTCTTTTGGTACTACATATAGGAATCAGATGGACTTTAAGTTTCTAGGTTGGCATACCTGGTGTCACTATCCCAAAGAGAGGATTTGGAGATAATGAACTGATGCTCTCGTGGAAAAACTATAGGTTGGTCAACAACAATGTCTAAGAGACGGAGTTGCTGATGTAAGATGAAGGAACGATAAGCGGTATCATCCCTAGAGTGATCTGAAGTGATATGGGACTCTAGAGGTTATTCTAAATGTGGAAGAATAATGGTACTAAAGTCGGCACGACCAGATACACTAGGAGAGTTGTGGAGAATTTCTTCTCTTGGTCTCTCAAATGTGGGTGCCCCCTTACCCAAACATTGGGTTTCAATGTAATGGCCACAAGGTGTATGTGGTGTGAACGCATGGGTTCGATGTAAGGGGGAATAGATAAATTCAGGGGTGGGGAGTTTTTCCATATTTTTGTCACCGTGATAGAAGATGGGGTGACTGGTGGAAGAAATACTACCTGAAGTGGCAAAGATACCTGACTCATCATCATGAGAAGAGAGGTTCACATGCACATCGTCACAAGGGGTGACAGAAGAGTAAGTAGATAAAGGATCTACCGATGTTGAGCCCAAGGTGATCATTGAAGGAAGGTCAAGTGAAACAGCAGGGGAGGATTTAGAGGGAATGTTCCCCGAGGGTCTCATGGATGATGATAGGTAGAAAATGCTGGACAAAGGCTCCGTCATCTTGTCATCAGGAGGGGGAATGTCAATGGGAGTAGTCATGTCTGGTAGTTTTTCCAAAGCAATATGTGCAAACAGGGGAGAGGTGGAATCATTGTGCTTGGCCTCGAATTGGTGGACCGCAGCTAGAGAGGTGCGAAAGTCCTTGAGGCGGGGGAAAAGGTGGGTGTAATGGCCATGGAGATCACACAAAGCACAGGGGTGGTTGGTGTGAATAGTCTTGGGGTTCTTGGCCGCGATCGCGGAAGGAACAGAGGCTTCCAGGACTGTGGACTTAGGAAACATGACATTAACCATGGGCTTGAGAGGAAGCAATTCAGGATAGGTGTGGGTGGCATGACCGACAACATCACACAAAGCACACTGGATGGTATGCTTTGGAGGCCGAGGAGGGGCATGGTTTGTCGGGGCAGCCTTGTCCTTTGATGCCCCCTTGCGAGATTTTTCCTTCTTACCCGAAGCGGTCGCAACAGGAGGTGGTTCCTGTTGAGGTGATTGAGGCACTAGTGCAGTGGGAGAAGTCATGGGGACCGGTTGAACCACGGTCAAATAAATATATGGTTTGGGTTGACCAGGCAAGGTTGCGGCTGGAGGGTCAAGGTACTAGACGGGTATGCCCAGGGTCAGGTTGGGGAGAGAGAGGGGGGCCGTGACGGGGACTGTATAGACTCCGGGAGGGGGAGCCAGGAAAGGTATCTGACCAACGGGATAATGACCAGGGGGGATGGCTCCCAGATGGTTGAGGCTTAGGGGAACCGACCCAGGAGGATAGAGGGGTTCTGGGATACCAGCTGTAAGAGAAGGGCCAGGAGGAGGAGGTCTGGCTGGCTGAGATGAATAGCTAGGAGCGGGTTGCGGTGGGTGAGGTTGAGTTGGAGGTTGCTGACTAGCCGAACTGGGTCGCTTAAGGGCAGTCTGAGACGATTGCATCATGCAAACATTCGATAATTTGGGATCAAAGAGAGGAGAAGGAGGGAGACCAGGGAAATTTCCAAGAAAAGAGGAGTCTTTGTAGACACTGGGAGAGACACTGGTCAAGGATTCGACGGTTTTCTTATTGGCTATAGAAGAGATGGTCGTCTCAGGGGAGGTTTGAGACTTTAGCTCGTGATACGTCAACTGGTTGATGGTGACTATCTTTCCATTGTGAGGAAAAGACATCTTGCAGAAAAACACGGATGGGACAACAGACATGGCATAGGTGTAGCCTCGCCCCAAAATAATGTTGTAATCTAGAGGGGCGTCAATGAATTCGACGTCAACGCAAACAGTCTTGCCTGCAAGAGTGATAGGACAATTACGGAAGAGGCCAATGGGATGGGAGGTGTGGCCATCCCACGCTCGAAGGGTGATCGTGGAAGGGCCCAACTCAGGATATCTGAGTTGCTTCCAAACCGAGGCAGACATCACACAGGTGGATGCCCCCTCATCAATTATACACTGAGAAACATTAGCGTTCCGGATTTTGACTGGGATCTGGAAGGCTACGGAAGCAGGAAGGGGAGGATGTTCCGATTGATGGGCATCGAAAACAATCATTTGGTCATCAGCAGGATCCACAGTGCCCATGGCAGATAATAGAGCCTTCTTTTGGGAAGGGCATGACTGGAGGAGTTCCAATGTGGAAATGGTTGCAGGAGACTGCGCCAAATCATCTACTATGCTATACGAATGAGTAGCTTGACCAGGAGCAGCATTTTGGCGTAATGGTCCCTTAGGAATCTTGGTATGAACCTCAAATTTGGGTTGAGGGATATGTAAGGGACCATTGGATGTCGAAAGAGGCTCGATAGAGCCTGAAGAAGGGGACTCGGAGGTAGACTGAGTGGGAGGCTTGGGGTACTGGCGAGACCAAGTTTGAAGGTTAAGGTCGAGGGTTAGAGGTGGATCAGAGTTCATCATGAGGATCTAGTAATTGGAGTAACCAGAAGGGGAAGGTTGAGTGGCCACCTATCTGTCAGGAGGTTGGGTAGCCATGAATCCCTGCTGTGCATCCACCTGCTATGGAGGGGGCGGTGACTGCTGTTGCAGGGGTTGAGAAGGCCAGGGATGCGGAGGTGCTGATGCTGGAGGAGCTGGAGCACTAAACTGCGGATATGAATAATAAGGGGGTTGGGTAACAGTATGGTGACCAGGTGGTTGGGCCAAAAGAGGAGGCATGCTGTATCCTGGATACGTGCTACCAAGAGGGGAACAAGTGCAGGAGGTGTTTCCCCCTCCCCCAGGAAAACCATAACCCATGGGAGGTTGGGCATATGGATGAGAGAGAGCTCCAACGATACCGTTGGCAGCATGAGGTTCCCCCGGTGCGTTGACACCACCGGGTCTGGGGAGATCAGGTAGAACAGTATAAAAATAACCTGTCTAAGCGTAGATCAAGTCATATTTTAATGCCAGTTGGAGGGCAGCTTCTTCGGTTTGGGGAAAATGCGATGCGACATCTTTCCCGATAGGAGGCAAGAGAGATCTAAGGAACCAGTCCATGTAGACACGGTCTTCGAAGGTAGGGGATTGACATAGGCTCTTTCTTCTCCGCCATTCCTGGACATGATCAGATACGTGAGTCGCAGATGATTGACAGAAAGAAGTAAAAAGTTCGATACCAGTGTCAGAACGAAGGGGAAGCTGGAAGTAAGATAAAAAAGCCCGGGCAAGAGTCGTAAAAGTGGTATGAGAGGAAGGGGCCTGATCAACATACCACTTAGAAGCCGCGCCTGTAAGCATTCGTTGGAACAACTGAAGATGGACAGAGTCATCGGTAATGGAGGTAGATGAACACCACATGTGGAAAGATCGAACATGAATTGAAGGATCTTCTCCAGCAAGGCCTTCAAACTTTGGGATGTCAGAACGGAGCTTTGTTGGCATAGCAGGCCAACTAGTGTCATGGCGTATAGGGTCATTTGTCAACTGGTCCAAATCAGGGAGGCTGAGGCCTACCATGAAGGGGAGCAAGGGTGCAGCCGAGGTAGTTCCTATGGCGGTTCCGCTAATAGCAGTCCCAACATTAGGGCCGGGATTACCGCTAGCATTAGGCCCTGGACCAGACATAGTGAAGGTGACAGGGGGAGAACCAGAAGTAAAAGGAGAACCCAATGAACCAGAAGAGGAGTCGGAGTGTGGACTCGGAGGTGAACTAACTCGACGACGGCGGGAAGGAGTAGGTCAACCGACCAGAAACTGAGAGTGAAGGCCAAGAAGTCTCTGGGATGTTCACCTTGGGGGCACAATGGTGACAACACAAACACGGCATAAGGGGAAGAAGAATGACCAACAAAGGCAGGGATGTGCAGATCAAGTGATTACAATGTCGAAACAAGGGCATAAAGGTGCAGTGTCAATTGATTTTACAATGTTTTAAAGTCTTTGCCTGGTGGTGTTAACCAGGCTCTTCTTCACTTAGGGTGAGTGTGTGGTGTGCGTTAATTTTAATTTTTAAACCCAGAAATTTTGAGAGAAAAATAAAAAGTGTGCTATGTAACTCAAAATAAATCTTCAGAGAACAGTATATGATGCTGAAATAACAGAAAATCAACAACTAACAATGCATCGATTTAACCCAGAAAGGTGGGTCTCTCAAAACTAGTCGAAAAGAGGGAAAACATCTAGACAAAAAAAACTAAAATGAGGCTAATAGATCTAAGGTCGGGAGGGACAGGGATCTGAAGGAGAAATCTGCTGAAAAGAGGTTCAGAACACAGCCAAGAGGCAGAGGCAAGGTGGCTGCAAAATAGGAGGAAATCAACAAAAAGTAGAAGGGACAAGGAGGAGGCCCTAAAGGTAGATCCAAACAAAACTTTAGGAGGTGATTTGAAAGGGAGAAGAGATGATTAAAAGGGATCTGAAAAGGAGGTATCAGATCTGAAAAAGGAGCGGTTGAAACTCTGAAAAAATAGACACCTAAAAAAGTTAAAACTCTTCCACCAAAAGTGGAGGGTATTGAGGCCCTAGGGGGATATGTTCCCACTTAGATGAGAAAAACAGATGAAAAACAGGTCTAAACAGGCTAAGACAGAGGCTGGAAAACCCTGACAAAAGCTTTAGAAAAACCTAGAATAATTGCAGAAAAATAGCAGAAAAACTGGCAGGTCGCAGGTTCTGACCTGTTTTCTGTGCAGGTCGCAGATAATGGGCTAAAAAGTGTGACCTAGAGGCCAGGTCACAGTTTCTGGGCTAAAAAGTCTGACCTGAAGATCCGAGCGTCCCAGTAGCATATTTCCGAAAAAGTTGTCGTCTCAGTTGCGACTGATGTCTGTCACCTGCGCAATAGTCCAGAAACATGTGGAAGTTAGGAAATTTAATGTTTTAGGGTTTTATAGGTGAAAAACAACATAAAAATAGGGAAAAAAAAAGCTGAAAAGAAACCCTAGGGTCTGAAGTAGCTGGATATGCAGGAATATGAAAAACGACAGTGGTCGTAATTGAAAACCCGTGTGGAGTCGCCAGTTGTTAGTATGAATATTTTGTCGAAGTGTACGAGAAAAGACCACTTTAGCTACGCATAAATTATAGCCCTAACATCAAATATGGCAACAAATATCTTCGGATCTACTTGTTAGTTGATCAAGACAGAATCTGCATAAAAATCAGTCCCTATGCATAAAGAGACATTAAGCGAGTAAAAATAAGGTTTTGCTCCATACATCCAATAGACAAGACAAGAACAATTTTTGAAAGAATTTTTTGTATTAAGGGCACCTGAGAGGAAAACAAGAAGATGTTTCCAATTCTCCTCAATGGGATGGGTTCTTGGAAGTCCTCAGCACTTCAGATCTATCATTTCTCTCTCCTGTTGGTGTAGAAAACCTAGACAAGATAGAACTCAAAGGGAGCTCACACAGCAAATAATGGAAAATATGACAATGATAATGGCTCAAAGTCAGACCAAGAGTATAGATCCAGAGTGATCTAATAGGCAACAAAAGGTGAAGAATGGTAGGAGAAACCCTCCTATTTATAACAAAATATTGGGTCATTCTAGATATTTGTGCATGATTAAAATAACATTAACCAAATCTAGATCCACCTTTTATGGAATATTTTATTATATTTGTTGGAGGGAAAAAGTATTTGACTTGGGTAAAATCCCTTTATTTGTGAATAATAAATAAATAAATGATTTATTTATCATTTAAGGAAGTGGTTGAAATATAATCAAATAAATAATGATTTATTTAATTATTTATGGGTGATTTAGTCATATTTAACAAGGAATATTATTTAAATAAGATTTAAATAATTATTCCTAGAAAATAATAAGATAAATAAAGATTTATCTAATTAATTTCTTTGTTTTTGGGTTAAACGTGACCAGGAATAATAATTAAATTATTGTTTAATTAATTATTCCTTGAGGAAAATCAAACAAATATAGGTTTGTTTAATATTTCCTTTTGGGGTTTCCTGTTTAGACCATAAACGACCTAATAAATGTGTTTTATTAAGTTATTTTACATAGTGAAAGCAATTTTACTTAGGGTAAAATTGGTCTTACATGGTGTACTTGGGTCCATCTAATGATAGTAGGTTAGATGACCAAAAAATGGTGTAACAATATCAAATGTAATCATAAGAGAGTTCTTTGGATCGATAGCTCCAATAGCAGTGAGAAAAGCACTGCGCTGAGCCAGACAAGACTGGAGCACCTCAAGAGACGACATGGAAGAAGGACTCTGCGCCAGATATTCCACAATAGAGTAGTTCTGGGTAGCCCTAGCATTTGGATTAATCATCGTACGCTTAGTAGATGCTTTGGGCATTCGAGGTATAGGCTCAACAGTAGGCTTCATGATGTGAAGTGGCTCAATAGCATTGGGAGCACCCTTGGCTTTCGAAGAATCATCTTCGCCATAATCACAGGATCTCGTGGCGATATCCACGTGAGCACTCATCATGTATATGTTTGATGGAGTTTCCCCTTCCTGGGTGCCCCCAGAGGAATCCCCAGTATTTTGATTCGCGCCAACAACTAGTTGTTTCCCTTGGGGAAAAGGGTTTTTCAACATAGCCTGGGAACTAGAAGAACCCTGCTAAGCTAACAAGTGCTGCGCATCCTGAATTTTAGGGCAAAGGTGAGTAAGATGGTCTCCAGCATATAACTTGCATGGAAACTTCACTTTATTTTTATCCTTTGGACCCTCACCAACATGCTCATTGGATTTATTTGCATTACCCTTCCCATTATTGCCCTTTTTATTATTACGTCCCTTCTTCTTCCCTTCGGATTGTTGATTTTCTTTAGGGTTAGAAGTCTGAATGGCATTTACCGAAAAAGATTGAGAAGGTGATGACTCAACAGGCACAGCCTGACCAAAAGAAGCAGATTGTATAGACAACTGTTGCAATTGACTAAGAAAGTTAGCTGCACCACTATTGATCGACCCAATAAGTCTATCACCATGAGGACCAAGTTTAGTCTTGGATAAATCTAATTTGGAGCGAGGAGCATTAGGCAAATATTTATGACGGACCCCAGACTGAGAATATATCAATTCAAGATGTTGGGCCCTAAAAATAGCCTTCTCCTCGGAAAATACCCCGGAGAGGGATACATCCTTAGAAATGTCTGACTACAGAGATTTCAGAAACCATTCCAAAATGAATTCTCCTGGAATATGATCTTTAATAAGCCTCTTCCTTCTCCGCCATTCCTGAATATGGTCAGAAATGTGGGTTGCATCGTCTTGTTTAAAATTAGCTAGGAGTTCAGTCCCGGCATCATAACGGACAAGCAACTGGATATGATTTAGAAATGTTGTAGCCAGATCTCCGAAAGTAGCAAAACTTCCCCCAGTTAACTCAATATACCACTTGGTAGTGTTTCCAGTTAAGGTGCGTTGAAACAATCTCAACCTAATCGAATCATCGATCAGGGAGTTAGACGAACACCCTAAATGGAAGGTGGTGATATGGTCAGCCGGGTCCTCTCCATTCTTGCCTTCAAATTTTGGAATGTCTGAAGGTAGTTTGGTAGGAACCGGAGGCCACCCCGGACTATATCGGATCGGATCATTCGTCAATTTCGACAAATCTGGCAAGTTTAACGTTGCTAGAAAAGGTAAGCAAGGAGGATCCTGAGGATTCCATCCTTGATGGGATGAATTCCCTACATTCTGAAAAGAGTAACGTGGATTTGATGAGGCACCAAGTTGCCAGAAAGAACTCGTAGAAAATGTTGGGCCATAGGACCCAGCATTTGGAGAAGGACCCCCTCCCAACATAGAGTTACCAAAAATCGGACCAGTTCCCCCCCCCCCCCCTCGAAGTCATGAATGAAGAGGAAAGTCCCTGATAGGGGTTCCAAGCATTAGAAAGAGGGGAAAAAGGTCTGATAAGCACTCGACGAAGGGAAAGAAGCATTCCCTTGTTGACCAGCGTAAAACTAATTCCCTGCCCCCACTGCCATAAATACAGGGTTCCAACCTGTAAAAGTAGTCGAACTCTGACCTCCAGACCAAGGGTTAAAACTCTGAGTCTAAGAAGTGAAAGGAAAAGAACCTAAATAAGGATCCAAACTAGGAATATGCCCAGTCTCAAAGGGGAGCCCTTGAAAAGAAGCTGGCCCACTAGCCATGGAAGACATGGGTGTAGATGCAGATGTGGCAATGGAAAAAGAAAACAAAGGAATCCCACTAGTGGGCATTCCAAAACAAAAGGGACCAGATTGAGAAGCATGTGCTTGGGTGAAACCAGAGCCAAACACAGTAGTAATAGAAGCAATCGAAGATATAGAAATAGTGCCTCCTCCTTCAACAGAAGCAGGAGTCTGAATGCCTATAGCACTCACAGCCGAAGCTGCGTTCCCAGTCGTGGCCATCGAAAGGTATGAATAAAAAGGAGGACTTTCTGGTCTCTCTAACTTAGGTCCGATGTAATCAACAAAAAACGGATAATCAGGAGGAAGAGGAGATGGAAGTGACTGAGGAGACTCAGGTACTTCCTCTACTTCTATTCCTAATTCTCCCAGAAACAAGACTCTTGAGGTGAGCGGAACGCTCCTCTCGGAACCAACACCGGAACAAACTAAAAAACCTTCAAGCCCTTGTGGAGGATCTCTCTCCACTGCGTCAGATATCACAGGGTGATATTCTCCTACTACGTTACTCCTACACCTTCTTGAAGAAGGCCTAGCACTCTTGGGAGATAACCCATGAATTCTCCTCGATCGACGAGGCGCTTGATCAGCCACTTTAAAAAAAATTAATTAGACTCAAAAAAGTATAAAGCTAGGCCATCTAGGAGCAAAGAGCACTCACTACAAAAATCCCTAAGATACAACCAAGTAAGCAGCATTCAAGTATTTCTACTCCGGGTGATTAGGACCAGACACCAAAATACGAGAAAGCGAAAAATAGGACCTCCTGAAAGTAGTCTGGGATAATTACAGCCTAGGCCTACTAGCGAAGGTAACAGAAATAGTTACGCCAACCTCCTGACAACAGCCTTTGCTGGTGCAAGTACCCAAGCTCGCCGAGGCACCCTCCAGAAGTACTGCTAAAAGTGATACGACGTCTGCCTCAGGTACCACGGGTATTCCCCCCCGCAGTCACCTGTGTTGAACCTAGGAATGGAAACTATGGGCACCAATCCATGTCAGAAGCTGGGCGGAACGGTCTTGAGGCAAGATCCATCAAATCAGAGAGGGGGTATCTCTCTTATTGGCCTTCACTTCCCCTCGTGCTTGACTCTCTAGAGGAGAGCTTTCCCGGTCCACCTAACGGAGTTGGATTTCGTTCAATTAATAAACTTCTATGTTTTAGTTTGAGCGGCCTTGGAGAGTTAACTCTCCACTCAGCTAATCCAAGGCCCTACAACCTAGCTAGTTGGTGTATGACACTTAATAAAAAACTTGCTAGTTGTTTTTAAATTAATACGCTTATTTTAGTTGGCTATTATATTAAGTCAAAGGGATACGGAAATGAAACTTGTCGTGTTTTATGACGTAGAAAAGAAATTAATGAAAACCAAACTACATGAAAATGCAGTAATTTCCTTTCGATGAAAAGAAATTTCTACACGGGTTCTACGAGATTAAGTTTTTTTTCTTTTCAAATAACAAAATTTACACTCGCAAAAATTATGAAAAAGACTAAATGCTTAAGTGCACCTAATGCAAATTACTAAGAGAATGCCAATTCTAAGATGCAAAATCTAACAAAGTAAAGAGAAATTTCCAAAGAATCCTTCAGTTTTATCACTTTTCTGGTTGTCCACCGAGCTAGTTCCCAAAATCAGAAACTCTCAGTATAAAGACACCAAAATATGCTCGAAACAAGAGAAAGAAACCAATGAAAATTCCCTTCCCAAATCAAGTCAGAAACCGAAGGCAAGAAATCTCAACAAAGCTTCAAAAGATGGAAAGAAACCAAAACAAAATCAAAGACAAAACAAAATGTTTTTGGAGCTTTTTGAATTTTATAAAAGAAGATTTCAAAGAGACCAAGAAAACTATCCAATTACTAAGCCAAACAATCTCTGAATTTCAAGAAAAAATTCAATAAAAATGCTTCAATTCTTATAGTGCCCCCTAGTGGCAAGATTTATATGAGCAAAAGGAAGACAAGAAACTTAGGAACTCAGCCCAGAACAATAGCACAATCTCACAGCAAACAAAACTTCAAAGAACCAAGAATGACTCTTCAAAAAATTGCAACAAGACCTAGTCACATGAAATCAAGAAAACCAACCAACAGTAGGCAAAAATCCAAGTGCAAAGAAAAACATAAAATGAGGAAAGAGTATATGAGCAGAAGCTCTCTGTCTTGATGAAGCAGAACAACCAAGAATCCCCAGAAAGAGATCTTGGTACTTGAACCAGAAATGCAAGCACTAAAAAAACAAGATTTGCCTAATAAGCCAGTCTTCAACCAAACAAGAGAGAAAAATACCAATAACCACTATCAACACAATCCAAAGACTATAAAGACACTACAGAAATAGGTCTCCACAGGCAGACAAGACTAAAAAGCCAAGAAATCAAAAATTTCAAAATTTGCCCAGGTATACGCTACTTGGAAGTTTTTCAACAAGCGTGCATACACGCCTGTGTCAAAGGATACCCGTGTATACACGACTTCCTTTAACAAAAACTACGTGTATACATGACTGTGTGAAGGAAAACTCGCATATGAGAAAGCAAATAATGAAAAATAAAAAAGATCAAGCCTGGATAAAGAACCAGGTCTTCAGTCTGACTGAGAAAAAGTTAACTGGACTGGAAATAATGATTAAAACTGTTGGAAACCTTTCAAACAGCTAAAACCACCCAACAGGGGAATCACAAGAATGCGATCCCCAGCAGATTCGCTAGTTATGTTTCGGGAAATAACTCCCTAGAGGTTTGTTGGGTCAAAACCTCCACAGATCAGAGCATGCTATTCAAGAAGGACTCACACAACCATACTTGTACGCAAAAAAAATAGATAACATCGATAGTAGAACTCACCCGTAATCCTATGTTTGATGTAGATCCCGCGGGGTCCAAACCCCCAGCAACCCTTCTTCATCTTCAACCTGGAAATCAAGAAAGAACATGCACGGAAATCTAGTTGTACAACATATTCTTCTCCTAAATTTCAGTGTAATCCATGTTGAACATCATATAAACAATAATAAATGCTTAAATAACGACATTTTAACATATGCAAGCAGATATTAACACGTGAATTTGGGAAAAATATGGTTCTTCTTCATTATGAACAGCATGTACAACAATAAAAAGTGGAGAGATCACCTGAATCCTTCCACGATCTTCGAATGGACCGTCGTCTGGATCCATCCCGCCCTTGCCTCGCTAGGATACTTTCAAGACTTGTGCACATGAGATGACATATAAATTGATGAACATCTCCGGGAAACAAGGGTTCCCTGTAAAATCTGGGAAAGTGCAGGAGGCACAGGAAATCGGACTTGAATTGGGGCTCCAACAGAGTATAATGTCTATATATTTCTCTCTCTCTTAGGCCATGCATGTGAGGGGCTCTTATACTCCCTCAAAGTAGTTTCAATCAGTTGGAAATAGTTGGCCACGTGATGAGGTGGTTGAACTACTAGAGTAACCATCAACCTAGCCCGAAAATAGGGAATTTTATATATTTTTTAATAATTTTAATGGCATACGGGGAAAAGTGTGTATGTACTAGCATATACATGCGGAAAAGTCTGGGCATACCCGCGTATGGGATTTTTAACACTATTTTTTATGACTTTTTTCAAGTATGTGGGAATGGGTGCCCAAGGCCAAAGAGACAATCATAAATCACATGAGGGTGAAAAATGATGCTATAACAGAATGATAAAAAATTTATTCAGAATGGGACACCAAAGATGCACATGTAAATGTGTTTCGATCCCTGGTGGAAGTATATAAATACTGATGCTAACATATCCTATAAGTCAGAGGATCTCAAGGTGATTGAGTATTTCATAAGTTTCAATTTCATATTTAGTATGATTTTCAATATTAAAATAATTTCCAAAAAATTTGAAAAAAGAAAAAAAAAGGTAGTAATATAAAAGATAAAAAGAGAAAATTAAAGAGAAATAAAAACCCCAAAAAGGAATAATGTTGAAAGTTCTACAAATCAAAATGCCCTTATTGATTAGATAGGTTTGTTCAACCATAAAATTTAAGCATGATTGTACAATTTTAAATCTATGTTGATAGGTTAGAAAATAAGGATTTTCCAAACTCTCTAAGCTTGGAAGATCAGCAGTTAGGTAGAAATAAAATTTGACTCAACAATTTAAATTGAGTGAATGGAAGAAGTAAGGATAGATGTAGGTTATAATTTTAAAGAAAAAGGGATTTGGGTATACAAGTCCAAGTGAACCCTGCAAAAGAAAAAAAAATATAATATTAATGGCATGGGTAGGTAGGGATGAAAAGAGGAAAATATAAAGGAAACATGAAGTTTATTCCAAATGTGTATCCTAAAAATTTTTATGTGTTCCTAATTAGAAGGGAGAAACCAAAACAAAAAGGTGTTTTTATTCTAAATTTCAGGAATTGATATTTTATGGAAAATACATTTGACATATCAAATGTCATATTCCACGTATCCTAAGTTTTGAAATCACATTTCCACCCCTGCTCTTCATTAACACTCGTTGACCCCACCTTCCACTCACTCGTCTCATCACTGCTAAACTCCCTCCATCTCCCTTCCCATCTTCGATCACTGAATTTCATCTGACGGTCCATGAATGTTTTCAGCACCCCCTCATCCTCTGAACGCTAATGTTGAGGGGGGTGGGTTCCAAAATGGATGGTTTTCCAAACCACTCTGCCTTGTATGTGTCGGGCGCCAGTTATTTCACACCCACCCCCCCACACACCATACAACTCACCGGCCAGCCCCCCTGTGAAAAGTTTTTTTCACTGTGGAAAAGCCATGCCACTTACCATTACACCAATAATCGTTGCATCCATTACCATGGTGCCATGATAGCTCCCTCCCTTCACCTCCATCCAATTGCCTATGCTCTTGCCCTAAGCCCGTTAGACATTTAATGGTTTAGGTCATTACCCAATGGGCCCGTGCGATGTCAACAGCCACCCAATCACTCTACAAAACCATATTCTCTACATCTTCAACCACAATCACATTTCAATAGCTCAATATACAAACCCCTATAGCTAATGCTACTACAGGGGGAAAGGAGGAGAACATCGATGATACATTCAGGGAAATCAAAAGAAATAATGAGATCTTGAAAACGAGCACCTAAAGCCATTTATGGAAGCAAACCAACAGTTCACAGAGCAGAATTTTATCATCCTTTGACTCAGAGAAAAGAAAAATGAGAATGGATTTCCTACAAGCTCATATCTCTCAACCTAAAACACTTGCAGACTTCAAACACACTGCTTTCGAATTCTGTGTTAAGGAAATCCATTCAATAGACCAGATGGAGATGCATAAGTAGACTAGAGAGATAATTTCCTCCACATTGACAGGCACTACAATGAGTTTGTCTAGACCACAGGTATCATTGACCAATTTTCAATCTCAGCTTTAAATGGAGATGATTTCTTCTCTAACCAAAGATACTAGAATCTAATCCTTGGAGAACCTAGTCATAAATATTGGGTATGACCCAACTAATGTAGATGTTGTAGAGGAGATATTGAAGAAGAATAATAATGCTGATATAGAATCCCTCAAAAAAAAAAACTCAAAATTTTAGAAACTAAATACCCTCTTACAAAGGACATTGAGGAGAATGTAACACAGAAATATGAAATCATGAAGCTAATAATGGAGCATTATGAACATCTAAAATAGATGGAGACAGAGATGGAAAAATTGGTTAAATAAAACGAGAAAGCAACAGAAATGGCCATTGTTCCTTTGGAGGTTGTTCCTATTGCAGCCATCTCTACAAATACACCAATCACTACAGGCACATCAAGTGGTGTGGAGTAGCTGGCCAAATCCATGGAGAACATGACCATATAGACAGAAGAAATCAAAAAACTAGAAGCCGAAATAAACACCCTTACGGATTTGAAGAAAAGATGAGACAATGCTCATGAAATTGAGATATAGAGAGTGAAAAAACAAATTGAACAATTAATAAAAGCAGAGAGTGAATCCTCAATTGGATAGAATATTGGCCAAGAAAAAGAGATTATTTGGACAATCATTTTTGATTCCATGAATGAAATATGGCCTTATATTCAAATAATATTTGAACAGAGAGATCTGATTGGACTAGTGAATGATGCCATAGAAAAAGCAAACTGAGAACTGGCAGACATGCCTGAAACAACAAATAATATTATCAAATTCTTGAATTCCAAGAACATGTTTGAATTGGAAGCAATATGAGTGGAGGACGGAACAACAACCATCCTAGAAGTCAAGAAGATACTAAACAAAAAGAGTTTGGTCACATATTTAGAAGAAAAGTGCCATAGCTTACAAATTGGTGTTAGTATATTCTTTAACAGAATCAATCCATTGACCAAGAGGTGGTTACAATCACTATTTGTAATAAATGATATGCTCATGTACATGCAGGATTATTTCAATAATTTGAAAGAGATTTCCAAAGATACAACAAAATTTACAGGAATTAAAGGTTCAATGACTCGAAGAGCCTTCCTAGAGGCTACGGAAAATGATTTATACATACAGCATGAAATTAAGCATATTTTTCAGTTAAGGCGAACTTTTATGAAGTTCATAGAGATCGATGAGATTCATAGGAAGTTAATCGAGATCAAGATCCCAAATGCATAGCAGTGGGAGAAATTGTGTGATTACCAATAAGGGTGACAACTCAGTGCATCAACAAGACAATCGAGTCAGAAAATCAGTTAATTTTGCAAATTAACGTATCAACACAACATATCACCATCAGATTATCTAAATCTAGGAGTACAACAACAGATTGAAGAATACAGTAACGACCTTCTCGAGATTAGGGCCACATATCACAGTTATTCTATCATGTCCACTTTTTCTCACATTTTTCAAATTTCAAATAATTATTGTAATAAATAGAAGATTTCCCATGTAGATACATCAATCACTATAGATATAGTTAAATACTACATCCCTTTTTACTATCAGGGGTTGGACACTAGACTATAAACTTTTATTTTGGAGCTGAAGCATCAATTATAAAAGACCATTTTGAAATATTCTTGAGCTATAGTTATCTTGCGATGTATTTTATTTACTATGTTTAATGTTTTCAATTGTTATTTCTTTCAATGTATCCTTTAATTATAATTGTAAAGAAAAAAATATGGCTTTTTTTTTTTATGGAGAAAATGAGCTTTGCGAAGAATTCCTTGGTGGATAGGATTTCCAGCTTCGACTACTAGGGAATCTTGTTGGAAATAAGGTTTTATCATGTCACCATATGCGATCAGCGCCCGGGAATGCCCCCCCCCCCCCACTATTTTTTATTTGAAATGGAGTTGCGGCCCCATGTAACCCACGATGGCCTCATCCTAACTCCCCTGTGACGTTATCAGCCTCGGCCCATGGCTAGTTTCAAATAAATGCTCAAGACTGGCCTCATATTTCTAGATACGAACCCACAATAGCTCTCCTTTAAACACGTTCTGGGATTTTACCCACGACTTCCCATAGCATTTTGCATAGTGGGGATCGGAGGCCTCTTGGCTGGACAGGGCACATTGCTGCCCCCAATGGACTAGATGTCAACTGATTTTAATCTATGGCGGTACTTATCAGAAAGTTTCAATTGCTGGTAGAGCATTGAGTCCCACTTTAACATATTGTTGTGCCATGCTATCAGACCCTCTGTGGACCGAGCCTCTGCGAACATAGCCATCACCCATGGAGTACCACAAAACTATCATCGGAAATAACATATGATCTAACTACTTTTAGATTTTTGTTAAGCCCCCTGTGGGGAACAAAATATTAATATGGAATCAGGACAATGACTGGGTGGAAGACCTAAAAAAATTAGCAATCATGTATCTGGTTACCCTTGCCAACTGCAATCTTTAATACACGGTGGGAGACCCCTCCAAAACTCTGGCTCATTAAAAGATTACTCCTTTAGTTCTAGTTCCACCATCGTCCTCATTCTGATACTGAGGGGTGGCTCAGTTGATCTGTATAGAGCTCAAGGATCTACAAGGGAAACCAATACTCCAACAAGAGACATCTCAAAAGGTCCCTCATACAGGACCATATTACAGGGGAAAAACAAAGCGACTATTCCTACTCAAGTAGTTGATAATGCACCCAAACCATACATTGTGGAGCAACTGAATTTCATTCCAGAACTGAACATAGAAATCCCATAGATAGATGAACACCAAAATTCTTTTGAATCTAAAACGATTATCTGCAAATGTAACAGTTTCTGGCCCAAACCAATGGAGCTCTTTCATTGGATTTTCACCAAATGGACTATGGATTGTGAAATCCACCTCTGTTCTAAGGGGTTTTTCATCATCAAGTTTTCATATTTGGAATCCAGAGAAGTAATCCTTAGGGAGGGACTATGGTTATGAAGTTCAAATGGGCTTTTCATCACTCCTTAGTTCCCAAATTTCGATGCTAACACCATGGAAGTGACCAGAGTGCTAATATGGGTGTGACTTTACAACCTTCCTCTACATTTCTAGAATGAAAGTGTATTGGCTTGCATTGGAAAAATCCTTGGGAGATATATCAAAACCGACACACAACGCTTCGAGGAGAAAATATACACTTTTTCACAAATTAATGTGGAGGTGAACGTCAGTAAAGGGTTCCTAGAATTCATACAAATGATACACAAATAGCAGAAATGGACACAACATATTGACTTCGAAAATAATTCATTCAGATGTCGAATATGTAGGAACACCAATCATCTGCAAAATACATGCCTAGAAGCAAAAAGAGATAATAGGAAAAAGAAAAAAACTGTGAAATACCCCAAAGGATGGCAATTTCCCTCAAATGAACCAGAATAGGAAACAAAGGATGAAGAGGACATCCTCTACCCAAATGAGAATGACCCGACAACCACTAATCCAGAGACAAAAGAACAAGATATGCAAGACCCTTTTGATATAACCTCCTTGGATCCGCCGGCAAAGGACCTTGGGGCACTAGACACAATGGAGAAAAACAGAAAGCACAACTTAGACACCTCAGATTCATATAAGGACAATGGAGCAATTAATGAAGACACACATCTTTCCCTTATCTCGGCCACACCAACACAAGGTGCTTGGCGGAAGGTTGAAAAAAATAAAGGGAGAAAAACTTAATTTTTCTCCCCATGTACTATAGTTTTTACTTGTAACTTTATAGTCTATCTTGATTTACATTTACCAGCACATGAAACATGTAATTTTGTTTTCATTAATAAAATTATGATTTTTCCTTCAAAAAAAAAATAAAAAAAATCTAAAGAATGAGATTTGCTGCTACAACACCTTAATTTTGGGTGTGTTTACAATATAAGTGTTTCTCTTCTAAATTATGGTTAAAAAATACTTAATTTCTTTTTTCCCACTACTGAATTCACTCTTTCTTTCATTCCACAATTCATTATGTTTTAAAGATCCAGAAGGTGTAGTTAGCTTCCCTTGCAAATGCTCTACAAAAATTGATGCAACAACCCATCCTATTATGACTCCATAGCCTAATGGAAATAGTTTAAACATATCTCCTAATCCAATCAAACTATCAATAAACAAAAGCAACCTTCACAATCAGTAAAACTAGCCTAATATCAAAAATCATAAAAAAAAAACTAATTATAATGAAAGATCTCTCTATAAGCCTAGGAGGGCTAGATCCTACGGTCCAAAGTGGTTTTGATATTGTCATCTAATTATTATTCTTTCCAATATTAAAATTATATAATGATAATAGTGGGGATATGAGTTATCCCTTTAGGTGGTTCCATTTTTGTAGGAAGAAAGAGCCCAAAGGGAGAAGCTCGGCTTTATCCTCAGGAACAAACAACTAGTTCTCCGCCACGAAACTTCAATTCCATTTTAAAAAAAAAATCCAGAAGAGGATCAGAATGGGTATGATCCTAATTCTAGCACTGAACGGTGCTACCCTAGACTAAAAAAGAGCCATCGGCATGAGCAAGACACGCAGAAGGCGTGCCACTCTAGATAATCTTGTTTTCAAGGAGCTGCTTCACGAATGGTCAACATAGAGTTTACTCATTATGATGGAAGGGATATGATGGAAAATTTTCATGATGGGAAATAGACATAGGGGTCACTATTAGGGGTCTCTAGGATCAGGAACGGGGAGTACAGGGAGAGTGACAAGTTTTTGTGTAACAACTATACTCCTCAAATAATAACAGCCATCTGGAGATCTTCCCTGCCAACACAGACATGTTCACTGGGTACTTCAAAGTAGAGTGATAAGTAAACATATTAAAAGGACCTCCCAATGGATAGTGACAAAATTTCTACAGCACGTAGACCATAGCTAATCCTTCCCTCTCCGTAGTTGAATAGTTGCTCTTCACACTTGAAAATTTCCTATTCGCAAATGAAATAGGGTGGTTAATATCCCCAGCTCCACCCTGTGCTAAGACAACTCCTAACGCGATGTCGGATGCATCAACATCGACATGGAATTCCTTTGACCAATCTTGAAAAACCATTGTGGGCTTAGTGACGATATTCTCCTTAAGAAATTCAAAGCTCTTATGTCAATCTATGTCCCAGAAAAATGAGGTATATTTCTTCAGAAACTTCTCCATTGGCACAATGATCAACGCATAACCTTGAATAAAATTCCTATAATACCCTATGTGCCCCAAACTTGAGCACAATTGTTTTACATTTCCGGGAACCTATAGGTTAAAAATAACAACAATATTTTCTAGATCCACCATCAATCCTTGGTGACAAAAAATATGACCAAGCAAGGTCCCAAAAAGGAATTTGAATATACAATTATTTAGGTTGAGTGAGATCTGATACTTCCGACAAGTATTTAGCATCAGGTGCAGGGTCGACACATGCTTCTTTAATAATCCAAATACAATCTAGTCATCAAAGTATACTTCTAAGAATATTTGGATCTATTCCTTCAACGAATCTACTACTACATGAGAGAAGATAGTTGGTGCATTATTTAGACCAAATTGCATGGTTTTGTATTGAAAGGATCCCCACTTTGTAGGAATGGTTGTTTTGCTTCTATCCTTTGGTGAGATCCTTATCTGATTGTATCCAGAGAATCCATCAGTGGATGAGTAGACCTTGTGCCCACCCACATTGTCCAGTATTTCATCAAAGAACGGAGTTGGGGAGGGGTCATGTGGGTAAGAATCATTCAATTTGCACGGATCTACACAGATACTTATTTCTCCATTCATATTCTTGTCTTGAACCACCATAGGGCTTACCCAATCTGGCTCTTCTACTGGTTGAATGATATTTGTAGCCACCATTTTCTCCAACTCCTCTTTGATATTTTACATGTATTTGGGATTCGACCTATATAGTAAATTATTTACGAGTCACACATCCAGTTTCAAGGTGATCTTCATTACCCTGGGGTCTCCTATAATTCCCTTCAATTCAAAAAAATTTGTAGGAAACAACTCCTGGTATTGAGTTAATAAATAGATGACCTTTCCCATCATATCATCATCCCATTAGTTCCCTATGTTTTCTAATTTTTGTTTTTTCTCTGAGCCAATATTGACTTTCTTGTTCTTCAAAGGCTTAGTTACATCAAATAACTCAAATGTAGGCCCAAAAACTATGCATTGTCCTCCAGACTTAGGAATAGTAATTTTTTTTTGTTCTTCTTCATTATGTTCGATTGAAAAATTTCCATAGTCCAAGATGTCCCTCATCTGCGCGTCCCATGCTGGAAAGGTTCTTTCCACTAACAAATTTGTGGTGTTAAAGATGACTTCCTAAATATCCTGTAGTGGCTCATCAAGGCATTCAAACTTACTTTTAGAAATAAAGGTGAGGATCAAAATTTCTGTTAGTGCAATCCATTCAATAGTTCCTCACGTCAGCTCAATTTCGAGGTACCAGTCTGTGGGAACCCTCCCCAAAGTGTGGATGAATATATGCACCCATTGTAGCATTAGCTCTTTGGCCCATGCTTCAGTCCATCTAGCCAGATTTTTTTTGCAGTCCCCTTTTCTAGAATAGGCCTCTCCTATTCTAGTATTCAGATCCTCAAATCGTAGACGTGTCATGTGGGTGCATTCTCCTCAGTTAGCTAAGTTACCTTTTTGCATATCCCACCAACGTTTTTGTGTCAAGGACAGAGATGAAAAGTCCATGGAACTGATGTGATTCTGGAATTTTTTTTCCAAGTTCTTCTAAAATATTATTAACATTGCATATGCCATCATAATAATGCAAATCTTGTATCTGAGGATATTCACCGTAGAGATTTGGATACTCGATTGCAGCGCAATGCAGATACATAGTGTAAAATTTTTTTCTAGTTTTCCATCTCCTCATCTGAATCTGAAAAGCATGAACTATCCTTCTCCCAAGTAAGCTGACCATCTGCTATTAGGTTGATCCAATATTCATCCCGTGCATTTTACTTATAAATATGGTCAACATTATTTTCTGCGTGCACCGGCTTAGTATATCTTTCTCCTTCTACAGGGTATAGAGGGACCACAACCCTGGTTACATTAATTTAAAACACCATAATTATGTGCTTGATGTTAATGATGTCATTCGTATCAATATCCCAATCTAGAATCAATAATGCAGGATATAGGTCAGTATCATCAACAATCTGGATAACTTCAAGTTATACGATCACTCCAACCCCTTCACTATCCAGCACTACCAGCAAGAGTATTCCTAATGGTAAAATATTTTGTTGATTCGACATGTGCAGCTGAATAGTAGAACACTCCAACTTTGGTTCTCCCATTCGCTACCAAATATTCTTTGGTAAGGCTTTCACATCAAACCCTAAATCGAAGATAACCTGATCCATTTCATATGCATCGATCTAAGAAGTCAAGAACATTTCTCACCCAATTCTTCTTTTATTCTTATAAATAGTATTGACAGCCTTCTACTCTAGCAGGGGTTGTTCCTTCTCTACGCATTTGTCTATTAATGCTTGGAGGTTATCAACTACCTTCTTATTGCACAAAAATTTAATAAAAGCCTCCAGGAAGAGATTTTTCTCTGCACCTCCTTCAACCACGTCCATAGGATGGCTTGATTCTTTAGATGTCGATGTGCCCATATCTATGGATTCATTCTTTTCTTTTACAAAGGTCTCCTTTTCCCTTTGTAATTTGATTCATTCCCTCTTTTCAGGTACCTTTCCGATCGAGAGGTCAGTATCAATATTTTTCGTTTATCTTCACCAATTTCTGTACTTCTCCTAGTAACAATTCACACTCGGTTCTTCTTTGTGCAACTCACCTCTTACCATATTAATATTGTGAGTGGGAGTCTCCAGTTTCTTTTCATTCATTCTCACAATTAGTATGGGGCAATATTTAATAACACGATCAAATTGTCTACAATACCTGCAGGATTGTTGTCCAGTGTCTAGAAAATCACATGTGTAATGACCAACATTCTCGCAGTTATATCAGATGATTTGTCCCCTTCCTCGACCAGCTCCTCCTCCTCTTCCTCGTCCTCTACCTTGGAATACACCATGGCCATATGGAGATGTAGGTGACCTTGGCTATCATATTTCTAACTACATCATATATAAGACATGCCAGTCAATCATCAAATCGAAGCTATGATAGTTCTTCTCATCATGCCCCATAGATCAGAAAAAATTTGTAGAAATGTTTCTTAAGCTCAGGGATATATTTACCAATCCTGGGGCAGAAGTCAGTCCTGTGCATACCAGTTTCTTGAAAAATCATGCACCATAATGTGGGGGTGCTACTTGGTGCTACCATGCTCTTAATTGGGCTTCATCCTTCGACTGTTATATAATCATTGTATACAAGACACTGATATTTATGATTCCCTTCAAATTTACAAAATATACACCATACACCTGTGGATATCGCCTTCCCCTTATTTTGCACATATTTTGTATCTCTAAGTGTAGTGCGGCTAGTTAGCTTTTAATCTGCTAGGCCCTAGCCTGCGTTGATGGTACAAGTGAGGGTTCTAACTTCTTTGCAATCTCCATAGCCCCAGCCTGCATTGCAATCTTCTATTGATTTAAGGACTGGTGTAGATGTGGTAGTAGCATGGTAATGAAACATTCTTTGTGCTACATATCATCAATAGTAAATCCTCCATCTTAGATGGTGTGGTTCAACCATTTATTCACCTCCCATATAGATTCATTCACTTCTTTGTGGATTTCCTTTAACTCAGCCACACATTGAGCTTCCAATTTTAGATTTTTGAATTGTTCCTTCAATTTCCCCTTCATATTTTCAATTTTTGCATTAGGTTTCACAGCTTCATACCTTATGTACCACTCCAACATGCATTATTGAAATGCAATAGCCAACAGCTTTCTTAAAATTATCATTATTGATATGTTGTGTTGTCCATACAACGGATGTAACGAACAATAATTGGTCCACATATTCGTTCCCGATACCACGAAAATTAGTTAACTTCATAGAGGGAGCCATATCATTGTTTGGTGGTGGAGGTGCAGGTGGAGTGGATGGCTTGTTAGAGTGAGATGAGTTCAGAAGTAGAGTGGATGGAATCTAAACTACGACCAATGACCAAAGAATAGCCTGATTTTGGAATTCCTCTTCTTCTGACTGCACAGATTCATCGAAGCTATTGATTTTAGACTCCTAGTCTCTGTGATATTTACCTTTGAGAGGGCTATACTTAAAACCTTTTTCTAGATCTACTTTGCAATTTCTTCCACTGCATATAGTTGGGCCTCTCTAGGGCCCTTGAAAAATCTCCTTTCAACTTCACAATACAATGTAAATTTATCAATGGTGAATTCAATCACAAATCCTCTGTGAACACTATCGATCCAATAATCTACCGTGCAGGTAATCTTGTTGCTATATTTCTCCAATTGTTGTACAAATGCCAGAGTCCACTTGGTGATTGCATCATTCTTTGTGGAGGTCTGGAATTTAGAAATTTGAGACAACCACTATTTTAACTTAGTTGCAAAGGAAGGAAAGAAAATTTCTTGGACCTCTGTGTATTTATACCTTGGTGCCCAATATTCAACAAACAATTTTATGGCTTCCATTTTCTTGGATTGTAAATCCATGCACCTTCTTGTCAAGACAATATCGTTGTTCGTTATTTGTCGGGTGACACATTAAATCTCCCTCAAAATGATCCCACTCCTGGCAACAGAACCATTCGTTGGCTTGAGGGGTCCTGACCCAAGTTCAGAGTAATGAAGTGACCAACAAAACCCTCCAACTACTCGACCTTTTGGCATTCATCTTCTTGCGCACACAAAATTATCAGCTGAAGCAGTATGGGGGGTATTGGAACCAGGTTTCCACACCCCGAGGGGGATTTTGATGTGGATACAACAAATCTAATACCTACTATCTTGTGCATAACTTCAGAGAACCAGATATTATTGCAGAAAAAGAGTAAAGCAGTTGTGTGCACCTAGATAGTGATAAAAATACTTATCCCTTATGGATATAAACATTATTACAGAATAAAACCTTACAAAAACATATTATTATACTTATGATCTATCAAGTAAGCAGAACAATACTCGCGCATAGATGCAATGTACCAATTTTACTTTAAATTATGGAAATACATATGCATTCAATAGATTAGATCCATATCTATAATAAGCAACAGTCAATGTGCATAAAAAATCTAAGACAATAACTATAATAATCACATAAAGTCTGAGTTCAAAAAAATTTACTTCTTTATTAAGAGATATTTAGTGAATACAATCTTTCCCTTATGCACAGACATCAACAGAGTCCATCCACACAACTCAGGATTAGGTCTCCACACACACAGCCAATAGGAGTCTTTCTACCTAGATCAAAACATTCATAAGCATAAGAATCTATCAATCTATTCCTCTATTCTATATGTCTTCACTCGAATCTTACATATTTATATCTTTCTGGACTATTTTTAGGAAATGACAAAATACTATATTTTTCATATCGAACAATTATAATACTATAACACATATTTTTTTGAATAATATTAAGGATGTTTGAGTATTAAATTGGAAAATAATCTGTATAAAGAGATCCTAATTCCAATCCAAGTGGATAGGATGGAATTGGGTACTTTTCCAAAAAGAAGAATTTTCTAAAAATCTTTAGGAGTAATAAATTATCTAATTTTTAGATTTGGAGAAAAGTATCTAGAAAATCACCTAGTGTGGGGAAACAACACTATAAATGGGTGAGTAAAGTGCCACAGTGGATAAAGGTGAGCTTTAAGAAACACAAAACTATAATTTATTTTTTTTACAAAAAGCGAAAATAGGGCCTAGGTTATGCGGGATCAAAAACCCAGAAAAATGGGATGCCATTATGGAAATATTGCTGGGGAAAGTGGGGATAAAAATGCCTTCACCAGAACAACAAGAGGTTGTTGGTTTTGGGAGAGGAGGTCTCTTCTCAGGTGGGAGCCTGGATGTTAAGGCTCGTGGTTGGGAGGAAAAAACATATTTTCCAGTTAGTATAGTTATTTCATGAATATTTTGGTACATGTCTTGTTATTTCATTCGGAGATAATAAAATTGTTACTTTTCCTATTTTCATATAATTTGATCTATTAAATTCATGTGATTGTATTACTAGGTTGTTTGAAAAACATTAAAAGAGGTTGAGATATAGTTTAAATTAGACTCTAAGGTATTTTTATTCAACCTGTCATGCAATATTATTTTTCTAAGAATCAAATTTCAGAATAAAATTTCCAAAACAAGTAATGAAGGCTGAATTAATTTAGAGGTTCTAGATCATGGATTATTCCAAACCTCTATTCTATATGATAAGTTATTATAGTGGGGTTATAAAATGGAAATATTGGCATTATATGGTTTATAACTGCACATGGTTGACATGGATGTATTCCTTTTAATTTCATGATAATATGTGAATGAGAAAGCGTGTAGGTTATGCATTATTTGCTATTTTTATATATTAATTGAGTTCCCCAATTTAGTAAATGAATTATGGGCATCTGAATTGTTCTTATATTAGCTATAACGTCAGAGATAAGAGTTGGGGTGTACAGTTATGTATAAAACCCTAGTAGAGAGGATCGATGGCTGGGCTATTACCCTATATGTGTAGTATTGATAATCATCCTTATATTAATACAATCATTCGAACCATTCATAGGTTCCATTACTCACTTTTAATACTAACTTTATTTGAATAAATTATAGACAGAAAACCAAAAGCACACCATAGGAGATAGTGATGGAATAATAAATATCAAGACCATTGTGTAGTTTCCATTGAACAAATATACATATATATAAGTAGTTTCAATTGAAAATATATACATATTTACAAGTAAGTTTGATTGAACAAATATATATAATTATAAGAAATTTTCCAAAATAATACACACCACGTGAGGTAGAAGTAAACGCTTATGAGTGAAAATTGTAAGAGAAAAACTATTCATGCAGTCCCAAATTACATCACAGAAGCAAGAATTTCCCACTGAGAGGACACACTGATACATATTTTAAATCGTACCCATAGATATTTTGTCCCATAAAATTAACTCAAGCAACAAAAACAACGTCATATCCTAAATACAGAAGAAGGGTACAATATTTATACTGAGTACTAGTCTACAACTAGAAATTTATTAGGTAATTAAGCCTCTCTGTAGAAACTAAATCCATTCAAGAAAAATCATAACCAAATCCAAAAACCGCCCATAACTCAAGTGCATGAGCCAAAGCCTAAAACCCTCAGAGGAACGAGAAGTAGAAGACCACCCTGTAATGACACATATTAACAATTATCTTGCAATATTGTGAGCCAAAAAGCACTATGCAAGCACCGTGAGCCTTTTGCAAACAAAGAAACTAATATATCAATACCCTCGTTGTAGGATAATCCCATATATATGGTGTCCCAAGAAATGAAAATATAAATATAATAATTTACTGTGCACATATATTAACCTTGCCTGTTGATACCGAGAGGTAAAAGGTCTCGAACAGAAATGACACGTCAGGGAAACGAACCTCACCTCCACTAGTAAATAAAAATTAGAACCATTTTTAGAAAAAAAAATACCCTCAACCCTGAAAGGTGAATTTAATGTGAGACATTTTCATCAACTAGATAGAAGATATGTTAAAATAGACACAACTTACGCGACTGTATTTTTATTTCATTGGGAAGTAGCTCAGAAGAATAGAGATTTCAACCTCAATATGGGCAACAGAACGATTGGGTTCCAAACACTCCGACTGGGTTACATTCTGATTATTAAGCATAAAAAGTGAAAACAACAGAGGGGTACAACATTCTTCTAAGGCGGAATAAAATTGACTAAGGACAAAGGATAGGGTTTCATTGTATCGAACCCTAAGCCACCATAGGATCAATCAAATCAATTTGGGCCATTAAACAAATTTCAACGCTGTCATATAGCCCAGGTGGAGGCCATGTGAACCCTGAAGTGGTGGCATAGGTTTATTGGTATCTCGAGACCCAGGGCATGCTCTTTCAGCTATAAGGTTCATTAAAATGCATACTAGCGCACTATAGGAAGCATAGAATCTTGGTGAAGGGAAAAATGTGGCCCATAAATTTGCTAAAAATAAATGTACGACCACCTAATGGTGGGTTAATTTAGCATGAAACATTGATATATATATGAAAGCATTATATAATTTTGTATACATTGAACCATAGCCAATTCCTTAGGGTTGAGGAATTAATCCCACAAATAGCACAACATAGTAGTAACATTAAAGATTGTAAGTCTAGTAAATGTGTTAAGGGAATACACCATGTAAGTTAAGTAGATTAAATTATATCTAAAGGGGCACCAAAGAGAGAGGAGAGTTAATTATGTTAGGTATGTGTTATATTCTTTCCACGATTAGTCACACGCATGAGGGGGGGAAATAGCCCATCCTATGTATTGCATTGAGAGAAACAAGGGCTCTTAGGGGGGGCGAACCCCCCCCGCCCTCTCTTTGAGGGTTCACAGTGGGCAAGTAGCCCCCTGCATGGGGTCCGGAGCAAAGAGAGATAAAAATCTATAGGGATATCTTAATCACCAGGAAAGAATGTAAAGGTGGGCTGGAAATGTGGAAAGGAAGGGCACTAAAAAAAAACTGCATATCTAATGCTCCTCGGAAAGGAAATCGATCTGATGATGCTCCTTCTGCAAATGAAAAACCACCTCATATGAAGGTGGGGATGTGTATTTGGCTTCTTCAAATACACATGTAGATCATGATTCATGTTTGATGGACTCAGGTGCATCCTTTCACTACCCTCCCGATATGGAGCGGTTCTGTGAGTCTTAGAAGTATGATGGTGGTGATGTCATCTTAGGAGATGATAAGAAAGCTAGAATCATCACACGTGGAAAATTCAACCTGAAGCTGTAAGGTGGAAGCATTAGAACATTTCCTCGTGTTCTTCATATTCCTGCATTGGACAAAAATCTAATTTCTATAACCAAGATGGATGATGTAGGTGTAAAAAATATGTTCGAGAAGGATACCTGCAAGATGGTTTGGGGAGAAATAGTATTAATGTGGGGAGTTCGAATTGGAAATATTTACAAGCTTCAAGGTAGCACTATTATTGATGGGTGCAATAGTTTTTCTGTTCCTGAATGTGGAGCGAAAATCCTAGCGGTCTCTGGAGAAAAGACAATGCTATGGCATCAAAGGCTTGGACATATTGGAGAGAAGGGCCTTCATATACTGCATGCAAATGGTATGCTAGAATTTATGTCTAATTTCTCTCAGGATTTTGATTTCTGTGAACATTGTGTATATGGGAAGCATAATCAAGTCAGTTTTCTTCTCGTGCTAAGAGGGCGAAAAAGATATTAGAGCTTATGCATATTGACGTGCTTGGACTTGTGTCGGTTCCATCACTAGGTAAGTCTGTGTACTGTGTTTCATTCATAGATGACTTCTGAAGGAATACATGGATATATTTCTTGAGGAAGAAATATGAATTCTTTGACAGATTAAAAGAATTTAAGGCTCTGGTGGAAAACTAGAGAGAGAAGAAAAGAAAGGTGTCGAGGATAGATAACGGTGGAGAGTTATAAGAGAATGAATTTGAAGAGTTATGTAAGAAATGTGGTATATCACGGAAGAAGAATAATCCGTACACACTTCAGAAAAATGGAGTTCAAGAAAGAATGAACAGAATGCTGATGGAAAAGGTAAGAAGCATGCTAAGTGGTACGGTTTAGGACAAGAATTTCGGGCAGAGGCAATGGAGACTGCATGTCACCTGGTTAGCATATCACCTTCATAAGTGTTGGAGGATCAGACTCCACATGAGTTATGGACTGGTAAGAAACCCTCTTTTTCACATCTGAGGGTGTTTGGATGTGATGCATATGTACATGTTCCAAAGGAGAAAAGGACCAAATTGGATAATAAATCTGAGAGGTGCATCTTTATTAGGTATAAATATGGTTTAAAAGGTTACAAACTTTGGAACCCAGAAACATGGAAGGTTGTGTACAATGCAGATGTGGTGTTTATATAGGTGAAATATGTTGTTAAACATGAATTCATACCAAAAGAACCTAATAATATAGATTTTTAGCTAAAGCGGGATGAATCATACTCTACAATAGAACAAGATTTAGAAGAGGAAGAGCCACAAACTCCAACTATGAAAAGATTACTTCGGGAAGGAAGGCAGCCAAAAAGGTATAGTCCATCTGCTTCATGCTCAAATTTTTCTTTAACTATCATTGATGATTTTCCCACAACTATCAGGTAGGAAGTGGATTCAGAGGATGGAAAAATTTGGAAGGAGGCCATGGTTGATGAAATGGCATCCTTGTACAAAAATTAGGCATGGTATCTGGTTGAGTTTCCAGCTAGAAGGAAGCCCATTGCGAGCAAATGGGTGTTTAAGAATAAGATGAATGTAGAAGGCAAGGTGGAGAAATACAATGCTCGGTTGGTAGATGTTAAAAAAATTATATATTACAAAGCAATGGAACACATAAAATATATAGAAAACGCAAACACATAAAACCAAAGAGACACAAATATACGTGGTTCACGCAATTTGGGCTATGTCCATCCCGAACAACTAGTCCTTCCTTTATATTATCTAGCAAAATGAAGAGACACAACCTCCAACAGATTCAATGTAATATCCGTTGTTCTTTCTCACACTCTCCCTATCTGTTTCTCTCTCTAAGAATACACATACAATACACATACGCAATACAATATCCTCATATAAAACAAGGGCTTGCCTTCTAAGGAAAAAATCCCTAAATTAAACCTAAATTTCAATGTCAGATAATCTGTGTAATGAATGGCCCAGATTGACTAGAAATTATAATACTTTTACAAGACAATTTTTTATCTGTTTTTAGCTTCGGGGGCACTACCCCCAAAACTCCCCACCAGGTGGGGGCTCCATAAATTCACAACTACCCCCCTGGACCCCCAAGGCAATGTTTAATTATGGGTGGAATTGCCACCCCATTAATAACAGGGGTAAAACATTGTGATAAAAAATAAAGAAGATAATTAGGCTCCACACCCAACAATCTCCCACTTGGAGACTGATTGTAGCAACTCCTCTGCTGCTTCATTTGCTAGAAAATTACTCCACTTTGGATTTGGTTGTTTCTCATCTTCATCATCATACTTGAAGAACAATTGAAACTGAGCATAATCTTAGTTTCTCCCTGGTTACAACTTTTGTTAGCATATCTGCAGGATTCTAGCTAGTGTGTATCTTTTCCAACTTCAGTTGTCCATCTTCCAACACTAACCATATGAAATTGTACTTGAGATGTATATGTTTAGTCCTGGAATGAAATTTTGATTTCTTTTCAAGATGAATGGCACTTTGGCTATCACTGTATAATGTGCCCATATCATTCTTCTTACCCAATTCATCCATAAACCTTTGTCACCAAATCATTTCTTAACTAGCCTTTGTAGCAACAACATACTCTGCTTCTATTGTTGAAAGTGAAACAACACTTTGGATTTTTGAAACCCAACTGACAGTTGTTCCAACTACAGTAAATATATACCCTGTAGTGCTCCTCCTGTTATCTCTATCACCTACCATATTTGCATTAACATATCCCTGTAGAGAAATTCTTGAACCACCAAAGCATAATGCTTGATTTGTGGTACCTTTCAAATAACTAAAAATCCATTTCACTTCCATCCAATGTTATTTTCCTGGATTTTTCATGTACTTGCTTACAACTTCCACTGCATGTGCAATATCAACCCTTGTGCATAGAATTTCATACATTAAGCTTCTAACTCCTCATACATATGGAACTTTAGAAATATAATCCATTTCTTCTTGGGTCTTGGGGCACATCTCCTTACTAAGTTTGAAATGGCTAGCAAAAAGTGTACTAACTGGTTTTGCATTCTTCATATTAAATATTTTCAACACATTTTGTATGTACTCATTCTGAGACAATTTTAATTTTCAATTTTTCCTGTCTCTAGTTATTCTCATACAAAGGATTTTTCGTGTAGCTCCCAAATCATTCATTGAAAATGAATTTACTAATTTTATTTTGAGCACATTTATTTCTTGCATGTTAGACCCTACAACAAGCATGTCATCCACATACAATAACAATATAATATAGCTACCAAGGATGATTTTAAGGATGGAAAATTATCTTGAAGTTTACAAAATTGGCGAATCTCACTAGTCCCTAATATGCAAATTATAAAATGTTTCTTGACGTATTTGTAAAATTATTCAAATTTATATAAACACAATGAAAAAATTTATTGACGTATTTTCCATGATAGCTACCATAATTTTTCTTTTTTAGATAAACACAATGATCAGAGTGGCATCTAGTATAACCTTGTTCAGACACAAACCTGTCAAATTTTAGATACGACTACCTTGGAGCCTGTTTTAAGCCATACAAGCTCTACTTTAACCTACACACTACTTTTCTTTCCCTTTGACCTCATATCTTTCTGGTTGCTACATATATACTCTTCCTCGAAATATCCATGGAGAAATGTTGTCTTTACATGTAACTATTCAAGACGAAAATCTTTTGCGGCTAGAAGACTTAAAATGGTTCTAATTGAAGTGATCTTAATATCAGGAGAAAAAATTTCATCAAAATCAATACCTTTATTCTGTGCAATCCCCTTCACCACAAATCTAGATTTGTACCTCTGTTTTCCTCCATCTTCTTCCTTCACCCTGTAAAGCCATTTATTCTGCAATGTTGTTTTACCTACACGAAACCTAACTAAGTCCCAAGTATGGTTATGTATTAAGGAATCCATCTCTTCTTTCATGGATAGCTCCCACTTCTTCCTAGTTCTGACCTGCATTTCTTCTTCATAACATTTAGGTTCACCAGAATCAGTCAGCAATAAATAATATAATGAAGGATAGTACCGTTCAAGGGGTCTACTTATCCTAGTAGATCTTCTGACACCACTTTCTAGTGTTTTAGGTTCCTATTGCTGTTGTGGTGGTTGTTGTTGTTGTGGCTATTGATTATTATTATTTTCAGGCACATTTACTTTTTCTATGATCTCATCAAGAACTATGTATTATTTTTTTTCTTTTTCCTGTTTCTTTTCCTGCAACTGATTATTATACAAGACCTTTTCATTGAATATTACATCTTTGCTCCTAATTATTTTGTGATTTTCATAATCATATAAGCGATAACCAAAATCATTAACACCATATCCAATAAAGGTACATTTCTTTGATTTTTCCTCAAGATTTTTTCTATTTTCTTTATTAATATGGACAAAGGCCTCACAAAAAAAAGGCTTTAAAAGAGAGTAGTTTATCTTTTTTCCCATCCATGCCTCCTCTGGAATACCACCATCCAAGGAATTTTAAGGCCCTCTGTTTATTAGATAAACAACAATATCTACAACATCTACCAAAAATTGTAAAGGAAATCCTACATGCAATCTTATGCACCTTGCACACTCCATGATTGTTCTGTTCATCCATTCTGACACACCATTTTCTTATGGTTTTCTTGGAACTATCTTCTCTCTGTCGATTCCATGCTCTGAAAAATACCTATCAAACTCTTTGCTGCAATATTCACCTCCATTGTCAGATTTGAGACACTTCAACTTCTTTCCTGCCTCAATCTCAACCATAGTTTTCCATTTCTTGAAAGTATCAAATACATCATATTTATTCTGAATACAATAAATCCAAGTTTTTCTAGTTACATCATCAATAAAAGTAACATAATATTGACAGCCTCCAAGAGATGATACATAAGCAGGTCTCCATACATCTTTATGCACAAGCTCTAATTTTTCTCTGTTCTTTTCTTTCCCAACTCTGAGAAATCTGACTCTCTTATGTTTTCCATAAATGGAATTCTCACAGAAATCCAAATCAATATTCTTCAAACCCAACAACAAATTTCTTGAGGGAAGAATATTCATTCCCTTCTCACTCACGTGTCTGAGACTATGATGCCATAATGATGCATCTGATGCCTTACCTCCTTTAATAGCCATTGGTTTCCATTTTGTTGTTTTAAAAAAACTTTACCCATTCCGACAATTTTATAGGGCTCATCACCCAAACGAACTTGTCCAAAATCTCCTTGAACATAGTCCTGAAAATATTTCTTATCGGGTGTGACATGGAATGACACCCCTAAATCTACCACCCAGGAATTAGTAACATTTTCTAAAGAAAGAATCAAAGCATCTTGTAACACATCACCTATCACATTTTCTTCATGATTGTTTTCTTATTTTGTGCCTCCTTCTTTTCCCTTCAGAGATATACAATATTTCTTTAGGTGTCCTTTATTTCCGCATTTCCAACACACTATCTCCGATCTGGACTTGGATCTGCCTTTCCTTGATTGACTGCGATATCCTGAACTCTTTCCTCTTTCCATTTTTCTTCCCCTAGACTATGCACTCAAAGAATTACCCGATGTCTCACCGGAGCTATTCCGTCGCATTTCCTCGCTAATGATAGCACCGACAACATCATCAAACTTTAAAGTACTATATCCAAAGACAGAGTCACTAATTTCCATAACTAAACCATTCCAACTTTCTGGAAATGAGCACAGAAATAACAGAGCCCTAATTTTGTCATCAAATTTTACCCCTACAGAACTTAATTGACTCATAACCATATTAAAATCATTTAAATGGTCTGCAACAGATCCAACTTCCGACATATTCATATTAAATAAATGTCTCACAATAAATACCTTGTTTGAGGCCGAGGGTTTTTCATATAGTTTCTCCAATGCCTTAATCAAACCCTCTGTTGTTGTTTTCTTCGAAATATTGAAGTCTATCGATGCCGTGAGGCACAACTATACTATTCCAAGTGTCTTTATATCGAGAATATCCTATTCTTCATCTATCATACTCGCCGAATTCTTTTTGATCTTTATGATACAGATAATCTCAGATCTGAATCTTCCATAGCGGGAAGTTTTAGCCGTTAAATTTCTTGACCCTAAACTGACTATCTTTCGCCATTGCTCCCACTCGAACTAGGAACCCTCCTTTCTTGCCAGTTTATCAGCCAAATAGACATTCGGCTTTGATACTAGTTGTTTGAAAAATTGTATACTACAGAGAAATATAACACATAAAATATGCGGAAAACACAAACACATAAAACACATAAAACTAGAGAGACACAGATATACATGGTTCACCCAATTTGGGCTACGTCCACCACAAATAGCTAGTCCTTCCTTTATATTATCCAGCAAAATGAAGAGACACAACCTACAATGGATCCGATGTAATATCCTCTATTCTTTGTCACAGTCTCCCTATATGTTTCTCACTCTGATAATAAACATACAATACACAGCCGCAATACAATACACTCATACAAAACAAGGGGTTTCCTTCTAGGGAAAAAAACCATAAATTAAACATAACTTCTAACGTGAGATTATCTACTTAATGAATGTCCCATATTGACTAGAAATTACAATACTTTTACAAGGAAATTTTACTTTTACAAGGCCACCCCCCCTAGAAGCCCCACGCAGCATTTAATTACGAGATTGACTAGAAATTACAATAATTTTACAAGGAAATTTTAATTTTACAAGGCCACCCCCCCTAGAACCCCCAGGCAGCATTTAATTATGGGCGGCGTTGCCGCCCCATTAATAACAGAGGTACAATGTTGTGATACAAAATAAATAATATGATTAGGCTCCACACCCAACAGTAGAAAAAGGTTATTCCCAGGTGTGGGAAATTGATTTTGATGACATTTTTTCTCCTGTTTCGAAGGTTAATTCTATTAGATTACTTTTATTTGTTATTGTTGCATTTTATTTTGACGTAGAATAGATGGATGTGGAGACAAAATTTCTTCATGGGTATCTGGAAGTGGAGATCTACATGAAGCAACCTGAAGGCTTTACGGTGAATGGTAAGAAAGAACTAGTATGCAGGTTAAAAAAGTCTTTGTATGGGTTAAAACAGTCACCAAGGATGCGGTATCAGAAATTTGATACCTATATATGGGGACTTGGCTTCACGAGAAGAAAAGAGGATGAATGTGTGTATTTTAAATTTATTGGTGACCGTGTTATTTATTTGGTCTTGTATGTGGATGATATGTTGCTGATTGGACACGAAAAAGAAATAATTTAGGATTTGAAGACCCAATTGTTCTCCAAATTCGAGATGAAGGCTCCTGGGGCTGTAAACTATATTTTGGGAATGGAAATTAAGAGAGATCAGGTAAAGAGGAATATTTGGTTAAACCAGAGGAAGCATGTCGAGACAATATCACAAAGGTTCAATATGCAGGATAGTAAACTGATCAAGGTTCATATTCATGCAGGTGTAAAGATATTTGTTGAACAGTGTCCCAAGTCACAAGAAGAAAAGGAGGATATGTCTCATGTTGCATATGCAAGTGCGGTGGGTAGCCTAATGTATACAATGATATGTACTAAACTATACAGTGCACATGTAGTGGGAGTATTGAGCAGGTTTATGTCAAAACCAGGGAAGGAGAATTGGACAATAATGAAGTGAGTTTGCATATATTTGTGTGGAACTAATGATTAGGGTTTGTGCTTACCACAGAAGACCAAGATAGGACAGTGTTTTGGACATCCATGGTTTTTTTGATACAGACTGGGCTGGATATTTGGACCAAATAAGATCTACAAGTGGGTATGTGTTTAGCGTATTTGGAGGAGCAGTCAGTTTGATGAGTAAAATACAGTCTGTAGTGGCTCTTTCAACTACAGAGGAAGAATACATGGCAGCTAATCATGCAAGCAAGGAAGCATTTTTTTGGGAGAGATTGTGTTCAAGTATGGGGTTGGTGAAGTGAGCTATAAGGATAGTGTAATAGCCAAAGTGAATTTTTCTTGGCTAAGAACCCTGATTATAATTCAAAGAAAAAGCACATTGATGTTCAATATAACTTTGTGAGAGATATGGTTGAGGATAAAAAGGTGTTTCTGGTAAAGGTAGACACTTTGAAGAATGTTGCAGATGCATTGACGAAGTTTGTGAGCACTCAGAATTTCTCTTGGTGTATAGAAACAATGAGTGTTGTAGGGTTGGATTAATGACTAATCTCTCATGTGCCCCACTGCAAAAAGAAAAAAACAAGTGGGAGAATTTTGGGTATGTGTTATATTATTTCCATGATTAGTCACATGGGGGGGTTCACAGGGATGGTGATAGCCCCCATTGTACGTTAGGTCGGATGAAACATGGGGGTTATAGGGGGGTGGCAGCCCCCCCTATCTAGCGGTTTGCAGGGGGAGGGTAGCCCCCTGCACGGTGTCCAAGGCATTGGTCCAAGATTTTTTTTTCCTTATTATTCGGTGGGCGGTCCTGCCTATGGTTTTGTACATGGGTTTGCACAGGTTTTGGTGTAGGATGCTTTTCGGCCCTTGGTATTTTTTAGATCCAGTCAAGGGGACTACGGTTATGTTCTAATCCAGGTTTAATGGACTGGGGTTTATGAATTATTTGGCATGTATATTATATTTTGTAACACTAAAAGTAATATAATTAAAAATCAAGCTGGTAGTCTCAATTTCGAATCTAGGGGAAAATCTATGTGTATATCTATTTTATGTTTTATGCTCTCACTATTGTTTATTTTCTGTCTTTAAGAATTTTTTGCATGTAATTTCAGTACAGGGTTAAAACCTACAAATTTAACCTTATAAGGATCATTACACCATATAGGTATAATATTAACGAAAGGCATATAAACCTTTAAGAGGGTGTGGGGTTAGATGTACATGATTCAAATTAGACATTAAGGACACCAAGGATATGGTTAGATTAATCCATTAAATCCTAATCCTCAGAATTTTAATGGGAAGTAAGTGAGCGATATTGCAATAATGGTAGACATATCTTGGGAAAAAGTACTGAATATAGGTATATAAAAAAAATATTTTTTGTAATATGAGGTTTGCTACAAGTGGTATTAGTGCCCTTGCACAACACTTGGCTTTCTACGGACCATCATGAACTTGATTTTTTTTTTATATCTAGATCTTAATTCTTTTGTCTTTATGAAAGTAAATTTGTTTCTCACAAACAATTTTTGGTGCTTTAATAAGGTCAATAGATTCATACAATGGAAAACAATTTTTGTTGAAATTTTCAACAGGAAACACTGAAATTAGCATCTAGAAATGAAATCCATAAAATGGCACCCAAAGATGGCTACCATATGGGAATTTTGATTTAATTTTCCCTTAATTAAATTGAAAGAAAAAAATGTAATTTCATCTCACAAAAACTTTTATTAGTTAAATGAGTTATGAATATTTATCTAAATTAGGAAATGTGATTTCAAGGTATATGAGGATCCATGCAAGGATTTTCTATATTTAGGGAGTCCAACTATAGTTATTTGTAAGTTCTAATTAGTTAAATCAATTAGTTGAGTTAAAATCAGTTTAACCAGTTATAAATGAGTGATGAGCTAGTGAGAGATCAAGTTAATTAAATATGATTTAATTCACAAGTAGTGATCAATCAATTAACTAATAATTCTCTATATATAGTTGTTGCATGTCAGTTATAAGGAAGACCAAGTTGAGACTGACGTTAAAGGTAAGAGATCTATCAGTTGTAGTATCAGAAAACTATACACGTCATGCATCAGATCATTAGGAAGGCCTTAAATGATTGCCAAATAATTGTTTTGTATTTTCTTAATTAATAGGGTCTCAATTAGCCCAAGAATGTGTATGCTAGGTAGACAAAGAAGAGGCAAGAAAAAGGTTAAATACTTGACCTATTTTGCTTAAATTGCAAGCCAATTTTGAGTAGGATCAGAGTGAGATAGTTAGAAGGAAGCAAAGGTTTCTCATTGGAGGAATATCATTGTATTGTTTCATGATATTCACCATATTAAATATAGAGATAGAGTGGTTTTGAGTAGTTTCTTTCCCCATATACATCTTGTGTTGTGAAATTTATTATATATTTATCTTTCATGTTATGTGATTGTGCGATCGTATTTTGTTTCCGCAAATTGTAGAAGGATTCAATATATTTTTTTAGTAAATTATAAGATCAGAATCACAATATAAGAGAACAACAAGGTTTTGTATTGAATATGTTCAAATTTGTAGATTTATTCTCCAGGACCCAGCAACAGATCAAGATGTATTTTAATGGATTGAGAGTAGAGTATTCTCTTGAGGGAAATTGGAATTACATATCATGGAAGGATAGGATGGAGGAAATGTTGGAGGAAAATGGGTTGAAGAAATTCATAGATACTAATATTCCCAAGCCACAGGAACATATGCTCAAAATCTTGATGCATTGCAGAACAAGGTAGCAAAGGAAAGAAGGATATTGTTAGAGGGAGTTCAGGATAATATTGTCTTGAGTATCCATGGGAAGGTAACTTGATATTCTATTTGTAAGGCCTTGACAGATATATTTCATAATAACAACGACCATAAAAAGTTGGCACTGAAGGAAAAGCTTAGAAATATTAAGATGGAGGAGGGTGAGACGATACCAAAATACTTGATGAAGTTCACTCAATTTCGAGATGAGATTGGAAGTTTTTAGCTCCCTGTAATTTGAGAGATTGGAAAAGTCAAACTGTAGAGAGAACACTATTTCAACCACTTTGGGATTCTAGGATCTAGCCCTCCTGAATCCGGAGAGGGATATCTCCAATAAGTGGAAAGATGGATTTATCTTTAAAGCTTTTGGGTAATGATATTGGGCTAGTTATGAAGTCCGAGGGTTTTTGTTTGTTTTTGATGGTTGGGCATGATTATTATTTGAGTGGAAAGTCCTAAATGGAAAGAGTTTCAAAGGTGTGAAGTTGCAAGCAATCAGAACAAGCTTTGGCTAAAAATATAGATATAATGTTGGTTTTTAGCCCATTGGGCTATGGAGTCATAATAGGACTTTAATTGAGAAAAAAAATCAAGAGTGATCCAAAGGGAAAGTCATCTATATCACAAGATTGTTGAGATTGAAATGATGGAATGGAAACAATAAAAGTGTTGGAGGGGTGGAAACTGATAATAATTTCAACAGGGATTTATAGTCAATCCAAACAAGAAAATCCTCTCAAGTAACTATTTAAAAACAACCAAGAAAAGGGCTCACCATAAATTCCTTGGGCAACTTCGTATTAAAGCTACTCAATAGACAAGCAATCCATTAATCCACATAATTACCTTCAGAAAGTATGAAAACACATAAGAGAAACAAAATGCAACTTAAGATCAGATAAGATACTTTTAAATCTAGTCTTCTTTCAGCATACACTTAGGGAAACTTTCAGAATCTACCTTTGGAGAAAGAAGATAGAAAACAGGGCACACCATCACTTCTCTAGTCTAACTTTAATAAGAAAACCATGAAAATAACATTCAAGAATAATGTTTAAAGCAAGCAGTACGATGAGGGAACGCCAGCATTCCTAACTGTTTAAACTGTATTGAATCATTCTTAAATAAAAAAATTAGAGGAAAACATTGAGATAAAGCTTATCATTCAGAGAAGGGTACTGTAAACAATAGGTCCTAACTCTATGCTTACTACTATTTATCAGAGAATTAATGGACAAAATGGCATACACAAAAGGAAAACAATTACACAAAAAGGATAACTTCACCAGTGATATAGACCAGGATCCCAAGAAATAGCTTGTTATTGATGTCAAACTAGTTACAGTCTTCAGGTCCAATTTTTCAGTTCAACAATCATCTTCACTTCTCAGCCTAACTATTCTATCACAAACCGAGCTTCAAGATTCTTTGAACACTATTTACAGGTAGAAATTTCGAGCACAAGTATATTTCAAAGTTCTGCAACCAACATTGTTTCATCTCCTACAGAAGTATTTATAGAAGAAATGAGGAGGTGGGATGGGATAAAAGATCTCCCAAGTTAAATTAATACATATTAATACTTCTTGGCCTTTGAGGGGCTCGATGGAGAAGTTTACAAATATTTTCTCTGTATTAATTGTTTTACATTAATATTTAAGCTTTGTGGGATGTTTCGTTGACTTTTTAAGGCTCTGTGTCATCCTTTACAATAACTCTGCTGATAGTTTATATTAGCTTCTTTGATTCGAAATAACTATTCAGCTGTATTGGGGCAGATATGCTCTATTCTGGTCATTACCCGGTCGTCTGTTGAATGTTTTGAGGCTACAGGTGGCATTGGGTAGCTGAGAGGAATCAATTAGACTTTTATGTGGCAGTGGAGGCTCTCTGTCTGATAGATATTTTTTATTTTCCTTTAGCTGTGTTTAATTTAACGGATTAGGCTTCTGATAGTTTATCTTAGCCGTAATCCATTAAACTGTGGAATTAACCTTTAATCTTCAGTTCTGTTGTGGTTAGGTTTTCAACCCTGACACTCTTTGATTATTTATGCATTGTTGTGTCTTGTTGATGTGTAGGTGCTACAGGGCTTTATAATGTTTATCAATGCTCATGAGGCACCGATAAAACATGGCGTTGAACCCTGTGAACGGATACTCTTTAATAAACAAAGCCTGGAGGATAGTCATCCTCGACTTTTGTTCTTCATTTAAAATCATATGAAAACCTTTAGAACCTACAAAATACGTAAAATAACTAAGAAATCCTACATATTGGGTAAAACTGCTTAGGAGGTTGCGATTAGGAGCATGGCCATTGGATGAGGGCATCCAATGGTGGAGATTTGTTCGTGGGGTTCAAAAGGAGAGCAGTGGGAGCAAATGGTGGAGGCTTTAAGTTATGACAGTTGATATTGCAAATATCAACGGTCAGGAGCAAATCTAACAATACAATGTGACGGAGTCGCATTATAATAATACAGGCGAAAAATGCAAAGAAATGGGTTTAAAACCTTAATTAGTAGTGATAAAATTTAAGAGGAAATTGGGGTTTCCGGAAAGATTCTGGGCCGTCGGATCACTTTGGACCCAGAGATCAATGGCTGTGATTGCTCGTTGAAGGCCCTCGGAAAAGGCGAAGGGGAATAATGTATGGCCAGATTAGATCTGAGCCGTTGATCTGTAGAGATCAACGACAGGAAACGCACACGATAAAACATAATAGAAAAAAGGGAAAGCAGTTTTGGCTGAGAAAACCACAGGTTTCGCGTGGCCAAAAGAGAGATAGGAGGTTTCACCTTTTTTAACGTGATATGCGTTCGAAGGTGACACGTGGAATTTGAATACCACCCATATCGCGTGATTTTGGAAAATTAATGCTCATGCTTGAAGTTACGCGATATGGGATGTCAACCATTAGATCTGGAGCCTCAGATCGAACGGTGGGGAGTAAGTGCAATATTCATAAGATACGCGGTTAGAACGAGGTGGGGGTAAAGAAAGGCGATTTTAATCTGAGCCGTTAGATCTAATATTTTGACGGCTAAGGTCAAATCTGAAGGGAGGCAGGACCCACAGGGGTCGGGCCTGTCGGAGTTAGTATGGGCCATTGGATGTGCAGGATAAATGGTGGATAGTGTATCTAGGGATAAATGGAAAACATAAATGAGGTAGAGAAATGGTGGATAAGGGCCGTTGATCTACAGAGATCAATGACTAAGATTTGGCCAAAAACATTATGAAGCAGGGGGCATGAATTTAAGCAAAGTTAGGAGGAAAGATCTTGACTGTATGACCTGGACACGTGGATGGCCCAGATGCAATCGGAGCTTCGCGATCGGCGTGGCAATGGACACTGTAGCACCGAAGCAATTGACTATGGGTCGTCGATCTACAGATCAGATCAATAGTGGAGGATGAATCGGGGAGTGACCAATTGGAGGGGGAGCGATAAAATATTACAATACGCCAATGGAAATCTCTGATGTGATAGAGCGTTGGCCATCGGATTAGCTCAAGTTCAACGGTGAAGAAGGGCTCCGATAAATGAACGAGCGGGACCACATTATAATATAAAAAATCAAAATTCTATGGAAAACAAAGGTTTATTGTGTCGGGTGGGATATATATATGAGGTTTGGTGCTGGTCTGTGGGGCTTGTGGATATGTGAAAAACACAAAGGGACCGGGGCTTATATATGTATAAGGGCCAATCGGCATCGGAAGCACGGTGCAGTCTTTTCAATCTACCCATTATAATTTCTCCGATGCGATATCGCGCAGATCATTGATCGAGTTTTAAGATCAACAGTGTTTATTAATAAAAAATATTTCACCGGCACATTTAGTTAAAAACTTAGGAAAGGGGGGTTTTATGTATTTACAAAGGGAAAAGATGATCGGGAATGGTTTGTATAATGTGTTAAGCGCCCAATTGCGGGCCCAAGGGTTATATGAAGCGGAAAAAAGGCTGAGGCTTATAAACAATGGAGCCAATTAGCATTGGAGGTTTATGAAACAAAAAGTGTTACACTCATGGAAAATGCTCCAATGCGATAAGCGCTTTCAGCCTTTAAATTTTGGTCTTTCCATAGAAAACAAGGGATTGCGAGTTATGTATAAGAGGGCCAATCCCATCGAAAGTTTTATAAAGGCCAAAAGACTTGCGTTCTTCATTTGTTTCTGATGCAATAAGCACTGAAAGGGTTTAGAAATTGGTCCTAGCACCAGGGCATATGTGGGGAAGTGGTTTAGGTCTTAGCCCAAAGGGGTTTAAGACTTAATACAAAAAAGTGTATTTTTATGATTTTTTCAGGGATTTTTGATGGAATTGGGGGTTTTGGCCAAGTTTAAAAATCAATTTTAAACCTTGTAAAAGGGATTTTGTGAAGGGGAAGGAGGAATAAATTAATAATAGAATAATTTCACAAGGGAAAAAGGGAATAAAATGAAGGTTAGTTTTGAGGGGAGGGAGGGGAAAAATGGAGTTTTGCAGCAGTCCTTTCTTCATGGAAAACAACAGATTTTCAGAGTTTACAATGGAAACAATAGTGAAGATTTAAAGAAAGTGCATGATGTCTTAATTATTCTTCAAGAGATAACATTTTTAGCAATAAAAATGTTTCTTGAAGGCTCAAAAAATGATTTAGCCACCTTTTGATATAACAAATTTTATAGGTGGCTAACAGTGGCTCCACTTGGGGATGGCGCCTTCTTGAAGGCATCAAGAACTTTAGACTTGCATTCTCTGGGAGGGTGATCAGTGCCTCATCCATTGGGCTGCCTTTTCTTCATTTGTATGATCTTCTTTTTCTCTGAAAATATTAGCAGCCATGAAAAAATAATGGAACTTCATCAACACAAGATTTCTGCCTACCCAGTCTTACTGATCTAACATATCTTCTTCTTTAGAGTGCACTTGGATTGGAAAAATCTTTTACAACATTTTATTCTTTTGAAAGAAAAAAAATAATCTAATTCTACTCCTTATTCTTCCATGAACTCAGATTAAATAGTTGATTCCATATGCTTCTGTACCTAATCTACTAATCTGTTAGGATTAAACAATCTAACAGATTTTTATTCTCAAATTTCTAAAATAGAAATTTAAAAGCATACAAGTCAGGATTGAACAGTCTAACTTGATGCTGATCTATGGCATAAAAAAAAACCTACACATAGACATTATTTTTTATAAAATTAAATCAAAGTGGAAGGCTCAAGATCTGAAAGTTCAAAGCACTTCCTTCATTCTTTTTTTAGCTCTATTTTTACTTCTATTTGAGCTATTCTTTCCTTGTTCTCTGGTTCATATTTTAAGCTGATTAGAACCAGTTTACCTCTATTTTTGACTCATGACTTAAAAAATATTGGATTCATTCTTGTTTGGAAAGTTAGGTTTAGATTTTGAGCTTGTTTGAACCTTTAATTTCTAGCCTAATGTACCTAACTGATAAGCCAAGATTAAACTATTTGGAAAATCTAATTCACTAACCTATCAGTAGCAAATTTAAAAATAATTAGCCATGATTAGGCTATATGGATAACTAGAAGTGTGTTCTTCAGGAGTGGCATTTGATCTTGCACTCTTTCAGATTTGTTTCTCTTTTTTGGTATGGGGTTGTACCTTTATTTTTTTACAATCTTCCCTCTTTTCTTTCTTCTATTGTTTTTGTGTTTTTGATTTTTCTAACTTTGAATGCAATGATGAATGAAATATTTATAATGAGCAAAAAAAGTAAAAAGGCTTTCAGAACATGATAGGATTAAGAGAAGTAATGTTTAAGCATCCTGCCATTAACATGACCCCCAAACAGTTCAGCTCCATTCAATTCCTGCAATAAAAAGGCATTGTTACCAGCAACAGAATGAATGAGGTAGGGGCCAAGACATAAGTTTTCAAATTTCCCATGATTTCCCTTGTCTTCTCCCCTTGAGTCCCACTTTAACACTTTGTCCTCAATATTGAAACTGTTGGCCTTTGTTCTTCTGTCAAAAAGCCTTTTGATGCTGTCTTGATTTTTCAATGCTTTGTTATAAACCTCCTCTCTGGTTTGCTGAAGATGAATAGTCTAATTTATCCTTCTGATCATGTCATTGTCTTCAGACTAAACCTCTTGAATCAACTTCATAACTGGTACACCAAGGCTGGTAGGAAAAAATTCATCTGTACCATACACAAGCTAGTAGGGTGACATACCAATATATTTCTTCAATGTCAATCTGTCAGCCCAAAGTGCATGCACAAGCTTTGTGTGCCAAGACTTCTTGTTGTCTTACAATAGCTTATTGATTATGTTCACCAAACTCTTGTTTAAGGATTCTTCTATTCCATTACCTTAAGGGTAATAGGCAATAGAATGGCCCAATGAATCTGATATTTGTGACAGAACTCAACCATCTTCTTTGATCCAAATGCTGCTGCATTATGAGTGATGATATTTCTAGGAGAGCCAAATCTAGAGAGGATATTAGTCGCCATGAATTTTATAATGACAGAATCATTGGCTTCCCTACAGGGGATGTCTTTTATCCATTTAGTGAAGTAGCCTATGGCAGTGACAATCCATCTATGCTAGGTAGAGGATGATGGATGGATTTCTCCTATGAAGTCAAGTCCCCACTATTGAAAAGGGGCTTCAACAGTGATTGGATGCAGAGGTAATGGTAGCAGTTTCCTTTTCCTCAAAAAAGTTGGCATTTATGACAGGAAATGATCATCTTGTGTACATCAAGAAAGAGAGTGCACCAATAGTAACCATCCCTTAGGATTTTGTTGGCTGTTGTCTTCCAGTAGAGGTGGCCTCCACATTCTCCTTCATGGAACTTGTGCTTAACCTTCTCTACATCATACTCAGGCAAAAATTTAAGAAATGTCCCATTTTCATTTTTCCAATAAAGAAATTTATCTATAATGCAGTAGTTTACAACTTTTAACTTTAGAAACCTTGTCTTTTTTTTTGTCAAACCAGGAGATGTGTTCAAATTAAACAAAACATAAATAATATCAGCATAGCAAGAGGAATTCATAAAATGGTCTTCAACAATGGGAGGTGATATTTCCTCTTGTTCATCTAAAGCATTTATCATATTAATATCAAGAACTTCAAAATTTGATTCAGCCATTAATCTAGCTAGACCTTGGCCTTTGATGAGTTTAGTGGGCTTTATCTCTAAATCATATTCAAGAATAACCGCATACCACTTACCTCTCTTTCCATCCGGGTCCTGTGTTAGAATGTCTTTCACAACTAAATTTGGGACAAAGGCAATGATGTGTGAGTGCAAGATGTATACTCTGAAGTCTTTTAAAGCCTTAACCAAAGCAAAGGCTTGCTTTTCCATAATGTTATACTTCAAAGGGGCATCTATCAAAGATTTGCTAAAGAATGCTATAGGCTGCTCTTGTCCTTGTGGATTTTTCTGTAAAAGGACAACAACTATTGTATATTCTGATGCAAATGAAAAAATATAAAAATCTTTTGAAAAATCAGGACTGATTAGAACCAGTGTTTTGGTTAATGCTTGTTTCACTAGCTCAAAGGACTTATTTGCTTCCAAGGTCCATTTTATCCCTTGCTCCTTTACTAGCATGTTTGTAATGTTTCTAAGGAGATCATCCAAGTTGGGTATGAACCTTCTTAGGAAATTAATCTTTCCAATGAAAGATTGCAGTTCCTTGATGTTTTGAGGATGAGAGATTTGTAATATGGCATCAATCCTCTTAGGATCTATCTTAATACCCTCTTCTAAAATAATGTGTCCAACAAGTTTACCTTCTTGGAGACTGAATAGTGTTTTCTTAGGGTTTAAAGATATCCAAAACTTTCTGCATCTCTCGAAAACTGTTCTCAAATGTGCTAAGTGATCTTCATCTTTTTTTAAAAGAATAGTGACATCATCCAGGTAAATAATGATGAAGTAGCCCAATTCTTCCTAGAATGCTATGTCCATGGCTCTTTGGAATGTTGCACCAGTATTCATTAGACGAAAGGGCATTTTCACATACATGAAAGTGCCCCAAGGTGTAGTAAGAGCTGTCTTTAACTGATCATCACGATGAACTAAAATTTGATTGTATCCTGAATAGCCATCAAGCAAAGAAATTCTTTTTGAACCAACTACACTTTGTAAAATATGGTCCATCTTAGGTAAAGGGTAGTTGTCCTTGAGTGAAGCTTTTTTTAAGTCTCTAAAGTCTATACAAAGCCTAATCTCTCCTGTTTTCTTCCTAACTGATACCAAATTAGACACCCACTAAGAATATCTAATAGGGACAATAATACCAGCTTCGTACATTTTCTTGATTTCCTTCTCAACCAAAGGCAGCTGAACAGGGTTTATTCTGCACAGTTTATGTTTAAATGGCTTTTGGTTTTCCTTGAGAGGAATTTTGTGCTGAATTATTTCAGTGTCATAGGATTTTAGATCTTCGTAACTCCACACAAAAACATCAGAAAATTCTTTAAACAACTCTATGTATTTGAGTTTAATGTGAGCTAGTAGAGTCTTGGAAAATTTTATCATCATTGGTTTTAGTTCACTCCCTATATTTCACTCCTCAACTTTAGTCTCTATAGGTTCCAATTTTGGCTTCTTGGCCACATTGTTGAAATCAAACAACTCTTCTAAAGGCATGTTACACCATTTTTTTGGTCATCTAACCTATTATTATTAGATGAACCCAAGTACACCATGTAAGACCAATTTTACCCCAAGTAAAATTGCTTTCACCATATAAAATAACCTATTTGGTCATATTTAACCCAAAACAAAGAAATTAATTAAATAAATCCTTATTTATTTAATTATTTCCTAAGAACAAGTTATTTAAATCATTATTTAAATATCCTATTTAGTTAAATTTGACTAAATCATACATAAATAATTAAATAAACCATTATTTATTTAATTATATTCCCATCATTCCCCTAAATTGATAAATAAATCATTTATTTATTTATTATTTATAAATAAAGGAATTGACCCAAGTCAAGAATCCTTTTCCCTCCAACAAATATAATAAAATATTCCTAAAGGGTGCTTCTAGAATTCTATTAATAATATTTTATTCATGCACCAAGTTCTAGACCGCCCCAATATTTTGTTATAAATAGAAGGGTTTTCCCCATTCATTAGTCACCTTCATTGCATTAGATCACTCTGGATCTTCTCTTGGTCACCATTTTCCATTTTGTTTTGTGAACTCCCATTGAGTTCCATGTTTGCTTTTCCATATCCATAAGAGAGAGAAATGTTAGATCTGAAACACTGAGGACTTCCAAGGACCCATCCCACTGAGGAGAACCGGAAAACACCTTTCTTGTTTTCCTCTCAGGTGCCCCATTCTTTAATATAATATAAGATTCTTTTTAAATATATTGTTCTTGTCTTGTCCATTGGATGCATGGAGCCATTTTACATTTTATCCGCTTAATGTCTCGTGTGCTTAGATCTAACTTTATGCATCAAACTTAAAGATATTTTACAGCCTTTATTGATGTTAGGGCTACTTGGTATGCATAGCTAAAGTGATCTTTTACGATGAAAGAATCATACTAATAATTGGCGACTCCACATGGGTTTTCTTTTGCGACCGTTGTCGTTTTATCTATTCCTGCATATCCAGTTGTTTCAGACCCTAGGGTTTCTCTTCCATTTTTTGTTTTTCCTATTTTTATGGTGATTCTCACCCCTCAAACCCTTAAACAGTCAAATTTTTAACGTCCGTGTGTTTATGGCCTTATTGCGCAGGTGACAGACATCAGCCGCAACTGAGACGACAAAATTTTTCTGAAATCTGCCACCTAGAGAGACAGATCTGCAAGTCACACTTATCGGCCCAAAAAGTGCGAACTAAGCCTCAAGACGCATTATTCTTCCCCAAACCTACATCCTGGACTGAAAACAAGTCAGAACCTGCGACCTGCACTTTTTCTGCAAATTTTTCAGCACTTTTTCTGGGTTTGTCTGAAGCTTCTGTCAAGGTTTTCTAGCCTCTGTCTCTACCCGTTTGGACCTGTTTCTGATCTGCTTCACTCACCTAAGAGAGAATCTTGCCCCTTAGGGCTCTAGTACCCTCAGAAGTCTGAATTTATAGAGTTTCAGCCCTATTTTTCTCAGATCTGATACCTCTTTTTTCAGATCCCTTTAGATCGGCTCTTTCCCCTCTCAAAACACCTCATATCGTTTTTCTTGGGCTCATTGCTAAGGCCACTACCTTGCCCCTTCTATTTTTAGTTGATCTCCTCCGCTTTCACAGCAACCTTGCCTCTGACTCTTTGTTGTTGTCTGCACCACTTTTCAGCAGACTTACCCTTTAGATCCCAGTCCCTCCGGACCTTAGATCTATTGGCCTCTTGTTAGCGTGCTTCGCCTAGTTTTTCCCTCTTATCGACTAGTTTTGAGAGACTCGCCTCCTTGGGTTAGCTAGTTGCCTTTTTAGTTGTTAATTTTCTTTTCTTTTAGTCTTATTTACTGCAGCCATCTTTTTCATTACGCAGCACACTTTTTCTTTTACTCTCAGAATGTCTGGGTTTAAACAATTAAAATTAATGCATGCCACACACTGACCCTAAGTGAAGAAGTGCCAGGTTAACACCACCTGGAAAAGACTCTAAAATCAATTGTCACCGCACCTTTTCTGCCCTTGACCTCACTTGATTTCATCCCTTCCTACCCTTGTCAGTTTTCTTCTTCCCGTCATCATTCCGCCCCCAAGGCGCCTTTCCCGGAGACTTCTTGGCCTTCACCCTAAGTTTATGCTTGGTCAACTTCCTCCTTCCTGTCATCATAGAGTAATTCCTCCCCCGAGTTCGCACTCCGATTCTTCCTCTGATTGTTCAGGTTCTCCCCCTAGTTCTGGTTCTCCCCCTTTCACTTTCACCATGTCTACTTCAGGGCCTACTACCAGCAGCAACCCCAGTACTACCGCTGAGTCTGTTTCTAGTGGAACCACCGCGGGACCTACCTCGACTGCCCCATTACTCCCTTATATGGCTGACCTTAGTCTCCCCAACTTCAATCAGCTGATTAACGACCCTATCCGCCATGATGTTAGTTGGCCTGCTATGCCAACCAAGCTCCCCTCCGACATTCCCAAGCTCGAATGCCTTGCTAGTGAGGATCCCTCCAACCATATCTAATCCTTCCATATGTGGTGTTCCTCCAATTCCATCACCAATGACTCCATCCGTCTTCGACTATTCCAACGCACGCTTACCGGTGAAGCTTCTAAATGGTATCTTGACCAAGCCACCTCTTCCCATACCACCTTTGTGACCATTGCCCAGGCCTTTCTATCTTATTTCCAGCTCCCCCTTCGATATGAAACTGGTACTGAACTCTTAACATCTTTCTAGCAATCCTCCTCCACCCGCCTTTCTGCTCATGTCCAATAATGGCGGCGAAGACGGAGCTTGTGTCGCGCTCCCCCCTTTGAATATCAGGTTTACATGGACTGGTTCCTTCACTCTCTCCTACCTCCCATAGGAAAAGATGTCGTGTCCCATTTTCCCCAAACTGAAGAAGCCGCCCTCCAAATAGCCTTAAAGTATGAACTTATCTACTCCCAATCTGGTTATGTTTATACCGTCCTTCCTGACCTTCCTAAACCCGGTGGCCCTAATGCCTCGGGGGCATCTCATTCTGCAGACGGTATCATTGGAGCTTTGTCGCATACCTCTGCCCAACCTCCTTCGGGCCTGGTTTTACCCCAGGGGCTAGCCCCTCCAGCATTTTTTCCCCACCAGGTAGCATGTATTCAGGCTATGGCATGCCTCCTCCTTTTGCCCACCCTCCTACTTACCTCACTGCTATCCACCCTACTCCTTATCCATATCCACAACCTGGTGTCCTAGCTCCTCCAGCATTTGGACCTCCCACTCCCTTGCCTTTTCCACCCCTGCAACCGCAATTACTACCCCCTCCAGGACAAGTATTTTCACCATAGGGGGCACCTAATTTTCCTCCTTCTCAAAGAAGGAGATGAGGAAACCAATCCGCTTCTAGTAATCGTGGACCCAATCCTGACTCTACCACTTCCAACCAGCCACTGAGACCTTAGCCCAATGCAGACAGGCCACTTCGCACCAATAAGCCCTATTCATGTTGTGGTTTCTATGGTCACTACACTCACGATTTTCCCTTATTACCAAAAATGGAGTAGCTGTGGGATTCTTAGGCTACCGTACGGGGAAAACACTCCTCCCCTAATGCCCCTCCCACCCCCATCACTTCTCAACCTGCTGTGTTTACCGATCCTTTCCTGCAAAAAGGATTCGTGGCCACTCAACCACCTCACGCCCCGGTAACCACTCAACCTTCCCCTTCTGGTTCCTCTAATTACCAGATTCTCATGATGACCTCCGACCCTCCTCTCACCGTCGAACTGAACCTTCAAACTCGGTCCCATCAGTATTCCATACCTCCCGTTCAGTCCGTCTCCGAGTCCCCATCGTCAAGTTCTATAGAGCCTCTTGCGACACCCAATGGTTCCTTACAACTCCCTTTGCCCAAAGCCGAGATTCACCCCCCGCCTCCTAAGGAACCATTATGCCGAAATGCTGCCTCTGGTCGGGCTGCCCATTCATACAGCATAGTAGATGATCTAGCCCAATCTCCTGCTGCCATTTCAACACTAGAACTACTCCAGTTGTGTTTTTCTCAAAACAAGGCTCTACTATCTGCCGCGGGCGCTGTAGATCCTGATGATGACCAATTGATTATTTTCAACGCCCGTCATTTAGACCATCCCCCTCTCCCTCCTTCAGTTGCTTTCCAAATCCCAGTCACAATCCGAAATGCCCACGTTGCTCGGTGTATTATTGATGAGGGGGCATCTACCTGCGTAATGTCCGCTTCGGTTTGGAAACAACTTGGATCTCCCGAACTAGCCCCTTCCACGATCACCCTTCATGCATGGATGGCCATGCCTCCTAGCCCATTGGCCTCTTCCATAACTGTCCCATCACCCTTGCCGGTAAGACTATCTCTGTCAACATTGAAGTTATAAACACCCCTTTTGAATACAACATTCTTTTGGGGCATATTTACACCTATGCCATGTCTGTCGTCCCCTCTGCAGTCCACCGCAAGATGTTTTTTCCTCATAATTAAAAGATTGTCACCATTGACCAGATGACTTACCACGAACCCAGATCTCAGACCTCCCCTAAGTCCACCATCTCTACTGTCACCAACAAGAAAACTGTTGATTCTTTGACTAGTGTTTCCCCTGGCATATACAAAGACTCTTCCTTGCTTGGCCCCTTTTTCGACTCCCCTCCCGTTTCTGATCCTAACTTGGCGAACGTCTGCATGATGCAATCATCTCAGGCTACCCTTACCGAAACCCACTTTGGCTAGTCAACAACATCAACCCCCATCTGCTCCTAGCCCTTCACTCCCGTTAGCCACCCTTCTTCCTTCCGAATCTTCTTCTATCACCACTCCTCATAGGTCGCCTTCACCTAAAATCAACCCCCTTGACACCATTCCTCCTGGCCATTTCCATGCTAGTAAGATCCCTTTCTCACTCCCCCTCCTGGAGCTTATTCGGTCCCTACCTTGGCCACCCTATCCCTCCCCAACTTGACCTTAGGTATACCCGTCTAGTATCTCGACCCTCCAGCCACCACTCCACTAGGTCAACCTACACCATATATTACCTTGACCCCAGTTCAACCGATCCCCACGACTTCTCTTGCTACACCGGTACCTCAGTCACCCCAACACGCACCGCCTCCTGTTGCAACCGTTTCAAGGAACAATGGAAAAACTTGCAGGGGGCATCACATGACAAACCTACCCCACCCAACCCTGCCCCTCCTCGGCCTCCCAAGCATCCCATCCAGTGTGCTCTGTGTGATGTCGTTGGTCATGCCACTCATACCTATCTCGAATTACCACCTTTCAAGACCATGGTTAATGCAACATTTCCTGAATTCGACATTCTCGAAGTCCATGTCACCATACCAGATTCTATCCCAAAACTTAAGAACTTGTGCACCAATCACCCTTGTTCTTTGTGAAATTTCCATGGCCACTATACCCACCTTTTTCCCCGCCTTGTAGAGTATCGTGCTTCTTTAGCCACATACTGCCAATTCGAAGCCGCCCTCGCCCATAGTCCTTCTTCCCTCACTCTGGACCACCTGTCTACCACAATTACCATTCCTCCTCCTGATACTGAAATGACCAACAATTCCGCTACCACTTCCTACCTTTACTAATCACCGCGATCCTCGGATACCAACCCCTTAGTACCTTCCCCCGATGCTTCGTCTCATCCTTCTACCTCATCAACTCAACCTCTTCCATCCTCTCTTCCCATATTCCAGTCTGATGAAGACATCATGGAAGCCATGACTCAGCCATATTTCCCATGGGACGATATGCACCATCGTGCCTATTTCCTCCCATAGCAGTCCCATGACCAATATGCCCTCGAATCAAAAGACTTCCTTCCTGATAAAGTTGATTGGTTCAAAAACCCCATCCCTGCACCTGACACTTTCGAAGAAGGCAATATGGCTAATATTTCTCCCACTATCAAAATCGACATTTCTGAACATATCACCATGGCCGCCCAATGCACTCCGGAAGAAATTGAAGCCTACACAAAACTCTTCAAAGAATTCCGTGATGTTTTCACCTAGTCCTACTCAAAAATGCCCAGACTCGACCCTACCATCGTCGAACATCACATCGACACATGGCCTGATGCTGTTCTCGTTCGTCAAAAGTTGAGACCCATCCATCCTTCTAGATGTGATGCCATCAAAGCTGGAATCGACAAGCTCCGACAGGCTGGGTTCATTTACCCCATTGAGTATACCACTTGGGTGTCTAACCCAGTTCCCATCCTCAAAAAATAAGGCACCATTCGTGTTTGCACCGAATTTCACGATCTGAACAAAGCTTGTCCAAAATACAACTTCCCCACGAGATTCTCTCCTTTATGGATGGCTTCTCCGGTTACAACCAAATTGTTATCTGTCGTGCTGATCAACTTAAAACCGCGTTCACTATTCTGTGGGGCACTTTCGCATACCGAGTCATGCCATTTGGCCTTAAGAATGCCGGCGCCACCTTTCAATGAGCCATGTCGTATTGCTTCCATGACTTAACCCATATTATTCTTGCCTATTTATACGACCTTACAGCACATTCTAAACATCGGGCCCAACACCTTCATGACCTGTGTATGATTTTTCTCCGATGCCGCAAGTATAACATTTGCCTTAATCCTTTGAAATGTGTCTTCTGTGTTCCTGCCGGTCATCTCCTCGGCTTCATCGTGTCTAAAGATGGCATAACTCTTGACCCTTTGAAGGTTCAAGCCATTCTTGAACTTCCTCTGCCCCGTACCTTATGCCAGCTACAAAGACTCCAAGGCAAAGCTAATTTTCTTCGCCAATTCGTTCCCGACTATGCCACTATCGCACATGGCTTCCTTAGACTCCTTCGCTCTCACACCCCTTTCGTCTGGGATACATACGCTCAAGAGTATTTTGATGCCCTCAAGCATGCTCTCACATCCGCTCCCTTGATCCATTCCCCTGACTTTGACCGAGATTTCATTCCATACATCTCCGCTTCCACCTATTCGGTGGCTGGTTTCCTTATCCAAGAAGACGATAACGGTGTAGAACACGTGATCTATTATGTCAGTAAGAACCTTGCTAGTCCACCTATGTCCTACTCGCATGAAGAAAAATTAGCACTAGCTGTCGTCTTATCGGTCCAAAAATTGCGTCATTATATGCTCATGTGTTCCACCAAGGTTGTGACTGATTCCAACCCCATGGCTTTCCTCTTGAGTCGCCGCATCCTGAATGGGAAGTACGCCCGTTGGGTTGTTATTCTCCACGAATTCTACCTTGAGTTTGTCACCCCAAAAAGTAAGAAAGGTTTAGTCCTAGCTGAACTCATTTCTGATTTGCATACCCGGACGCAAGATACTCCCATTAATGATGCTCTTCCCGATGAACATTTGTTTGCCATCACTACTGACGATCCTTGGTATGGTGATATCCTTACTTACTTGCGAACCCAAAAGTTCACCCTTCACCTTGATCGTGATGCCTGACGACGTATCCGACACCAAGCCTCTCACTACCTTTTAATCGGCAATGAATTTTATCATCGTGGTGTAGATACTGTCCTTTGTCATTGCCTCACCCATGCTGAAGCCGGCAAGTCCTAAATGCCTGTCATAGCGGCGCTTGTGGTGGCCACCTCTCCGGCCTCGCCACCGCCCAAAAAATCATGCGTGTTGGGTATTTTTGGCCTTCTCTCTTCAGTGATTGCATTGAAGCAGTCAAACGCTGTTCCAACTGCCAGAATTTCGCCCCCAAGGCACGAGCTCCTCCCGCTCCTCTCCATCTTGTTGTCACAGCTGGTCCTTTTTGCAAATGGGCCATCGATTTTATAGAATGTCAACCCCCCTCTACTGGTAACCACAAATATATCATCATGGCGGTTGACTATTTCACTAAATGGGCTGAAGCTATGCCTACGTTCAACAATACGGCAACCACTACAGCCCTCTTTTTATTTAACCATGTCATTACTTGCTTCAGCATTCCAAAACAGTTAGTCTCAGACCATGGCCGACATTTCGAAGATCAGATTTGGCATGAGCTCTCCTCCCTATTGGGTTTTGAACACCAATATTCATCTTCCTACTACCCCCAAGGTAATGGTCAAGTTGAGGCGGTCAACAAAATCCTTAAGACCATGCTTCAACGCACGGTGAATAAACACAAAACCAATTGGAACCTCATTCTCTTCCTTGCTTTGTGGGCCTATCGTACTTATGTTAAAACCACTACTGGTTTCACTCCTTTCCACCTTATCTTTGGTGAGGAGGTCGTTTTACCAATCGAGTGTGAAATCCATTCCCTTCACTTGGCCGTTGAACTTCTCCCTGATACCCAACCTCTATAACAACGACTTATCATGCTTTAGCGTGCCTCTAAAGATCGTCGTGTTGCATTGCGAACTCTCGAAGAAGCCAAAAAATGCACCAAGGCTCAGTATGACCGAAAATTACACCCTTGCACCTTCCATGAAGGTGACCTTGTTCTAGTATACGACCAGGCCCATGATACCCTTGCACATGGGAAGTTCGACTCATTATGGCTCGGTCCCTACATCATCAGTAAAGATCTTGGGAAGGGAGCATATATTTTAGAGGAATTTTAAGGCCACCCCCTTCCTAATCCTCGCAATGCACTCTATCTTAAGAGATATTACCCTTAGCATTTCCCACTCGAAATGCACATTTTATATCCTTGTAGATAACCAGCATAGATTTGTTTTCATCATTCACGACTTCACCAAGACACATGTCGTCCATGAAGTTTTTCTTTCCCTCTTATCCAAACTCAGATTTCCTCACTTACAACCCTTTTTCTTTGGGGCACCACTTCACCTCCATATTGATTCTTGTTTGTATCGATTTTCGTCATGAGATACCATTTTGTACTCATGTTTTTTGGGTCCCCCTTGGACCTCTCATCTTTTCCTACTCGTTTATTTGGTCGTCACTCTACTATTTTCCCTCGTGCCTTAGTCGGGGTTCCCTTATTGCCCCACCTATGGTGGACATAATTCTATCGACATCAGCTCCTTCACTCCAGAAGTCAGGTCTAGGGGGCAGTATACCTTGATTCGAGCTCTTCCTAGCATGATTGCGATATATACACTTGATGGTCAAGTGACGCAACAACAGCTATTGGTGATTCCTGGGCATGTGTGAGATGTCTCAACCCTCATGAGGGGGTGGCCCTGTAGGTAGCCGCCCACATGCTTGGATGATTTCTTCATTTCCGCCCTTGAAGCAGCTCCTCTCATTTGATGATATCGGCCTCAACCGCTTGCGGCGTTTCTTCGATTTGCACGTATCAGTCAGATATTGCGAGCCCTTCCCCACGTGTAGGGGGCATTTGGGGGTATTTGTATCTCATGTACTACCATATTAATGTATAAGTCCTGGAGATTGTTCCAGGAATCACATGTATGTGGGATTCATCATGATATTTATCTGCGTCATTTTCACGCCAGCACATACTTCATTATCGCGTTCTGTGGTTTTCCGGGCGCTTTAGTATTTATACTTTGTCTCGGCAGGCATAGGTATGCCTCCCCTGCCGCCTTTAGCACAAGTACCACTTCATCCACTAGAGAATTGTTGCACCTGTAAGTCTCATCTCCTCAGGTTCTAGTCCTTTACCACATCAAACTACATTACACTTCTCTCTCTCACTTCTCTTTTGATATCTAGTGATTAAGTTCTTACAGCGTACTTCGGTCATACGATTTTCTCCTAACACTCGTACGTTGGGGGGAAATCTGTTACACCATTTTTTTGGTCATCTAACCTATTATTATTAGATGAACCCAAGTACAGCATCTAAGACCAATTTTACCCCAAGTAAAATTTCTTTCACCATATAAAATAACCTATTTGGTCATATTTAACCCAAAACAAAGAAATTAATTAAATAAACCCTTATTTATTTAATTATTTCCTAAGAACAAGTTATTTAAATCATTATTTAAATAATATTCTTAGTTAAATTTCACTAAATCATCCATAAATAATTAAATAAACCATTATTTATTTAATTATATTCCCATCATTCCCCTAAATTGATAAATAAATCATTTATTTATTTATTATTTATAAATAAAGGAATTGACCAAAGTCAAGAACCCTTTTCCCTCCAACAAATATAATAAAATATTCCTAAAAGGTGCTTCTAGAATTCGATTAATAATATTTTATTCATGCACCGAGTTCTAGACTGCCCCAATATTTTGTTATAAATAGGAGGGTTTTCCCCTTTCATTAGTCACCTCCATTGTTTAGGAGGGTTAAACCTAAACATTTTACTCTGCTTGAGTCAAAGGATTAAAGGTATTTGTAATTTCTGGTTATTTCGAGGCCTAGGCTCTCCATTACAGCTTTGGGCATTAAATTATTAGAGGCCCCAGAATTGTGAATAGCGTTGTGCAAAATATTGTCATGAACATTTAAACTTACATAAAAGGGAGGAACAAGTCCCTCTTGATACCTACCTTCAATCTTGGGACCAAAAATAAGCTCTGGTTGGTCATCGTTAAGATTGACAGTGTCATTATTCTCCTCTATGTTAAAAGCCTTCAAAATTTCATATCTATATGCAGCTAACTCAGTAAGGGGAATAGAGATTTTAATTCTTGAAATTTCTTACTCCAAAATGAAAGGGATTTGATTCTTTGAAATGTTTGTCTCAGCCTTATTAACTACCACACTGTCAGCAAAATCAGTTTCGTGACTTGTTCTATTTACATTTGACAAAATTTTCTTAACAAGAGTATTAGCTGAGATGATAACACTACTAAGGTTTGCACTTTATTTTGCATTGTTTTGAGTGCCTTTCTCTTTACCTTTATCAGAATTTCTAGCCACTATTTTGTTCTTTTGTTTGACAACTTTGGGTTTGTTTACAGTGTTATTTTGTGAAGATTTATCAGAGGTTTTGGTTTTGGGAGTTTCTTGATTGGTTTTACTTCGAAGGTCATACTCTTTTTGAAACTCTATGATGACATTTTCCATGTCTTGATAATAACTTTCATCCTCATCTCGTTTGTCATCATAGGGTTTGTAAAGACCTTGTTTTCTATCATAATGAGCCTCAAATTCATCATTATCTACTCCCAACATGTTGATATCATCTTCCTTTGTTTGCTCATCTATTTCTTCAACCTCACTCATATAGTTTTGATGAAAGCGAGGAGTGGTATGTTGATCATCTTCCCTTGGCCTATGTTGGGGTTGATTTCTTCTAAAATTCTGATTCTGGTTCTAGTTTCTATTTTGAGGAGCAGTTTGGTTTTGAGCTGCTTGTGCTCTCTCAAGGATGCTCATTTTATTCATCATCTCTTCCATCATTCTCTCCATCTTGGAGCTAGAAGTGGAAGGTGTAGATTCCTATTGAAAGGACACTTTTTTCTCATTTCTTATTATTGCTCTTTTCTCCATCAAGTTAACTTCCACAACAAAAGCTCATTTTTGCATATCCTCAAGGGTTAAAGAATCTCTCTCTCTCAGCTAATAGGCCATTTCAGGGTCAAACCCTTCAGAAAAAATGTTTAACGCTGATCTTTGTGGAGGTTTTAGATCTGGGGGAAGTGCATTATACACACTGTTAAATCTAGTGCAGTAAGCTTGTACACTTTCCCCAATGTTTCTGTGGAGATTTTTGTAATCAGAAAGTATTTTGAGAGGATTCTTCTTCACTTCCCATTTGTTTAAGAATTGCTGATGGAAAGCTTGGAGATCATTTATACTGTGAGGGGCTAAGCCTTTAAACCATTTTCTTACTTCTCCCCCCAAACTCTGAGCAAATAATCTAAGATTGACAGATTCATCATCAATTTCATTTTTGTCAAATTATTCATTCATCTTATCCACATGTTGTGATGCAGTAGTAGCATTACTAGCATCATATAATGGTATTTTGGACTGATAGTCCTGTGGGAGATTGATTAATGGTACAGGAAGGACTAAGGGAGGATACCATGCTGCCATGGTAGGAGGTGGGAGTGGATTAACAAGAGGAAAAGTGGGCTGAAGTGGAGTGGTTTGGACAGTCAATGTAGGATAATTAGATGTGGATGGACCAGGAATAGATTGTTGAGCTGATCTTGGATGAGAGACACCTAAATTGTGAAGGAAATATAAATCAGGTGGTGTTGTTTCTTTGCTACCAGGATGTTCACTTGTTTCAGGAGATGAAAGCGAGGACTCTAAATCTAGCTGATCTAAATAATCAAGCGACCTAGTTCTAAATGGATTTCTTAAGTCAAATTGTGATTGTTGTAGAGCTGCAAGATTTTCAGGAATTGAATTAGTTCCCAATGGTGATCTCAAAATAATTGAAGATTTAATCCTAGGATACCTCCTAAGAATACTTTCAGGGTTATCAACTATCTCAGGTGGGTCTGGGTCAGGATAGGCTCTAGTATGGATCTTTCTAGGAGCCACTATGCTGTGTTTTTCAGACCCAACTAAACAAGAAAATTTCAACCAGATATGTCAGTCTTTAAAAGGTTAACTGATCTAATTTTCATAAATTTTAATCCTATAGTCCTCTGACTGATTTTATATGATGTTACAATGATAATGGTTCTTCCCAGTGGAGTCACCAAGTGGAATTTTTTAGCTCTTTCGGAGGTAAAGGGTTTTATGGTCCACCATCATGTTTATTGAATACCAATCTGAAATATTTTTGGGTTTTCTGAGTTATTTTTCAGTCCTTATGGGTTCTAAGAGTGTCCTAAATATGTTTCAAAACTTAGCTACGGTTATGAGACAAAGACAGTCTACTCTTATGGCTAAGCAGCTAATCCACCAGGGTTAGATAAGCTCTTATGAGAATCCTAGGGTTTGCCTAGTTTGTCACTGATTCAAACAAATTTTACCATGATTACCATTGGTTTGGTAGTGCTTGAAGAGGCTGCTCTTTACTCACTACACAATGTTCTTGAATCAAAGGTTTCTTGAGGTCTTAAAGGTACCTAGGCCGAAAAAACACTAAAAATTCCTCAATGGAGTCGCCAAAAATGTTAGCTCCCTGTAATTTGCAAGATTGGCAAAGTCAAACTGCAGAGAGAACAATATTTCAACCACTTTTGGATTCTAGGATCTAGCCCTCCTGAATCCGGAGAGGGATCTCTCCAATAAGTGCAAAGATGGATTTATCCTTAAAGCTTTTGGGTAATGATGTTAAGCTAGTTATGTAGTCTGAGGGTTTTTGTTTATTTTGGATGGTAGATAATGATTATTATTTGAGTGGAAAGACCTAAATGGAAAGAGTTTCAAAGGTTTGAAGTTGCAAGCAATCAAAAGAAGATTTGGTTAAAAAGATAGATATAACGTTTTTTTTTAGTCCATTGGGCTATGGAGTCATAATAGGACTTTAATTGAGCAACAACATCAAGAGTGATCCGAGGGGCAAGTAATCTATATCCCAAGATCATTAAGATTAAAATGATGGAATGGAAACAATAAAAGTGTTGGAGGGGTGGAAACTGATAATAATTTCAACAAGGATTTATAGTCAGTCCAAACAAGAAAAACATCTTAACCAACTGTTTAAAACTAACCAAGAATGGGGCTCACCATAAATTCCTTGGGCAAGTTCATATTAAAGCAACTCCATAGAAAATAAATCCAGTAATCCACATAATTACCTTTATAAAGTATGAAAACACATAAGAGAAACAAAATGCAACTTAAGATCAGATAAGATACTTTTAAATCTAGTCTGCTTTCAGCATACACTTAGGGAAACTTTCAGAATCTACCATTGGAGAAAGAAGCTAGAAAACAGGGCACACCATCACTTTTCTAGTGTAACTTTAATAATAAAACCATGAAAATAACATTCAAGAATAATGTTTAAAGCAAGCAGTAGGATGAGGGAACGCCATCATTCCTAACTGCTTAAACTGTATTTAATCATTCTTAAATAAACAAATTAGAGGAAAACATTGAGATAAAGCGTATCAGTCAGAGAAGGGTATTGTAAACAGTAGGTCATAACTCTATGCTTGATGTTCTTTATCAGAGAATTAACGGAAAAAAGGGCATACAAAAAAGGAAAACAATTACACAGAAAGGAGAACTTCACCAATGATATAGACCAAGATCCCAAGAAACAACTTGTTATTGATGTCAAATCAGTTACATTCTTCAGGTCTAATGTTTCAGTTCAACAATCATCTTCACTTCTCAGCCTAACTATTCTATCACAAAGAGAGCTTCAAGAGTCTTTGAACACTATTTATAGGTAGAAATTTCGAGCACAAGTATATTTCAAAGTTCTGCAACCAACATTATTTCATCTCATACAGAAGTATTTATATAATAAATGAGGGGGTGGGATGGGATAAAAGATCTCCCAAGTTCAATTAATACAGATTAATAATTCTCAGCTTTTGAGGGGCTCTATGGAGAAGTTTACATATATTTTCTCTATACTAATTGTTTTACATTAAGATTTAAGCTCGGTGGGATGCTTTGTTGAATTTTAAGGCTCTGTGTCATCCTTTGCAAGAACTCTGCTAATATTTTATATTAGCTTCTTTGATTCTAAGTAACTATTCAGCGGTATTGGGGTAGATATGCTCTATTCTGATCATTACTCGGCCATCTATTGAATGTTTTGAGGCTATAGGTGGCATTGGGTAGCTGAGAGGAATCAATTAGCCTCTTATGTGGCAGTGAAGGCTCTCTGTCTGATAGATGTTTTTGATTTGCCTTTAGCTGTGTTTAATTTAATGGATTAGGCTTCTGATAGTGGATCTTAGCTGTAATCCATTAAACTTTGGAATTAACCTTTAATCTTTAGTTCTGCTATGGTTAGGTCTTCAACCCTGATACTCTTTGATTATTTATGCATTACTGTGTCTTGTTGATGTGGAGGTGCTACAGGGCTTTATAATTTTTATCAGTGCTCATGAGGCACTGATAAAACGTGGCGTCGAAACCTATGAATAGATACTCTTTAATAAACAAAGCCTGGAGGATCGTCATTCTCGGCTTTTACTCTTCTTTTAAAATCATATGAAAACCTTTAGAACCTGCAAAATATATAAAATAATTAATAAATCCTACATATTGTGTAAAACTGCTTAGGAGGCTATGGTTAGGAGCATGGCCATTGGATGAGGGCATCCAATAGTGGAGATTTGTTCGCGTGGGTCAAAAGGAGAGCAATGGGAGAAAATGGTGGAGGCTTTAAGTTAGGACCGTTGATCTTGCAGAGATCAATGGTTGGGAGCAAATGTAACAATAAAATGCGACGGAGTCACATTATAATAATACAGGCGAAAAATGCGAAGAAACAGGTTTAAAACCTTAATCAGCAGTGATAAAGGTTAAGAGGAAATTGGGGTTTCTGGAAAGGATCTGGGCTGTTGGATCAATTTGGACCCAGAGATAAACGATTGTGATTGCTCATTGAAGGCCCTTGGAAAAGGCGGAGGGTGATAATGTATGGCCAGATTAGATCAGAGCCGTTGATCTGCAAAGATCAATGGCAGGAAACGCATGCGATAAAACATGATAAAAAAAAGGGAAAGTTGTTTCAGGTGAGAAAACCATGGGTTTCACGTGGCCAAAAGAGGGATAGGTGGTTTCACCTTTTTTAACGCGATATGCATTAGAAGGTGACACATGGAATTTGAATACTTCCCATATCGTGTGATTTTGGAAAATTAACGCTCGTGCTTGAAGTTACGCGATATGGGACATCAGCGGTTAGATCTGGGGCCTCAGATGAATGGTGGGGAGTGAGTGCCATATTTATAAGATGAGCGGGTGAAACAAGGTGGGGGTAGAGAAAGGCGGTTTTAATCTAAGCCATTAGATATAAGATTTGGACGGCTGAGATCAAATCTGAAGGGAGGCAGGACCCACAGGGGTCGGGCCTATTAGAGTTAATATGGGCCATTAGATGTGCAGGATCAACGGCGGAGATTGTATCTGGGGATAAATGGAAAACATAAACGAGGCAGAGAAAGGGTGGATAAGGGTTGTTGATCTGTAGAGATCAACGGCCGAGTTTTGGCCAAAAACATTACGAAGTGGGGGGCATGAATTTAACTAAAGTCAGGAGGAAAGATCTGGACTATCCGATCTCGACACGTGGACAACCCAAATGGAATTGGAGCTTCACGATTGGCAGGGAAATGGACACGGGAGCACCGAAGCGATTGACTATGGGCCATCAATCTGCAGATTAGATCGATGGTGGAGGATGAATCGAGGAGTGACCAATCGGAGGGGGAGCGATAAAATATTACAATGCACCAATGGAAATCTCTGATGTGATACAATGCTGGCCATCGGTTTTGCCCAAGATCAATAGTGGAGAAGGGCTCTGACCAATGAAAAAGCGGGACCACATTATAATATAAAAAATCAAAATTTTATGGAAAAGAAAGGTTTATGGTGTCAGGAAGGATATATATATGAGGTTTGGTGCCCGTCTGCGGGGCCTGTGGATATGTGGAAAACAAAAAGGGACCGGGGCTTATATATGTATAAGGGCCAATCGGCATCGGAAGCACAGTGTGAGCTTTTCAATCTACCCATTAGAATTTCTCCGATGCGATATCGCGTGAATCATTGATCGGGTTTTAAGATCAATGGTGTTTATTAATAAAAAATATTTCACCAGCGCATTTAGTTAAAAACTTAGGAAAAAGGGGTTTTATGTATTTACAAAGGGAAAAATTGATCAGGAATGGTTTGTATAATGTGTTAAGAACTTGATTGCGGGCCCAAGGGTTATATGAAGCGGAAAAATGGCTAAGGCTTATAAACAATGGAGCCAATTGGCATTGCAAGTTTATGAAAAAAAAGTGTTGGGATCACGACAAATGCTCCAATGTGATAAGCACTTTTAGCCTCTAACTCTTGGTCTTTCCATGGAAAACAAGGGATCGGGAGTTATGTATAAGAGGGCCAATCGCATTGGAAGTTTTATAAAGGCCAAAATACTTGCGTTCTTCATTTTTTTCCAATGCAATAAGTGTTGAAAGGGTTTAGCACTTGGTTCTAGCGCCAGGGCATATCTGGGGAAGTGGTTTAGGTATTAGCCTAAAGGGGTTTAAGCCTTAATACAAAAAAGTGTATTTTTATGATTTTTTCAGGGTTTTCTGATGGATTTGGGGCTTTTGGAAAATTTTAAAAATGAGTTTTAAACCTTGTAAAAGGGATTTTGTGAAGGGGAAGGAGGAATACATGAAGAATAGAGGAATATCACAGGGGAAAAAAGGGAATAAAATGAAGGTTATTTTTGTGGGGAGGGAGGGGAAAAATGGAGTTTTGCATCAGTCTTTTCTTCATGGAAAATAACAGATTTTCAGAGTTTACAATGGAAACAACAGTGAAGATTTAAACAAAGGGCATGATGTCTTCTTGAGTCTTCAAGAGATAACATTTTTAGCAATAAAATTGTTTCTTGAAGGCTCAAAAAATGATTTAGCCACCTTTTGATATAACAAATTTTATAGGTGGCTAACAAAAGTGTTGATGTGACAGTGGCCTAGGATGATTTTGTGGGCCTAGCTCTTCTAGTTCCCACGAGCTCGCATAGTTACCAGGGTTTTGTGAATGGGATGGAGATGTTACAATAATGGCATTGTTTGAGGTCTGACTTGGTAATAGAAGAGATAAGGTGGAGCATGAGAGACGAGACCTCTGGAATATACAAAGAAGAATATTTTTTATTGGTCAGAACAGGTGATAAAGCCAAGGGAATGAAGTCCCAAGGAAAAGAGTGTAAGAGAGACTTATGAAATATCCTTTTTTTCACTGTCACGAGCTCAGGCACTATGCCTTGAATTTTCCATAGAATAAGGCAATCAATAAGGATCCTGCAGTTGCAGAAGCTGAAGCACTAGATTCACAATTCAAGCTTTATTTTTCTCCCGTTGCATGCATGAATAACGATGTAATTGGATTCACGTGGTATATATACATTGGTGCCTCATTCCAGATATTGTGGAACAAAGATATATTTAGTGACTTGGAGGAGAAGGACCTCCAACGGAACATAGAGTTTGGAGACGATGGGAGGTATAGTGCAACGGACATATGTACAATTACCTTTCTTAGCATGTTTGGATCCTGTATCAGAGTGGAATATGTTTTGTATGTTCCGGGACTAAGGAAGGATCTTGTCTCCATAGCGGTATTGGAAGAGCGTTGTTATGATGTGATGTTTAGAAAATGAAAGATGTTCCTTAGACACATCACCATGGGACATGTGAATCAGATCAGTGTAGGAGTCAAGAACCTATATGATCTGAATGTTTAGGATGCATCCAAATATTTGAGGAGAAAATTAGAGGTTAGGCTTGGTGGTTGAGAGTGAGCCTAAATTACCTTTCAAAATGCAGTCTCAAAAGTAGTTTGAGAAGGTTTTAGAGCAACCACAATTGGATAAGCAGAGAGAAGACTGAGTGGAGGCATCTACTAAAGTAGAGAACTCTAGCAGGGTAAAATTTATAACCATATGGGTAGAGGGATAACATGCAACCATACCTCGAAGTGACAGGTGGGGCGATGTGTAGATATAATCCCAAGAGAAGAAATTTGGGCATGATATAGTGAGATGGCTTCTCTCATGGATCAAAAATCACTACGAGGAGCCCAAAGTAAACAATAGAAGTAAGTATTAGTTACATTGATGCAGTTATATGTGAGGAAGAATGAATTAGAGTGACAGATGTTATATACTAGAGCAAAAATCATAGTTGGCAGAAATGCAGAGGCCACAAATTTAGAGTCAGTAGAAACACAAATATTTCAGTAGATAGTGAAGCAATTAGAATCATTCAGATACTCTAATGATAGATGCATCATACTGGTTCATTTTTTTTGGAGGCTATTCATTTTTAGGTGTTGCAGGAGAAAACAACACTAGAGAAGTGATGCATTTAGAACATTCCAAAGGTACTAGATTGAGATAGATTGAATTCCTTTATTTTTGAGATCGAGTGTTGAAATTTGAAACAAGAAATAGCGAAATTGGTATCCATAAATAAAATATAGAAAATGACACCCACAAGTGGCTACCATATGATGTTTTTGGTTTAATTTTCCCTTAATTAAATTGAAAGAAAAATTGTAATTTCATCTCATAACAACGCATGTTAGTTAACTGAGTAAGGTATAATTATTTAGCTTATAAAATTTGATTTAAAGGTATAATAGGATGCATGAAAATTGATTTTAAATTTTTAGGGGGTCTGGATATAGTAATTTGTAAGTTGTAACTAGTTAAGTCAATTAATTGAGTTAAAATTAGTTTAACTAGTTCTAACTGAGTGATGAGCTAGTGAGAGGTCAAGTGAATTAAATATAATTTAATTCAAACGTAGTGATCAATCGGTTAAGTAATAATTCAGTATAAATAGTTGTTGCATGTCAGGTCTAAGGAAGACCTAGTTGAGACTAAGGTTAAACGAAAGAGATCTATCAGTTGTACTATTAGAAAATTATAACAGTCATGTATGAGGTCATCAAGAAGGCCTTGAAGGATTGCGCAATAATTATTGGGTGTTTTCCTAATTAATAGGATCTGAATTAGCCCAATAATTCATAATAAAGGTAGGCCAGGGGGAGGAAATAAAAAGGTTAAATAATTGACTGATTTTGCTTAGATTTCAAGCAAGTTTCGAGCAAGATCGAAGTGAGAGAGTCAGTACGAAGTAGATATTTATCAATTGAGGAATATAATTGTATATTTTCATGATATTGAGCATATGAAATACAGATATAGAGGCATTTTGAGTAGTTTTTTTTCCCCATATACATATTTTTTTGTGCCATTGATTTCTCTCTCTTTCATGTTATGTGGTTGTGTGACCCTATTTCGTTTCCGCAAATTGTTTTAGTACATTTTAAGAACATATTGAATCATGTTGGTTAGATTTTCTACCTTTGTCCTTATTTATGGAAGATGAAGAACAATTATATGTGGAAATGGGAGGGGATGATACACCCTCAAATCCCAATTCTCAGATTTTGGGAATAATCCAAAACTTGTTGCAGGAACTAGTTCAACTTAGGACTAGCAATGAACAACTGCTACAAGAAATCCATGACCAAAAATGTATGATAAGGGAGTTAACATCAAAATCTAACCACAAATATGGAGAGCAGGAAAAACTGAAGCGAAAAGAGGTGGATACTAGTTGAGAGAAGTCTAAGAGTGTTGAAGATTCTGAAAAACAGACTGTAAGTCTAAGAAGAATAAGAAGATGTTGTAGGGAGAATTTATAAAGATAAAACATCCTACTTTTGATGGGTAAAATGAGGAGGATGTGAAGGCCTCGCTCCTAAATAGATCAAGTATTTTCAGGTGTACGAATATGAAAGTAACGTGAAGGCCAAGTTAGTTTTTTATAAATTTCATGAAAAAGATACTTTGCGGTGGGAGGAGACCAAAATTATACAATCATTGGATGAAAATATTGTCTCTTGGGAGGAGTTATAGTAAAAGTTTATGTCACAACACCTAAGGGAAAGGTACTATGATGGCCCTGCAAAATATTTCCATGAACTAAGATTGGGCCAGCTCACTATAGATGATTTTGTGACAAAGTTCACAAAATTACTAAGGTATGTGCCTTACATTCAAGAGGAGAAACCTAAAGTAAAATTATTTATAAATTATCTTCCAGCAATGTATAAGTAACGAATCAAATTCAAAAATCCAAGGACAAAGGATGAAGCTTTAAGGAAGGCTAGACTTTGGTACCAACAGTTTAAGATTCAAAGTGAGAATTCAAGAACATGTCCAAACAAGGATAATGGTAAGGCTAAAATTAAGGAAAAATAAAGAAGCCTACCTATTTGAAATTTTTTGGAAAGTATCATTACATAAAGGAATATAACAAGGGAGCTACAAATAAACTAGCTCAATCCCATAACATATTTAAACCCATGGAAGTGAATAGAAAGAAAGGACCGAGTGGCAAAGAAAAGGAACCAATGAGTTGTTGGGGTTTCGGTGAACCATACCTGCTTCGAGAGTGTCGACATAATCCTTGGTCAATTCAGAACATTCACACAATCCAAGAAGTCACTACGGTGAATCAAGTGGTGAGAAGCATTCCAAGAATGAGCGTAACATTGGAGGATCGGGAGGATGAACATCAATCAATGATGATTGAAATTGAAGGTATTATTCACAACCAGCATATATTTGTTTTAATTTACATGGGAGCTAGCTTAATTTATGTTAGCCCACAAATTGTGGAAGTGTAAATTGCAGTCATAAAAGTTTCAAAATTCCTGGTTGGTACATTTTTATACTAGCACCAATTGAAACCTAACACATATATTAAAACAATGCACTGTGAATTTGAATGGGTATTCCACAGATTTCAAATTAACTATCCTTCCGTTGGGGTCATATGACATAATAATTGGCATGGATTCGTTAGTACAACATAATGTTTTCATAAATTGTGTAGAAAATATGGTGAACTACATTAATTTGTAGGGGAAAATAGTGATGATTAAGGGAAAACCAAAAAAAAATTTGTCTGAAAAATCACTGCACAATAGTTAAAAATGACACCAAGAAAAGGTTGTCAAATTTATATCTTTCATGTAGAAGAGAAAAAAAAAACATATAGGAAACACTACCTTATAAAATCTTCCATCAATCAGATATTTCCACAATCTCTTTCCTGAGGAAATTCCTAAGGTAACCCCTCATAAAGACATATTTCTCTATTGAGTTAGTGACATCAGCTACTCTAGTATTGAATACCCCATATAGGAGTACACCAAAATTGTTAGAATTAAAACTATAATTGTAGGAGATGTTAAAAAAAGGCTATATCAGACCAATTGAGTCCCCGTGGGGAACTATGGTGTTATTCGTCAAGAAAAAAAATGGGACTTTCAAAATGTTCATTGAATATGGACAACTGAATAAGTTGAATGTAAAAAACATATATTTGGTAGCGTTGATTGATGATTTGTTTGACCAAGCTAAGGGAGGAATGATCTTTTCAATGATTTATCTATGAACCAGTTACCATCAAATTTGTATAAAAGATGAAGACATCCATAAAGAAACTTTTAAAATAAGATATGGGAATTATGAGTTTCTTGTATTTCCTTTTGGTCTCATGAATTCACCTGCCACCTTCATGCGTCTCATGAATAGTGTCCGCCACAAATATCTTGAAAAATTCGTGTTATTTTTCATAGATTAAATCCTCGTATATTCTAGGAATGACGAGGAAAACTAGGAACATCTCATATTAGTGCTGCAAACATTAAGGGAACACTCAATTTATTCAAAATTCAAGAAGTGTGAGTTTTATAAGCATAAAATTTAGTATTTGTGATATATTATTTCTAAATAAGGATTATTGGTAGACCCCGAGAAAGCTCAAGAAATTATAAATTGACTTGTACCAAAGGATGTACAAGCTATTCAATCATTCATGTCCATTGTTGACTACTATCGCAGATTTGTGGAGGTATTTTCAAAATTAGCCCACCCCATTACCTCTTTCTAGAAGAAGGGATTAAAATTTGAATGGCCAGCTATGTGTCGAGAAAGCTTTGATAAATTAAAAAAAAAATGACCATAGCCCCCATTTTAAATATTGTAGATCCAAACAAGGAATTTACTGTGTCCACTGATGCTTGTCTAGAAGGGGCAGGAGGAGTATTACTGCAAGATAATGCTGTCATAACTTAAGTATTAAGAAAATTGAAAAAACATGAGAAAAACTATGCAAGATATGACTTAGACTTAGATTTTGTCATATGTGCCTTGAAGACGTCGAGGAATTACATTTTGGGAAAGAATTTTGCATTAATTCCTGATCACATTAATTTGAAATATTTCTTTAGCGAGCCATATTTAAATGTAAGAAAATTCACGTGGTTAGCTTCCCTTAATGAATTTTAATTTGATATAAATAATATCAGCGAAAAGGAAAATAAAATTACCGATGCATTAAGTAGGGATGCCCACTCCTTGATAACTAACATTAGTAGCAGCTTGAAGATAGATTTTTAAAAGAAAGTGAAAAAATCCCTACAATAAGAATCACAGTATTGGTAAATGTAGCTGAAAATAAAACTTACAAGAATTACTCAGTATGCCATAAACCAAAAGGGGTTCATTATATATCAGCATAGGTTGTATGTTCCTAATGTACTTGCCTTGAAACATATGATTTTAGACGAATACCACAAGAGACAATACGCTGGCCATCGAGGTTACAAGAAAATTTTAACAACATTAACGAAAAACTTGTTATGGCCAGGCATGAAGAAGGAAGTAGCAGATTACTTGGAATATTCATAGAGTATCAACAAGTAAAAGTGGAAAATCAGCACCCGACAGGATTATTGAACCCATTGGAAATTCTGGAATGGAAATGGGAGGTGATCTCTATGGATTTTATAAATGGTTTACCCAGGACAAAATACCAGCATGAATCCATTATGGTAGTGGTAGACACACTGACTAAAGTTGCACATTTTATTCTAGTACAATCTATCTTTGAAACAACATAGGTGGCTAACATTTTCATGAAAGAAAATTTCTAGCTTCATGGAGTACCAAAAATGATATTCTTTGACATAGATGCAAAATTACTTCTAATTTCTGGAAAATTATCTTCCAAAGAATGGGGACCAAGCTAAACTTCAGTACCTCATACCATCCTCAAATAGGTGGCTAGACTAGAATGACAAATCATATTCTGCATGTGTAACGTCTCCTACTCTCCCTACGAAATTTTGTTTTTTTTCTGCATTTTCAGTTACAATAATGATTCCGCCAAGAAGTATAGTATTCTTTTTCTCTACTGGTTATGTATGTAATTACTATCTTGTTATATCATATTTCTTTCTCCAATATGATTATTGTGTATACATATATCAATATGTCTATAGTCAATGCTCATTCGTTTTTATTACCAAACTTATTGGTATGAAGAGTCTTTGTATCACAACCCCCAATATATTTTCACACCCTAACTTACTTCCCATGAAATGTTGTTCTATAGACATACATCTCATGCTCAATGTGATATAATTTAATCATTTAGCACTTGCACTTATTATTAAGTATATAATGGTGTTTTTAATTTTTCACGTCGGCCATGAGCATATCTCGAATTATAATGAGCAACGAAATTCTCATGCCATAAATCTATTGTCCTATACCCAATATATATGAACGTTGGCTTGATTTTATTCACATTGCGATCTATCCATACATATGTCGACTTTATGACTAGTTCCATAACTTTGTAGCCAATGGTTTAAAATTCATAATGTATATGCTAGTGTCATCGAATATACATCTGGTACATGTTATTTATGTTGAAATTTATGTAAAGATGGACACCTTTACTACAGAGTACGTGTACTGCATTCTTGTGAAGGCGATTTATTGTGTTTCGGGAACTGAAACATTGTATCAATCTCCACGTAAATTTATGAAAGGCTCTCTGTTAATTTGTATTTTCATTGTGTTGGATTTTATTTCGTTCATGCTCAAGTAGTAGAGACCCATGTTTGCAATTGTAGTTGCCACGCCAGACTACTCTGGTAACTATGCAACCCACGCAACACGAGCAGAGGTACAGTGATATTGATGGCATATATTGTCAATTTAATGTTGAATGACTATGTTTTAAATACCAATTCTGTCCATTCGATCCGTGTATTCATCCTGGATTCTTTGCCACTTGGACAACAGAGATTTCTCTATCCCATTAGGGTTTCGTTGTTGTGGGTTTTTGGAGGCATTTGCATAAATCTTGAGCTCCTATTCGGGACTCTTCTTTCATTCCTAATTTTTTTTGCTCTACTCTCGGTGCTGAGCCTCTGCATGCTAAAGAAGCGAGGCATTATCTATTCCAAGCTATGCAAACGTATTCATCTCTCATCGCCTCCTAAGGCAGGTATGACCATATGAGCACTATGCTAGTTTCACTTGTGAAGCTTTTATGATTAATTTGTATGTTAATACATTCAAGTTATAGGGCGAGACCTGAGTTTTGAGTTACGCCCTTTCTCTCTATGGTCTCGTTACTATCGAGAACTCATGGTGTTGTATTTTCTTGATTTTATCTGTTTGCCCAAATCTCTCACAATGATTCTCTGGTCTAGTATAGAATTTTCATTTCCTAGCGATGATATTTAACACTCTTATTCTCTCATTCTTGTTAGGATTTACTCCTTTTCATCATTAGGGACTTGGATAAGGTCGTATTTTTCATTCGACGAACTATTCTGGTTCGTAGTGGCTAATTTCTCCTCGGTACCATTGTATTACTGGAACAACATTATTCTGGAGTTTTCATTTTCGTGTTGGGAAGATTTTTGACAATATCATGTGTTCTCCATACACGTCGTATTTTATGAGAACCCCTTCTGTTCTCAAGGTAGTCAAATTTTTTTTTATGTTCCTCTCGCATAATTTGTGTTTCGAGTATTCCACTATCATCTTGTAGTAACGATATCTCCTCGTTTGATTGCAGGTAAGCTCGAATAACTTCGAGAGTTTCTATTCAGTGATATCGGTTGGATTTGAGAATTTCTTCGACTTGATATTGGTTTTAAACTGGGATTTCAGGTCGATATCGACGCCTCCTCAATCGGCGTGAGACCATGCTCTTCCATTATTAGTATCCCAAACTTTGCTCAGATAATTCAAGTTTTCTTTCTGTTGTAGCAGAGTTGTTATTGTAGTAATCCTTTGCGCCAGAAAATAGGACTGTTAACAATTCTCTGCAGTGATGACATTCCCTGAAGGGTTAAATTCTGTAGTATTATTATTTCCCTTTGAAGGTTTAATTTCATATGGCTCAGAAATTGATTATGTATATATTTAACTAAATACTATTCGCCTATGTTACTCCTGTCAAATCAATGATATTCTCGAATGGGTCTTACTTTATCATGTTCATATAAATACTCATATGAATCATTTCTTCCAAAAATCTATTTGTATAAGTTAGACTGGAAAATCTTATAAGATCGCTAGTTTTATTTCATTTTCTTCTATTCCTTTGTATTGTACCAACATAATGCATGTAAATCTCTATTTTTTATTTGAGTGTTCAAGTCAAATCCTTTCGGTGCATGATAAGTGTCCACGCCCACAGAGTCTATAAACTCCTGTACATTGTATAACACCGTAGTGGACTCTATATATGTTCCTTAGTTAAGGTTTGATAATAATATTCACTTCTATTATTCATAATATTTCTGCAACTATACATTTATAAATTTTTCCTAGTTTAACACCTATTTTGTTAAGTAAATACTTTTGACTAGAATCTTATACTTTCACAGCTTTTATAGTTGCATGCATTATATAGAATTCACATGCTCATTTTATTTTCCCATTAGTGTTCTGTGTGGAACATTCCTTGCTGAAGGATGTTAATCACATGCCAGTTATATATATATATATATATATATATATATATATATATATATATATATATATGTTCTCATACAACAATTTTTTGCAGATTTGCTAATTATGGTTAGCTAGGTCTCTTTACCTAGCTGCAATTATATAAAACACTAAACCTATATTCTTACAATATGTCATTGTTGTAGAATGCAACTTATAGATAAAAATGTATTGCTATTTTTGGGAACATACAGGTCTTTACTTTACTTAGTATATTTAACCACTTACCACTCACATCTTTCAAATGATCTTCAGTGTTCACTGTTTTAAATCATATTGTTAACAGAAGCAGATTAAAGTTACATAATTATGAATTATGAGGTAACATAAATCTCCGGATTTAAACCAAAGGCTGGTTTAGAGCTTCTGGATGATTTTTCCTCATTTATCTAGTTCCTACAACCATGCAGAACTGAGAGGGTTGAATCCCTTCTTAACTTTGTAAATGTATGGAACAATGTTATAACCAGAAAACAAAATATACATAGATAACTACAGTCATACACAACACAATTAAATTTTCAATTGTTCATAATTACTGTGAGCATACCACTTTGGTACTTGACCAATCCTCCCAACCGTAGAGTCCCTCTATCTCCAGAACTCACCCCCGAGTTGAGATCACTTCGTAGAATAGACCAACCTCTGATATGCTCGGGAATAGCTTATTTAAGTTTTTTCTCCCCAAAGTCTGTTTCTAATTATGCGTTCAGAATATCAGGATGCTTTTCTTCCTATTTTCCTAGGCTTCCCTATTTAGGGACTTTTAAAGCTGCTTTCTGCTTTTCTCAGCTTTTTACCTCTTCCCAAGTACTCTCCACATCATTGGGGAAACTAGATTTTCCTCAAAATATAATTTGGAAACAATTTCTTTCAAGGATTTTTGAAAGATTTTTTGGGAAAGTATTTGCCATTATCCATCCTCATAGATTTAACAAGTGATCTCATCATTCTCATTTTGGTCAATCTGCATAGAATTATTTTATTAATTTTTTCCCAAAATGAAAAATTTAATTACATCGAAAAATTATACTTATCCATTTGGGGTCCACTCCCCTTAGGATTAAGGTTCGAATGTCTAGCTTTGAAGGAAACATAAACTAGGGGTGTTACATATTCCCCCTTTGAAAGCAAAGCCCATCCTCTGTGTTGGTATTTAACTACTAGAGTTCATTTTTTTTCCAAACAAAAATGGATATTTTTCCATCATTTCAGCTTCTCTTTCCCAGGTAGCTTCTTCAGTAGTAAAGTGCTTCCACTGCACCTTTACCTTTGCTACCATCCGATTCCTCAATTCAATTTCTTCTCGCTCCAATATTTGAAGCGGTTCTGGAAGGAACTCCCCTTCTGGTTCCACCTGTATCACATTCTAATCAACTATGTGAGAAGCATCATGTACATACCTTTCTAATAATGAAACATGAAACACATCATGAACTCTAACATGGGGTGGTAAAGCCAGCTTGTAAGCCACTGGTCCCACCCTTTCTAACACTTCAAAAGGACCACAATATCTAGGAGCTATTTTTGCACAACTTCCAGTATAAAGGGTGCTCTTTTTGGGTTTAATACGTAAGTACACATGCTCCCCCGCTTTGAATTCTCGATGTGTCCTTTTCTTGTCAGCATATTTTTTCTGGCGATCCTGTGTTGTCTTGATGTTCCTTTGTATTTGTTTAACAATTATTTCCATCTCTTGTAAAGCATCTAGTACCAACATTAGCTTATCCTCAGGTTGGCTCCAACTCAAAGGTGTACGACATTTCCTTCCATAGAGTGCCTCAAATGGACTCATTTTGATGGAGGATTGATAGCTTTTATTCTAAGAAAATTAAGATAAATGCAAGTAGTCTTCCCATTTTGACGGTCTATCCATCACATACATTCTCAGCATATCCTCCAAAATCTAATTCATTCTCTCTGTCTGACCATCGGTCTGAGGGTGATAGGCAGTACTAAAATTCAACTTAGTGCCCATACCTCCAAATAGACCTTTCCAAAAGGCTGTTGTGAACTTAGCATCTTTGTCTGAAACAATCACCTTTGGGACCCCATGTAATCTTACTATCTCCTTCAGAAACCCATCTGCTACTTGGGTTGTCCCGAAAGTAGATTTCACTGGTATGAAGTGTGCAGCTTTGGTTAAAGTGTCTACTACTACCATCACTGAATCGTGTTGGTACTTGGTTTTGGGTGATCCTGTTATGAAATCCATAGAAACAGTATCCCATTTCCATTCTGCAATCGGCAAAGGATTTAAAAGACCAGCAGGATGCTGATGTTCAACTTTAACTAGTTGACATTCCATGCATCCGGCTAAATATTCTGCTACATCTCTTTTCATTCCTAGCCAAAACAATTTTTTTTTCAAAGATGTTAACATTTTCTGATACCCAGGATGCCCTGCATACGGCTGTTTGTGATATTCACCTAGGATCTCCCTTTTTAAAGACTCTACATTGGGAACATATAATATGTTTTTGTAGTAGATCAATCCTTTCTGGTTTTGAGTATATTCAGCCATCTCCTTCTTTAGTATTTTTACTTGTAGTGTTTCATATTTTGGATCCTGGTCCACTGCCTTTTTCACTAGTTCTTCTAAATCAAAATTAGCACTGCTTCCAATACTATTTATATTTTGGCAAGAATTTCTGCTCAAAGAATCCACAACTTTATTTTCTTTTCCTTTGATATGTTTTATGTCCATATCAAATTCACTTAGAAAAGATAGCCATCTGGCTTGTCTAGCATTCAAATTAGTTTGGGAAAAGAATTATTTAAGACTAATATGATCAGTCATCAATGTAATTTTTTTCCCAAGAAGATAGTGTCGCCACATCTTCAAGGCATGAATAACAACAGTCAACTCCAAATCATATGCACTATAGTTTTGTTCATGTGTCTTCAGTTTCCTAGATTCATATGCAATAACTGAATTTTCTTGCAAAAGGACTCCTCCCAACCCCTCTCTACAAGCATCTGTACATACAACAAATTATTTATCAGGATCTGCAATTTTCAATATAGGGGCTGTGGTGAGTTTTAATTTTAACTGTTCAAAACTGTTTTGGCACTTTTCAGTCCACTCAAATTTGACCCCCTTTCTTTGTAGCGAGGTTATGGGATATGCTATGGCAGAAAATCTCTCCAAAAATCTGCGATAATAACCTACAATCCCCATAAATGACCTCATTGCTGAAACATCAGTTGGCACAGGCCATTATTTAATAGCCTTTATCTTTTTAGGGTCAACCGCCAACCCTTGTTCAGAAATAATATGTCCCAAGTATTGGATCTTGTCCTTATAAAATTCACATTTGCTGAATTTGGCATACAACTGGTTTTCTTTCCAAGTTTGCAACACTATCCTCAGGTGTTCTTTGTGCTCCTCCTTACTTTTTGAATAAACTAAAATATCATCTATGAACACAAGTACAAATTTATCCAAGTACTTGTTTAACACACTATTCATTAGGCACATAAAGGTGGCAGCGACATTTGTCAAACCGAAAGGTAGGACTACAAATTTGTAGTGACCATTCCTGGTTTGAAAAGCTGTTTTGCTGATGTCTTCTTCTTTAATTCTAAGCTGGTGATAACCAGTCCTTAAGTCAATATTCGAAAATACTGAATCTCCTCTCACTCGGTCAAAAATATCATCAATTTTGGGCAAAGGGTATCTATTTTTAATGGTCAACTTATTCAGTTGACAATAATCGATGCACATCCTAAAGGTTCCATCGTTATTTTTCACAAATAGAACCAGTGCTCCCCAAGGAGACACACTCGGTCGGATATAGCCCTTATCGAGAAATTCTTGTAATTGCATTTTCAGTTCCATGAGTTCGAGGGGGCTCATTCGATAAGGGGCTCGGGAAACAGGTGTTGCTCCCGGAACCAAATCAATTGAAAATTCAATCTCTCTTTTGGGGGGAAGATGAGGAATATCATCTGGAAAGACTTTCTTAAACTCTCTTACTACTGGCAAAGCATCCAGTAGATTTTCTTCAATTTTCTGTTCTGTCTCTTCTACATGTACTGCATAGACTTGGTATCCTTTCTTAGCTATTCGTTTTAATTGCAGTGCTGATATTTGTCTTACAGAGATGGATTTTGGTTTTCCCTTGTGAATAAAAGGTTTCCCTTTTTCATCTATGCAATGCAGAGTTTTATCCCAACAATTCATCATGGCCTTTTTCTTTTCCAACCAGTCCATTCCTATTAGCAAGTCATAGGATCCTAATGGTAGAATGTTTAGATTTACCTCTGTCTGAAAATCATTTAATTTAATTGTTGTTTGGGGTAATTTGTGTGTTACCTTCCTATTGGTTCTAGTGGCTAACTGGACCAGCCAAGACTGTTGAAATTTTTCAGTTTTGAGATTTCATTTTTCTACAATTTTTGGACTAATGTAACTCAAAGAAGCACCCGAATCAATCAAAACTGTAACAGATTGGTCAGAAATATTACCCTCCATCTCAACCATGGTAGCTTGATGTTCTGCTTGTCGATTCTCCAAGGCTGCGCTGATAGTGGGTATATTTCTTGCTATGTCATTTACTGTGGTAGCTTCGCGATCTCTCCTAATCATTTGAATGTTTCAGTGGGGACAATCCCTCAAAAGATAGGGTTCTCCACATCCCCGACATTTCAAAGGTTCCCTCATTTTGATTGTGCCTTCCTTCTTATTTCCTTCATCTAGTTGTTTAGAACCAATTTGAGACTGAGCTGTTTGGCTTTCTTTTGGTTTATTCAACTTTTTCCTCTGATGGTCCCTACCAAAATTCCTTATGTAAGCTGGTTTCTGTTTCTTTCCTTTAATTTCACCTTTATTTAGCTAGCCTTTTCCATTCTCGGCCTTTCCCTTAAACTGATGATAGCATAATCTAGCTTTTCTCACTGCCTCGTCCATAGTTTTTGGGTTATCAAACTCGATCTTCTCTTTGTATACAGTAGGTAAACAGTTCATAAACCTTTGTACCTTTTCCTTCTCTTCACAGATGTAAGGGACATATCTCAACAGATTTGTAAACTTAGTGAAAAATTCATCAATAGTAAGTTGTCCCAATCTAAGATCATGAAATTCTTTTGCTTTATCATCATAATAATGTTCATTTAAATAGCGGTTTTTAAACCTAACCTGGAAATCTTCCCAAGTAATTGTCTTTCAATCAATGGCATGAACCATTTTCGTCTCCTCCCACCACAAGGTAGTCTTACCTTGTAGCTGGTAAACAACTAATCTTCCTTCAGATTGCTTTCATATTTGTAAACCTGGAAATGCTTAATCATGTTCAACAACCAGGCTTCAGCATCTTCCTTTTTCTCCCCATCATAGGAGGGAGGTTTTATCTTTCGGAATTCCACTTGTAATTCCTTTTTCTGCTTATACTGATGCCTAACAGCATCATCATCCTCAGACTCAGCAGTATTTCTCTTTCCGGAACCTTCACCCTCTTGATTATTCCGCGAAGTTAATTCTCTGATGAGCCTTTCCTGCTCCTCACTGGATAATGACAATCTATCATTCTGGCTTCTTAGCTCAGCCATCTCTTTTTGAAAACTATGCAACATAGCCATCACTGGAGCGTTGGGATCTGGTCAATTTTCTTCATCACATATATCAACATAAATTTCATCATTTCCAGCCATTGAAATTGTTTGTTTTAGCACCACATTGTGCACTAAACAACACATATCAGTAATCAACAAAAAAATTACAAATAACAATTACAATGAGCACATAACAACAGTGAGCACAACAACAACAACCCAGTGTTATGTAACATGAGCTTTGATACCATTTGTAACGTATCCTACTCTCCCTACGAATTTTTTTTTTTTTTTTTTTTTGCATTTTCAGTTACAATAATGATTCTGCCAAGGAGTATAGTATCCTTTTTCTCTATTGGTTATGTATGTAATTACTATCTTGTTATATCATATTTCTTTCTCCAATATGATTATTGTGTATACATATATCAATATGTTTATAGTTAATTCTCATTCGTTTTTATTACCAAACTTATTGGTATGAAGAGTCTTTGTATCACAACCCCCAATAGATTTTCACCCCAAACTTACTTCCCATGAATTGTTCTATAGACATACATCTCATGCTCAATGTGATATAATTTAATCATTTAGCACTTGCACTTATTATTAAGTATATAATGGTGTTTTTAATTTTTCACGTCGGCCATGAGCATATCTCGAATTATAATGAGCAACGAAATTCTCATGCCATAAATCTATCTTCCTATACCCAATATATATGAACGTTGGCTTGATTTTATTCACATTGCGATCTATCCATACATATGTCGACTTTATGACTAGTTCCATAACTTTGTAGCCAATGGTTTAAAATTCATAATATATACGCTAGCATCATCGAATATATCTCTGGTACGTGTTATTTATGTTGAAATTTATGTAAATATGGACAACTTTACTGCAGAGTACGCATACTGCATTCTTGAGAAGGCAATTTATTGTGTTTTGGGAACTGAAACATTGTATCAATCTCCACGTCAAGTTACACAAGGCTCTCTGTTGATTTGTATTTGCGTTGTGTTGGATTTTATTTCGTTCATGCTGAAGTAGTAGAGACCCACGTTTGCAATTGCAGTTGCCACGCCAGACTACTCTGGTAACTATGCAACCCATGCAACACGAGCAGAGGTACCGTGATATTGATGGCATAGATTGTCAATTTAATTTTGAGCGACTATGTTTTAAATACCAATTCCATCCATTCGATCCATGTATTCACCCTGGATTCTTTGCCACTTGGACGGTGGAGATTTCTGTATCCCATTAGGGTTTCATTGTTGTGGGTTTTTGGAGGCATTTGCATAAATATTAAGCTCCTATTTGGGACTGTTCTTTCTTTCCTCATTTGTTTTTCCCTACTCTCGGTGTCGAGCCTCTGCATGCTGAAGAAGTGAGGAATTATCTATTCCAAGCTGCGCGAACGTATTCATCTCTCATCGCCTCCTAAGGTAGGTATGACCATATGAGCACTACGCTAGTTTCACTTGTGAAGCTTTTATGATTAATTTGTATGTTAATACATTCAAGCTATAGGGAAAGACCTGATTTTTGAGCTACGCCCTTTCTCTCTATGGTCTCGTTACTATCAAGAACTCATGGCGTTGTATTTTCTTGATTTTATCTGTTTGCTCAAATCTCTCACAATAATTCTCTGGTTTAGTATAGAATTTTCATTTCCTAGCGATGATATTTAACACTCTTATTCTCTCGTTCTTGTTAGGATTTACTCCTTTTTGTCATTAGGGACTTGGCTAAGGTCGTCTCATTTGACGAACTATTCTGGTTCGTAGCGGCTAATTTCTCCTCAGTACCATTTTATTACTGGAACAACATTATTCTAGAGTTTTCATTTTCGTGTTGGGAAGATTTTTGACAATATCATGTGTTCTCCATACAGGTCGTATTTGATGAGAACCTCTTATGTTCTAAAGGTAGTCGAAATTTGTTTTATGTTCCTCTCGCATAATTTGTGTTCCGAGTATTCCACTATCATCTTGTAGTAACGATATCTCCTAGTTTGATTGCAGGTAAGCTCAAATAACTTCGAGAGTTTCTATTGAATGATATCGGTTGGATTTGAGAATTTCTTCAAATTGATATTGGTTTTAAAGTGGGATTTCAGGTCGGTATCGACGCCTCCTCAATCGGCGTGGGACCATTCTCTTCCATTATTAGTATCCCAAACTTTACTCAGATAATTCAATTTTTCTTTCTGTTGTAGCAAAGTTGTTATTGTAGTAATCCTTTACGCGAGACAACAGGACTGTTAACAATTCTCTGCAGTGATGACATTCCCTGAAGGGTTAATTTCTATAGTATTACTATTGCCCTTTGAAGGTTTAATTTCATATGGCTTAGAAATTGATTATGTATATATTTAGCTAAATACTATTCACCTATGTTACTCAAGTCAAATCAATGATATTCTCGAATGGGTCTCAGTTTATCATGTTCGTATAAATACTCATATGAATCATTTCTTCCAGAAATCTATTTGTATAAGTTAGACTGGAAAATCTTATAAGCTCGCTAGTTTTATTCCATTTTATTCTATTCCTTTGTATTGTACCAGCATAATGCATGTAAATCTCTATTTGTTATTTGAGTGTTCAATTCAAATCCTTTCGGTGCATGATAAGTGTCCACGCCCACAGAGTCTATAAACTCCTGTACATTGTATAACACTGCAGTGGAATCTATATATCTTCCTTAGTTGAGGTTTGATAATAATATTCACTTCTATTATTCATAATATTTCTGCGACTATACATTTATAAATTTTTCCTAGTTTAACACCTATTCTGTTAAGTAAATACTCTTCACTAGAATTTTATGTATAATATGTGTTAACTTTCATAGCTTTTATAGTTGCATGCATTATATAGAAATTCACATGCTCATTTTATTTTCCCATTAGTGTTCTATGTGGAACATTCCTTGCTGAAGGATGTTAATCACATGCCAATTATATATATATGTTCTCATACAACAATTGTTTGCAGATTTGTGAACTATGGTTAGCTAGGTCTCTTTACCTAGCTGCAATTATATAAAACACTAAATCTATATTCTTCCAATATGTCATTGTTGTAGAATGCAACTTACAGATAGACATGTATTGCTATTTTTGGGCACATAGAGGTCTTTACTTTACTTGGTATATTTAACCACTTAACACTCACATCTTTCAAATGATCTTCAGTGTTCACTATTTTAAATCATATTATTAACAGAAGCAGATTAAAGTTACATAATTATGAATTATGAGGTAACATAAATCTCCAGATTTAAACCAAAGACTGGTTTAGAGCTTCTGGATGATTTTTCCTCATTTATCTAGTTCCTAAAACCATGCAGAACTGAGAGGGTTTAATCCCTTCTTAACTCTGTAAATGTATGGAACACTGTTATAACCAGAAAACAAAATATGCATAGATAACTATAGTCATACACAACACAATTAAATTTTCAATTGTTCATAATTACTGTGAGCATACCGCTTTGGTACTTGACCAATCCTCCCAACCGTAGAGTCCCTCTATCTCCAGAATTCACCCCCAAGCTGAGATCACTTCTTAGAACAGACCAACCTCTGATCTGTTCAGGAATAGCTTATTTAAGCTTTTGCTCCCCAAAGCCTGTTTCTAATTCTGCATCCAGAATATCAGGATGCTTTTCTTCCTGTTTTCCTAGGCTTCCCTATTTAGGGACTTTTAAAGCTGCTTTCTGCTTTTCTCAGCTTTTTACCTCTTCCGAACTACTCTCCACATCATTGGGGAAACTATATTTTCCTCAAAATCTAATTTGGAAATAATTTCTTTCAAGGATTTTTGAAAGATTTTTGGGGAAAGTATTTGCCTTTATCCATCCTCATGGATTTAGCAAGTGATATCATCATTCTAATTTTGGTCAATCTGCACAGAATTATTTTATTCATTTCTTCCCAAAATGAAAAATTTAATTACATCAAAAAATTATACTTATCCATTTGGCGTCCACTCCCATTAGGATTAAGGTTTGAATGTCTAGCTTTGAAAGAAACATAAACTAGTGGTGTTACAGTAGGACATGCTCTGAATCTGTGAAATGGATAGACCCCCAAAGTGGGAAGATTTCCTACATTTAGCTGAATTTTCATATAACAAAAGCTACCAATCCTCCATAAAAACAAGTCATTTTGAGCCTTTATATGGCATAAAATGCCATACACCTCTTAGTTGGAGTCAACCTGAGGATAGGTTGGTGCTTTGTCTGGATGCATTGTATGAAATGGAATAGAAAATATGAAAGATCCAGTGGAATATCAAGAGAAATCAAGACTAATAGGAGAGTTATTTAGTGAAAAAGAGAACACAAAAAGAGTAAAAAGTTGGAGATCACGTCTATTTGAGGGTTAAACCTCGGAAGAGTGCCCTTAATACTAGAAATTTTCCCAATTTGGCACCACGATTTTGTGGCCCATTCGAGATTTTGAATTGAGTGGGTCCAATGGAATACCAATTGGCTTTACCTAGTAATGTTAATGTTAGAAAATTATATAATACAGAGCAATGCAACACCTAAAATATGCAAAAAACACAAGCACACAAAACACATAAAACCATAGAGACACAGATATACGTGGTTCACCCAGTTTTCCCTACGTCCACCCCGAATAGCCAGTCCTTCCTTTCTACTATCCAACAAAATGAAGAGACACAACCTACAATAGATCTGCTGTAATATCCTATGTTCTCTCTCACAGTATCCCCATCTGTTTCTCGCTCTGAGAATACACATGCAATACACAGATACAATACAATACCCTCATACATGCTAGGGGTTTTCTTCTAGGGCAAAAAACCATAAACTAAACATAACTTCTACTGTCAGATCATCTGCCTAATGAACGACCCAGATTGACTAAAAATTACTATACTTTTACAAGGAAATTTTACATCTGTTTTTAGCTTCAAGGGTGCTACCCCTGAAACCCCCTGCCCAGGGGGGGCTCCATAAAGTCACAGCCACCCCCCTTGGACCCCCCAAGCATCATTTAATTATGGGCGGCATTACCACCCCATTAAGGTATAGGGGTCCAATGTTGTGATACAAAATAAACAAGATAATCAGGCTCCACACCCAACAATTAAAGTTCATAATGTTTTTCATGTATCATTATTAAAGAAATATGTTCATGATCCTTATCAAGTGGTTGACTCGAAATTCATATAGCTGGAACAAAAAGGATACTTTCTTCCAGAACCACTTCATATCTTTGAGCGGGAAGAAACAACGCTCTAGAATAGGTGAAAATGCAGTGGAGGAAATTTACCCCTGAGAAGGCCACTTGGGAACGTGAGGATAACATGAGGGAAGCTTATCCAATATTATTAAAGGAATAAATGGTTGAATTTTAAACACCAAGGATGTTGTTCTTGTTTTGGAGGGGTAATATGTAAGACCCGAATTTCAATTTCATATGATTTTAGTTGCTGGACTATTATTAGGAAAGGGTAAAATACTATATCTGTCATATGGAGAAATGATAATACTATAAGTAATATGTTTTTGAAAAATATTAAGGAGTTTTGAGTATTAATCTAGAAAATAATATGTATAAAGAGATCATGATTCCAATCTAAGTGGATAGGATGGAATTCAATACTTTCCCCAAAATAAAATATTCATAAAAAGCCCCAGGAGTAAGAAATTATATTATTTTTATATTTGGAGAAAAGTATATATAAAATCACCCAATGTGGTGGAAACCACACTGAAAATGGGTAATTAAAGCGCCACAGTGGATAGAAATGAGCTTTAAGAAACATAAAAACTACAATTTTTTCAAAACAAGAAGAAACGATCCTAGGCTATGGTGATCGAAAACCCAGAAAAAAAAAGACACTGGTATGGATATATTGTTGGGGAAAGTGGGCATAAAATTTCCTTCAATAGGAAGAAAAAGAGGTTGTGGGTTCTAGGAGAGCAGGTCTCTACTCGGGGGAGAGCTTGGAAGATATGGCTCTTATTTGGGAGTAACAAAAAAAAAATTCTATTTAGTACAGTTATCTCACAAAGATTCTAGTACATGTCTAGTTATGTCATTTGAAGATAATAAATTTATGCATTTTCAATTGTCCTATCAGTTGCTGTATTAAGTGCATGATATTGTATAATTTGTTTGTTTGAAAGGAATTAAAATTGATTGAGATATAGTTTCAATTACTCTATAGGTTATGTTTATTTATCTTGTCATGCAATATTATTTTTCTGAGAAACATATTTCAGATTAAAATTTCCAAAAAATATAATGATGGTTGAATTAATTCGTAGGTTCTAGATCACGACTTATTCCAAACATCTATGCTATATGATAAGTTATTACAGTGTGGTTAGAAAATCAAAATCTCAGCGTTATTTGGTTTATAACTGCACATGATTAACATGAACATATTCCTTTTAATTTCATGATAATATGTGAATGAACATGCCAATAGGTTATGCATTGTTTGTTATGTTTGTAACCTAATTTAGTTACCCAATTTAGTAAATGAATTATGGGCATTCAAACTATTGTTAAATTAGCTATAAATTCATAGATAAGAGTTGGGGTTTAGAGTTAGGTCTGAAACCCAAGTATGGAGGATCGATGGCTGGGCTATTACCCTATGCTTGTAGCATTGACAATCATCCTAGGATTAATATAGACATTCGAACCATCCATGGGTTCCATTACTTAGTGTGACTACTAACTTTATTTAAAGAAATTACATATAGAAAACTAAAAGCACGCCATAGAAGACAATGATGGAATAATAAATATAAATACCATTTCAAAATTTCCCTTGAACATATATAGATATTTATAAGTAAGTTCCATCGAAAAGATATACATATTTATATGAGAGGAAAAAGTAAACACATATGAGAGAAAATTGTAAGAGAAAAACCATTTATACAGTCCCAAACTACAATGGAGAGGAAATAATTTCCGATAGACAAGAAACACTGGTAGATAATTTAGATTGTCCCTATCGGGATTTTATCCATAACAATAACTTGAGAAACAAAAAGAATTGTGTGTCCTTAATACAAAAGAAGGGTACTATATTTATACTGAGTACCAGACTACAAATAGAAATGTCTGAGGTAATTACGCCTCTATAGAAATTGAATCCATTCAATCGACATGAGAACCAAATCCAAAAATTTCCCATAAATCAAGCGCGTGATCCAAATCCTAGAACCCTCATATAACCTAGAAGAGAAAGGCCAAACTGTAACCAATCATATTAAAAATTAGCTTGCAGTATTTTGTGACTAAAATTCCTCTTACAGGAGTGCCAGAGGATGATGCCTTACCTGCAATGAAAGAGTGCAAGGGTTCAATACACTAATATGTTGCCTAGAGAACTAACATTAGAGATCTAAATCTATCATAAATAGAATGAAGAAATTACCGGAGGAAGGTTTGGGTAGCGACCTAACTTTCTAGGGTTCCTAGGTAAGGAGAGCATAGTGAACAAATCCTGAGTGAAAAATTGGTAAGAACAAGCCGAGTGAGGTAAGAAAATTATATGGTAAAATTACTTTTAAGCAACATCGTTACCACTAATGGAATACTAGGTACAAGATGAGAACTCGTATAATGGGAAGACCTTTGAGCTAGAGAGAATGTCATGCTCGCATGCTTAAAATCAACCAAAATTAACACACCTCATTATACCTTAGCCAATGGTAAGGAGGAAAACATAGTTATTACAAATTTATTATTACAAGATAATTTTGAATTGTGAAAGCATGGTCAGCCCTGTGAAAAAAAAGAAACCAATACCTTTTTGTAGGGTAATCCCATATATATGGTGTCCCAAGCAATGAAAATAGAAATAAAATAATTTATTACACAAATATCCTAACCTTTCCTGCTCATGACGAGGGGGAATGGGTATCAAATTGAAACAACATGCTGGGGAAACCAACGTACTCTCCAATGATAAATAGAATGGGAAGAAATTTTAGAAACAAAAAAATCCACCTTCAACCCCAAAAGGTGAATTTAACGCCATATCGTTGCATCAACTACACATAAGCAATGTCAAACTAGACACAACTTACCTGACTATAGTTGTTTGTCGTTGGGCAGTAGCTCAGAGGATCGAAGATATCAACCTCCATTTGGCTAGTAGAACGATTAGGTAGCACACACTCTGATTGGGTTACATTCTCATTACTGAGCGTGAAAAATTAAAACAATAGAGGGGTGTGGCGCTGCTCCAAGGAGGAATAAACTAGAGTAATGTTGAAGCTTAGGTTTTTTTTGTATGGAACCATACACCATCGTAGGATTAACCAAATCAATTAATAATGTTGAACACATTTCAATACTGACACATGGCCTAGGTGCAGGCCATGTGAATCTCGAAGAGGTGGCATAGGTTCATTGGTAGCTTGAAACCTAGGTCAGGCTCTGTCAACTGTAAGGTGCATTAAAATGCATACTCACACGCTATAGGAAGCATAGAAGTTTGGTAGACGATGACATGCGGCCCAGAACTTTGGTATAAATAAATGTGTGGCCACCTAGTAGTGGGTTAAATTAACATGGGAGATTGATATATATATATATATATATATATATATATATATATATGAAAGCCTTACATAATTTTTTATACATTGAACCATAGGAAATTCCTTGGGGTTGAGGAATTGATCCCACAAATAACACACCATAGTAGTATGCTTAAAGACTGTAAGTGTGTACAGTGTGTAAATGGAATGCCCCATCTAATTTAAGTAGATTATATTATGTGTGAGAGAGCGCCAAAGACAAAGGGGAGTTAATTTAACCTAATAAGGACCATTACACCATACATGTATTCTCTACAATATCAACGAGAGGCATCTAAACCTTTAAGAGGGTGTGGGGTTAGATGTATAGTATTCAATATCGAGACTTTAGGAAACCAAGGATATGGTTATATTAATCCAAGAAAACTTAATCATGATAAATTTCATGGGAAGTAAGAGAGAGATATTGTAATAAGAGTAGTAATATCCTCAAGCAAAGTACCTAATATACGTATATATATATATATATATATATATATATATATATATATATATATATATATATATATATATATATATACGTATATATATATATTGGTAAGATTAGGTTTGTTGCGAGTGGTATGAGAGCCCTTGTACAAAAGTGGGATTTTTATGGACCATCTTGAACTAGAAAAAGAAGTTATGTAGATTTTATTTGTTTCGTGTTTATGAATGTAAATTTGTTTCTAAAAACCATTTGTGGTGCTTTAATAAGGTCAACAGATTCATGTAGTGGAGAATAAGTTGTTCTCAGATATGGCTGATGGAGAACAATTATATGTGAAATTGGGAGTGGACGATACTACCCTAGATCCCAATTTTTAGATTTTGGGAATAATCCAAAACTTGCAGCAGAAACTAGTGCAGTTGAAAACTAGAAATGAGTGACTACTACAAATAATTTATGAGAAGGAATATATGATAAGAGGCTTAATAAAAAAATCCAGCCATAAAGGTGGGGAGAAGGGAAAAATGAAATGAAAACAGGTGGAAACTAGCTCTAAGAAGTCTGAGAGTGTTGAAGAGTCTAGAAAAACAATCTCTATGTATAAGAAGAATAAGAAGGAGTTGCAAGGAGAATTTGGCAAGATAAACCTCCTACTTTTGACCAGGAAAAAAAAGAGCATGTGGAAGACTTACTCCCAAATATGATCAAGTATTTTTTGGTGTACGAATAAGGAATTAACCTGAAGGCGAGGCTATATGTTTATCAATTGCAGGGCAAAGCTACATTGTGGTGGGAGGAGACCAAAATTATACAACCATTGGATGAAAATACTATGCCTTGCGAGGAGTTTCAGTAGAAATTGAGGTCATGATATTTAAGTGAAAGGTACTATGACGAGCGTGCAAAATATTTCCATGAATTAATATGGGGTCAAATCAATATAAATGATTTTGTGACAAAATTAATAAACTTACTCATGTATGTGCCTTACATATGAGAGGAGAAATCTAAAGTACAAATATGTTTAAATTGTCTTCCAACATTGTATAAGGGAAGAATTGAATTTGAGAATCCCAAGAAAAATATGAAGTTGTAAGGAAAGCCACACTCTACTACCAGGAGTGGAAGAGTCGAAGTGAAAATTCATGAACATGGCCGAACATGGATAAAGGTAAGGCTGAAATGAAGGGAAAAAGATAGAGGCTTACCTATTTTAAAATTTTTGGAAAGGCTCATCACAGGAAGAAATCTAACAAGGGAGATACAAATCAACCATCTCAATCCCATACTAGATCTAAACCCATGGAAGTGAAGAAAAAACAAGGATCAGGTGTCTCAGTAAGGGAACCACTGAAGTATTGGGGTTGTGGTGAACCAAACCTGCTTCGAGAGGGTCCACGTAATCCCTAGTCAATTAAGAACATTCAAACAGTCCAGGATACCACTATAGTGAATGACTTGGTGAGAAACATTCCAAGAATCAATGCAACATTGGAGGGTCGACACGATAAACATCAATAAAAAATGATCGAAATTGAAGGTATTATTCACAACCAACTAGTGTCTATTTTAATTGACCCCAGAGGTAGCTTAAGTATGTTAGCCCACAAATTGTGGAAAAGTCTAAATTTCAGTAAAAAAAGTTTCAAAATTCATCATTAGTATAGTTGGCTACTAACACCAAACGAAATGTAACAGATAAGTCAATTAAGCTGAATGTTAATTTGAATGGGTATTCCATGAATTTAAAATTAAATATGTTTCCGATGGGTTGATATGACATATTAATTGGCATGGATTGGTTAGAACAAAAAAAAATTGTCATAAATTTTGTAAAAAAGATGGTTACATAAATTAATTTTCACTGACATCCAGTGATCATTAAGGGAAAACCAAGACCAATTTTTGTTCGAAAAAGAAGGTTTCTCGGTAGACCCAAAGAAAGTTCAAGCAAATATAAATTGGTCTATACCAAAGGATGTACCAACAATTCAATTGTTCATGGGAATTGTTGGATACTATCGTATATTTGTGGAAGAATTTTCAAAATTATCCTACACCATTATCTCTTTGTAGAATAAGGGAGTAAAATTTGAATGGAAAATCACGTGTTAAGAAAGATTTGATAAATTAAAAAAAAACTGACGATAACCCCCATTTTAAATATTGCAAATCCAAACACGGAATTTATTGTGTGCACTGTTGCTTGTCTAAAGGGGATGGGAGGAGTATTACTTCAATATAATGTTGTGATAGCCTATGAATCAAGGAAATTAAAAAAACATGAGCTAAATAATGGAGTCTATGACTTAGAATTAGTTTTTGTCACACATGCCTTGAAGATGTGGAGGCATTATTTATTGGGAAAGAAGTTTTTGTTAATGAGTGATCATATTAGTTTGAAATATTTCTTTAGTCAAACAGATTTAAATGTAAGACAAGCCATGTCGTTAGACTTCCTTAGTGAATTTGAATTTTATATAAAACATATAAAGGGAAAGGAAAATAAAATTGTTGATGGATTAATTAGGCATGCCCACTCCTTGATAATTAACATGGACAGTAGCATGAAGACAAATTTTGAAGATAATCTTGATAAATCCCTGTCATAAGACACACAGTATCAAGAAATGCAGCTAAAAATACGACAGAAAGGACTTCATGGGTATGCCATAAACCATAAAGGGCTGATAATATATCAGAATAGGTTGTATGTTCATAATGTAGTTGCCTTAAAACAGATGATTTTATATGAATACCATAAGAGACCGTATTTTGGGCATCAATGTTACAAGAAAATGGTAACAAAATTAAGGAAACAGTTTTTACGACCGGGCATGAAGGAAGTACCAGATTACTTGGCAAAGTGCATAGATTTTCAACAGGTAAAAGTGGAACATTAAGACTCGGTAGGATTATTGAATCCATTACCAATTCTGGAATGGAAATGGGAGGTGATCTCTATGGATTTTATCACTCTTTTACCTAGAACCAAATACCATCATGAATCCATTATGGTAGTGGTAGACACACATACTAAGGCTACACATTTTATTCCAGTATAGTCTACCTTTGCAACAACAAATGTGGCTAGCATTTTCATGAAATAAATTTTCCAAAATAATGGAGTACCAAAAATGATAGCCCCGACATATATGCAAAATTTACTTCTAATTGATGGAAAGCTCTGTTCGAAGGAATGTGGACCAAGCTAAACCTAATTACCACATACCATCCTCAAACAGATGGCCAGACTGAAAGGAAAAATCAGATTCTAGAGGACATGCTCGAGATGTATGTAATGCAGAGACCCACAACGTGGGAAGATTTCCTTCATTTAGCTGAATTTTATCATAACAAAAGTTACCAATCCTCGATAAAAATGAGTCCTTTTGAGGCTTTATATGACAGAACATGATATACACTACTCAGTTGGATCCATCTAGAGGATTGGTTGGTTCTTGGGGTGGATGCATTTTATGAAATGCAACAGAAAATACAGAAGATCCAACGGAATATCAAGACAACTCAACACTGAAAGAAGAGCTTTTAATACAAAAGGAGAACACATAAAGAGTTCAAATCTAGAGATCACGTCTATTTGAGGGTTAAAACTCAGAAAAATACCCTCAATACTAGTAGTTGTTCCAAGTTGGTGCCACGTTTTTTTTGGACCATTCGAGATTTTGCATCGAGTGTGTCAAGTGGCATATCAATTGGCTTTACCTAGTCATGTTAAAGTCCATAATGTTTTTCATGTATCATTATTAAATAAATATGTTCATGATATTTGTCACGTGGTTCACTAGCATATGATAGAGGTGACACCCGAAGGAGACTTTCTTCCAAAACCACTTCGTATCTTGGAGCGAGAAGAAAATGTGCTCTGTAATAGAACCATCACTTGCGTGAAAGTGCAATCAAGGCATTTTACACATGAGGAGGCCACTTAGGAACCTTAGGATAACATTAGGGAAGCTTATACAACATTGTTCAAGGAAAAAATGGCTAAATTTTAAACACTGAGGATGGTGTTCTTGTCTGAGGAGAGAATATGTAATACCACAATTTCAATTTCATATGCTCTTAGTTGCTGGAATATTTTGAGGAAAGGAAGAAATACTATATTTGTTGTATGGAACAATTATAACACTATAAGGAATATTTTTTTGAATAATGTTAATGATGTTTGAGTATTAATCTTGAAAATAATATGTATAAATAGATCATGATTCCAATACAAGTGGATATGATGGAATTGAGTACTTTCCTAAAAATAATATCTTTCTAAAAATCCCTAGGAGTAATAAATTATTTGATTTTTAGATTTGGAGAAAAGTATCTATAAAATCACCCAATGTGGGAAGAACAACACTCAAAATAGGTAAGTAAAGGGCCGTAGTGGATAAGAGTGGGATTTGAGAAATAAAAAACTATACTTTTTTCAAAAAAGAAAAAAAGAAAAAAATCCTATGCTATGGGGATCACCAGCCTAGAAAAATGGGACACCATTATGGAAATCTTGCTGGGGAAAGTCATATTAGAAATCATGAGAGAATAGATACACACAAAAAATTAGTTTCTATATTATAATCAAATGAATATATCACAATTTTTATAGTGCTGTTGAGATCCAACTAATTCCTCTCTTGGAGGGAGAAGTTGAGAGAATCTCTCAACATCCTCCAACAAACCAAACCAATCCCTAATCTTTAGTATGCATCATAAATGAGGCATTATCTCAAACACCCCCCCTTAATGCCTACATTACAGAAATGGAGAACACACTAATTTAATACAAACATTTGTCTTCCCTCGTCTTCATTAACATTTGTACCCACTCTGAGATTTCATAGAAAACGCTCTTTTCTCCACCATTTTCGAGCTACCATTCAACCCATTTAAAATACATTTGTTTCTGACCAGCAATGTTGAATTTGTAAGATCAAATATTCTTGACACCCCCAAAGAAGAGTCACGACACTGAACTATCCTATAGAAATATTTCCATCTGTGAAGTAACCCCGAAGAATAAATTTCAACAGTCTATAAGAAAATATTCTAGGTGCAGAATATGATCAGCCATCAATCCTACAAAGTGACCTTTACAAACAAGGATCTCATTGTATAACCTGTAACCGATGCTCTTGAAGCCCCGAGGAACAACAAGACCCATCAGCATATAACAAATTCACACAATCAAATTAGCCAATTGTTCTCTCGGCACCGAAGAACGTCGAGAACGACTAATTTAAATAATGTTAAATTGTTCAATAATTGGTTCTGCACTATACAAATCTCACAACAAATGTCACATAATATATATCTAACAAATGCACAAGCAGCTTCAATTTCTCCGTGAGTATAGCTCATTCCTCCTGACAATTTGATTTTCCACCGATCACAACCTCCGTCTTCTGCAAATGAATTTGTAGCTACTTTAATTACTTAACATACGCACTCACTAAGCACTCACTGAAGTAGTACAACGGAGAGGCCAGTATAATAATAAGGTCGATAGCGTATGTGGCGCCTGTATCTTGGCATCTTCCCATACCCATACCCATAATTTGGAGAGGGAGCATAATAATAAGGCCGAACATAGGGATTGAACCTTCGACCTCGATAATGGGGCTGCCTCATTCCTGGGACATTTGTCCTTTTGGGTGTAATTTTCAGCTGGCGATTATGAAGTTCAGAGTTATTAAGATGAAGTGCATTTTGGAAAGAGACAGCATCCATAAATTCAACATAAGCAAACCCTTTTGGATGACCAAACTGGTCAGTGTTAATAGTAACCCTGCTAACAGTCCCGCATGATTGAAAATGCTCCTACACATCCTCTGGAGTGTAGGAATAATCAACATTGCCAACAAAAATAAAGCGTGAATCCGCTTCTTAAAACGACACGCCTTGTTTCCGAAACCGAGCGTCTTGAACGGGCGCATAAAATGTGATGACGTTGATCCCCGAGAGTTGCTGAAATAAGTTAATGGCGATTGCCATAGATGAGATCTGTATTACCTCTTTAATATGGTGCGGAAGGGATAATTTACCCTTCTTGATACCTCACTCGTGTCTACCAAGTCCTGGAATTGCTCAACGTTAGGAGTCCCGCTTCTCAAGCATGGCCCTCGCCTTCTCGTGGTGCCCTTTTTCTTTCTGGTCATGCTTACCCTCATAACGTGCTATATCTGGTTAGCGAGAGGATAAATAAAAAACAAAAAACATACTTACACTATGCTACTCTTCTACAAGATACTCAAGCTCATATCTCCCTGGGTACTCTCGTGAGGGATTAAGCCCAGCCTAGCTCTGGTACCATATTAGAAATCATGAGAGAAGAGATACACACAAAAAATTAGTTTCTATATTATAATCAAATGAATATATCACAATTTTTATACTGCTCCTGAAATCCAACTAATTCCTCTCTTGGAGGGAGAAGTTGAGAGAATCTCTCAACATCCTCCAACAAACCAAACCAATCCCTAATCTTTAGTATGCATCATAAATGAGGCATTATCTCAAACAAGTAGGCATAAAATGCCTTCACCATAACAACAAGAGGTTGTCAGTTTTGTGAAAGGAAGTCCATGGTTGGTGCAGATCCTGGATGATAAGGTTTGTGGTTGGGAAGAAAAAACATCCTTTGTTGTTAGTAAAGTTATTTCACGAAGATTCTGGTACATGTCTAGTTATTTCATTTGAAGATAATAATTTTTTGCATTTCCTATTGTAGTATCGGTTGCTGTATTAAATGGATTTTATTGTATTACTGCGATGTTTGAAAGACATTAAAACTGGTTGAGATACAGTTTAAAGTACTCTGTAGTGTATGTTTATTTAAGTTGTCATCCAATATTATTTTTCCAACAATCATATTTCAGGTTAAAATTTCCAAAACAAATAATGATGGCTCAATTAATTCAGAGGTTCTAACTCAAGGCTTATTCAAAACTTCTATGCTATTTGATAAGTTATTACAGTGCAGCTAGAAAATAAAACTATTGGCGTCATATTGTTTATAACTACGAATGGTTGACATGAGCGTATTCCATTTAACTTCATGATAATATTTGAACAAACATGCTTACAGGTTATGCATTCTTTGCTATGTTTATAACTTGATTTAGTTTCGCAATTTAGTAAATTAATTATGGGCATTCGAACTATTTTTATATTAGCTATAACTTCACATACAAGAGTTGGGGTGTACAGTTACATCTGAAACCCAAGTAGGGAGTATGGATGGTTGGGTTATTACCCTATGCGTTTAACATCGACAATCATCCTTGGATTAATATTGTCATTCAAACGAAGAATATTTTCCATTATTGAGTGTGACTAGTAATTTTATTTAAAAAAACTACACACAAAAAACAAGAAGCACGACATAGGAGACAATGATGGAATAATAAATATAAATTCCATTACCTAGTTTCCATTGAACATATATACATATTTATAAGGAAGCTCCATTCATAAGTCACATCGTCACCATTTGGAGTTTGTCGTTTAAAAACAACTCAAGCGACAAAAAGAAATGTGTATCATAAATACAGAAGAAGGGTAGAATATTTATTCGAAGTACCAATCTACAACTAGAAATTTCTGAGGTAATTAAGCCTGTGTGGAGAAATTAAATCCATTCAATGAACATCAAAACAAAATCCAGAAATCGCCCATAAGTCAAGGGTGTGATCCAAAGCCTACAAACCTCATAAGAGCGAGAAGCAGAAGACTAACCTCTAACCATCCATATTAACAATTATCTTGCAATATTATGAGCTGAAAAGTCCTCTTGCAGGAGTCCTGGAGGACAACGCCTTATGTGCAATGAAAGAAGGAAGGGGTTCAATACAAAAATACGCTCACTCGAGATTCAATATTAGATATCTAACTTTGTCATAAATACAACGATGAAATTACGTGAGGAAGGTTTGGGTAGCGGCCTAACCTTTTGGGGTTCCTCGATAAAGAGGGCACAGTGAACAAATCCTGACTGAGAAACCGGTAACAACAACCCGAGTAAGGTAAGAAAATTCTAAGATAAACTTACTTTTAAGCACCAACATTACCACAAATGGAAGACTAGGTCCCATCCGATAACATGTGGAACGATAATACCATTTAGAAAGGGAGAAGGTCGTGATCGCACATGTGAAAACAACCAAAATTAACATACCTCATTATCCGTTCGCCAATGACGCAAAGGAAATCAAAATTATTACAAATTAATTACTACCACAATTTTTCTGAATTATACAAGCGCGTTGAACCCTGTGCAAGCAAATAAACGAGTACATGAGTACGTTCACCATAGGTTGATCCCATACATATGGTGTCCCAAGTGATGAAAACATAATTAAAATAATTTATTGTGTAGATATCGTAGCCTCGCCTATTCATGCAGAGAGGGAAAGGGTATTGAACCGAAACACCACGTTGGTGAAACCAACCTCACGTCCGGAAGGATAATTTAACGCCACACTGTTTCATTAACTAGACAGAAGACATGTTAAAGTAGACACAACTTACCCTACTGCAGTTTTCTATCGTTGGGTAGTAGCTCAAAGGAACAGAGATGTCAAACTCCATCTCGCCAACAAGACAATTAGGTACCACAAACTCTCACTATGTTACATTCTCCTTACTCAGCATGAAAAATGAAAACAAAAGAGGGTGTGGCGCTGCTCCAAGGAGGAATAAACTCGAGTAAGGACAAAGCTTAGGGTTTCGTTGTATCGAACCCTAAGCCACCGTAGGATCAACAAAATAAATGAAGACCGTTGAAAAATTTTCAAGACTTACATACGGGTCATGTGCACGCCATGTGAACCCTAAAGAGGTGGTATAGGTTCATTGGTAGCTCGAAATCGAAGGCATGCTCTATTAGCTGTAATTTGGCACAAAACTTTGGGATAAATAAACGTATGACCACCAAGTAGTGGGTTAAATTAACACGGAACATTGATATTTATATATATGAAAGCCTTATCAGGGAAAATTTTAAGAACCCCCTAAATTTATATATATAATAAATGGGCGAATCCCCATTATACATAGGAAAAATGGAAGGTGATTTTATTAATAATATAATATGTATATATAATTTTTTGACGAATCTATCATGAGATTATATTATCTTGTAAAATCATGGCGAATCACTACTACAAAATGGTGAATCATTGTCTAGTGGAATTTGGGGTGTTGGTTCCAATGAAGATATGGTAGTTGAACCAGGAGTAGAAAGAAGAGAACCACCGAGACCAAGCATGGTACATGGTGACTCGTGAGGGAAATAGTTCTCGTGCAGTTTGGAAAACGCGTTCTTCTAGTTCTGCTAAGCGTAATGTTGTTGCTCATGCTACTACTAGCACTGATATTGAGGTTGGAAAGGATTTTGAGGAGAAATGAATAGCAACGGGAAGAAAAGAAAACATGTTATTAAAAAAGTGTTAATAAACACTGGATCCGATCTAGGTGCCATGGTACAATAACAATATCGCAAAATACTTCAGATGTTCAACTATGGAAACATAATTTACATTACAACACCATCACGACTCTTACACAACCATATTTTTGGAAATTATTTGATGTTGTGAAGCTCTTAAAGGAAGACCTAGCATGGTAACTATAATAAGGTGAAATGATTTTCACTTCTTCAAAATATTATTCCTTCTCATACCTTCAAAATTTGGATATTGAAAGGAATATGTACCAGTTGCAGCCACCCTGCTGAATCTGTTAAAATTATAACCATCAACATGAAGAGAACCATTAGAAAAACTCCATTCCCCACGTCATGCCCATGCCATGCCATGAATCTGTTTGTAGCAGAATCCCACAAGTAGTAGCAGTGGCACCCTGTATTTACCTGATAGCTCCATTGATTGGAGAGGAGGCACACTCTAGAACTTGCCAATGCTCTCCTAGTATTGTTGTACAAATGTTGTCTTGTTTTAAATTTGTACAAGGAGAGATATGTTTTCAGTATATGCATCTTTTCATATCTGGTAGTTATAACTTATAAGTCCAAATAAAATATAACCCAAAGAACCATATTGTTCTATAGGCATGAAAAATCTGGCCAGATATCAATTACTGGAAACTTGTCTATGGATGTGATGAAGTCAATTATGACTGAAACAGTTTTCACCCTTGATGAACCTTGACCTAATCTTACTTTCAATCTTGAAATGTGGCGAGAATGGACAAGACAAAGGGACAAATTGGCTCTAGATTATAAAAAAATCTAAGCATTGAACTGTGTATTAAACTCAATCCCAGTTCAGTGCCACACACAATTCACAACAATAATAAAGACATGCACAGCTAGGAAACCTATGACAGCCCGGCAGCAAGATCCCTAGAACATATATATATATATATATTTAAATTTATTCTTAGGTGGGAGGTAGGCCTTTACATAATTGGTTCCTTGATTTTGGTGCTTTAAAGCACATGACCATCAAGAAGGATTGGTTTATTACCTTCATTGAAGCCAAATCCAAAATAGAAACTATAGTCTTTGGTTTTGGTTGGGTGCATTTTTTGGAAAATTGTGGGGATGTTCAAATGAAATTGTTAGATGTTAAAAAGTGTACTTTTGAGAATGTGCATTACATACCATTGATCAGATATGGATAAAAATCTTCTCTCAATTAATGAGATAAAAATATAGAGTCCATATTTGGAGGCCTCATTTAGTATATTTGGAGGCCTCATTTAGTCTTGAAAATCATTTTGTGAAAGATAAACGTAATGGACCAATGGTTAGGTGATTGCATCGGTTCTAAAATAGAATGGGTTGTATAGGCTTGTGGATGTTGATGTTGATGAAGAATTTGTTGCATATATCGAAGGCTACCAAAGACTTTTTAATTTAGGTTTAAATTTCTTTCATACTGATGAGTTATTCACATCATTCAATAATGAAAAATGGTGTTACTGTTGGAATGGTTGTTTAAAGGGACTTCCTCCTTGTGCTTTTTGCATCTTGTACTGACCACCGTGGGACTCCACAGTCTCCAGCTCGGACATGTACATTGGAAGCACAGGAGGGAGCTATTTGTGTAAGAACAGAGAATATTCTTATCTTACATTTATCTTCTGTCTATATTCCCATATAATTTTTGAGCTATGTACATTGCTGGGAATACTAGATATTTTGCAATAAGAAATCCATGTAAAGGCTGTTTAAACTCTATCGGTTTTTATTTGTCTTGTGAAGGGTATTTTTCTGCATCTCCATTGTTTTTTCCTGTATGGATTGACACTGATTTTTGGTTGATATTCTTAGTGGGGTAGAGCTTACTATGTGAGAGGAGAACCAGAGAAGGAAATATTGGCTATGGAGATGAGATGAAAGGGGAGGCTCACTGTTTTGTTTAGCATGTTTTTCTTTGCCTATTAATGGGAAAAACGCTGATGGGTTTTTACTAATAAATGTGATAATCAATATCTGGAAAGGAGGGAATGTGAATATGATCTTAAGGCCTCTGTAGATTTCTACACAGTAAGATGCTCTGCATTGCTCCATATATATGGCAACTGCCTAACAATTTCTTGGAAATATATAGAAGCTATTCATGTGTTTGAAATTTTCATATGATGTCTGATCTTCAATGGTGGATTTGTTATTGTAGGAGGAAAGAGAATTTTCAACCCCATTTCTGACTGGAGTCCTAGTGTGAGTTCAAGCAGATTTGATCTCATAGATTTCATTTCTCGAGGCTTGTCTCATTTTTTGTTGGCTTTGTTTTATATGGAAATACATTTTTCTCCTGCTTTTTAGACAGATTCATCATAATCACTGGTGCATTCATCATAATCATTGGTTTTATAATTCTTGCAGGTTCATATCAACTCCAAACAAAAACATAAACAAGTACTATTTGGGCCCAGCTCCACTGCAAGAAATGGCAAGGTATGTAACTTACAACAATATATTTGACCCAAATGTTTGAAATATGAGATTTGTTTTAAGTATAAAACGTTTCAACAGAATTTCACTTATAGATGGCATCATCTTGTATGCAAGAAAATTGCAAAAGCTGCTGGTCCATGTGGGAATAACCGTGACTATCTTTTCAAGTTGGAGCAAGCCATGGATAGCATTGGTGAGTTTTTCTTCTGACATACTGGCCCTTTCATACATCCATGCTTTGAATACTGTGTTTCTCTGCAGTTGGAGTGAAATTTATAACTTGATTTATTGTTATAATGTCATAGGCCATCCAGAACAAGGGGTGATAAAGCTTGCAAGTATGACCTGGAGAATAATATTTTATAATATATATATATTGGTCCTGGAGTATGACCTAAAACTCCTTTTGCTTGGGTAAGAGCTCATCTTCCTCAAATTTAACAAAACAAGTTAACAGCCCAAAACCCAAAGGCCTCTTGCAGGAGCATAAAGATGATGTTGAATATATTATTTTGGGGATGCAGTTGGACCTAAATGCTATGGGACAGGCGGCTTGAAGCTTCCAATATAGAAAACGTAGGAATGAAAACATTCCAAGAAAATCTATATTTTTGAGATTTTCTATTCTCCCAAATATGTGATAGTTTGAAAGAGATATTGGGGAAGCTCAAGCAAGAGAGTGAGAGTAGCCATACTACTTATTCTGACTCTTCAGATTGATTGAGTAAGTTATATTTCGAGCCTTTAAAAATTGTTTGTTGCACAGCTTCTGCTGGTAGCAGCACTGCCAATCGATTGATTTTTCTTTGGTCATTGGTCAGCCAGTGTGAGGTAGCCACATTAAGCCAGTGGTTGTTTTGGCTTGGTTTGAGTTGTGATCTGTGTTAATACCACACACTTCAACCCATTAGCACGAAGACTCAACTAGTAAGGGAAAGACAAGAAGCTATGATGGATAGAGTAAGGTAGTTCATTAGGCAAGCTGTTACAGATGCTCAAGTAACCCTGAAGAACCTTTCATGAGGAAACCCATAATGTAGAGTAAGGCAGTAGCCAAGTTACTCAAAATGAAAGAGAAATGTGAATCAAGATTTTTCACTGCATAGCACACCTCACAACATGGACCCCTTACCAAGTTCTATTCCTTCCTCACCAGCTCGAAACCTTCAACAAGCTTATTTTCAGCCACATCTATCATGGGCCATTACTACCATCATCTGATGAAAATGAAGAAAATGTGCCAAGTTCCAACAGTTCCAAAACATGTATTGTGCAGTATGTATCTTTATATGCACATCATACACCAATACCACTAATTAATTAATATCGGGCTTGCTCCCAAAAGGGATCTGTAAAAGGTATATCCACGTGTAGAATCAAACTGAGGTCAATCAATGTCTGGCTTTAAGGTAAAGCAGCCTAAATCATGTCATTTGTGAACCACAAATGCCATAAGTATAATGATAATCGCATAGGATCCACAAAAACTGTGCATTGCACTGACCACTATTGATGTGACTAATGGATACTTGGTCCAAGAGTGGCACGCAGGTTTAGAAATATTGATTGAAAAGAATAGATATATATGACTAATTTCACATAATATATATATTAGGCCATTCCTCAAATACTATTGACACTTGTTGTGGTGATGTGCTTCTAGTAAGCTGTTAGAGGAGGGGATGGTCCTCTGTCTTTTACAACCATGCTCAGCATATAAAAAATGTACTTAATTTCAGCTTGAAATAAAAGTATGTTTTCTTTCCTTGGTAAAAATTAATATTCATAGTTCAAACATGTCATAAAGGGATCAGTGTAACAAAATAATCCCATCATCGATGTAAATCCACACATGCAGAGGAAAAGCAAGGCTAAAAGTCAAGAATGGAACTTAAACCTAATTTTCCTATAATAATCTCATTATTGTCCAGGTTTCCTATCTGTATTATGGACAATTACTGCTGAAAGCAAGTTCAGCCTTTCAGGCCAACTTGAATCATGTTATCATCTTATTTTTAAGTTTTGGATCTACTTGAGAACAACTGACAAAGAAACAAGTCCCAAATATCTGTATCCTGATTTTAATGATGCAAAAGACATTACAAGCATATTTTTGTAACCCCGACAATATATCATAGTCAAAAATTATATTGCTTGAACAATTACTAAACAAAATTCACTAGTAAAACATGAATTTTGAGATGCGAAGTGTATAAGAAAAAAATACCTATATTTAGATTAGGAAATTAAGAACCAAAACAAACTAATTAGTTATAAAATTAAATATAAGAGATGAGCTCCAGTGAACCATTTTATGGCACAAACATACTACAAGCTGCATTCCACTAACATACAAAATGTAAAAATAACTAAAAAGTTAAAAAACAACCATAGTTATTAATCCACAATACCCAGATGGTTCAAACATCTAAGAAAACAAGTCTACACCCATGTTAAAAGTCACTGAAGATTGCTTCTGCAGAAGAAAACTTGTGAAACACTGGCATGCACAAGAAACCAAAGACCAACAGTCCTATACAAGCAAAATCTTACCCTTTTTGCAGCCCAAACTCTAGACACTCTTATAGAACTCTTACATAGAAACCAACCCTCCTGTTCCTACCATTTTAAACATGATTACCATTCAAAGGATGGGGATATGGACTAGGAAAATCAGAGATATTTCCAATATTTTGTGGGTCCATTGTTGACAAGGATAGAGAAAAAATATATATATTATAGCCCTCCATGATGTAGACACAATTCTAATGCCTTGTAACATGATATATATTGGAATTTTTCTCAGTAGGTAACTGTTGTCCACCCCTTGCAAATGATATTTCACCCATATAAAGTGAAATTTCCATTGCATGGTAGAAACTTCCGAGCCGCTTCCGGCACGATCATGGCCAAACAATTTCATATTAGGCATGTGTATGTGTGTTTGTTTGTGTCTAGAATGCAATATATAACACGCTCATGTGTCCCCATCGTTGACAAGATACATAGAGAAAAACTTATCAATTATATGCAATCCTTAAGATAAGGCGCCTTCTGATATAATGTCCAAGAAAACTCGATTTGATACTTTCATTTAACCACTTGCTAATCAATGGTCATAGATTCATAAAAGCTGAAATGATTGTAATGTGTACATGTGTATGTTATATGCATACCTACCTACCTAGTACCTACATACATATACATAATACTCTCCATTGTTGGCATTGTATATAACGATCATTGAAATAAAGACTTATCAGAATATGCTATCACTGAGATAAGGGTCAAGACTCTTTCTGAGCTTTTATGTGCCTTCATGAAGAAAATTATATCATTGTTTCTAATGACGGTTCTTATCAGTCAATGTGGGGACCATAACATAGTATTGCAATATTTCTCCATGTATAAAAAGCAATAACAAAGAACAATGGACACTAAGTGAGATAACCTTAATAGGATCCCGCCTTGATCCTCTCCCATTCTAAGACATCATGTATTTCTGTCTTGAACCTCAGATCCCAAAGTATTTAGAATCTATAAAATGCTATTCTTGGATCAGTACTGAGCAGCACAATAAACCCATTCTCTGAAAGAAATAATTTCCCGTACCAATAATGCATGCACTAAGAATATGTATTATTATGCACAAAGAGATAGAGAATTGATTTGACACAAACAAGAAAATGTTAAAAACCCTTGTAGGGTGAAGATAGAGTATATCTATATTTCAATATCAAATAGGTCACTTTGGTCAAGCTTATTATATAATGAAACATTGCTCCACTCTAAATAAGATCATAGTGTTGTGTTGTTCACCTCTATATAAGATAATGAAAATTATTATGACAGTGTTCTGTTATTCACCTCTTCATATTTGACGTTACTGTGTTGTTCCCCTGGCATATCCGGTGCCTGAAAAGAAAAGCCAGTAGAATCAGATATTTTTTTTTAACTTGAACTACAAATGGGAACAACTTTTAGAAAATAGAAAAATGTTTTTCCCATCCTCTGCACTGTGATAAGGATGCTTATATTGGTAAATCCATAACCTCTGAAGTTCAGTGACCTATCTCAATTAATACTCTGTTTCTAAGTGATGAAAGCTTAACATATAAACATATTTCTTACCATTCCAACTACAGTATAGGAATAGAGCAGATGGATCTGAAATCTATGAGGACCGATCCAGTAGAAACTTGCACGAAAAATCTTTTGCTACCCAGCAATTGAACATAGCACATGATAAACGGAGATCTCAGTAACAGAAGTGTTGTGTCAGAGAGGGTGTATAGGAATCTGCGGATGAATAAAGAAATCCAATACTGGCGTTTGAGAGGATCTATAAGAAGTCTTGTGTTGTAAAGGAAGCCATTCTCAGAACTTGAATCAACTCGGGGCACTGCATTTGCAGTTTTCAACACTTCCACAAAACCAAATCAGTTCCTCCAGAGGTGGTTAACATACAATTTAACAAATTACATCTCATTTTATGAATCGTAACAAGAAGAGCAAGCAGCAAGCTTTTTGATGCCCTTGCTCTTACGCCTCCAATGCAAAGTAACAAGAAAAATACTCAGCATGGAGGCTGGCACCCTGGACTGAGGGAGTATGTCTCTGGCTCGGAGACCTCCTATTACTTCACTGTTGACTGGTCCTGTGATGTTCATCCTGCAGTCTAGGGTGGGAAAATGATTGATATGAAAATGGTGAGTGTAAATATATAAATTTTAGTTTGGGAAATTGATTATGAGGAAGCATTTCTTAAGTAGATTGGCTCCACAAGTAATGGTGAATTCTGTCCAGTTATTTATCTTGACCTAGTAATTAAATGTGCACCTACTGCCAAAAACCATGAGCAATTGACTCAGTAGTGCATGGTTAAAAACATTCAGGAATAAAAACATTGCATCTAGCTACATTCATCCCTGTAAAAAACGATGATACAAACACAGTTTTGATGAAATCAATGCACTGTAAATGTCATGGTAATTATATCAAGAATTCATTGTCTCACAGACTTTGTGCTCCACCATTATGTCGACATGTGCATCCCACCCAACACAGAGGCAACCTTTACCCTGCCATACTGGATATTGGGGCAAGTTTTACCTGCAGCCATACTGGATATTGGGGGCGAAAGTCGTTGCAAAACCCTCGAATATAGTAAATCGGGGGCGAATACAATCCAAACCCCTGTAGACTAGTAAATGCGGAGGCAAATCCAATTTTTCAGTTTTTATCCGCCCTTATTTTTTTTGGCTAAAGTATAATAATTAATTATTTTTAAAATAATTTTGGGGCTAATTATGTAAAACTATACAAAATAGGTTTTATATAAGAAATTCGCCCCTCTAAAATCTAAAATCCCTTAAATTTCGCCTTTGGGCTAAAATTCCCCCCTAAAATTTTCCCGGAGCCTTATATAATTTTGTATAGATTGAACCATAGCCAATTCCTTGGGGTTGAGGAATTGATACCACAAATAGCACACCATAGTAGTACCCTTAAACACTGTAAATGTTGACAGTGCGCAAAGGGATTACAACATTTAAGTTAAGTATATTAAATTATTTATTAGGGGGCGTCGAAGACAAAGGGGAGTTAATTAAACCTTATGAGGACAATTACACCATAGAGTTATTCTCTACAATATCAACTGGAGGCATCTAAACCTTTAATAGGGTGTGGGGTTAAACGTACAATATTTGAAATAGAGACTTGGGAAACAAACTATATGGTTACATTAATCTAGGAAAACTCAATCGTGAGAATTGTCATGGAAAGTAAGCAAGTTATATTGCAATAAGGGTAGTAATATCCTCACACCAAGTATCAAATATATGTATAGAAAATAAATGTTGTAAGCTAAGTTTTGTTATATTTATAATTTTTATCTCTTGGGTTAATAATATCAATCCTTTGGATTTATTAATTTAAGGGTTCATATTTTTAGGGTTTAATATTATTTCTTAGGTTTGTAATCCCTTAGGTTTTTGGTATTAATCCCTAGGTTTTATTATCCCTTGGCTTTATAATGTCAATCAACTGTGGTCCAATACCGTATTGTGAAGAATATTATCTCAACATGAGAATCAATCATGGTCAATCATGGTCCAATGTCACATTTTGACAAAGATTCTCTCGATTTTATAATCAATCATGGTTAAGCATGCTCAACCATGGTCTAATGTCACACTCTGATAATCATTGTCTCAATATGAAAATCAATTATTGTCAAACATGTTTATTTTAGTGTTTAGAAAACAATGATATTAGGGTTTATATAACTTAGGTTTATCATATCATTCACTTCAGTTTAATATTGTTCAACCATGGTCCACCATGTTTTATAAAATCAATCGTGGTCAACAATGGTGCGTTACATTCTGACAAATATTGTCTCAATATGAAAATCGATTATTATCTCAACCATGGTCCAACATCAAAATTATGACAAAATGTTTCTTAATATAATATTCATTGTTAGCCATGGACAAACATGGTCATTCATGGTCAACCTTGGTTAACCATGGCAAACCGTGTTTTAGAAAATCAAACATGGTCATCCATGGTTAATCATGGTCAGCCAGGGTCGAACGTCGCATTGTGACAAATATTGTTTTGATATTAAAATCAACCATTTGTAAGCATGGTCAACCATGGTCCAACATCCCATTGCGAAAAGGATTGTATCCATATGAAAATAAACCATCGTAAACCATATTTATTTTAGTGTTGACAATATTTATCTTTGGGTTTCTAAACCTAGGGTTTAAATATTAGTCCCTTAGGTTTAATATTATTCCCTTGGGGTCTAATATTCATATCTTGGGTTTATAATATCAATCCGTTGGGGGTTTATTTTTCCCTTGTGTTTATAATATTGATCATATTCAATCACAGGCAACCATGGTCGGATGATTCATTATGAAAATGATTGCCTCAATATTAAAATCAACAATGGTCAACCGTGGTCCAATGTTGCATTTTGACAAAGACTCGCTTGATATGAAAATCAAGCATGGTCAATCATGGTCCAACTTCGCATTGTGACAAGGATTGTGTTAGTATGGAAATCAACCATGGTCAACCATGTTGAACCATGTTTATTGTAGGGTTTATAATATTTATCTTAGGGTTTATATACATTGGGTTTATAATTTTTATCCATTGGATTTATTATAATATCAATACCTTTGGTTTATTAATCTAAGGGTTTATATTCCTAGGGTTTAAAATTATTCCCTTAGAATTATAATCTCTTAGGTTATTAGTATTAATCGCTAGGGTTTATAATTCTCATGGGTTTATAATATCAACCATTGCCAACCATGGTCCAATGTCACATTATGACAAATATTCTCTCAATTTGATAATCATGATCAAGCATGCTCAACCACGGTCTAACACTTCAGTCTCTTAAGGATTATCTCAATATGGCAATCAACCATGGTGAAGCATGTTTAGTGTTTACAATATTGATCTTAGGATTTATATACCTTGGGTTTATAATATTTATATTATTAAATAATATTAAAAATATTTGTATTAATATTTAACAATATTAATATTATCAACGACTTTTATATTTATATTTATATTAATTAATTAAAAATATTTATATTAATAAAACATTATTAAGGGATAATAATATTATTAATTATTATTTCATGAATAAATAAATGAATGATTAATAATTTAATTAATTTATTAAAAAAATGTATAAATTTATTAATATTAATATCTATTATTATTAGGTTTATAATATTAATGTCTTGAGTGGTTAATATTAATGTTTTTAGTTTTTAATATTAATTTATTTAGTTTACACTAATACTTTTAGTCTTTAGTTTTCAATATATATTTTGCCAAGGTTTATGATGTTTTGGATTTCTCAGATTAATAATCTTTTTAATTAGTAATATACCAATAGTGATTATAAATTGTAATTATAATTGCTATTATTTTTTAATCTATAATATTAATTTTTTATAATAAAATTATATATATATTTATTAATATGATTGTGATAGTCTTTTAACTTTTTAGATATAATTGTGTTAGTTATATAAATTTCTAAATTTAAGCGTCCTTGAGTTACATTTAAATCTTTTTTATTTTCATGCAATTAATTTTAAATAAATTAAGAAATACCTCTCACATGTGGGTGTGCTAATGTATTAATTCTCTATGTTTGCATTCTTAATGGATTACTGATATATAACGACCGGCCGGAACTGTCCATAATGTTTGAAATAAAGGAGCACAATGTCATTAAGTAGCACGATATGCCATTGAAATTACTGACAATCATGATCATTGGGATGAGGAGGACAGTTGTTACTTGCATGCGCTTCTGTGGCTGCCTGTTAATGGACGTTGGTGCGCAGGCTCTTGAATCAACAAAAATAAAAGCACTCCGTTACAGCACAATGCTGGCAATATCATTACCAATTACTTCTCATTCCATCCTCTGCAAATCGGATGCATTGTTTTGCAGGCATTTAAGATTAAATGGTTCGTTATAGCAAATTTAAAGAAATCCACCCAGACAGCCCCTTTTCAGATGAATTTTGTTTCTTATAAATGTCAGCGCCTGATTTGAACTGGAAGGCAGTGTAGGAGGAGGGAGCCATGGGATGTCGCGTATCGACCCCTGCTCGTTCTTCTCAACGTCAAGCTCAGGGAGGGCAGATTCCACGACCCGTAGGGATTATATATATATATATATATATATATATATATATATATATATTGAATTAAGCTCTAAAAAATACATAGTTTTTCAAGAATACATAGTCCGGTCTAAAATTGGACCACAAGACTAGAAGTCTGGTGGAAACCAAAATTTTATATATGAAATATATACATAAAATAAAATTGTGTTTATTATGGTTATGTGTGTTTGTTAAATCCAAAAAGAATGTATGAGACTGCTAAATTTAATAAATCGATTAGTGTAATTGAGATATTTGTTGTTAGTGTGATTGAGATAATTGTTCAATCAATTGATTTGTTATTAGTATAGATTCACTATCATATATTTTTCTCCTATTTATGTCCGTGTGATTACTGATTAACAGAAGGTAAAAGTGCGATTATTAAAAAAAATAATGTAAAAAGTTACTAAATTTTAGATTCTAAAATTAAATAGTTGTTAAATTAGTGTTGTGATTCAGATATTTGTTCAAACAACTGATTTGAGATTAGATTAATTGAGATACTTTTATCAACAAAATGATTTTCCAACCGTCTATCATATATTTATAGGTACTGTTATATTATTTCATTCCATATATTTATATGTATAGTTATACTATTTTTTTAGTAACACTTTCTCGTGTATATTCTGTATCAGGGCAATGTTTCTTGTCATAAACTATAAAGAAAAATCAGTCTATTATACAACTTTCTTCATTACAAGAGAAAGCTACCACAAAAACTTCTTCATTACAGGAATGATCTGCCAGGAAGGTATGTTTCACCCCATTCCTATTTATATAACAAAAACTGCAATGTCCATAACAGAGGTCACTTCCAAAAAGCTACAGCCCCCATCAAAACAAAGTCATCTAAAACCAGAAAAATATTCCAGTAATGGAAGATTTTATAATATTGCCAGTAAGTTCCCTCATCTATCTGCTGTAATCAAGCATGAAACAATAAGATAATAAGATGCTGCCAAAAAAGAAAGGCTGGCCCTTTCAGTCAATCAACCACTGGAGGCTAAAAGAGGTAAAAACTAGATGAAAGTAATAGTTCCTTCCGCACCCTGGCCTCCAGCTTCGTATAGAGTGTAGTACATTTTACCGAAAATCCCGATCAGGACTTTTTTTTTGAGAGTATGTTTTTTTCCCTGTAGACATGACAGAAAGTTATTTCTTCAAAGTTTCTTTTTAAGCAGTATATACGCTCCAGCCAATGTGTGAGATGACTCGGGTTGAGACTATATTTGTTGTTCAAATGATCAATTAGGATTTTAGAGTCTCCACAGACCCACAACTTTCCCAAGTATAACTGGCTAGCAAACCACAGCAAACCCACAGCAAACCCCACAGTGCAATAGTTTCCACCCTCATGTTTGTGCCCATTCCCCGTTCCAGTGAATTTTGTAGTGGCATTTAGGAGAGAGCATAAGCCATGCCCCGCAACCACACGAAAGATTTTGGGAAGCTCCATCAAAGAAACTAGCAGGGTAATGAAATTCAAAAGGACGTTGTCTCTTCGATATATTTGTTTGTGGTTTTTGTGTTGTCTTCAGAATCTCTCAATTGCTGATTATTTTATGACATAAAAACTCAGAAGTGACTGGCCTTCCTTCGAAAATCTTCTTATTCCTCCCACACCATAGATACTAGTGAAATAATAGTGGAATTTTTCCGAAAGATTTTCCCCCTCCGAACCACCATTTAATGCAATCCTCAGTTGTCATATATTCTGGAGTATCCATTTGGAAATGAGAGCATAAAGTTCTAAGAATATTTCTAGCAAAAGGGCAGCAGTAAAATAAATGGTGATTATTCACATAATCCTCACCACATAAGAAACATATTCTAGGTCCCTTCCAGCCCTTTCTTTGCAGATTTTTCCATGTAATATTCTTTTCTTTCCACACTAGCCACATGAAAATTATCATCTTCACCTGTACATTTTCCTTCCATACGTGCTTAAACCAGCTATCTTCTTCATTTTCCAGATTTTTGCTCACAAGCTCCTTGTAAATTAGTTCCGTTTTTAATTGAGCCTCCATGGTAGTTCCTTCCCAAGTTATTTTATTCCCCTCATTCTGTCTTCTTAGTCCCATGCATCTGAGATTTTGAACGTGATTATTCCATTTCTCCCTTTTGCTTCTATCAAGGCCCATATCACTATACCATTTCGAGCATGGGATATCATCCACCCACCCCTTTATAGACTGGCTCATATAAAAATACCAGTGTTGGTTTAAAACCTCCACCATCTCATCATCAAGAGAGAATATTAAGTCTAGTCCCACAAGCCTTGGATATCCTAACAGGATTTTTTGGCCAGTGCCAAATAGCCACTTCAGATTTTTTTTTGACAGTAAGGGCCAAGTTTTACCAAAGCTCATCAAAATTTTTGACTCTTTTCGATCCTGCATCGAGCCCGATGCCAGGATGGCCTCCATGTCCTTCTGCCTCAAATATTTATGACTTATGATCTCATTCCACATGCCCTTCGTGGTAAGGCATCTCCACATTGATTTGATGATGAGGTTTTTACCAAATATGTCCAAGTCAAGATCCCCCATCCTCCCTTCTCCTTCGGTTTTGATATACATTCAAGACAAGCTTAATTTATTGGTCTCCCTTCCTTCCCTTCGTTCCATATGAATTTAGAAATTAACTTTTTAATTTCTCTCATAATTTTATTCGGGATAATATACAGGTGGGCCCAGTAGAGAGTGTATTGTTGTAATACCGCTTGAGTTAAAATCAATCTCCCACCCCTTGATAACCACTTCAAGGACCAGCGGTTGATTCTCCTTTGGTATTTTGAGATTAGCCATTCCTAGTCCTCCACCATATAGGTTGTTGGTTTAAGTCTGAAACCCAAATATGTAAATCCTTCAGTCAAAGGGGCGGTATTAAAATTAAATGATTCTCCTAGCTCTTTGAATTCCTCTTCATCACCTTTAGCTCGATATATACATGACTTTCTCTCACTGACTAACGTCCCAGTGGATGAGCAAAATCCATCTAGCATAAATTTAAGTTCCAACCAGCTCCTTTTCAACATAATGTTGAAAATTAATATGTCCTCTTTGAAAAGACTGTGTGAAATTTGTTTCTGAGGCAAGATATCTATACCTCTGAAATTTCCTTTCTCGATGGCCCTTTTAATTCTAATGCTGAGAGAATCCATGATCAGGATGAAGAGGAGTGGGGAAAAGGTGCAGCCTTGTCTTAGCCCCCTACCAAGATGGAAAAAGCTAGAGGCTGACCCATTGATGATAATAGCCAAGGAAGTCTGAGTAATATAGCCCATAATCCATCCGACCATCTCTCTGTCCAGTCCAATTTTAAATAGGAAAAGCCTTAAGAAACCCCAATCCGCCATGTCGTAGGCTTTATTTAGATCTATCTTCATGACCACAACATTCATCCTTCTTGATTGGATCAAATGGATGATTTCTTGAGTCAATGCCACTACATCATGAATGCTTCTATTTTTCAGAAAACCTACTTGCTCCAGAGTAATGTGATTAGATAATGCAACCTTCAATCGATCAGCAATCACTTTAGAAATAATTTTATATAAGGTGTTCCATAGAGATAGGACGAATATCATTAAAAGATAACTCGCCCTTCTTTTTTGGAATAAGAGCCAAGAAAGTAGAGTTTATCACTCCATGAATTTTCCCCGTCACCCTGACCTCTTCCACCATTTATGTAATGTCCATAATGAAATCATCATAAAAGTGCAAGAAAAAATATGGGGTCCAGCCATCTAGCCCCGAACTCTTATCTACTGCAAAGGATTTAAGGACATCTCTTATCTCTTCCAGTCTTACCTTGTTTTTCATCTTGTGGAGATCCTCATCCCCCAGCATTTTTGGATATAGGTCGATGAGTTCCAACTGCGCTTTAATGTCAGCACCTTCCTTCTTCTCATATAGATCCCTGAAGTACTTCATAACAACAGACTTAATATTTTTCGTGGAGTAAATGCTGAAACCATTTTCCTCAATGTTCGAGATTGCATTGGCATTCCTTCTACCCATGGCAAATTTGTGAAAAAACTTCGAATTTTTGTCTCCGACTTTTAACCAAACCGCTCTGCTCTCCAGTCTCCAAGATTTCTCTTCAATCAGTAAAAGATACTTGTGCTTTTCTTCGAAGGTTTTCAATTTGTCCCAAAAATCTGTTGTTGGTCTGCCTTCCTCGACCTCTCTCAATATCAAGGATTTTTCCCTCGTAATTTCTAGGTTCCTATCCCGCATTATCAATAATTTATTTCTTTCCCATGCCTTGACCACTTCTTTCAGCTCCCTCATTACTTTGGACAAATTTTGCATGGCTAAAAACCCAAATGGGCTTTTGTGATCCTTTAGATAGTCTTTAATTATCTCATTTAATTTGCTCTCATCCAGCCAAAATTTTTTGAACTTGAACGACCTTCCTCCTGAACGGTTTTCAAAATCCCAGCCTATAGAGATAGGCCTGTGATCTTAGATGGTAATGTCCTCTGCTTTGACAGTGATATCGCCCATTTTAGATCTCAAGCAGTTGTCAATCATTACCTTGTCAAGTCTTTTTCCTATAAAATCAGAGCATTTCCGCCCGTTGAACCATGTAGGACAATTAATCTTCAGGGGTAAATCAGATAGACCAACATTAATGAAAATTCCCTTAATAATGTCAAATAGGGGATCTTATCTACCATTTGTCCCCAAAACCTCATCCTTCGAAAATGTGCAGTTAAAGTCTCCAGCACAAATATTATTGTGCAAAAAAAGAATGCCACTATCCTCCATTTTATTCCAAAAAGAAATTCTGTCCAGATAGGGGGCATAAATGTTAATGAGGTGGATTCTCTCGTTGAAACCCCTAAAGAAACCAGATAAGAGAATCCCTTTGAAAAAACTGTAAGCTTTCATAGAAGCCCAATGAGGGTCCCATAAGGCTGCCAGTCCACCAGAGCGACCATCTGTGCCTTTGGCATCGAAGTGCTACCCTAGGAGCATCTCATGGAAATAAGTTATAGCACAGTCAAAGGATTGCATGTAGTTTCCTGAATGAAAATAACAAAATGCTTGCAGTTGTAAAAAAAAAATTTGACCACCATGGACTTCCCAAGTCCCCCCAGACCCCTCAAGTTCATGGACACCAGCTTCATTTAGAAAATTTAGACATAGGGGCCACCGCTTTAAGGACCCTTCCAATCGCCAGGGAGACCGGGACATCCCTAAAATTTTCATCAGGCATGCCCTTCAGTAAGGCTGAAACCGCCTTTTTTTTTATATTTCCCCTTCCTAGGGTGGCCCTTCTGCCTGCGGATAGTCACATTAGACCTTGATGAAGGGCTGATAGAAATCAAAGGGGAGGATGGCCGACCCATGTCAACCCTTAAAGGTATCAACTTAGTCACCTTATCCAGCATAGACAGCTCCGCATCACTTGCGAAAGAGTTTCTGGGTGACGCAACACCATCCACAACAGCCATAACAGGTGAAGAGGGCACAGATTCCACCTCCTTCGTCAAAGGATGAACGAACTCAGGGAAATTGGACAAGAAAAAAGAAGACTGCAGACGAGGGCTCTCAAAAGGAACATAAGTAGGTGCAGCAAAGGCCGGGCAACAGATGGAGAGCTTGTAGGAGTGCTTCCCTCCAGAAGTAAAGGATAAAAATAAGACAAGGAGTTGACATTACCTAGGTAAAAAGGAGGGGATGAGGAAGATAGCCCACCCGACCCAACTGACTTTGATCCATCATGCATAGGAAAAGAAAGAGTTTCATTTGCTAAGGAAACATGTTTACACACAGGTGAAATAACATGAACGTCTGGAGATTCCTTACCCGAAGACAAAGGCGAGTCCTGGGGTGATGGCTGAGTATTCGGAATGCATTCCATAGCAGCTTGATGTGGGGAATTCACACCCGTCGCCCTCCCAAGATGCCTCTTCAAATCCTTCTTCCACTTCACACAGTTCCACATCAGGTTACCAATCTCATGACATAGATGGCACGTGAAAGGCATCCTCCAATAGTCAATCGCTTTCCTGTGAATAACACCATCCCAAAGGAGGTCAATCTCCGCCGGTAAACCACCCGCGAATGGGGCCTCGATGAAAATCCACGCAGACCACTTATTATAAACCCTGGTGCACTTTGTGTCAACAAAGTGACATTTCCCAATACAGTCACCAATCGCCGTTAACACCTCGGTGCTCCAAAACTGTAATGGAAGGCCATATAGTTTCAACCACATTAGGTGATTTGTGGGGGCATTTTGTGTAAGGTGCAAACTCGCATCCAAGCAATGTAAAGCCAAAAAACACCTCCCGTTCACCCATGCTCTACACATGAAGTCTCCCACGTCGCAGTCATTCAACAGGTGGAAGTAGTACCAAACATTTTCCAGCTTACTAACACGAAGAATGTAGCCCAACAGCTTCTTTGATGCCAGGGTTCTACTAGAAAGCGGATCCTAGCATATAAGAAATTCACTGCTTCAATCAAGATTTAAAATGCTCAATTTTTCTATAAAATAAAACCATAAAAACATTCAGTTTAGATTCACATGAAGGAAAAAAGAGCCATGCAAATCAACTACAGATAACAATATCAAAATTCTCTGGCCAAATATTACATGTGGCGGCCTCTTGGCTCTCGGCCCTTCAAACCACTCCTCACTCTTCCTATATTCCTCACGTACTCAGCTCCTCAACTATGTCTTTTTCTCACAAAAACACTAACATTTATACATAAATAATGAACTTAATTCATTCCAAAAATCTCTCCCCACAAATTTCAACTATATCTAATTTAGATTCATTCTAGGTATGGACTCAACAAAGTCCAGTACATAGAATTCCTACTCCCTAAATTTGCTACTTAATTCACTCATATCTTATTAATTATTAACAAAAATATATACAATATCCTCACCTTTACATTTTTCTCTCTTAAATTATTAAAATTAATAAAATAATAAAAAAGCTTCACCCCATATTTTACACAAATAAATAATTAAAATTGAGCTCGATGCCTCTACATCATTCTTCCATAGTCTTAGGAGCCACTCCATCAAGTTGATTGTGCTCTGTCTTTCGAACTTCCATCTCCCCACTACCGCACGGTTGATGTGACTCTCAATCCTTTCTCACATGACATCACATCTGAAACTCAGAAGAGTACTTCTCTGTTCCGCTTTGAAAGGCTTTGAGGACCCTTTGAGAGAGGATTTTGTGTGTGCCTGTGACAGAGAAGGCTTTTGAAATGAACTTGGGTCTCCCTCTCGACATTCCTTTTGTCCCTCCCGCCCTTCGTGCGCCTCCCCAGTGGAAACCTAGTGGTAATCTGTCACCAGTCGTTTGATTATGTCTGCCACCTTAATCGCCTAGAGGAAGACCTCATTAGAACAGTCGTCATCACACTGGGTGATGCAATTTTCTAATTCGTCCATCCCAATGCCGTCAATCATTAAGACCCTGTACTACCAGCCGGAGAGCACGCAAGAATCGCTCTATCACCATGATCCGACAGATACTAATGTGGAAAATGAAGCACTCGATCCCCAGTCCAGCTCAGCTATTAAAATGTCTTGAATCACCGCCTCCTCTGATCGGAAGAGACGTCCCATTCATCCTCCCACACCCCGATAAAAGACAAGTGCTTGGAAAGAGTGAGCGTATATCTCTCCGTAAGAGAAAGTAAAATCAAGCCCCGAATGTCAGAGATATTAACCACCCAGCCTGACCTTAACGATCCAAAAGTACGGCGAACGAGGGGACCGTGATAGCAAGGATCACGGCTACCGGGAAAATTCAAAAGAAGACGGAGAAAATTCCCGGAAAAACCAGAGAGAAGGAACCAGAACGCCGAAAAGAATGATGATGAAAGAAGAATGAATGAAAACAGATCCACAAATCGGAAACAGGAACAAATCCTACTAACCCCTCCGACTGACAAAACATAATCGACCTGTATCCGTCCTAAAGTCGATAACCTCACAAAGAGAAAGAAAAAAAATACTGGATGGCTGCCCTTCCCCCATCAGAGGCCATAAGCCGTCCATTCCACATAATATGGATGGGTTGCTTTTTTAGAGCAGGTCCCCGTTGGAAACTCTTCCGAGTAGATGAAACCCTGAAAATTCTCAGAATTCTTGTCCGAAAGAATCGACCAAGGATCTCATGGGAATGTAATAGGCATTACCTATGCCATTGGCCCTGCCAAGGATCTCACCAGCAAGCCATTGAAACGTTAGTTATCTTAAAAAACAACTTCAAAAATTCATTTAGATTTTGTTCATTGAAATTCTGTTCCTTCTCAAAAGTCTACAAATTGAAACGTTAGTTATCTTAAAAAAACAACTTCAAAAATTCATTTAGATTTTGTTCGTTGATATTTGGGCCAGCAATCAAGATAGATCTTAATTTGCAAGCCAACAAAAATTATCTTCCTTTCACCAGAGTGCACACCTCGCCTTCTCAATAATCTCCTTCAGCGGAGTCCACACTTTGCCTTCTCCGTATCATTATATTATTTGTCTGAAGTAATTGTGTTTTATGAATTTTAACCATAAATCATGGAATTAATCTTAAATTACTTTTTGGGTGGTAACTTTGGCAGGAATTTTTCAAGAAGTTAGAATAGGGCAACAATATAATGGAGAATTTTCTCCCAACATTTTTGGTATCTCGTCTAAAATAGTTTCTAAGAGGTTTGGAAATTTTAAACCTGGCAAAATTCAACTGGAGAATGAGGTGTGTTTGTCGATATTCTTTCTTTACATACATTGCATTTCTCAAATTTTTGAAACACCTGAAATCTAATAGGAGAAGAATTATGTTTAAATTACTATTGAGATGCTAATATTTGGAACTGTCAGGGATCGACTCGTTATGCTTTAATCGGATTTGAATCCAATGATTCCGTTGCAAAGGCCATTTAGGTTTAATTATAATTATAGCTAATTAATTTTAAAATTATAATTATACGTAATTACTTTTTTATGTTTTAATGACTTTATTTATTTTCAACAGTAATTGGAGTTACGTTGTTTACAGGGAATGCCTATACAAATATCCAACCAACTCGTTTTTGCAAAAGTTGTTAAAGTTTAATTCCAATTATAGTTCATCATTTTTGTTAGTGGCTTTATTTGTTTTCAAAAGTAATTAGAGTTAATGCTGTCTACATGGATCGCCTCTATTGACATCCAACGAAGTCATTTTTGTACGACTGTGACAGGTTCAGTTTTCTTGTAATTGATTCCCTGCTCTGTGAAGCAATGATTCTATGTTGCTTTGTATTATAGGGGAGAGGGGTCAGTGCCCGAACACCTCAACACTCACTAGACCAGGGGCCACGTAAGGAGGGCCACGTCATGTACGTCAGCTGTCCGTTCGCATGCTGTTCACATGGCAGGCATGTGCAGCCGGTCCTTCCAGTCTGTAACCTTTCCTGTCGGTCGTCTCCCACCATATTGTGGAGGCTTCTCGACGAAGCCTCATTTCCTGCTCCGCGTCTGGTTGCTATGCGTTCTCAGCTCCGTTCCTTGCGCGACATTTCTCCGATGTCTAGCGCCTCTGCCACCACCGTATGCACGCTCCATCCGTGGTTATGGCGCCCGTGCTCTCCTGGCTTGAGCTCCCCTGGTCTTGGTTCGGCTGCAGCGGCATTCAAATTGTTAGTGGTTTATGCTCTGTGGCTGTTCACACTGGGTTGTGTGTTCGTTCAACCTCAGTTCTGTGGTGGTTTAACCTTGGCGCTGTGGTGGTTATACCTCGGCGTTGTGTGGTTTAGGGTCGGCTCTTTGGTTGCTATGCTCGGCTCTGTTTTGTGTGTTGTCGGCCCTGTGGTGGTTTTACCTTCGCCCTTTCATAGTTTTATTCGGCTTTGTAGTGGTTTTAATTGGCTCGGCCCTGTGGTGGTTTTAACTCGGCTTTGTGGTGGTTTTTCTTGGCTCTGTGGTGGTTGTGATCATACCTCGGCTCCATGGTGGACATACCTCGGCTCTTTGGTTCAGCGCTGTGTGTTTTACAGGTCTGTATGCTCCGAATTTTGTTTTCAAGTCCGTTTTTCAGCTCTGGATGCTGTGAATTGTGCTTTCAGGTGCGTTAGTCTGCTAGTTTTAAGTGTTTTTGCAATTTTTTTTAATGTTGGTGCTTTGTGAATGATTGTGTTTTTGATTTTTTGCAGGTCAGTGCAGAAGCCAAGGATAATGCAGTTGGCTAGCAAGGCAAGGAGGAAGGCCAGGAGGGAGAGGAATTGGATGAGAGGAGTTTTAAGGTAGGACTCTGTCCTACTAGTGATATGTATGTGTTTGTAAACACATTTAAACTTAAGGAGATGTTCTCTGTTGAGCTTCTTTATTATGGTTTTACTATGTTTTATTGTGGTTTACTGTGGTTTATGGTTTTACTGTGTTTAGGGTTTAGGGTTTTAATTGGAAAATCGAGAGGTTTACTATTGTCTTTCTTGTTGGAAAATCAGAATTAGGTTCACTGTGGTTTAGGGTTTTAATTGAAAAATCAGAATTACCTCTCTTGTTGTCATAAGGGGTATTGGAATGCTTCCCAATTCCTACATGCACCACAACCTTCTCTGTATCATCTCTCAGAGTACCATGGCCATGCCATGCACGTAACGGTATTGCATCAACCTTCACCTCCTCGATCTCCTTGGACACCACCGGTATCATTGCCTTAGATGCATATTTCTCTGGTATCCTCTTGGATTTCCTCTTTGAAGTTAACCATACTAATAAACACAACAATATCAGAACTATGAATGCTCCTACACATATTCCTATCACAACCCACAACTTGTGTCCAAGTATTGAAGTCTACTTGGACAATTCATTGTTCAGAAAACCTGTACTTGAAGAACCCATGTTTGAATAGGAGGATTCAGATCCTGATATGTCACAGAAATGAGTGTTCTAGAGGCCTATAATCAGTTTGGATCCTGAAGCGGAATGGCTCTGCATTTGAACTCAATGTAGTTGAATATCCCCAATCCAGACCGAATGTGGTAGACTTGTAACTTGTTCTCTGCATTGAGCACTCGCTCCTTCAATAATGTGTGCCCTTCTGGAAAAGGAAAAACTAAATATTTGTGGAATAATTTTACAATCTGCAAGGCGAAAGGCTTAATTCTATGACACCCAACAATGGCTTCAAGGATAACCTCATATATAATCTACAGGGCCAAATACTTAATTCCCAGACACCCAATAATAGCTTTGAAGATTCTGAATCAATTCAATGATTTCCAGAAATCATCCTGAGGATTTTGAAAGAAAAATGCAATCTAAAAGGCCCTACAGGCATCCTGCAACATGAAATGACAGAGTTCATGATGCCCAAAACATTGTTTTGAGGTTTGAAACTCTGCAATTACATACCTGGTCTGATAAAGCTGGTAACAGAAGATCCTTTGATGATGAACCCAATCCTCATATAATTGTGATCTATGCGGAAACAAATTTCTCAGCTAGCAATTTGGTTTTAATAATTTGGTTTTAATGAAGCACTGATAGTCATAATGACTATGTAGAAGATGATAAACGGTGCGAAGGGAAAGGGAATATGTATAAAGGTGATAATACAATAAACATTAATGGAATTGCAACCAATACAATATACATTAACATAACCACTATAGAGCTCCACTCTTGTGACCTTTCCAGCATCTTGTTTTAAAGATGTTGCTTTTCCTATTTTTATCACAGTCCAAATATTGACAGTCATAAGAAACATTAAATCAATCCTTTTATGAAGTATTGCATATTAAGTATGGTATGTTGAGCTTGATAAAAACATTCTAGAGATTTTAAATTAGGATGTGGGTATTCTGGGTACTGCATAATTTCATTTATTTTATTACATCTACTTAACAGGAAGTAATGCAAGGCCACTTCATCTCTCATCTTAATTGAGTCACTTAAATTCAATAAAAGATGGGCAATGATTTAGTTTCTTTTGTTTATATTGCACTTGAACATTATAACGTAGGATTTCAAGAGTTGTATAATACTATTAGTCTTTACTCTTGTCATTGTTGCAATTCTATTTTACACAATTGCTATTTTGGACTGATTTATAGTATTTAGATATTTTTTCAATCACTTGATATTTAGATATATTACAATTCATCTCTCATCTTAATTTAATCACTTCAATTCCGTAAAATATGGGCAACGATTTAGTTTCTTTTGTTTAGATTGCACTTGAACATTATAACGTAGGATTTCAAGAGTTGTATAATACTATTAGTATTTACTCTTGTCATTGTTGCAATTCTATTTTACATGATTTATATTTTGGATTGGTTTATTGTATTTAGATATTTTTTGAATCACTTGACATTTAGATATATTAAAATTCATCTCTCATCATAATTGAATCACTTCAATTCAATTATGAATTCAATTTCTTTGTTCAATTATGAATTCAAAAATCTGATCTAGGCTAAGGCTATAACTTCAATTGCTCCCTATGTTGATCTAACTGATATAGGCTAAGGCTATAATGTCTCGATCAGGAATCAATTGCTCCCCGTGTTGATATACTTTCCCGCCACGTGAAAGGCATGCGAACAGATAGCGGACGTACATGATGTGGCGATGTTCTATGTGGCACATGGTCCAGTCATTGCAGAGGGGTTCGGGCACTGACCCCTCTCCCCTATATAATCTCACAATCCTTTAGTTATAGTTTTTACTGACAGTCATAAGAAACATTAAATCAATATTTTTATGCAGTATTGCATATTAAGTATGTTGAGCTTGAAAAAAACATTTTAAATATTTTGAATTAGGATGTGGGTATTCTGAGTACTGCATAATTTAATTTATTTTAGGACATCTACTTAACAGGATGCAATGCAAGACCACTTCATCTCTCATCTTAATTGAATCACCTCTGTACAGTGTTCAATTATGAATTCAAAAATATGATATAGGCTAAGGCTATAACTTCAATTTCTCCCTGTGTTGATCTAATTGATATAGGATAAGGTTATAATGTCTTGATTAGGAATCAATTGCTTCCCGTGTTGATATACTTGTTATTTAACATGATATTTGGTATCTGTTTCTGTTCATCAAAGAGCATGTAATGTTCAAGGGATATTTTGTTTAGATGCAATCAGATTTTTTTGTTAATGATGTTCATTTCAATTATGAATTCAATTTCTTTGTATAACCACCACAGAGCCGAGGTATAACCACCACAGAGCTGAGTATGTTAACCGCCTTTTTATTGAGTGATTTTCACCTCATTTTTATTGAGTGATTTTGATTGATGAAGTTTGCAATGAATTTTGATGATACTTGTTATTTAACAGGATTAGATGCAATCAAGGGATAGTTTGTTTAGATGCAATCAGATTGTTTTGTTAATGATGTTCAATTCAATTATGAATTCAATTTCTTTGTTAAATTATGAATTCAAAAATCTGATATAGGTTAAGGCTATAAATTCAACAGATTAACAAACTTGTAGGATTTAGAAACTGTTTGATATGTAGGAATTATAAATTGTTTGATATATAACTTCATAAAAAATCTGATATAGGCTAAGGCTAACTTCAACAGATTAACAAACTTGTAGGATTTAGAAACTGTTTGATATGTAGGAATTATAAACTGTTTGATATATAACTTCATAAAAAATCTGATATAGGCTAAGGCTATAACTTCAACAGATTAACAAACTTGTAGGATTTAGAAACTGTTTGATATGTAGGAATTATAAACTGTTTGATATATAACTTCATAAAAAATCTGAGATAGGCTAAAGCTATAACTTCAATAGATTAACAAACTTGGGGGATTTAGACACTGTTTTATACATACTAATTTGAAAATGTTTGTAGCTTCCCAAACATCAATGGATGCTATCATTAGCAAACCTATTTGATCCTTTCCAAAATCACAGTGTCTTGTAGTTACAAAAATTAAGACATGGCACCTCTATGCTTGATGGCTTCCATTTCCTGCATTGCCCAAGTATGGTGGACGGCCCAACATTGGATGATTAGGATGTGCCTGAATGTTGGCATATGGTTGACTCCAATTTGCTCCATGTAGCCATCGTGGGACTGAGTAGCCCAAGTGTCCACTTGTGTTACTAACCCCAGCATTGACTACACGTGTCATATAAACACAATTAGGATTCAAATCTGCATTTGTAGGGGTATAAGAGGTGGGCCTAACCCCTGCCTAATAGCTAGGGACTTGGATGTTAATCATGTCTTGGAATGATGGTGTCTTCTCTGCAATGTGGTCTAGCGTGTTAGACATCAACCTATTTGCCTCAAACTGTCTTGAACCATGGCCTTCTTTGCTTGTCACCCCTAGTCCTTTTTCAAACTCTTGCTGAACCTTTCTTGCCTCTCTCTGTTGCCTTGCCAATTGCTTTTGATGTTCCTTATCTTCCCTTTCTTTTTTTCTTTCCAACCTTTCCTTTTCTCGAGATTCTGTTGTTACAATCCTTGCAACCCTCTTTTCATTGGCTAACTCCTTCTTTCTCTTTTTAGCTTCCTGAATTTCATTCTTTTTTCGTTCAGACTCAAACATTAAATTCATATAGTCTTCAGATGTGAGCAATTGTGAACTCCTCCAGAAACAAAGATAATCTGAGGTTGAGTTCCCTGATGAGGCCTTCACTCTCTCTTCTGGTAGCTTTAGGGATGCGCCAAGTAATCTCTGCTTTTCTGGACTTGCCTGCTGGATTTCATCTTCTGGGACAACTAATTGGCCCCCATTGTTGTCTTCTTCAGGTACTTCATGCTGAATAGGCTCCTCTTCTAGTGATCCATTGTCCACAAAATAATGAACAAGTTTGGTGTTCAACCGTGATGGTTGTGAAGGCATGTCCATGCTTTCATCCTCATTGGTGGTAGATACATTATTTCCAGTTATATTCATCACGGCCTCTGCTAGCCATGATGGTGCACTTACTTGGGTTGGCATGGTCATTTGCTCATTGTCAGCTGCATCAGTGGCTGTCACAGCCTCATTGATATTGTTAGTTGGTTCATCATTGAACTATGTCTCACTGACATGCTCAACATCATCACCACCACAGAACAACCCTTCAGAAAGGGACATTATACCTTCAGCAGCAACTACATCTTCTTGGGCACCAACATGCTCTTCTAATTTCTGTGCTTCTTGACCTTCCACTTCAAATGCTTGGCTACATGTGGTATCATGCATAAGAGCATCAAAATTGAGTGGCCAAATACCAGTCCTCCTAAATCTAGCCTTGATATTAGAAGGTGTGAGAGCCCTTTTAAATGCTTTACTTGCAAGCTTAGCTAGCTCAAACCTCTTTACTTCCACCCCTGGATTCTTTTCCATCCATGAAGCTCGCTCGACCTTGAAATAGTTCTTGAAAGGCCCAAACACGCTCACATCAAGGGGCTGCAATCTGTGAGTAGTATGAGCCAGCAATGTTAACATGTCAATGCCCAACTTATTGGCCTCCTCGATTGTCTGCATAGCCATGTGGCTTCCATGGCCATTTAAAATCATCAAGTGGATGTTTTCAGGCGAGAGACCACCTGGTACAGAAGAAGCAATGTAGCAAAGCCAATTTAGGAACAGTTCCTTTGTCATCCATGCATGTGGATGTGCATCCATGCATGCCGCTGGTTCACAATTCTGTATATAATTTTTTGGTTGAGTTTTACCTTTAAATAGGTAAAATCCTAGTATATATGAACCAATTTCATTGACAAAAGCAAGAATTGTGATCCACTCCCTGCTCTTAGGTAATATCTTAGGCACATTTTTACTCCCTCTCTTGGCAATTACCCGCATATCGCAATTTCTTCCTGCCTGTAAGCCTGTTTCATCACAGTTACATATATGGTCTAGGGCATATGAGTGCTAGCCATATGCAGAAGAAAGAGTGTTATAGAACTTGGAAACAATTGCATGGCATAGATTTAAAGCCCGGTCTTTGTCAAGGCCCTCTGCTATACGTAACACAAGGTCTGGATGCCTCTTTTTAAACCCACTCCACCATGACTTACCAGGAAAACCATCTTTAAAGGGGTTTTGTCTCCCTTGACATATTTGAGCTACAGTGGATTTAAGTTGGATAAGCTCTAACCCATGTCCCAATTGGGCCATCTCCTTACACCACTCCACCACCTCATCTTCCTCCTCTTTAGTCATGACTGTAACAGGCCCTCTACGCTTTGTATTAGTCAACCCATTTATCCAATAATGTATGTTAGAGGCAGAAATACCATGTTTTTTTGCAGATTCATGGATTGAATATCCCTTAAACTCGATGTCATCAATTGCAGGAATCATGTCTTCCTTCGTCCAGCCTCTGATTGCACTGATTTTCTTTGTTGAAATTGCACCTTGTATTGTGGTCGAAGGTGGCTCTGTGGCTGATGGTGGGCTGGGATGATCTGCAACCACAGGGTCCTTTTCAACTACATTACTGGGAGAAATGGGAGCATTGACATCATCATCTGATGAATTGCTTCGCAGTTGGGCCCCCCTTCTCCCTCGCCTCCTGTTCCTTATTTGATCTGCAATAGAAACTCTTGGCATGGCTACAACCTGCAATTTGCAGCATCGTTAAGAAATTTGATAAGTATTATAGCACAATTGTATAGAGTAAACTATAATTATGTATGAATTCCAAAATTTCTGCTAATAACATGAAATCTTCAGTTGTTTGTTGTGAATTAATTGGCATTGAAGTATTACCTGTCAATTATGTATTACTTGTAATATCAACATGAGAAAGATATGTGATACCTACATGGTTGTTAGCTACATGGACTTATCTAAAATTAGTAAGTGCCTATTTTAAAATGGACTTATATTTGGACATGGACTGTGTGTTAGAACTATTTTTATTGAAATATTTTATTCAATATAAAGTCAATATCCAAATCTGCTTAATAAGCACAACAAAAGGAGGAGGGAACTACATTTATATTGTAGGCAACTAGAAATGAATGTTTGTTGTGAATTAATTGACATTGAAGTATTACTTGTCAATTATGTATTACTTGTAATATCAACAGGAGAAAGATATGTGATACCTACATGGCTATTAGCTACATGGAATTGTCTAAAATAAGTAAGTGCCTGTTTTAAAATGGACTTATCTTTGGACATGGACCGTGTGTAGGCATTCAAGGTTTATGAATCCTTTGTTTTTCTTAGGAAAACCCTCTACCCGATAGGCACTGTTCCTATGTAGTTAGTAGGTTGTTGTTCTTATAAATTTTGAAGGGTACTGTTCCTATGTAGCTAGTAGGTTGTTGTTCCTATGTAGTTAGTAGGTTGCTGTTCCTATGTAGTTAGTAGGCACTGTTCCTATGTAGTTAGTAGGTTGTTGTTCATATGCAGTTAGCAGACACTATTCCTATGTAGTTAGTAGGTTGTTTTTCTTATGTAGTTAGCAGGAACTGTTCCTATGTAGTTAGTAGGTTGTTATTCTTATAATTTTTGAAAGATTTTACTCAATATAAAGTAAATATTCAAATCTAGTTAATAAGCACAGCAAAAGGAGGAGGCAACTACATTTATATTGTAGGAAAATAGAAATAGCTACATGGACTTGTAATGGCCTGAACGTTGTTAGCTACATGGACTTGTAATAGCCTGAACGCTATTAGCTACATGGACTTGTAATAGCCTAAACGCTGACAGCTACATTTTCTCCACAAAAATTAATGTACTGTTCTTAGGGGACTGTGTGTTGGAACAATTTCTTGACAGATTTTACTCAATACTAGACTCAAAGGTTTAGAAAAATTACAACTTGAAATTTGGAGTAGCTAATTATTAATCTAGTTTAAACACTCATAGCTTCTTTAATATACGTGATTTTCTCAACTAAAATAATGATAAAGTTCTCAATATCTTGAATAACATTATTGAAAAATAATGAAATACTTGTATGTCTCCAGCAATGCTCCAGCAACTGATGAAGAGAGTGAATGTAAAACTCTGCACACACACTGTCTTGAATGTAACACTTTGCACACACACTATTTGGAATGTAACACTGTGCACACACTCTGTCTGGAATGTAACACTGAGCACACTCTGTCCTCTGTCTGTATGTCTGGAACACTATCTGAAAAGGATTGTATGTCTGCAAAATGGAAACTCACTATCTGAAAAATCACTTTCTGAAAACTGTATGTATGCAAAATGAATGGAACACTGTCTGAAAACTATGAATGTATGTCAAAACTAGTTTAAGAGTATAATGAATGCCTCAAATGCAGTAAGAGTTGATGTTTTATAGTTTTATGATCTATAATTTAATTGGTAGGGAAGATTGGCATGAATTTCCATCTCCCAAATTTAATTTTGCATTGTGGATTGAGTTGTACATGATCCAATGGCTGAAAAGCTTTCATGGTTGATCCTTGTTCTTTCCTCAATTTAATTCCTGAATTGAAATGCTTTCCTAAATTTAATTCCTGTAATTCAAGGGCTATTGTGTTTAATTCTTGAAATGAAAGGTTGGGTGAACTATTTCCTGAATTGAATGGTGTCATTTAATGTCTTCAATAGGCTGAATGGTTAAAAAAACATGTACATATGGCTGATATACATTTCACCTATTTTTGTGCAGGTGGTACTTAGTCCTTGTGCAGGTGTTACCCAGTCTTCGTCCAGGTGTTACTCAACAATGAGATCTATTTCCCCAATGCAAAATCAGCGGGGGACTGTTTGACGGGATAATTGTACTTTTGGATGGGTAGCATTGTAATTTTTTGTAGTGCATTTTTCCTTAGTTGGTAATTCAGAACTGGAGGTACTTGAGACAATAGGTCTTGTCAACTTGTGATGTTAGACTTGGTGTATGACAGTTGTTGGTCTAGTAAAAAACTGGGCCCATTTTGGACATATTTATATAACTTATATAACTTATTATCAAATATTTATGTGCATATTTTAGTGAGTTTTCAATTTATGTTTGATGGATTTGTGGGACCAGTACTATAACTACTACTGGTCCTTGCACAACAATAGAAGCCTCTCCCCTATTGGCTTGAAAAATGGCCAGCATCATTTTTGTAAATTTTTATCTATGTATGAGACTTCACTCCTCTCTTGAACAATAGTACTAATGAAATTTTCTAGTCCCAGGTTTTGTACTTTACCTACACCAGAATTTGTACTTTAACTACTTTTGACACCTAAATGAAAATATGAAAATTTCCAGTCCCATATTTTGTACTTTTTCTATATGAAAGTATTTGTGTATATTTATGTTCCCTGTTGTAACATGGATGAATGATTACGGTATGCTACAATATAACAAAGTTTTAGTGGATATCATGTGTACCACGGTTATAAGAGCTAGCTATAAAATATTTCATTGACAATAAACATAGTTTATTTGTATGGATGTGATTTTATAAAATGTTTTATTAGAGGAAAACTAATTTATTTATTAGTATTCAACTAATTAGCATATATTTATAAGATCATAATAATTAACAAGACCTAAAATTATTCTCCATCATATATTTAAATTTTATTTTGTGAAGAAATAACTTTTTTTTTTTTTTTTTATAAATTTGGTATCCACAATTTATCAAAAAACTCAAGAGAAGCAACATGAAATAATCATAATATGTTTAACAACATTATATATGAAAAATAAATAGTCCCAGAAAAAATCAACTAAAACTAATAATTTTTTATTTTTATTTTCATCCATGTAAAGTTTGTGATAAAATATGAAATTTTCATTATTTATGATTTCCTCCATATGCCATACTCTCTATTCACCTAAAGGTATTCCTTAAAATTTTTGTCTTTTTCTCTGTTTAGACCCCCTAGATAATAAATGTAAGAAAAATAAACATAAATATTCTTGATGCTATGTAAATCCCACAAAACATGAGCTATTTTTATAGTTTGACATTTTTGAATCTCATTAACCCAATTGATGATTAATAAAGTACCACTAAAACACTTGAAGTTGATCAAATCTCTTTTGTCTAACAAAATTCAATAAATATCAAATAAGATTTGGGGCAAATTAATTTAAATTTTAAATATAATTTGATATAGTGATGTTGTTTAATTTTGATATTGTTAGTAATTAGTTGTTTTTTTATTCTTTCTAGTTTTCTGCTGCATTTCTCCATAATTAAAAGGAAAAGGATGGTTCATTGAGAGTAAAAGTAATTATTATTATGGAACCCATATCATAATGATTGGCATGAATCTACATGCTTAAATAATAAAACCCATATACTTAGGTACCAAATTATTTTCATTTTTTTTTTTAACTTGGGATAAAATGTCTTATTAATTAGGTAGATAATTTATTTGTATTCATGTCATTTTATAAAATAGCATATATCCAATAAAAATCATAATAATCAACCAACATTCTCAATAATTTTATTCTTACTTTGGCTAAAATAATTTCATATGGTAATGCTATTTAATTTTGTTCAATCAACAATCTTAATGATTTTATGTATTTAAAAATTAAAACAAAAACATTTCTATCAATTTTTCCTTTTAATTTATAAATGTGTTTAATTATTTTATGTATGAGAGTTCATGTAGAAAACTAATTTTGGTTAAATTGTGACGTTTTTCTTTTAAAATAAAATTTTGATTGAAAAGTTTATGGGGGACTTAATTTGTAAAGAGTTCACAACTCAACTTGTAACTCTTTCCAAATTCCTCAGATACCCAAATACACTCCAAAACTTATAACAAATAGAGTAAGATTATATTAATATTTTTCATTTCATATTATATTGGATTTCGTTTTTTTACAATTATATTGATTTTTGGTTTTTGTACATTTATATTTATTTTTTCTTCTTTTGCATTTATATATGTTACTTTATGAGCATTTTTAGTATTTATATTATACTATTTTAAACATACATAAAATTAATTTTTTTCCCAATTCTTTAGTCTTGACAATATTTTAATTTTGAAATTCTTTATTTTAATTAGAAAAATAAATAAAATTAGTATTCTTTTAATTTTTATAATAATTAAAAAAATTGCAATAAATTGTTAACATATGTTTTGTTAAATCACTCTCGGGTGAAAAGGCCTGGGATTGAAACTCCATCGACACAATCCCACTATGAGTAAGAGTTGATGTGGCTCAAGACTAAAAAATTCCACATTTATTTAGTTTTAATGAATTAACAAGTTATATATATATATATATAGATATCAAAGTGTGATTTTTCAACATTTGTCTTTAGTATGATAAAGATGATAAATATCTAGTGGATATTCTAGGATTGTGCAGTGGGAAACCCCTCAAAATTCTTTTCTTTTCCTTACAACCATAATTTCATTTATATGATAAATAATATTACATTTTTCAGATGCACATTTAGTGGTGTATTGAACCATATATGCCTAAATCCCTTTAGTGTCTAAAGAGAGAAAAACTAAGTAGAAATTAAACAAATGTGCATGGTTTGACCATGGGGTCTACAATGCTCCAAGAAAATACCCACAATTTATAGAAACATCCAAGTACCCAATATTTATCAAAAAAATCCAAGATAGACAACATGAAATGATCTAGAAAAACTATCATAATATGTTTAACAACATTATATAAGAATTTCAGAAAAAATTATTAAAAGTAAAATAAAAAAAGTGAAATTTTATCTATTTTTTCATCCATGTAAGGCCTGTGATAAAATAAATTTTCATCATTTATGACCTTATTAATATACCATATCCCCCCATCCACTTAAAGTATTTCCTTGGAAGTTTTTTATTCTTCTATTCTAGGCCTTGTAGATTGTGAATGTAAGAAAAAAAAACATAAATATTTTTGATGGTATGTAAATCCTGAATTTGTATACTTTGGCATTGTTAAATATCACTAACCTAGTTGATGACTAATAAAAAATAGGTAAACACTTGAAGTTGATAAAATCTCTTTTTTCAAAAGAAATACAATAAATACCAAATAACAATTACACTAATTTCATTATTATTTTAACAATATTTTTCCTTCCTTTAATTTTATTAATAATATAAGTTTATTAACATTAAATTGATATGTCATAACATGAATCAACTCCACTAACTTGATTTTTTTTTTTAATTGAATAAAGCTAACCAACGTCATGTTTAACCCATCCAATTGCTTAGAAAAGTAGAAACTTGTTTTATGATGATCACCATCCTTATAATTAATGTCTACATAGGAAAAAATGGCCTATTAACATTAAAAGGGTAAGTTATTATGTGGAATTTTTTTATAATTTTATTTCTATATCCAAAAGACTCAATAACATAAGCTTTCTAAAATCATATTGATATCTAGTGAAATGAAAAAAATATTAAGAACACAAATATTTTAAAATTTAGATTTAATATAAATATATGGTGAAAAACTTAATAAAAACTGTTTTTTATTTTAAATCATGTTAATTATTTTATAGTTTTCTTTGGTTTTTATATTTGCATCCACCCTACAAGTTTAAAAGTGTATTAAATTGTCATTCATATTAAAAAGTGTAGTATGTTTTCATCTTGTAATAATATTCATTTAATTTCTAATTTTATTTCATATGGCTCAATATCAATATGTAATAATATGTAATATAAGTCACTATCCATTATTCATGTTGAAGTGTACTCTATTAAACTTAATGCACTAGGTGATTTTGTACTATATGAATGAAATTAAAAATATAGTAAAAAATATAAGAACTATTTATTTGTTTATAATTTTTTTATATATGTTTAGATTTGAAAGTATTTATTTTTTATGTGTGCTTAGATTTCAAAGTCTCAATTCTATATGGAGTGGAGAAGAAATTAGATATTATCAACTGACCTAAAAAAATATTTGGAGAACTATCTCGAGTGGAGAGGGAATTAGATATTATCAATAGACCTCAAAAATATTTGGAGAACTTGTAACTCTACTGCTATTTACAGTTTTGGAGATTCCCTGGCCGATACAGGGAATTTGTTAGTAGCAGCTGCTAATAACGATGTTCGTAACCTGCCTTATTGTGAAACATATTTTGGAAAATCAAAAGGGCTTCTCGGATGGACCACTGATAGTCGAATACATCGCACAAGGTTCTGTTCACCGGCATGGTTGTTTGAGTGGAAGGGGTAGCAATCAGAACCAGAATGAAGGCTAAAACCAATATCAAGCTCATCTACAAAGGTATGATAAATCGCAAGTCCAATGCCATTATTGAAAAAAATATGGGCACTATGCCAATGAATGTAGGAAAAAGCAAAATGACATGAATAATAGGCGGAATGCTAATTTTACAAAATAAGAAAAGAACCAGAAGAATGTGTTGTTAACATGTAATATAGCACAAGATATACAAGATGATGTATGGTTCTTAGACTCGGGTTGCAGTAACCACATGACTGGAAACATAGCAATGTTTGCCAATCTTGATGAAAATGTTAAATCTTAAGTAACAACATGAACTGATAGTAAGATATTTTTCAAGGGAAAGGGCAGAGTAAGTATCCTAGCAAGAAATGGAGAACAGAAGTTTGTGCCAAATGTGTATTATGTACCTTGCTTGAAATGTAATACAAGGGCTACAATGTATCTTTTAAAGATGATGTGTGCACAATCATGGACATACCTCCAAGCAAGAAAGTCATTGCAGAGGTGCAGATGACAAGCAATAAGATGTTTCCTCTCAAGCTCAGAAAAGACTTGAAGGAAAGAAGAAATGTAGCAGCTGTAACACAAGAGGTCTTTCAAGAGGAAGTGAAATATGAAAACTAGTTATGGCACTTGAGATTTGGACGTCTCAATTTCAAAGGCCTGAACTTTTTGCATAGAAATGGAATGGTAAAAGGATTACCACTGATTGAGAAATCAGACAGCTTATGTGAAGGTTGCATCTTGGGCAAACAACACAGAGAAATATTTCCAACAGGGAAGAGTATAAGGGCAAAGAAACCCTTAGAAATAGTCCATTCAGATTTGTGTGGACCAATGCAAACACCATCTTTAGCTGGAAACAATTATTTTTTGACATTCTTAGATGATTACACCAGAAAGACATGGGTGTATTTCTTGAAACAAAACAGTGAAGTGTTTGAACAGTTCTATCACTTCAAAGCTCATGTTGAGAAGCAGAGTGGGCACTACATCAAAGTGCTAAGAACTGACAGAGGTGGAGAATACATCTCCAAAAATTTCCTACGTGTCTGTAGGGAGAATGGAATACATAAGTAGTTTACCACAAGGTATACACCTCAGCAAAACAGTGTTGCAGAAAGGAAGAATATGACCATAATGGACATGGTCAGAAGTATGTTGAAGGAAAAACATTTTCCAAATGAGTATTGGGTTGAAGCTGTCAATTGTGCAGCGTATATCTTGAATAGATGCCCAACCAAAGCTGTCATGAACAAAGTTCTGGAAGAAGCCTGGAGTGGCATAAAACAACATGTCACCCACATGAAATTTTTTGGATGTGTGGCTTATGCACATGTCTCGGATCAAATAAGAACGAAATTGGACAATAAGGGGGAGAAATGTCTCTTTGTTGGATACAATGATGAGTCCAAGGCATACAAACTCTATAATCCATCCACCAATAAAGTTATAAACAGCAGAGATGTGTATTTTATTTAAGAAGTAGCTTGGGATGGAAGCTTAGAGAAAATGGTGAATGTGAAGACATGTGTGTCTCACGAAGAAGAAGAGGAAGGGACAACAACTGAAAATCCCTCCTTGGTGGCTCCTCCTCCACCACCACAACCACAACAAACCACACCACAAGCTGGAAATAGAATAGACTTGAGAAATCAAGGAAGTGCTTCTTCAAGCACATCACAGGGAACTGAAACTCCCCCGAGTTCGAGTGGAACTCCAAGTACACCAAGAAGACCGAGATTTAGAAATTTTAGTGAGATTTATGAAAAAGGAGAGGTAAACGATAATGTCAGTCTCAACTCTTTATTTTCTTTATATTTTCATGTTGATGACCCAATTCATTTTGAAGATGTTGTAAAGGAAGAAAAATGGATTGAAGCAATGAACGAAGCGATTGGCGCAATTGAAAAGAGTAATACATGGAAGTTAGTGGACCTCTCTAAAGGTAAAGAAGTTATTGGAGTAAAATGGGTCTATAAGACCAAGAGCAATGGTGAACGCAAGATTGAAAGGCACAAAGAAATACTTGTTGTCAAAGGCTACAAGCAACAACAAGGGAGAGATTATGAAGAAACCTTTGCACCGGTTGCAAGGATGGAAAGAGTGAGAACAATGTTGTCCATAGCAGCACAACAGAAATGGAAGGTTTATCAAATGGATGTGAAGTCTTCATTTCTGAATGGAGTGTTGAAATAAGAGGTATATATTGAACAACCTCCAGGCTATGATATTGAAGGCCAAGAGCACAAAGTATGAAAATTGAAGAAAGATCTTTGTGGGTTGAAGAAAGCACCAAGAGCATGGTACAGTAGGATAGATGCTTACCTGACTAAAAATGGATTTGAGAAATGTTATGGAGAACCCACACTCTCCATAAAATAAAATTATGGTAAGATTCTTATTGTTGTTTTATATGTATATGATGTAATATTTACTGGCAATGAAGTTTCTCTCATTGTTGATTTTAAAGCAGTCATGAAGAGTGAATTTGAAATGACTGATTTGGGTTTTTTGAGATATTTTCTTGAAATAGTAGAGAAAAATGATAATGGGATTTTTATTTCCCAAGAAAAATATGTTGAAGAAGTGTTGAAAAGATTCAACATGCATAACAACAAAGCATCTGTAACTCCAAATGTCATGGGGTTAAAATTAATCAAAGAAGACAACATCAAGGATTTTGATCCTAGATTGTACAAGAGCATAGTTAGCAACCTCATGTATTTGGTTGCAACTAGGCCGGATATAATGCACATTGTAAGTTTAATTTCCAGTTTTATGGAAAGGCCGAAAAATACTCATTAGCAAGCAACCAAGAGGATTATAAGATATGTGAATGGAACAAAGGGGTATGGTATTTCATACTCCCCATCTAAAAAATTTAATTTGGTTGGTTACACTAATAGTGATTGAGCTAGAAGTGTAGATGACAGGAAGAGAACATCTGGATATGTGTTTCATTTGGGATCGGCGGCCATTTCATGGGCTTCCAAGAAGTAACCAATAGTTTCTTTATCAATAGCAGAGGCAGAATATGTGGTAGCAATAGCAGCAGCATGCCAAGCAGTATAGATGAGAAGAATGCTCATAGATTTATGTCAAGAATAGGACAAAGGAACAACAATTTACTGTGATAACAACTCAGCGATAGCTTTATCAAATAATTATGTCTTCCATAAGACAACAAAGCATATTGATGAAAATTTTCATTTTATACGTGAACTCGTTAATAATGGTGAGATTTTTTTGCAGCACTGTAGGACAGAGGAACAATTTTCTGATATATTGAAAAAGCCATTAATGCATAAGAGTTTTAATTGTTTAAGGAAATGCCTAGGTATGCAAGAAAACCTAGCAGTTGAAATTAAGGGGGAGTGTAGGAATATTAATTCCAACTGCACGCACAAACAGCAGGACGACAAATTTAATTTATGGGATCGAAAGACAACAAACACCAGCGAGAATTTAAGTCTAATGAGAATTTGGGAAAGGACAAGAAAGGTGGTTGAAATCTCCAGTTTATAACTTCACGCAACCATGTATCACTTATCAACAAAAACCACTGCACTAAACTCCACCAACCATATTCATTGCACATCAACAACATTCCAGGGGAGCATCCAAGCTCAACAGCAAAGGGGAAGACAACCCCAGGAGGATGTGACATCACTCACCTCTGGACCAACCATAAGTGATTTTGGGAGGTAAAGAGGACTCACGTGAATAGTCTCCAAGAAACCCCCAGAAAGTATAAAAGTGTGTGTGTGTGTGTGATGTAATATGCTGTGAGAGCATTGTGAGTTGCTGTGTATTGTAATCTCTAGCCAGAAGGAAAATAACAAAGACAAAGATAGAGAGAGAAATTTTTGCTGTGAGTGGAATAGTGAAAGAGTGAGCTACGCGTGTAGTAGCCAGCATAAGTTATCTTGTGAATCTAGAACATGGTAGTTCTGAAGAATCCGATTTTGGAATAGTTTAGCAGTTTTATGAAATAAAAATTATATCTTATCTCTCTGTGTCTCCGCAATTTAAATTTTTATTTTATCTTTGTGTTGTGGAAAAGGAATTGTTTGATTTCCTTTGTGTGTTCAGAATTCTCCAGAAATTCCAACAATCATGTTGTATAGTCTTTTTAGAAAAGATATTTTAGTTATTCCATTCCCCGTATATGTAGAAAAAAAAATTCCTTGTATATGAAAAACAAAAGATGACATTAAAACCATGTTAATATAGTATGATTTTTACATCTATGTATATTATCTTTAAACCAATTTATGGAAAAAAATATAAGATCAAAAAAATGTTAATATAGTATGATTTTTACATCTATATACATCTTTAAACTAATTTATAACCAAAAAGAAGAAGAAGAAGAAGAAGAAAATGATGAAGATGAAAAAGACGACATCAAAACCATGTTAATATAGTATGATTTTTATGTACATCCTTAGACAAATTTATGGAAAATAAAAAGATAACATCAAAACCATGCTAATATAGTGTGATTTTTACATCTTTGTACATCCTTAAACCAATTATGGCATTTGAAGAACCACCAAAGACTTTCAATGTATCAATTCGAATTTCCAAAGCTGAACATAATAACTTCACTCAGACCAATTCTCCAAAGTTTCTTGTTCCAGTTCCAAGGCCAAATGATGCTTTTAAGTTCTTTTGGGTATTGATGTGTATAACCAGACCCCTATGGGTGTGTTCTCTTCATTGTAATCTCCATAAAAATAATCCCACAATATGTGTCTTTTTTATTTGTTTCTCAATTAAAATATAAGGAGAGAGGGTAGGTAATGAAATGGGAGGGAGTTTAAGGAATTTTATGAAAATTTTCTTTTTTTCTTTCCAACCATATAACCTATGTGGTTATTGGTGCAAATTTTTCATGTTGTACTGAATTACACCAATTTTTCTAGGCTTTTAGAATGTTTGAGTCTCTGTTGTTTAGTCTCAGTCAAAGGATCCTTATAGAGGCATCTGATACTTTTAAGGTGAAAAGGGAACTTAATAAAATATGATTTAAGGATTTTTATGTCTTTCCATAGAATACACCACCTACAATTATGTTTTTTTCCTTTTTTTAAGGTTATTCCATGTTGGTATCCTCTTTCTCACTAGACACCATAAGAAAAGTATTGAATTGAGAGGAAATTTCAGTTTCCATAGTGGTTTCCACCACCATGCCTTCACCCCCTCTTGTGTCCATTTGATATATGTATCCATACTTTGGAGTATAATTACTAGAAGGTGCATGGACCTATCTCAAAACATCTAGTTGGTCCCTTATAGTGACATAAGTTCTTTCCAAGTCTAGGGTATAGTCCTACCAATCAGCTCCCCATTAAGGGTCTAAGTGAACATACTTCCACCCTTGCTGCAAAAACTTTGTTACCTTATTTAGAAATATAATTCCTTAATATTAGAGAGAGGATGTTAAGTCCCTTGATAGCTCATATCATTAGTTACCTCCAACCCAAGGGTAAATTCCTACCATGACCCTCTCTCGGTTCCCTATATGCTACCCAAGACCATCTTCTATAACCTAAAATATTCCACAATCACTTTCCAAAGGAAAGATGCAGTTACAATTTTTTTTTCTATCCTTTCAATCCATTCCTCAATGGGAAGAGAGTCAATATATTTTCTTTTGATGTCACGAGTTCAAATATTATGTGACGCCATACCATCGAGGTTTTGGTGCAAAAGATGTTGCAAATATAGGAAGTTCCTTTCTTCCCCATCCTCTCCATGGCATGCCATCCAAGGGAGTACTATTTACTTCTTCACTAGAGCCCATAAAAATCACTTACAAAATTTCTGTATCTAGGATAAAAAAAAATTCATAATGGAGGTGAGGGAAATATAGTAAAAAAGTGTAGCTATTAGGAATTATTTGATTAGTAAAATATTTTCCCCCAGTGAAAGCCATTTATAACTCGTGCAGACAAATCTCTTCTTGAGACAGAAGAAATCTCCCTATAATCCTAAAAGAAGACTAGAAACTAACACACATAAGAATACTTATTTCCCCAAGATAAATTAGTTTAAATAATTAAAAATAGATAAGGAGAGTGGTGCCCTTACCTCCTTGTGAAATGCTTGTTGAAGATCGGTGATACGTTGATGCGTCACGATGTAGCCAAGGAATATTTTAAGAATTGAAATTTATCTTAAATATTAGAAACCTTGGCTAATATTACTAATCCATAATATGAAAACTATAAAATTCTTGGTGATAGTTTAGTACAAATATTCAAGCTTCTAATGATTTTATATAGCCTCTAGAAAAAATTTTCTATTATTAAGGTAAAAAAAAACCTATAAAATTTGGGCGAATCATTTTTGGGAAAAAATAGGAATTGGCAAATCTTTTTTTTTTAAATAGAATGGAAAATTAGCCCAAGTGAGAATATTAGCCCCTAAATTTTTCCCTACATGTAGCTCCTTAATGCTTTGATAAGATGTGCAAACACAAAAATATAAGGGATCAAAGGCATATGCAATATAATGATATAAAACAAGCGTAATTTAGTGATAAAGGAGATTAGAAATTGAAATTACTTTAATGAATACATAAATAGAATAAATCAATTATAATTTCAATATGATAACACAACGAGAAAAATGATTCAAATATATTAATTGAGAGGTAAAATAAAATCCTTACAACCTTTCCTTGATGTCATGAAGGTTTCTCCCAAATGCCTCAAATCATTCTCCTTGGATGATAGGCTTATCAATCCAATATTACCATCATGAGTCTACATTTTTTGAACTCCGCTAACCCTCTAGCCTCTACTCAATTTATAGGAAAAATGGAGGGGGTTTCATATACAGAAAATATAGATGACATCTAATAATAGGGGGACTAGGGTTCTATGATCCAAAGGAATTAGCTTCATGTTGGGAGGGGTTTGGATCGAATATATATGAACTATAAGCTTCTAGTTGGGATATATTCTCCCAAAAAGGCTTCTAGAACTTACTTTTTATTTTTACTTTTCATTGAGTCATGTGCATAGTCTATAATGGAAGAAAACTGCAAACTCACTCCGAAAAGTGCGCAAGTCGTGATAAACATATCAAAATTCCATTCTACCCAAATGTCATGATTTTTTCAAGGAATGTAGCTATTTTACTTACAAGGGAATGCATTGAAACATGTTTATGGATAGTGAGAGATCCATTTTAAACGTCAAATTGCATTATAAAAAAATGACGTGTAATAGAGTTCCCCTAAAGTGCGAAGTGTGGAAATTCATTTAAAACATTGAAGCACTTTATCATGCAGAAGTTTGGATCACACATAATGATCTGAAACATGCAACCAACATTCAAGGATATATATATATATATATCATCACTCAGGTAGGCATTCACATACTGAAAGTAAAGCTAACTCAATGAAAAAGTACATAAATAGTGTAGAATCATATCAATATTAGACATAGTATGGATGAAGGCATTTATTATGAATATGTATAAATAATCAAGAATACTTAACTCCTCATAGCCTCGATTGATGAAACTAGATCTAGGGTCTTCATCTCAATCTCTCGATCTGTAGTACGAATCTAACCATGCGAAAAATGTGTTGAAGTCAAACATGGTAGATACCACTTGATTACGAGTAAATGATGTGAATAATTAACAAGTGCGAGAGAGGCCAAAAATAATGACAATGGCTCTCAAGGTATTATCAATACAATATGTGAAGTGTGATTAGGTAATTTGTGGTTGAACACTCATAGAATCACTCGATCGAAGGTCAATGATAAGAACGTGTCGTCGAAGGTGAGAAAACTTCCATTAAGGCATGCAGATGTCAAGGTACTGAAAAAGGTTTCTAGATCAACTTCCTATATAGTGACGTGAAGTCGATAGGAAGAAATCTATCACATGATGGCCTACAATGTGATACATTATGTCAAATTGAATAATTTTTTTGCAAGGACTCACATAGGGATGACCGACGTGAATGAGGAATAATGTTTGCAAAGGAACATGAATTGAGGTCGAACTTCACTTGAGCACATGGTGACACAAAAATTGACTTGGAAACATTTGACTCAACAATAATACCCAAAACTAGCATAAGACTTTCAATCAGGTTCGATTAACTCCATGACAAATGGATTACCCAACTGGAACACAAGTGTAAGAGAGTGTCACATTCAAGAGTGACATACCGCATTTAAATGAATTAAAAAATTAATACCTTTCCCCAATTCCCCCCCACAATTGATGGAAAATATCTTTTTATTCTTTTCAAGCTTGAGGAGGATAAAATTTTCTTGTTGTGTAAGCTTCATCCTTTGGATGAGTTCTATGAAGCATTTTTTACGAACCCTAGGAAGGAGTGGTTCGGTCCCATCAGGTTTCATGAGTCATGCATTGTTTAGTTTTACCAGTCTAGTGTAGGGTTAACTCGATGTTGTTTTCATGTTTAAGGAGTTTTAAAAGACACGAAAATAAAACTCATTGTTTTTCATTTTTATGGATTTAGAAGAAAAACGTAAGTAAACTCCAAATGTTATTTTTCTTAAATTTAGTGCCTCAAGCCTGAAAAAGTGTAAAATGATGTAGGAGAGAACTTTATTGACCATGCTTAGGCAACATATACCTTCTTCCCAAGTAGTCTAATTTAGTCTGTAAAAGGGGTAAAATTATACTAAATAGATGTGTGTTGATTTATTTTTATGAGTTCAAATAGTGAAGTACTCATAAATATTTTCATGTTTAAAGAGTCTCACAAGGGATTAAAAGAAGAATCTAGGGTTACACATTTTCATATTTTTCAAGAGGCTGAAAAAGTAATAAAAGTTTACTCAGAGTCAAAATGATCCATTTTTACATTGTAACTTATATTCTCATTTGATAAGTCATCATAAATTCTCAAAATTACAGTAAAAAACAACAAACATTGACTTTTAAAACGTTAAAGTGATAAAAAATACTATTTTATTGACAAAAAACCTTATAAAAGGTGAAAAAGTAATTCAATTTTTTACCATTTGAGTGTTTAACCAATTTTAGATCAAAAATACAGTTTTTACCATGAAACTTTAGAGGTTGATTCCCAGGTAACCACTGGATGAATCTGCGAACTGTTTTCTCCGTGTAATAAATATATTTCATATCTTTCTCTTCATCCATTTAATTTTTTTTTTCAATATTTGATTCTATTTTTTGGTGGTGTTGTAATTCCACAAATCTCCCCACATTTCCGTTAATGGGGCCACTCGCACTGATATTTTTTAAAATTATAAAACACGTGATTTACTTGGGTTTTTATTCTGAGATAATCCATAAATGTGTTATGTATCTAAATAAAACCCATTGAAGGAGGTGATGGTTTTAAAAAATAAATAGAAACACACCCCCAAAGTCAGAAATTCCTTTCAATTAATGTTCTAACACTCCTAAATTGTCAATTGGAGGACTTTTGAGAAACCATGTTGGAGTGGAGAGAGAGAGAATATGAAACACATGATGCAAAAGCTATTGATAACGTTACAAATTTGCAAGCTCCAAATAAGTGTGGTCTTTAAAAATTTTAGGTCATTCTAGGAATCAGAGCTGAGTTAAAGCCCATGACATGGTTGGTGAGGGTGTGAGATATCTACGGACAATTTTTTATCATAGGTGATGACCGCCTTACCATTCAGACCGATGACATGTAATTTTTGACAGGGACATCCCGTAGAGGAGAGACATTAATCTATTTGGCTAGAGACCGGGTGCGGGGACTCTTGATTCATACTTGAGGTGATATTGTGTCACTAACTCAGTGCTTAAGGATGTTTAGATAGATATCTAAACTATCAAACAACTTGATTTGAGGATTATCGCTTTCACAGTCACTGAAACTATGTGGTAGTGCATCACATAATGTGGCCATAAAGGCCCAAATCCATATTTCAGTGGAGTGTTTGGAGTCCACTATTTTCAACTAGTGCAAAGGTGTGGTTGTCAATATGAAAGGACAACTTACTGGAGAAAAGGAGGGAAAAATAAAGAACTCTGGTTATGGCATCATCCTAATTTAATTTTCCCTAGAGAGGATTCCACTACTCATCCCACAAAAAATTATCATTGATGAGACGGGACTGATAGATCCACATATGTTACGGTGTGTTTTGTTGATGGCTTGCCATGGTGCCGATGGCTGCCCGATTGTGATATATAGTCAGTTTTTTTGTGGATGGGAAGCTATATTTTCATGATTGAGGAATTTTGATATGCAAGGATGGACTACATGGGTGATCCAGATATACCACTCCCAAATGGAATGCAGTGGGAGGATCTAGGTAAAAAAAAAATGTCATTTTGATGTTTTAATATTTTCAATTTTAATTTTTTTGTTTCTAACATCCAAAGCTAATTATTGAAATTCTAATGCATATGTGGGCCTAGCTCAACCAGTAGAGCTACGGAGATTTGACATGCTAGGATACCATCCTGTAGCAGTTGTAGTACCACATTCGGATGTAGAATAGGCTTTGACCCAGTTATACGACACCTTGGAGAGGGTTACTATAGATATCCTTCATACAGGGACTCATGACTTGCCTCTTTGGTACGAAAGGAATGTGGTTGGGGTTTGAGGACCGATCACAGAATTGTTGCATCGAGTGCCTCATAATATAGTTTTATACCATAATGGGCATCATGGATAGTTGATAGTATTTTAGGGCCACATTTTCATTTTTTTATCAATATATTCAGATAATAAAAGCAACAAATCATTATGTCTTTGGATGACATTTATGTAATACACTCTCTACAAACTATTTTATCTAATGAGAACTACTAATTTTTTTCTCAGTTTATCTTATTCAATATGCATGAATATTTTTTAATTTAAAAATGATGCAAATGTATATTTAAAAATATATTGGCCAATGCATCATCTAATACGTTTAAATTTCTTGAAATGTGTTAATATTAAATATAATAAAACTTCATTTCGAAGAGACAAACCTATAAACACATTCTTAACATTGATGGAATTATAACTATATAGACACCAATTAAATGTAGTACAATGAGTTTTGAATCTAACCTAAAGTTCAAATGTTGAAATCCAAGTGTGATGGCATCACATAATAGTTCAATGACTGCACTATATTATACTGTGTCGTTCGTTGTTCGACCGACGCATACCCTATGAATGGAAACTAACTCATCAATGGGTGAATAGATGACCCAAGTTGTGGAAGATAAATTTCGAGTACTATGACTAACACCATCAATAAAGCCAATGTAAGTCTAAGATAATGTCGATATCGGAAACGCAAGAGTAACTCAAGATAATCAGGAAAAGTAGCAGGAAATCAAAAAAAATTAAAATCTTTAACACATACTCATAAAACTATAATTAATGTACAAAAAATAGCCATAAGATCAATCACGCATAATATCTCTTTAGAAAGAGACCATTTCTAGGCTCTCCTAAAGATACACCATCATAATCAACTAATTCATAGGACCCTTTAGCTAGTACATCTTTGACAATGTTAGGACCATGCCACATAGGTTCAAATTTACCAGTGCCTAATTTATCATGTGCTTGATCATAGAACAAGACTTGGTCACATTCTAAAAAATTGCGAGGATTGACGTTTCGATCGTACTGAGCCTTAACACATTTATTATGAGCCTTTCTAGCTAATGCATCATTACAATGAGTTTCATCTAGTTGTTATATCTATAGAAAAAGATCTTCCTCTATAGAGGTAGCTTGTAACAACTCAATGGCTAGTTTTAGTGACAAAATTTCACACTCAATTGATAAAAATGCCTCTAAATCGTAAATGAGTTGGAATCGAGTAAAATGAGTCGATTTTTTCACACGGGTATGGTATTCCCACAAGGCTCAAAAAATCATGGTCTTCTAATTATGTTTATGAATGTTGACAATCCGTTTGATAGTTTTGGTAAAAAAAAAATTTACAAATTCAATTTCGCCATTTTCTTGCAGATAATAAGGAGTAGAGATGTCATGGTGGAAGATGATATTAGCAAAAATCTTAGTTCCATGGTTTGTAATGATGGATTGCGGTATGACGAACATATAAATCATATGATTGAATATGAAAATAGTTTTAGTTTCACCATCATTCTTAAATGTAGGCATCTCCTTCGTCCATTTCATAAAATAATATAGTGTGAGAATAATATACCCATGCCCCTGGTCGAGTGACGGTTACATGTTAAAAAATCAATGCCGCATTTAGCAAATGGATCAAAAACTATTATTGGGTGAAGAGGAACTAGAGGAGCACAGATCTTACGATCAAAAACTTGGCAATTATGGCACTCTATAATCGTAGTTATACAATATTAAAGAGTGATGACCATAAACAACGAGTGCAAAATATATTTTGGCCAGTGGAAAACCTGGACATATGACCATGAAACTCTCAAGAATGATAGTCATTTAATGCATTCTCGGCTTCGCCATGTGTTAAATAATGTTGAAAGACAAAATCAACACCACGACGATAGAGAGTATCACCAAGAAGAGTATATTGTTGGGATTGTTACCGAATTATACGATGATTAGTTCGTGATGTGTGGGCTGAAATTTTTGGGTTTGAATATATATAATGATATATCCACACCAAGGATATATAGTACTAATTAGAAACATGGATTCATTGGGAAGATGATCCTCTGCCATGATTTCTGATTCAGGATAGGTAATGTCATATAATAATTTAGTAAATACCAATGAATTCTTAGATTTAGATCTTTCGAATTCCAAATCAAACTCATGGAGGATAACAAACCATTTATATAATTTTACCCCTAACAACTATTTAGTGAGATTGTACATCATAGGGTTGCAATTAGATATCACAATTGTTTTGCATAAAATTATGTTGTGATGAAAACATTGGACATCTTGAACAGCTTCTAAGGCAAATTTCTCCAGATGTGCATATTTGATTTCGATTATCGTGATATTCCTACTGAAATAGTATATCACATATTGAGTGTCAGATTCATCTTCCTTAACTAACACCATGCCAATGGTGGCATTAGATGCAGCTAAATACAAAAATTAATCCCGATTATAAGCAGGCAAATGCAGTAACGGTGCATGGGTTAGCACATTTTTCAGTGCATGAAAACCTTTTTCAGCAAGCTCGTCCCAAATGAATGGAATACCATTTTTCAAAAGTGGAGTAAAAAAAATTAGTTAGCTCTGCGTACTTAGGAATAAACCTATGTAAAAAAAAAAAAATCCCTTGCAAATTTTGGAGTTGGTGAAGATTAGAAGGAGGAGGCACATTGACAATGGCCTAAACCTTAAGTGAATCAACACGAAAACCATCCCTAGAAATGATAAATCCCAATAATCCTCTCGATTTTACACAAAATATGCAGTTATGTGGATTCAAAATAAATATTGTAATTCCTGCATTGGATTAAAATAGCTTTCAAATGCATAGGGTGACCTTTCGGTTTCAATGAATGAGCTGGTAATTCATCCAGGTAGGGTTGCACAATATGCTTGATATTTTGAAATGCGTAATACATGTCCCTCTGAAAATTTGAGCAACCATTCTTCAATTCAAATGGTAGTTTTCAATAGGAAAAGGTACAACATGAATAGATGAATGCAATTTTGGGGTGATCGATAGGGAGTAGGTTTATCTCATTATATCCATAAATGAAAGGATTTCATTTCTGGTACAATCATCGATAATTTTCTCTATGTAAGGGGTAGGGTAATTTTCTTTTGGACAAGATTTATTAATGTCCCTAGAATTGAAAATTACTCGAATATTCCCCTTGTTTCTTGTTCACTGGAAAAATATACGATACCCAATAATTTAAGGGAACAAGGTAAATGAAACCTCCTCTGAGTAATTTTTCAGCTTTAGCCTTAATAGGAGTAGATTTCCACAGATGAATTGGACATAATATTTTTCTGATAGACTTAGCGTCTGGGCATGTCCTAGTTTCGTGAATCCCAATACTGTGATTAATTCCTTGCATTTCCTCATCGGACTACCAAAACATGCCTTGAAATTCTGTAAACAGGGCCTTATACGTTTTGATTTAATCAAGGGAGCATGAAGTTCCTATATTTATGTTTTTAGTAATTCCGAGTTTAACTAAAATGTCAATTGGTACTATTGAAGATATGTTTCGTAAATTCATTTATGAATCTAAATCAAGGATTGAAATAGGACATTGAGGACTATCAACCACCTTAGTCGAAAATATGGAAGAAAAATCATTCTTGATTTTAATAAGTTGAGGTAGGAAGGATGAACTATGATGATTATCATTCCATGGCAAATCATCCAGAGTCATTACCTTCATAGTAGTGTTGTCACTTGGAAACATTTTATCGAAAGGATAAGGAAATGATATTGGTGTTAAACATGATAAATGAGAATATCCATCACTAATCACATTCACTTGATTATTTTTTGGTTATTATGGGTTGAAAAGTGATTAAATTACCCCATAAGCCAATTAAAATGGGCTTAATGGAATCTCAGTGTCGTACATGGCCAACTGAGACTTTGAAGGCACAATCCAAGGATCATGTAAGGTCCCTATTTTACTAGTGTAGTCCCTTATTGTTGTTAGTGTAGCCCCCTTATTGTTATTTTTGTACCCCTATAGTACCCATATTGTCATTATAGTGCCCCATATTGTTATTTTTGCACCCTTACATTATTATTTTTAGGTTGTCTAGAATTATATTGTGACCCCATGGACTCCTATATAGAGAAATGAGGTTTTATCATTTGTATCATCCAATAATTATTTTTTATTTAAGCTAAAGGAGGTTTCCCCCTTGAATATTCTTATTTATAAGGCGTTGATCTATCTTTTCTCTATCTTTTGAGTTGGTTTCATAACATTTGGTATCAAAGTTTTGGATTATAGGGTTTCACTGCTTCAAACAGGTCACCGTTGAATTTTCGCTATAATGTTTTTCTACGAAGGTTCAAAAGCTAAGAAAAAAACCCATTTGCAAAGAAGTCTGGAAGAAATTCCTATAAAAAAATTAGATCTTGGTTCGCAATATTTTTGGAGATATGATCTGTGGAAGCTAATGTTTTTGCAGGCTCCTGAATTTCATCTCAAAGAGGTGACCTTTATAAAATCATCATAAATCTTTCTCTGAGCATCACATTGGATTTTTTTAAATACTGAAAAAAATCACACAGACTATAGTTTGTTATGTATCAATTTCAGAGCCAAAGAAGGAAACAGTGACACGTGACACGCCGTACAAGTTTGCTCTACTAAAAGAGTCCATAGTTAGGTCATTGCGGGATATTGGACAGAAATTTTCCGTGAAGAATCCAAATCATGTGAAAGTTATGGAATTGGAAAGAAGATCCAGAGGGATACTGTAGGACTAAAGATAAAATCTCAAGGATCCAAAATTATATAGATACATCAGTTTCAATATCGAGTTCCTCCAAATAAAGAAAAAGGTTTGTATTTTTTTCTCAAATTGCATAAGTCGTGTTTGAAAAATTAGTTTGAAGTGATTCCAAATGCATATAGAACCATACATATCAGTATTGGGCTATAAAATGGCCCCTAAAAATAATTCAACGCCCATTAAGACCTTAGAAGGCTCTACTATGACTCATGAAGAGGAAGAATTGAAACATGATATATCAAAATTACACAACGAAGTGCACCAAATTCCGCTCTCGCAAAGAGTAACAAAAAATGAAATGGAAGTTTTAAAGAAATTTTTGGAAGCTAATATGGATGGTTTGAAGAAAGGTGTGAAATATAAGATGAATGGTTTGAATAATGGCATGGAAGCTAAGATGTATTTCATGGAAGCTAATATGGATGACATGGAAGCTAAGGTCGATGAAAAAATGAAAGAAAACATGGAGGACATGAAGAACGATCTAAAATATACATGCAAGGTTTAAAGGAAGGTTTGAAAAATTTGATACATATATGATTCATAATGGAAAAAATGTAGTAGAGGAAACTCATGATGAAAAAAAAAAATGTTAAACATGATTTAATAAAATCTAATGTTTGAATGAAGACCCACCATATTCGAAAGACAGATATGAGGAAGTTTTATTGCAAGGATCCCGTAACATGGATACTACATAGAGAGAAATATTTTGATCTCCATGATTTATATTTAGAACAAAATACATTTGTATGGTATTGATGGATTTTCTCTCGTAAAAAAATTGTCACTTGGTCAATTTTTACGGAGGAAATGATAGCACATTATGGGGATACAAAGGGAAACACCTTCTTTAGCCAATTGATGAATCTCAAAACAAAAGGGTCCAATGGTGGATCACATTCATGACTTCCAAAAATTTAATATAAGGGTAGTTGATATTCCAGAGGAACATAGGATTGATGTCATCATTGGGACATTAAAGGATAGCATCCAACATGAGGTTCACATTTGGAAATGTTATTCATTGGATAATTCATTCAAGTTGGAAACAAAAATTGAAAGTAAAATTATGGCGACAAGGAAGCCTACCAGTCAAATCTATAAATATGGAAGTGCTGCTACTCCTAGACTTCCAAAACCTACAAGGTTTACAACACAAAAATTGGAAGAAAAGAGAGAAAATGGATTTTCTACAGTTGTGATATCAAAAACACTAAAGCTCATAAGTATGCTGAGAATAAATTATTTTACATAGATTGCGAAGAGGAGGAATAAAATGAAACAGAAACTTCAAAAGAAGAGGAACCAACCCTAGAGAGATAAGAAATGAGTCTCACCATATCTTGTAGTGCATGGGTAAGAATGACCACTCCTCAAAATCTCAATATAGAGGGACATATAAAGAAGAAAAATGTAATAGTGTTGATTGATTCGAGTAGTACCCATAATTTTATTCATTGTAAGGTATCCAATGAATTAAATTTCTTACTATACCGAGCACAAGAGTGTGAAATGATGGTTGCAAATGGGGGAACTATAAATTTCTTTGGAAAATTCCATAATATCAAGCTAACCATGTGGGGATATATATTGAATAGTCCAATGCTTTCCATTCCGATGGGAGTTGTTGATATTGTACTAGGAGTACAATGGTTACAATATTTGAGGATAGTAGCTTTTAATTTTCAAGAACGTTCCTTGAATTTTTTTTTGAAAGGAAAGGAAGTTGAATTACAGGGTATTTCATGGAAGTTGGGAAAGATAATAAGCTCTAATTTCATGAAAAAATTTCTGAAGAAATAAAAACAAGGCATAATTGCACAATTATGGTCACTAGAAGTTCCAACATCAAAATCATCTATTTCTCAAGATCTCCAAAAAGTCTTGGAAAATCATTCCAAGGTGTTTGAAACTCACAATGGACTCCCACCTATTCTTGATCATGATCATGCTATTGATTTGTTTCGAGGAAGTGTTCCTACAAACATTAGGCCTTACAGATATCCTTATGTCCAAAAGAGAAAAATTGAACGTATGATTACAAAAATGTTAGAGGGCGGTATAATTTAAACTAGTCAATTTTCTTTCTCTGCTCCAGTAGTATTGGTGCACAAGAAGGATGGATCATGACACATGTTTTGGGATTATAAGGTGATGAATAAGTTGAATATTAAAGATAAATTTCCCATTCCTGTCATTGATGAATTATTCGATGAATTACATGGAGAAATTTATTTTACGAAGTTGGATCTTCATTTAGGATATCAGAAAATTAGAATGAAGAGTGAAGATATTCTGAAAGCAACATTTCGAACACATAAAGGTCATTATGAACTTTTGGTAATTCCTTTTGGCCTTACCAATGCACCTTATACATTTCAAGGGTTCATGAACTCATTTTCCAAACCCTTCCTTAGAAAATGTGTGTTAGTATTTTTTGATGATATACAAATCTATAGAAGGTCTTGGAAGGATCATGTTCAACATGTTCAAAGGGTGCTCAAACTATTGGAGGAGAAACAATTATATGCAAAAAACTCCAAATGTTTCTTTGGAGTACAAGAGGAGGAATATCTGGGTCATACTATATCTCAGGAGGGTGTTAAGGTAGACCCTAACAAAATGAAGTCCATTAAGGAATGGAAGCCCCCACAACAATAAATAATTTTCAAGGATTTCTCAGGTTAACAGGGTAGTATCAAAAGTTTGTTAATAATTATGGAATAATAGCAGCACCTCCAACAACATTATTGAAGAAAGATTCATTTTTATTGACTCCTGAACCAACTAAGGCCTTTGAACATCTTAAAGAGGAAATGTTCCTAACACCGGTCTTAGCTACGTGAAACTTCAAAAAAACCTTTATTGTGGAAAGTGATGCCTGAGGAAATGGAATTGTTCCTATTTTAACGCAAGAAGGAAGACCCATTGCTTTTGAAAGTTTTCCAATGAGAGGAAAGTATTTACAAAGAGCTATTTATGAGAAGGAACTTTTGGCAATACTACATGCACTAAAGAAGTGATGACCTTGCTTAATGGGAAGACACTTCAAGGTAAAACCTGATCATGATAATCTTAAATACTTTTTGGTACAAATACTATCTTCTGAAGGGCAACAATAATGGGTCACAAAGATGTTGGGTTATCACTTTGAAATAATATACAAAAAATAGAAGCTAAATGTTGTTGTAGATGCAGTCTCAAGAAAGGATGATGAGGTGGAAGCGTCTCTTTGTGCCATTTCTATTATCCAACCAGATTGGATAATCGAATCAAGTGAGGAATGGAAGAATGATGAAGAAGTGTGGAGACTCATTCAAAATTTGTAGCAAGATCCCAATATATCTGATACATTTAGTGGAAATATGATTCTTTATGGTACAAATATTCATTATGGTACAAAGGTTCTTTTGGAATTGCACACCTCTCCCTTAGGAGGACACTCGGCCTTTTTAAAAACTTACCACAGGGTGAAGAAAATTTTTTTTTAGGATGACCTTAAATCTGATATTCAAAATTTTGTTGTGGAATGTTTGGTTTTCCAACAAAATAAAGTTGAGACAATTAAGACCCCTGGTCTGCTACATCCTTTATCCATTCCAAGTCAACGTTGGGAGGATGCTTGAATGGATTTCATAAAAATTTTACCTAAGTCCAAAGGAAAGAGTGTTATTATGGTGGTAGTTGATATAATTACCAAGTATGCACACTTTTGTGCATTATCTCATCAGTTTAAAGCAAGGACAGTTTCTACTACATTTATGGAAACAATTCAATAGCTACATGGAAACCCAAAGATTATTGTAAGTGACAGAGATCCCATTTTCTCTAGAAATTTTTGCACATAATTTTTTTATTGTTTGGGTACCCAACTAGCTCATAGCTCATCTTATCATCCTCAATCCGATGGGAAAAATGAGATAGTGAAAAAATTTAGGCAATGATATCTTCGTTGTTTCGTATGTGATAAACAAACACAATGGGTCAAGTGGTTACCTCTCGTTGAATGGTGGTATAACACTTCCTTCCATATTGCATAAAAAATGACCCCATTTATGGCACTTTATGGATATCATCCACCATCCATCACATCATCTTTAAGAGAAAATTCTAAGGTTCAAGCGGTGGAAGATCACATCGAGCATCAACAAAAATTTCTAGAACTCTCAAATGATAACCTAAATTTGACACAAAATCTAATGAAACAACAGGAAGATCAACATTGCAGTGAGACAAGTTTTGATGTAGGACTTTGGGTATTTTTATGAGTACAACCATACAATCAAAGGTCCCTCAAGCAAGCTAAGAAGGACAATAAATTATCACCAAAGTACTATGGTCCTTACAAGGTGTTACAAAAGATTACTACTATGGAATACAAATTGGAGCTTCTTGCTTCTTCTCGAGTGCACCCAGTTTTCCATGATTCATGATTAATGAAGGTTATAGGTGAAAAAATTCCAGTGCAAACAATATTGCTAGAACTTGATGAGGAAGGAAAAATAATGTTGGAACTTGAAGCAGTCATGGAAAAAATAACTCAGCAGCTATGAAATCAATCAATTCAGAGTATCTCATCAAGCAGAAGAACTTCCCCACTGAAGAATCCACATGGGAGGATGAGAATTTTATATAGAAGCATCCAGAGCTACTCAAGCATTGAGAACAACACTTTTTTGAAGGATAGAGGCATGCTAGGTCCCTATTTTTGAGCTGAAATTACTTGCTAGTTAATGTTGTACTAGTTTCATTTTAGATATAAAATTTTCTTTGCATTGTTTTCCTTATCATTCATGAGTTTGTTTAAGAGAATGTGATTGGAAAACAGTGTACTTAGTGAAATTATAAGTTTGTCATAAGCTTAAAAAGCATAATTTTAAATGACAGAATGGAAGCAATAGTAAACACAACAAGCACATATAACAGAGCTTAACACAAATAATTTTAATAAAGGAGTTCACCCCTTCTAGGCTACTTATCCTTAGTCAAGCTTCATAATGTGACCTTTGTATTAGCTTCAAGTGTGCTTAAATTTATATTAGAATCTTCAAAACATCTTGGAACCTGTTCCACTGAGTTTATAACATCATAATCTCCAAAAAATTACTATTTGTTTACTGTATTGGACTCTGGATTCTCTGGCAATGACCCTAACACTTGTTGGCCCTCGCCTTAAAAAATATTCAAATGTACTAAAACACTTGTAGATCACCTTTTCTGCCTCTACAACCTGCTTCTTTGAGTTCCTAGCATGCAAGTTAGCCAGGAATGAATTTTAGTGAGCTCAGTTTGGTCGAAAATTGAGTGGGTTATGAAAAAAACCAACTTTGCCCCAATTTCTCCTCCAAAACTCTAGAAAGTCCCAATTAAGTTTCTAAATTTGGCATTTCACCAAGTTTGGCACTACCTCCAAAAATTCTGCCAGTTTAATTTTTGGGATTAATTGACATAAGCAGGAGTAGTGGTGGATAAGATAGGATTAAATTTTAACTGCGCTTTACTCGCTAATGACATATTAATGTGATTAAACCACACTTAAACATTAATTAAATGATTTTATTTCAGCCGATTTTTTGTTTGACCTGGCTCTTAGTCATGCTCTTCTTATCAAATCGGGAGGGGTTGGCCCATGAGGCTGGCCCCCTACAACCCCCAATGGTCGAGTGGTTACAATTCAACTAGATGTAGAAGATGGTATGGGTAAGAACTACCTCGTAGGAGAGATGGTCGAGTGATGATATGGCAAGTTGGAGGTCAGGGAGTTCAAGCTCCGAACCCACTATATAATTTTTCTCCAAGTCATGAAGACCTCCATCGCTAACTTTGTCCATCCACCATTCTAGGTCCTCTACCACATTGGTTAGCATGTCTCCAGATTTAGCCAACGGTGTCATGGTTGGTGGTTTAAAAACATTATAATATATATATGTAATATATATATAATACCACAACCAATAATAATTAGACCAACCTTAGTCCAAATTTGATATGACTTCTCATTTGACCTTCCAACTTGTCCTGCCATGCAGGGTACGTGGCATGCCACATGGCCTTTCCCCATTAGCCACCATATAAAATAAAATTTGAATTTAATAAAATTTCACTTAGACTTAGGAATAAAAAAATTTCACTTCCTAGTCATCATCGATGAATCTGGTGGTGCCACTTAGCATAGTGTCATGGCCTGTTTCTGAAGGATATTACTGCAAATGCTGATTGTACCTGTGACATTGGCACTATATTTGTTATGTTCATTTTTTTGCCTATTTTGGAAAACAGATAATAGATGATAACTTAGTTATACGAACTCGTATTTTGATGAAACGAGTTGCGCCAAAATCCTGGAAATGAACTCTATCCGATAGTTCAAGTTTGAAGCAATTTCGAGCACATTCAAATTTTAGCGAAAACTTCAGCCTTAGATCATACCTTCCCACCAGAAGCCTTTTGGAACCCAAAAGATATTATTAATTTTTCAGCAAGTGAGGGTACAACTCCCTCTGTTTTCCAGTCTCCAACCATTTTTCCTTTGAAGGATTTTAATCTTTGAGTCCAACTCTAAGGTATTCAACATTCCCTCTTCTTGAGGTTTTAATTTTTTTTGTAGATCTTGCTGAAGTTCATCAAGGTATTATGGCGAGAAATTATCTATTGATGGAAGTTGAACATGCTTTCCTTGAACATCAACCAAAGTAGGCTTAAACAATCTCAAATTCTCAACATTAATGATAGCATACATTTGCATATAAGGAAAATCTAGCTTGAATGCATTTGTACCAATCTTTTCTAGAATTTTAAATGGATGATAACATATTGGTTTGAGTTTTTTACCTTCCCCTTGCAATATTTCTTTTCTTATGTACAACTAAACTTCATCTCTAACTTTGAAATTTGTGCCTCGAGAGTCTGATGCAGGGGCATCTGAACGATTCAAATTCCAGTTCGAATCTAAACCTGGGTATGCGAATAGTCATGAAAATGGGGCGAATTTTGTTTTAAAATGATGTTGAAACTTATGTAATCAATATGGGATGTGTGCCTACCATGTGTGCACTTCAGAAGAGGAAGGGTTTCTTTGAGCGATTAGAGAGATTCGTGAAGCTCAAATGATTCCTAATTTTTGTAATTTCTATATAACCCGTGAGCCTGTAATGTTTGAGGGAGAGCGAGCATGATGTAACAATGTGAGGATTTGTATTGAGGCTGAAATGCCTCAGAATCTCTGCAATGTTTGTATGTAATAGGAATGTCGGTTATATAGAATTTCTGGGTGCTTTGTGTGATTCATTATTTCACAATTCCTATGGTTTATTGTCCATCGATCCTCATAGGATCGATGGAAATCTAATGGTCATATGATGTTATGAGTGGATGAAGTTAAGTTTCCGAACGCAATTTAAATCTTCATTCTCTATGTATAATTCGAGTTAAGTCTACCCATATCGTTAAGGGAAGAACGAGTTCCCAAGTGGGTCCTATATTGAAATTGAACCTGGCGAACTTCATATGTTAATATGGTTTAATTACAGTTTAGTTTTATTAGAATGTTGTGTTACGAGATTTTGATCAACCATCGATCACTGTAGAGATCAATGGTGATCCAACATTGATATGAGATTATATGAACAGCACTCGTTACGGAATTGATGTAATGAATCCCGATTTCTATTCAGGATGAGAACTGTGATTTAAAGACATGGCGGGTTGAATGTAATTAAGCCATTTTGTAACTCAGATGACGAATTTAACGAACTCTGTTCTTGAGCATATTCGAATTGTATTAGCCTGTATTTGCCTGAAGAAATATGGATGGAGAATGTAAAGATGTTAATGCAGCGGTATATATATACTGTTGAGTTAAATTAAATTGAAATCGTGCGTTGAACTGTGTTGAGAATTGACCAGAGTCACATTCAGTTAAATAGAGATGGAACTGTTCGGAACGGTGACAGAATTTAGAGGAATTTAATGTTAGTCCACTTGAAGTTTCATTGTAGGTTGGTTTTCAGATAAACCTGGGCAAAGGTTGAATATAATCTCAAGACGCTGCCTCTTGGCATATGAAGTATTGAAGGAATTCATTTCACAATGATTTCCTTCAATACTTCATATGCCGAGAGTCAGCGTCTTGAGATTATATTCAACCTTTGCCAAGGTTTATCTGAAAACCAACCTACAATGAAACCTCAAGTGGACTAACATTAAAGTCCTCGGAATTCTGTCACCGTGCCGAACAGTTCCATCTCTATTTAACTGAATGCGACTCTGGTCAATTCTCAACACAGTTCAACGCATGATTTCAATTTAATTTAACTCAACAGTATATATATACCGCTGCGTTCACATGTTTACATTCTTCGTCCATATTGCTTCAGGAAAATACAGGCTAATACAATTCGAATATGCTCAAGAACAGAGTTCATTCAATTCGTCATCTGAGTTACACAATGGCTTAATTACATTCAACTTGCCATGTCTTTAAATCACAGTTCTCATCCTGAATAGAAATCGGGATTCATTACATCAATTTCGTAACGAGAGATGTTCATATAATCTCATATCAATGTTGGATCACCATTGATCCTTACAGTGATCGATGGTTGATCAACATCTCGTAACACAACATTCTAATAAAACTAAACTGTAATTAAACCGTATTAACATACGAAGTTTGCCAGGTTCAATTTCAATAGAGGACCCGCTTGGGAACTCGTTCTTCCCTTCACGATATGGGTTGACTGAACTCGAATTATACACAGAGAATGAAGATTTAAATTGCGTTCAGAAACATAACTTCATCCACTCATAACATCATATGACCATTAGATTTCCATCGATCCTATGAGGATCGATGGACAATAAACCATAGGAATTGTGAAATAATGAATCACGCAAAGCACCCAGAAATTATATATAACCGACATTACTATTACATACAAACATAGCAGAGATTTCGAGGCATTTCAGCCTCAATACAAATCCTCACATTGTTACATCATGCTCGCTCTCCCTCAAACATTACAGGCTCACGGGTTATATAGAAATTACAAAAATCAGGAATCGTTTGAGCTTCACGAATCTCTCTAATCGCTCAAAGAAACCCTTCCTCTTATGAAGCGCACACGTGGCAGGCACACATCTCAGATTGATTACATAAGTTTCAACATTGTTTTAAAACAAAATTCGCCCCATTTTCATGACTATTCGCATACCCAGGTTTAGATTTGAACTGGAATTTGAATCATTCAGATGCCCCTGCATCAGACTCTCGAGGCACAAAAATTTATGACCTCCTGGTCATATGTCTTCTCCAACTGTCAGCAAGTCTAACCACGTCACATGTGGAACTGCTCTTCGTGATCTTCTTGTAGCAACATCTCCTAAGCAATTCTTACCCGCATCCTCTGTGGAATTGTTCTCTGTGAGCTGCAACAAAACCTCTGCAATAGCAAGTCTCCCTGCTACCAGATACCTCACCAAGCTTCTCTCCTGAGCTTCGGCTTTTGGCATCTCTTTGGTTCACTCCTGTGGAACCATTGAGCACTCCTGCTCTAGGCTGCTGCATCTTCTCACCTTCCTCTGCTGCTACAAAAGGAAATCACTAGCTTACAAAATTTTACAAACTGTACCTCTTCTTCCTCTGCGCGCGAAATTCTTCTCCGCAGGAAATAATTTCCCTGCTCTGATACCACTTGATGCAGAGTGATTTCCGCTCTACCAATTTACCTCAAAACTTCGAATCGATCCTGGGACCTGAGGGTTTGGACCCACTCTGCTTCCACTGCACCACTGATGTCTATAGCCATAGTTATATATCGAAATCATTTCAAAATGATTTCCTTCAATAGTTCATATGCCGAGAGTGAGCGTCTTGAGATTATATTCAACCTTTACCAAGGTTTATCCGAAAACCAACCTACAATGAAACTTCAAGTGGACTAACATTAAAGTCCTCAGAATTCTGTCACCGTGCCGAACAGTTCCATCTCTATTTAACTGAATGTGACTCTGGTCAATTCTCAACACAGTTCAATGCACGATTTCAATTTAATTTAACTCAACAGTATATATATACTGTTGCGTTCACATATTTACATTCTCCGTCCATATTGATTCAAGAAAATACAGGCTAATACAATTCGAATATGCTCAAGAACAGAGTTCATTCAATTCGTCATCTAAGTTACACAATGGCTTAATTACATTCAACCCGCCATGTCTTTAAATCACAGTTCTCATCCTGAATAGAAATTGGGATTCATTACATCAATTCCGTAACGAGAGCTGTTCATATAATCTCATATCAATGTTGGATCACCATCGATCCTTACAGTGATCGATGGTTGATCAAAATATTGTAACACAACATTCTAATAAAACTAAACTGTAATTAAACCATATTAACATACGAAATTTTCCAGGTTCAATTTCAATATAGGACCCACTTGGGAACTTGTTCTTCCCTTAACGATATGGGTCGACTTAACTCGAATTATACACAGAGAATGAAGATTTAAATTGTGTTCAGAAACATAACTTCATCCACTCATAACATCATATGACCATTATATTGCCATCAATCCTATGAGGATCGATGGACAATAAACCACAGGAATTGTGAAATAATGAATCACGCAAAGCATCCAGAAATTCTATATAACCGACATTACTATTACATACAAACATCGCAGAGATTCCGAGGCGTTTCAGCCTCAATACAAATCCTCGCATTGTTACATCGTGCTCGCTCTCCCTCAAACATTACAGGCTCGTGGGTTATATAGAAATTACAAAAATCAGGAATCGTTTGAGCTTCATGAATCTCTCTAATCGCTCAAAGAAACCCTTCCTCTTCTGAAGCGCACACATGGTAGGCGCACATCTCAGATTGATTACATAAGTTTCAACATCGTTTTAAAACAAAATTCGCCCCATTTTCATGACTATTTGCATACCCAGGTTTAGATTCGAACTGGAATTTTAATCGTTCAGATGCCCCTACATCAACTTCTTTCACTCTTCTCAAGTTGCTCTTGTACTATGTGATGTACCAACTGAATTTTCTCAATGAAATTTCTTGCCTTATCTATGTCATTATGTCCATCTATAGAAACATCTTTCTCAAATATAAAGTCCAATGGAAATCTTGGCAAGTAACCAAAACATTCCTCAAATGGAAATGTATTTGTGGAAGAATGTTTTGCCTGATTCTATGCATGTTGTATGTAGTGTAACTGTTCATCCCAAAACATGGGATGCTTGCTGTAACAACCTCTTATAAGTTGAATAATAGTCCTATTTACCACCTCCATTTTACCATTGGTTTGCGGATGAAATGTTGTACTCTTCTTCAACTTTTTATCCATGATGTCCCATAATTTTCACCAAAAATTCCCAACAAATCGAGAGTGTTGATCACTTACAATAGAAGTAGGAAGAAAAAAATGGATCCATAAATTTTGAAAGAAAGTATTAGGATTTTGTTCAGATGTAATATTTTTCTTACATGCCATCAAAATACACATTTTACTGAACCTATCTACCACAACATACAAGTAATCATGATCTTTCCTTGACATATAAAGGCCTCCTACAAAATCCATTGAGATGCTCTCCCAAGGATGAGAAGGAACTGGAAGTGGTGTGTACAAACCAAGCTTCCTATTGCTAGGCTTACTTGTTGCACATAAATAACATCCTCTAATAAAATTAGAAACAATTTCATTCATGCGTGGCCAATAACAATATCTTTGCATATGCACTATTGTCTTGCCTACACCTAAATGTTCTACAATCAATGATGTGTGCGCCTCTCTCATGATATTGTTTCCTTCTCCCTGTGGTATACATAACTTGCCAAAGTGATGCAACAAATTTTTATGCACATCATAATCTAACTCATAACTTTGGTTTCCCTTACTCAAGTTCTCATACACATCTTGAAAATCACTATCATTCACATACTGTTCAATGTAGCTTTCATGCATAATTTAATTGTGCTTGAGAATAATAGTTGAATTTACAATAGGCCTAGAGAGAATATTAACTACCTTATTGTAGATTCCTTTCTTGTACCTGATAACCAAGTGAAATTTTTGTAGAAAACCCATCCAACTGAAATGTCTTGATTGCTGCAATTTGGACTGTGATTGTAAATAATGCAATGGTTGATGGTCAGTATGGATAATGGTCTCTTTTCCCATCAAGTAATGCTTCCATTTCTTTACACTTTGTACCAATGCATATAACTCTTTATCATATGTAGGATATTTATTCACAACTCCATTAAAAGTTTCAGAATGAAATGAGATAGGCTTACCATGATGCATGAGCACCGCTCCGATAGCATATTCACTTGCATCTGTTTGGATCTTAAATGGCTGTCTTAGATATGGAATTTCTAGTACCGGTGCTAAAATTATCTTTTCCTTTAAAGCATAAAATTATTTCTGTTTCAAATCTCCCCAATGGAAGACTTTCTTTATGCCTGTCAATGCATGTAACGGTGCTACAATGGAAGAAAAATTAGCAATAAATTTCCTCCAATACTATGCTACCCCAAAAAATCTTCTTACCTCGGTAACTCTATTGGGCTTGGGCCAATTCAAAATGACATCAAATTTGGAAGGATCAATCTGCAATTCACCTACTCCAACTATGTGTCCCAAATATACCAATGAAGTCTTACCAAATTCTCAATTTGACATCTTAAGAAACAATTGTTATTTTCTCAAAACATCAAGTACCTTGTTCACATGAATTACATATTATTCTCTTGATTTGTTGAATATGAGTATCTCATCTAAGTAAACAATGATAAATTCATCTATAAATGGCCTAAGTACATCATTCATCACTCTCATAAAAGTAGTTGTTGCATTTGTTAAGACAAATGGCATAACTAACCACTCACACAATCATTGTCTAGTCTTGAAAGAAATTTTCCAAATGTCTTCTTCAGCTATCCTAACTTGATCATAACCACTTCTCAAATCTAACCTAGTGAAATAATTTGCATGCTTTAACTGATCAGGCAAATCATCAATGCATGGAAGTGGGTAGCAATTCTTTACCATGATTTTGTTCAGTGTACAGAAATCAATACACAGTCACCAAGTCCCATCCTTATTTGGAACCAAAACTATTGGAGAACCACATGGCGAAGTAGATGGGTGTATTATACCTTTATTCAGAAACTCTTGTATTTTCTTCTTTATTTCCAAGCTTTCCATGATTGACATGTGATACATACTAATATTCAGAAGTGGAACATCTTGCTTCAGTTAAATCTCATGCTGAATTCCCCTTTTGGGTGGCAACCCCTTTGGTTCTTGAAACATCTCACCATGCTGACTTACCACATCGAACAAATCATATTTCATTTTGTCATTGCATCCTTGAAAATATTCATAGTTAACATATTCATTTTTCTCGATCATAAGAAGCACAAAATTTTTCCTTGCATTTAGTAGCCTCTTCATTTTCCCTACATTAACTAAAGAGACATTTAGTTTCTTGCGATCAACTCTCACAATATACTCCACTCCATATTTGATCAAACGATATTTTTTCTCATGACGGTAAAATACTACTTTCCTGTCATACAAATATGGACAACCCAGGAGAATCCCTGAAATATCAAGTGGTACAACATCTAACTCAACTTCATCAAAAATGTTTGCAGTAATAGAAATTTTGAAAATACATTTCCTTGTCACCTATAAATTTTCATTGTTAACTATCCAACCCAAAGGGTATGGCTTATGATGAGGTACAGTTTTAAGGTTCAATTTTTTAACTAAGTCTTCTGAAATCAAGTTTCCTTGTGACCCTGCATCAAATAAGGCATCAATATTTATATGATTAGAAATTACTCTAACATGGAATAATTCTATCTTTTTATCCTCATTTGATGTGTTATTTTGACTGTTTGAGGTACTATAACTTGCAATCGCTTCCTTTCCTTTGTTAACCATGGAAACTATCTTGGTTTCATCTCTTGAATCATATCCAAGATCCTTTTGTGGGGTGGAAATCATCTTTTGTATCCCTTTGTTATTTGGTCTCTGGTCTTAGTCCGGGATGTAGTTTCCAATAATGAGTTTCATCATCACTACAAGGAAAAATGACATTGGTGAGGGGCGAAAATGGTCACCATAAGCTCATTGGTGAGGGTCAAAAGAGCCTTCGTCAACAAAAATTGAACGTCACCAAATGTGGCGTCGCCGAAAGTATAGGTGTTGTGGTGACATTCAAGGTCTGTCACCAATAATGATTTATAGTGACAGATAGTGACTGTCACCATTTCATATGAGAAATGGTGATGGAAAATAGCCTTCGTCACCAAAAAATTGAACGTCACCAAAGGTGGCATCGCTGAAATTATGTGTTGTGGTGACATTCAAGTTCCGTCACGAATATTGATTGTAATGGTGGATAGTGACCGTCACCATTTCATATGAACAACAACGATTTTTTGTGATGAATCTTTCATGGCCGTCACTATTGGTGCATATATATGGCGACGTTCATTGACCGTCACCATAAACTCATTAGTTACATCAAGGTTTTTCACGAATAATGACTATAATGATAAACGGTGACCCTCACCATTCATATCAACAACAAATATTTATGGTGATGGGCCTTTAATGGTCGTCACTATTGATGTGTGATTATGTCAATTTTTAAGCCTCAAATGCAGCATCAAAATGCATTGATTGATTTCATTCACTGTCACATCCCCTTGTAGACCACATGGCTTAAGAAGAGTGAAAGGGTATGCAACTAGAGTCACTAGCTTAGTTGCAGAATGGAAACGTGTTTTCTTGGCTGAAACAGACATAAAAATGAAATATATATGAAACCTATTATGAGGCTTTAGTTTATTACTAACTTGGTTGCAGAATGGTAAATTGTTTCCTTGGTTGAAGAAAACAAAAATTGAAAAATAAAATATTACTGCAACATTACAGTAGCTTTAACTCAAAAATAGTAAACTTAAAAGAATACCTATTGAGACAGTTTTTGGTATAGGTTCATGTTGGATCTCAACATCTGATTCTGAAGGTTGCAAGAGAAAAACTCTACATAATTTCATAATCAAGTATTTAGTAAAGAAATCCGATGCAATATCCTTCATTGTAACTGTTATAAGAAACACTGATCTACCAAATACAACACTAATAGCTGTCCTCAGGAGTGGAAATAATTCAAGATAAAATTTTGTAATTCAACACAATAATCCCAAAGTAATGCTAGGAAGGGTAACCATTTAGGGAGCACCTCTGATATTTAACATGTGGCTTAAGAAAAATAGTGGAACAAAGAAAAAAGAAATTTGCAATCACATTTTTAAATTTTATAGAAAAAACACTTAAAGTTCAGGAATTGTGAACGATCAGCCAGAAGACAGCAATGCAAAGCAGGAGGAATTTACATAGCCTACTCATTAAAATGAAATTCAAAATTTACAACTTGCTTGGACATATTTTAGTTCAATTTCGTATCATCATGTGTACGGAAAGAGGAACGTTGATGCTGACGGGCTTTCAAAAGCTGGTTTGCATTTCGATGCAAGTGTTTGGACCATTCAGATGAAAGCTGATTTACATTTCGATGCAGCTGACCATTCAAGTGAAACAGAAAATTTGGTTTACATTCGAATGCAGGTGTTTGGAACATTCAGGTGAAAGCTAGTTTTCATTTGGATGAAGGGGACCATTTAGGTGAAACAGAAAAGCTGGTTTGCATTCGGATGCAGGTGACCATTCAGGTGAAATAGAAAACCTTGTTTGCATTCGAAATAATTTCGGATGCAGGAGTTTGTACCATTCAGGTGAAGGTGGATGGCCAATCCACTGAATATTTTCATAATCCTTTCATATAATCTTTGGGATTTTTCAACAGTTACCAAAAATGCTTGAAATATCTAAAAGACTGTGTTAGGCACTGAAATAGTATTTAGACTACTTGGATACTTGTTACATGACCTCTGATATATTTTTTATTTCTTTTCAATATCTGATCCTTATATTGGACCTCCTTCGATGTAGTTGTTGGAGCAAGATACTTATATGACCCATTGTTATCTACTCACCCTGTAAGGGGAATTTTTGGAAAACGGTTTCACATCTATTGAATGAAATTTTCTTATGTATAATAAAAATATAATTTTCTTCTGAGAAAGACAAGGAGGGTTGAAAATTAAAATAAGTAGTTATAGTTTAAACCACCTTAAGAGAACTTTTTGAGACCAAACCTTACACTATATTGATCCGATTTTTTGTAAAAGCCTATGAACTACTTACTAAAATAATCGCCAAACAACCCCTTTTTATGGGAAACTCTCATTAGTTGGGATTATGTCATATCTTACCTGATATGTCAATCTGATCATCGAAGGGAACTTCTCTGTTCCTGCAGATATAATGCTAAGATTTAAATTCAAATTCATTATTTACCCAAAAATATTTAAAGAAAAAAAAAACAATCATAAGAATTGTATAAATGTTGTTTCCTACCTACCACAAAATAAAATATCTTGGTACTTTCAAACTTACCTTTCTTCTGACACACATTGTAATTCCCCTTCATTAAAACATTTTTCCATCCAGCTTTCTGATACTTGTCCTATGTTTTCACTTGGAGAACTATATGCACCTTCTATAAACCAAAACAGTGTTATTCCTTAGGTAAAGACAAAAGACTCAGAAACAGAACAGAAAGTGCTCGAGTCTCATACCATTGGTTGTCAACCATGGTGAAGTGTTATTAGAAATATGTATATCTCCAGATCTACAAATAAATGAATTCCCGCCATCCTAATATTCAAAACCACAAATGACTAATAAGTGATTGTTAAAATAAATTCATGAAAAAATGTATGGTTTATCTTCTTGAATTTCACCATATATATGATAGAAATAGAAATCAGTTGAATGTAATTTTTAACTATCAATGTTGTACTTACAAATATAACTAATATTGTTTTGTGACCCATAAGTTTACATATGATCTATCCTCAAGAGCTTCAAACAGTTGCAGGATACAAAACCTTCCAGAGTTCTAAAAGAAGAAGTCATTGATTCAACAGGAGGAGGGCATAATTTGATGGTGTTGCTCAAGGTTTTCCTTCCATGGGGGGAGCTGGATAAATTTTATATATCTCCGAGAAATGTTGGATGAAGCAGGGATGTTTTTGGAAGCGAAGCATCAGAAGCCTCATTTTCCAAAAATTTAGGAAGTGAAGCGTCCTTGAAAGTGTTTAAATATATATATATATATATATATGCATTTATATTTAAAAAAAAATCAAAAATACCAAATTAGTTGTAGAAGATATGAAAACATCTATGTTTTCACATAAATGAAGATAGATATGGCATCCATTGTACATCAAAGATTAATTATTTGAGCATCAAACACCTAGAATCTAGATTTCTCTCCTCTTGTCTAGCCTTTGCCTCTAATTTGATCTCTAGGGATATTAATCAACATTGCCCAATTTTGATCAAATGGCCTAATCCAAGCCTCATAATATGGTAGAGAAATCTTAGCATGCCTGATCAATGATTTTGACGTCAGTGAAGGGTACATTTTTGCTAAGGCCATGAAAAAGGAGTTCAACAATCAACGCCACCAACACTGGGGTACATATAGGGCTTGGTGCTCTTAATTAAATGCCAATCACATACCCTCATACATGATATAATCTAATGAAATGTCACAATCCCATTTATCCTAAAATCCTGAAAACTGTTAAGTCTGCTAAATTTTGAATGAGATATGAAATTATATTTTCTCCACATGAAGCCTGATGATGTTGGAACCACTCTCAAAGATTCTGAGTCATTTCACGATAATGTTAAAAATTTAATTAAAAAGATGAAAATGAATTTAACATTACCATTAGGGAGAATCCAGGAAAATTATAGGGAGCATCAAGGAAGCACCTTAGGATTGTTCAAGAAGCATAATTCCTCACATAACAGTTAGAAAACCCAAGTCAAGTCCACCAAAAAAAAAAAAAATACCAAGTCCGCGAAAGCATCCATATCTCTCTCGGTTGTAGTCACGATATGTGGTGTAACCACATGGGATCCATGGAAAAACTATAGATTGGAGCAATGGAACCATGCACGGAGCCATCACGGTCCCATTTTTCTAACAACCATAAAATTTGGCAGAACCAAAATTTCGATTTTCGGAACTGCAGTTCTTCCTCAAGATCGGTGACAGATCCATCCGAGACATGAATCCACCTCCTGATCCAAGGGAGGATGGATACTGCAACAAGCTCTGAGTCTAGATACTGGAGTATAAAGCACGACCAGACAGAAGTAAAAAAAATAGGGAAGAACTAATTGCTTTGAAACTAGTTTGATATTAGCTGTGGAAAAAAGATAAAAGAACTCAGAAATTGCAAGTAAAGTTCTAATTGATCGGATAACAAGTCTTTCTGCTATGAGGAACTTTCATTTGAGGGTCATAGTGTATGAAATCAACAATTTAAAAAACTTAATAAATGAATTTTCTTTCTTTCATGTATTCAGAGGGAGGACTTGCACTACTAATGCCTCACCAAAATTGGGTGTGCAGATGGCTCCCGGTACAGGGCATATCTAGGCACATCATGGACTGCTGAGAAAATATGAGCCAAGACCTTTCATATCACTTTTCTCTGATATACTGCAGAGATATAGCTTACTACAAAATACATATGTGCTTACATATGTTTTTCCTTTGATGTAAATTTCTATAACAACAAATTGGCTGGGCAGAATTAATGTCGTAATTTTGGACTTCTTTTGGAAAATTTGTAGTTCTATGTGAAGGTATTTTTTTTGTTTCAAATTTTGAATAGATTCAGAACATATGAACCTTCTATTGAATAAATTGAATGCCTGTTATAACAGGTTCATTGAAACAAATATGCAGAAGAGTTTAAGGACTCTTTTGACAAAGTAGTAGTGGGAAGAAATCATCAAGTGCCAATAGCCATGTACAAAAAGTAATTTATTTTTTTTACTGTAATGAAATTAAAAAAAATGGTTTACACATGATGGTCTGTGTTTTTGTTAGCATTGCAAATCCATGTCATATGCATTAACAATATTATCTAGTTATGTAACAGGAATATATATTTTCTGTCAGGCCTGTTTTTTCCTTCAAACTTGCATGTGTGTAAAAATATAAAAAAATCATATAAATATACCTCAACTGTTGCAAATCCACACTCAGTACGTTCATTTCATATGATAGGATCAGTAAAATGCAGCATTCTGCATCTTTTTGAATGGGGACTATCTGCATCTCTCTCCACTGCAAGGGGCGAAAAGGTTAGTTCTTGATAACCTAAAAAGCAATAAGTTGCTATAAGTAAGGCCCAAAACCTTAGCTTAGCAATAGTCCAATATTTAAATATCACGAGATGAAAAATCTGAGGTGCTACTAAACTTTAATCAACAACACCTTGTTTGGCCATGGAAGTCAGAACAAGTTTAGACTCCATACAGTCTTTAGCAGGAGTTGATTCAAACAAATTCTGTGACTCTTCTTTACTTCCAGTCAAATCATCCCTTAAGATATGTGAAATTGTTGAATAAGAAGCAACAAATAGAACATTTAGATCTACATAAATGAGGATTTGCTTATAGATATTTGATATTGTATATTTATCCTCAAAATCTTAATATTAAGGAAGCCTTTTATACACTCTTATGCTAAAGAAATTGCTAGTTAACTGAACTCTTGCTTTTTATCTCCCTAATGTATTTTAGGTGCTCAAGAAATAGAAAAAAGAAGTGCTGCAGTAGTCTCAAACTCCCTATTCACATCAATATAGCAAAGGTGAAAACGGATTTATATCAACAATCAGTAGAGAAAGGATTTCTCGACAATCTTTCCTAGAGAACCGAATAAGTAAAAAGAAAAGTTTTGATTAGTTATATATTACACATGGTTCAGTAGCACAAGCTTTGCTAGTCAGAATTGACGACGTGAGTGATGGAAAGCGATGAAGATCTTAAATACACGCCAAAAAACAACAAAAGCATAGACATTACCACAAATGTACAATGCACAAAGCCCTAAAAAGGTTGGTAAATATATTTTGTTAATAATACCTTACAACAATGACATTAGAGCCAAAAAATGTCAGACATTTTCAAACTGATTTTTTATGAATATGCCAAGAGATTAAGATCGGTTCAATGTTTTATTTTCCACATACTTCTTGTGGTCAAAATATAGAGTTAGTATTGTTGATTTCCCTGGTTAAAATCCACATCAACATAACAGAGGAGAAAATGGTCTAATATCTTTAGAGTTGTGAAATATATTTGGTTAATACCTTACAACAATGAAATTAGAGCCATAGAATCTCAGACATTGTCAAACTGACATTAGTGATCAAGCATTGCAGAGGTTTTTTATGAACATGCCAAGATATTAAGATTGGTTCAATGCTTTATTGTCCATGTACTTCTTGTGGTAAAAATATAGAGTTAGTCATGTTTATTTCCCTGGTTAAAATCACATCAACATAAAAGAGAATAAAAAATTCTAATATCTTTAGAGTTTAAATCATAAACTTACCAAAAGTCCAAAAATGCAATGAAGTCCGTTTGGTTAATAGCATATTACAGGTGCTTAATTTCAGTGATGAGGACTTGCCGATTGGAATTCATATCATCGCAAAAATGTTTTAAGATTAAAGAATTCGATCAACTTTTGGCACAATAGAGATTTTCTGCTAACTTTTGAAGAGGCAAAAGAAGGTGTAGTGTCTTGGGTGACAAATAATTTTGATAGGCTCTAAAACAGGTAATGTTGGTGTCGGTGGGTGGAATCTTATAACATAACAACGGTGAAACTGTTTGAGATTTGGAGAAAAAAGACTAATATCTTTATAGTTGATATTATAGTAAGCATATCAAACTTTCTAAAAACCTACCAAAAGTCTGAAATGCAATGGTCTTTTGGGTTGATAGGATATTGCAGGTGCTTAATTTCAATAGTGATGGCTTCCCTATTGGAATTCATATCATAACAAAAATGTTCTGAGATTTACAAAATCGATCAGGTTTTGAAATGGTAGAGATTTTTCGCTAACTTTTCAAGAGGCAAAAGAAGGTGTAGTGTTTTCGGAGACAAATATTTTTTATAGGCTCTAAAACAGGTAATGTTGGTGTCGGTGGGTGGAATCTTGTATCATAAGAGAGGTCATAATAGAGGTGAAACTCTTTGAAATTTTTGACATCACATTGACAATCACGATGGTAGATATGTTTAGATGGTATAGTCAGTAATGAAACTCAGATGAACATTGCATTGGAAAAAATGCCCAGATTTTGGGTTGTACAACATCAATAAGCATAAGAAGAGATTTTCCTACAAATGTATGAAGAAGCTGGGAAATGGGTAAAGTTTCCCCTGCCTGAAGTTCAAATCAAGTTGGAAGAGGCAAAATAGGTATGAGAATCAGACTTCACACCAACACTTAGTGTGCCTCGTATTTTGCTACAAACCTACCAAAAGATGAATGCAGTTTCTCAAGAATACAAAATCAATAATGTTAATTTCCCACTTTGAAGTAAAATCAACATACCAATCCGTAAAGCAGAGGTTTGCCTTGAAAACTTACCAAGAGGCGAATCGACATCAAGATGAAATTCATCCCCTTGCCATTGCCTGGACTTATTGAAGGACATCAAGCTCAAATTCATCCCCCTACCATTGAAGGACTCATTGAAGGACATCTTATGATAGTTTCCTTCACTGCAGAAGAGGTTTTTATGTTTGTGCATAGCTTGAATATTTGGACAAGTATTTGCATGAGAAGAAAGGAAAAATAAGAACATTTCCTTAAAAAATCTTAGCCAGCTTTGGCGCCAAATGAAGGATCTATCCATTCGGCGCCGCAAAATCTGGCAAATGCAATCAGTTTAATTTATTATCTTAATGAAATCGACTAATCTAGAAAAAAAAGACAGAGAACTAACAGAAAATAAAAATTCTTCAAGCTTGACGAGGCACGAAACTAACCGTTTCTCTTTGTTGTATCTTGTTTATTTGACTCGATTTTTTGCAATGCAACCAGATTGGATTTTTTCATGGCACAGACACCTAAATGCACCTTTTTATAAGCCCAGACTACTAAAAATCACCTTGATTCATCCCAGCTAACCACTTAATCTAATCATTTACTCGAATATCTAGCTCATTCTTGTCAATCTACGAAAAGGAACGCTGGATCCTGCTAAAACTCTTCCAAAAACTCCAAACAAACCAGAATTCAACCGAGTACTATTGGATTTTTCTAAATTACATTAAAAAGACATGAATCGATTTCTCTTCTGCATTGCCGGGATCATAATTCTTCATGTACAAATTTCGTATAAAAACTGACCGTCCTTTACACTTATCCATTCATTTCAGTACATTTAAATGCAGATTTAGTTCATTTTCTCGAAATTATCTGAGGAACGCAAAGATTGGAAAAGCTTACATCAAAATTCACCGAAATCAACCAACCTTTTCCCCAAAAATTTTCGCACTCTTTGCCTACCACTCTCCACTCGTGGACAATTTTCATAGCTCCTTTTCCCCTTTTTTAACATTAATAAGACAGTGTTTTCCATAAATAAGCCAACAATTTTGGCTCCATTTTATAGCCAAGGACCAGAATTTTGCTTCCAGAGAGTAATAGATTGACCATTTGGGGTCTATTCTGCTGCAAATCCCTATGAAATAAGATCGCTGGGGATTTGAACTATTCTATCTACTATTCCATTTAACTTTTCTATCCACTCTTCCATTTAAATTCTATCATTCACTTCACCATGGTTAAAGAGCTATACCGAATCTAAAAATTGTGGTTGAGGTTAACATGACCTGAGTTAATGAAGTTAGTGGAATGGAACCTCAGATCTGTCTTGAAGTCCTCCTGGGCAATTTCCCTGACGAGACGCTGAATGGGCAGCTTTCTTATAAAACGTTTCGTGCTCTTCTGATACTTTTAGATCTCATGGAGGGCAATAGTGTCTGGCCTGAATCTGTGAGGCTTCTTCACTCCACCTGTTGCCGGCACAGATTTCCGAGCAGCCTTTGTTCTGAGTTGCTTCGTCGTGCTTTCCAGCCGGTGGATTTACGGGCAATCTGCTTCGTTCAGGCCATTTTCCTTTCTGCTCTTGCTCTGTAAATATCTTCTTTCCCCTTGCTCGTGCTCCTAAATGGTGAATTCTTTATAAAAAAAAATAGAATCGTTTGCTTCAACTGCAGTTTAGCCTTCCCTGTCGGCTATTTTTGCCTCGTCATGCAATTGTTGTTTTCTTTAAACCTTCAGCATGCCATATATGCACAAGATCCATCAAAATGTAACAAAAACGTTAATTTTTTACTCCTGTAACAAATATCTGTAGACTACCTCAAAAGTATTCAAATTGAATTTTCAACTAATGCCAGAGCGAGGGTGGAGGGCGGAATTTTTTGGAGGGGGGAATCCAAATTAATTAAAAATAAAAATAAAAATAAAAAATAAACGTCAATAATAATTATTATTTTTTAATTATATATAGTATTAAATTAAAAATTCAATATAAATAAATAAGATAGTAAGATGCATATAAATTATTTAATAGGTAAAATTTAAAAACATAATTAAATAGTATTAGAAATTATTTTTGGAATTAAAGTAGGTTAATTAAGTCATTTATCTATGACCATTTCTATTAGAGGTATTCTTAACATACTAATTTTTCATGATTTCTCATTATAATTTCTAATATAATGCATTGTGGAAACCCCTAATACTTAAATTAAAAGACTCAAAAATAATTTTATGTGGTTTTTTCCTGTTTTAATATAGACATAAAAAGGTATGATAAAATGCCCTCTCTTAAGGTTTGATAGTTATTATTTTTTTTTGTTCTAAGCTTCCACCTATCATAATGAGGCTAATTTCCTATATTTAGCATTATGGTATTTTTCTCGCTCAACCCATTAGGGTTTTGATGAGACTCTTAACTGATTACTCTCATTTCCCCCTTTTTGTCGAAATCCGATGTTGTCCCCATTCACACTTTACATGTTTCCCCCACACATCATGTGTTGCCTCATATGTTGACCTTAAGAATACATTAGGGTTTTGAAGGTGTTGCTTTGGTGATGTGCCAAGAGACTCCCATGACTTCAAAACTTATCTTTCCCTAGTATGTATCATAACCAAAAGAAGCACTACATGTGGACAAGCAAGATTTCATTATTGGCTCCCCTTATCTTTACTATACTAAGGTCTGGGAGAAACCTTAATTTGGCAAGAAAGTGACCCCCTTTTTGTTTTTAACCTATGCCTCTAAGAGGATAGTCTCATCGACATTGCACGACATTGCATTACACCATGGTGTTTCCATGTGTTAAGGCATGCCAATATGTGCAACGGTGTGACAATGTGTTTCAGGGACAATCAAGGAAACAAACGAAGAAACAAGTTGAACTACAAAGAGATGAACACATAAGAGGGTTAATAAGTCATCAATTTAACTTTTTTGTGGGGGCATTCTAGGCACACCAACACTAGGTGTGAATAGGTGCCAAGTGCCAAGTGTTAGTCAATTCTACGTGCCAAATAATCCAATATTTCTTCTCATCTACTTTCCAATAATTGATCTCAAATAGCTTTAATATTAAACCATGCCAAAGCATACCAAGTCATCTCATGAATGCATGTCAGACATGCTAAGAGTTTCCAAGTGCTAACATGTGCCCAGTGCCAAAGTGTGTCAGGGAGTGTTAGGCATGTTATGAAGTGGCAGGTTATGTCGAAAAGTGCTAAGTAGAGAGTGCCAATGCATGTTGAGGAGTGTTAAGGAGTAATAGGACAACACAAGGGAGCTCTAAGTAAAAATACATGGAAGTGAAAGAATATGAGGGTGTGTTAGGGAGTGGCAATGAGTGATAGTTGTGATGCCAAGGAGGGAGTGAGAAGGTATTCTAAGAATTCACACACATTATTGACCACTCAATTCTTACCATTCTCACACCATAACAAAAAACCATAAAAATGTAATTCTTCAAATCTATTGTGTAGTTTCCTAATGTCATTCAAGTAGAATATCGCAATTACGTATGTCAGTAATGGTGAGATCATTCTTTTATTCTCTTAAAGGAACTCTTTCTAGACATGCACCCCATCAAACATAAATTGTCGAGTCAAAAATAATGGAAATGAATGAATAAGAGGGTGTGTTGGGGGTGTCAGCAAAATTTAGGTGTGGCAAGGGGGGAGTGACAAGGAATACTAGGGAATGTAGGGGATGTTAACACATGCCACATAATTCGAAGGTATTTAAGACATGTCAGTTGTTATGGCATGTCAAGGTGTAAACTATGTTTCTTATTTTTTTTATGACCACGGTTGTATGTGATGAGCCTTGTATTGGTAACTTGTTAAGTGGGATCAATTGAGATTGGACATGAGTAGTCTAATATTATTTACATGTAGTTCTTAAGTGAACAAGGCATATGTTTAATTTCCATGACACGTGAGAATTTGGGTTTGGTCTTAGAATCTTTGATGCAAACACACTCAAGTGCCACAACACATCAACTTTTCACAATGAATTCTACACACATTAGGGAATCAATTAGTGCACATGAAAATTTTTAACTTTTTCAAACCTTTCTTCGCTAAATTACAAATTGTAATAGAATAGGCTAGAGCTCTCATGCTGGGAATGATGGCCCTTTAAAATCACACTGATACAAGGAATACAACTAGGGCTTGGTGTTAGTCCTTTGACAACCAATATACCTTGAACAAGACAACAGTTGGCCTAATTTTTTATTGTGTACACACATATCCCTTTCAATCCACATCTCTTGAACACATGTCGCAAATCCTCTTTCCTCCCATTATGCAACTCCTCAATCTTCATCTATAAATGAACTAAACTCCTTTATGTTATTGAACTCAGATCAAAAAAAAATTCCCTCTAAGTACCTCTATTTTCCCTTAAGGTCTACAACACTTAAAGTTTTCGATTAGTTGTTCACTACTCTGTTGTGAAAAACTCTTTGGTCTGCCCACTTTTGCCATACTGTTGCTCCAAGATGACAAGTCTAGGGATATGGAGGTTTCCCTTCTTCTCAATGATGCAATACTCTACAATATAGTGAGCTAGGACTAGTTGGATAGCTCACTTGACTGCTACTTTAGTCCTTCAAATTCTGTACGTCCTTAGGCCCAATACACCTACCCTTCTACCGGTGTTGTTTTCCTTCATAAGCACATGACTTGGAGCTCTTCTTTGATAGTCACCTAACAACACTCCAATTGTACTTGGATTGCCATCAATTTTCCCAACCACAGTAAATTTTTTTACTGATCTAGTGCGCACAACACTACCCTCATCTAGGGCTCTTCAAATATGCCACCTAATAGTGATTTGAGTCCTCTCAAAATCACTATTCTTGTGTACCAATTTTTAGTTGTCCAATCTATGAAAAAATCTGAACTAATCATCTTATCATCCTTCTAACAATTTGTAGATGACTAAAATAGGGTCACAAATCATCCATTAAAATCCATTGACTAACTATTTATAAGCTGCTTTAGATCTCTGTCCATTGACTTTTTCAAACCTTTCTTTGTTAAATTAAAAACTGTAATAGAATAGGCTAGAGATCTCGTACCAGGATGATGGCCCTTTACAATCACACTGATACAAGGAATACAACTAGGGCTTGTTGTTAGTCCTTTGACAACCAATATACCTTGAACAAGACAACACTTGACCCAATTTTTTATTGTGGACACACATAGCCATTTCAATCCACATGTCTTGAACACATCTGGAAAATCCTCTTTCCTCCCATTATGCAACTCCTCAATATGCCTCTATCAATGAACTAAACTCCTTTATGTTACTGAACTCGGCTAAAAAAAATTCCCCCCAAAGTACCTCTTTTTTCGCTTAAGGTCTAAAACACTTAAAGTTTTCGATTAGTTGCTCACAACTCTGTTGTGAACAACTCTTTGGTCTGCCCACTTTTTCCATATTGCTACTCCAAGATGACAAGTCTAGGGATATGGAAGTTTCCCTTCTTCTCAATGACACAATACTATACAATATAGTGAAATAGGGCTAGTTGGCTAGCCCACATGACTGCTACTTTAGTCCTTCAAATTCTACACGTCCTTAGGCCCAATACACCTACCCTTCTACCAGTGTTGTTTTCCTTCACAAGTACATGACTTAGAGCTCTTCTTTGATAGTCACCTAGAAACCCTCCAATTGTAGTTGGATTGCCATCAATTCTCCCAACCACAGCAAATTTTTTTACCGATATAGTGCCCATAACACTACCCTCATCTAGCACTCTTCAAATATGCCACCTAATAGTGATTTGAGTCCTCTCAAAATCACTATTCTCGTGCATCGAACTAGGGTCACAAATCATCCATTAACAGTCCATTGACAAGCCTATCATGTTCAATTTTTCAAGTGTGGTGGTGATGACCTGCACTGTGTCGGGACAAGATATAAATAAGTGTGAAGAAATATCATCATATGAATTGCATAAAGGATATATGCTGGGGTGATTCGTAAACTGTCATGGATATTTATCTTGAACAAAATTTGTTGTTGTTCCAATCCCACTAAATATTTTTTACTAGAAAGCATGGGAAACCTTTATAATAATCTTCCATCATGTTTTGTAACTAAGTTTTGAATTTTTCTTCCAAGATTAGATAGGACCACGAGCCTATCATGTTCAATTTTGCAAGGGTGGTGGTGATGACCTGCACTATGTTGGGACAACTAGAGATAAATAAGTGTGAAGAAATATCATAACATGACTTGCATAAAGGATATATGTTGGGGTGATTCGTAAACTATCATGAATATTCCACAAGACATTTCATAATAACAGAATAGATAAAAATATATTTAAAAATGAATGAATACGAGTTTGTGATAGGAAGTGTCAGTGAGTCTCAGGTGTGCTAAGGAGAGAGTGACGTCAAGGTATGCTAGGTAGTGTTAAGGCATGCTAGCAGCCAGAGAAACATGCCAAGATGTGCCAGGTGCCAGGGTGTGCCAATACATTCCAGGGAAGAGTGTTTGGGAGTGCCAAGGAAAAACAAGGGAGCACTAGTGTCAAATGCATGGAAATGAATGAATAAGAGTGTGTAATAGGGAGTATCAACGAGTTCTAGGTGTGCTAAGGAGGGAGTTTAAAGGTATGCAAGTTAGTGCCAAGGAATTCTAGAATTCCAGGGCAACATGCTGTTGGAACAGGGTCTCCTACAAGCTGCGAAACTAGTCCATTTTGAATGCTTTTGATTAGATTTAGTCTAGCGCAGGGGTTTTGGGGTGGTTCAAAGCCCCGAAAGCATCGTAATGGGTAAAAGGGAAAACCAGGGGTCCGAAAACCATGGTTTTTGGACCATAGGAAAGTCTAGGCTATATTATTATAAATAGAGGAACATTTTGTATTGTAAGGGAGGAGAAATGAAGAGCTATTGATGCAAATTGTTGTTTAAGTTATCTGTTTGGGTTTTTGGGGAAAAGACTCCTGTTGGCTATGTGCGCGGAGATCCAAGTCTAGATGTGTGCGAACCTTGCTGCTATATGCGTAGGTTGGGAAGGGAATTGTAAGAAGGAATTGCGAAATTGATGAATAAGAAAGGTTGATTAAGAACTAAATATGTAGTACTCTTGGTGTCAATCATTGATAATTACTACATTGTGTGTTTATGTATTTACGCTGCGAAGATCTGTGTAAGAATATTTTCTGTATCTAGATTTTTTCTATTCTATTCATGCAATGTTGTGCTACTGTCATAAAAGCATATAATTATAAACCTAGCACACGTGGATGTGAATAGCGACGTGCTTGGCCCTGCGCAGAACAAGGTGATTTGGGTATCTCAGGGCCAAATGCAGTCTGCTTTCCCTACCTATTCTTTCTCAGGGTGCGGAAATTTGGTTCCATCACCCACCCATACTACTTCGAGTGAGACTTTGACCTGCGCAAGTAGGTCATTGCCAAAAGGGCCAGTAGTATAGGGGTTTGTTGGAAAACCTTGCACATCGAACTTGGGTCAGGACCCCTCAAGACAAAAAATGGTTCCATTGCTGGGACCGGATGAATATTTAGAAAGGGATTGAGTACTGACAAGTAGATATTGGACACCTATCAAGGGGGATACATGGCAGTGCACTTGAAATTACCCAAATTTAAAGGTGCACCCGATGAAGACATGAATCGGTTATGGTTTGTGGCAGATTTGGTATGGACTGCGTAGGGCATGGTGAGCAATACTATGAAGAAAGTGCAGCTATCCCTAGCCTTCGAAGAAAGAGATTTCGACTAGTATATGGGGTACATATCTCAAAATGAGGCCGTATCTATTCACAATATTAAGGATGCCCTGAAACAACAGTTTCGGAAACCTAAATCCTAATCTCAGGTTGTAGCGGATGTAAAAGATTTCAAGAAGGGAGCAACTAAGTCTGCATGGGAAGTGGATCAACACCTAAAAAAAGCTATCAGAGAAGGATAATTTAAGTATGATGACAAACAGCTTACGAAATGGTTCATCGCCATGCTACTCCCTCACCTACGCATACCTATGGGTCACCAAACTTTTGACTCACAAGATAAAGCTTTGGAATCTACCATGAAACTAGAAGCTACACCCAAGAAAGATGTTGCGATGAAGGTACAAAATATCTAAGCGCATCTCGGGTCCATGCACCTAGAGATTCAGGACTTACAACGGGAAAGTGGAAGGGAAGCCGACACAGAACTATGGCAAGTGTCAGGACAGTTGAAGGATCTATGCCCAGGGCATCAAGGAGCAGGAGGGCCCAGTCCAAAATAATGGAGCTCAAGTGGACCTATGTTCTGGTACAGGGATGGCCATGTAGATGGGCTGCATAATACCAACTGCTACCCCTATCCGGGCACCAACATTTTAGAACCAAAGCGACGTTGGTGCCGGTTTTTCCAGTCAGTTGGCCATGAGGAGCAGGACTGCCAAATCTATAATCTAGTAATAGATTGGAGAAAGATACCAGAAGTATAGTTAGACCCTGCCTCACTGAAAACTCCCACAGGCAGGGATGATTCCCCCTTTGAAAGTAGGGACGGGAGCCGAAGCGGAAGCACAGGTCGGGGTCGAGGCCAGTTGATCTGCTATAACTGTGGGGGAACAGATAATTTTGTGAGGGATTACCCGAACCCCACACAATAGTCCTGTAGGTATTGTAGACAGTTAGACCATACGTTGGAAGATTGTCCAATCCTGAAAGCAAAGATACAGGAAAAGAAGCTCCCATCTATGCGACCTACTTGCCTTACGAAGAACAAGCTGATCCGGGTATCTCAGGGCCAAACACAGCTTTTCTTGCCCTACCTATCCTTTCTTAGGGTTTGGAAACCTGGTTCCAGCACCCACCCATACTACCTCGAGTGAGACTTTGACCTGCGCAAGTAGGTCATTGCCGAAAGGGCCAAATTATAGGGGTTTGTGGGCAAACCTTGCACACCGAACCTGGGTTAGGCTCCCTCAAGCCAACGCATGCTATGATGTGCCAAATGTTAGGGTGTGTCAATGTGTGCTAGGGAGTTCCATGGAAACACAAGGGATAACTACTTCAAAATGCATGGTAATGAATGAATAAGAGTGTATAATAGGGAGTGTCATTGAGTTTCAAGTGTGATATGGAGGGAGTAGCAAGGTTACATGTTATGAAATTCCAAGGTATGCTAGAGTGCCAGGGCATGTCAGGGAGTGTTAGTGTGCAAACCCTTCTTCATTATATTACAAACTACAATACAACAGGCTAGAGATCTTGTACCATGGATCATGACCCTTTACAATTAAATTGATACAAGGAATACAACTAGGGATTGGTGTTAATCCTTTGAAAACTAATCTATCATGAACAAGACAACAATTGACCTACTTGTTGATGGTGGCCACACACAACCCTTTCAGTCCACAAGTTTAATGAGAGCACCACAGGTTTAATGTTTGGAGAATAAGGGGCCACCCCCTTGTCCAACAATTTTGAAGGGTCCCATGCATCATTATGGCACTCATGGACCCCAGTATGCCTTCGAGAAGGCCCTAGGCATCAGTTGACCTCTTATGAGGCTTATTATTCCATGTTCGATAGTTTGGTGGGATGGTCACCAAAATTTAGGGCTAATTTCATATTATTTAAAGTTTAGCAGCTAATGTTGGCCCATAAGCTAATTCGATCAACTCTTAATCAATGTAAATAGGAGTTAGTTGGATTCATTTGCATCATCACTTGACTTGGGATCTCTCTATCTTTAGAGAACTTCACATTTTTCCTTGGAGGACTATTTTGGATGATGGATGCATTTTTATGTATGGATTTAGGCTATTTTTATCTTGGAGATTTGTTTTAGCAAATGTGAATCTGTTTGGATATACTTTCTAACATTGTGAGTGAAAATTTAACACTATTCTACTTGTTGTTGCATACTATTGAATTTCGCTATAACTAGGGCTAATTGTTGCATGATGGAAATGTGGAATTATGTGTCTATTTAGTTTATTTATTGTATGGGCCATTGTTGGATGAATGAAATGTATTAGAGATCATTTTATCTCAATAAAATTGCACCACTTGTACGAAGTATAAATTCTTGAAGGTCACTTTTCATTTTCCTCTAACATTGGACGAAGTTGACCTTTTGGGCCTCCTTGATCAAGAAATTGAATTATTGTTCATTATCACCCCAAAATCCATATCACCAAGTGAATTATGCACTAGTACCTCAAAAAGGGTAATGATTTCTCCCCCTTTTTTCATAAATTTCCATTTTTCCCTAGGTCTAGCCCCATTAGGTCACCTGGGGCATAAATTTCCCAAGAATATAGCCAGAGGAAAACTTTGATCTTCTAGAGGCAATTGCATTGGTAGGTCCCCTCACTCTCCTCATTATTTGGGCCAATTCTGACTATGGAATCTTTGGATACCTCAAGCCCTAGCTCTAAGATAAAGTTTTTCATAGGTGTTCCCAAGGCTAGAACCTAGTAGGATCAATTTGACCCATCGAAGTAAAAAATATTTCCTGATCCTTTTCCCCTCACATTTTCCAAGATAGGAACATCATTGGTTGCTAAATTCCATCCTTGAACCTGGGTTGGGTCCACTTGGCTCCATGTGGTCCCATTTGGTGTCAAAGGCCTTTCATCAAGGACCATTTTGGAATCCAAGTTCCCAAAGGATTTTAGGGATTGATAACTTCATTCATAAGTCTTATTCTTCTCCCTCAACCCTTCAATCCCCCTCCTCTCTCCCTATAAGATCAAGTCCCTTGCTTAAAAGGAAAGCATGTCCCACTCTTTATTCTATCTTAGGAAAAGGGCTTCTAGGGTCACTTCCCACCTATTCACTGACCTATAATATACAAGTGACTTCCTAAACTACCGGGACTCCTCCCATAGGTGAAATTTCATGAAGAGAAAGAAGCCTTAGCTATGGTGACAATGGGCTAAGCCTCCAGTGTTTCCCTTTTCCTAGTTATTGCCCTCTTAGTAACCCCTTTTAGGTCCACTACTATTTTGAGTGGTAAAAAATTGTTCACAACTCCATTTGTGAACAAATCTTTGGTATGCCCACTTTTTCCGTACTATGGATCCAATATGAGAAGTCTAGGGCTATGGAGGTTTCCCTTCTTCTCACTAAATTAATCCTCTACAATATAGTGAACTAGGGCTAGTTGGTTGGCCCACTTGATTGCTACTTTAGTCCTTCAAAGTTTGCATGTCCTTAGTTTCTATATACCTGCCCTTCTACTGATCTTGTTGTCCTTCACAATTACAAGAGTTAGGGCTCTTCTTTGACAGTCACCTAACAACCCTCCAACTATCCTTGGACTACCATCAATTTTCCCAACCACAGTCAATTATTTTAAATGATCTAGGGCTCACAATATTTTCTTCATCTAGGGCTCTTCAAATCTTCCACCTAACAATGGCTTGAGTCCTCTCAAAATCATTGTTCTCGTGTATCGACAATTTGATCTTTGTTTTCCAATCTATGAATAAATATGAACTACTCCTCTTATCATCCTTCTAACAATCTGTAGATGATTGAACTAGGGTCAGAAATCAACCACTAATAGTCCACTGACTAAGTTTTTATCGGTTTCTTTAGATATCTGTCTAAAACTCCATGGATAGTCCACCAAGTCAACTCCTCTACATGTCAATCCAGTCTGCACATGGCACATTCTGCATGCTCAATATTCTGCTCAGGTTTCACCATCCTTTGGATCTGCTATCTCCACACATATTGAATCTGCAAACCATCTTCTAGATCTGTGGTCTATATTTCATAAATAAACCTCACTTTAAGGGTCACAACTACTCTTCTGCTACACAAATTTTTCACGGTCTTAAAGGCATACCTTATGAACTAAACATGCTAGGAAACTGTCCTAACTAGGGCACTATACGTATGTACTTATACATGTTGTAGAACAAACCCTGTCCACCCATAGAAAAAATCATGACTCTTGCCTCCATAAGAGACTCGACCTAGCTCATATGGATCCATATATTTTGGGAATTTCTTTGACTGAATCTTGACATGAAATTCAGATCTCAATAGGGTTAGCTTAGTCAATAGTATGCCTACGTATAATTTTGTTCTGGCTCTAAATAACAGTGAAAGCCCTCCTCCATTTATGTTTTTATTTATAACCACCGCAAGACGAGATCATATCAACCCTCTCTTCTATTTAATGTAGAAAATCTAACCAACGGGCTTCAATCTGATCTTGTAATGTACTAAAACAAGATATTAAATCCTTCCTACAATTTCCGGAAACAAAACATGATCGCACAATCACATATAAGTAAGAGAAAGAAACTATAAATCGCACAACAAAAGTTGTATTTGGGGAAAGAAACTGCTCAAAACCCCTCTCTCTCTATTGTTTATTAAGTAAATGAATTACGAAACAATACAATGCTTAATCTATCATGAGATTCTCCAACACTCTGCCAATCGTCTCCTACTAATCTAGGCATAATTGGTCTAGTACTTAGCCAATTCTCAACCTTTCTTTAGCCTACCTTGCTCACGCAATTCCTAGGGAATTAGATCCCTATTAATTAGGAAAATAAACCTTCCTTGATTGTGCAATCCATCTTGGCATCCCAATGATTTTATAATTTCACATGGACAATTTTGTATAAATACATTTGATAGTTATGTTCCCTTTAACCTCTGTCTCAACCGGGTCTTCCTCGAAACTGACATGCATGCAACTAATAATAGTGAATTATCAATTATTTGATTGATCAATCATTGTGAATTAAATCTAATTTAATTCAATGGACCTCTCACTAGCTCATCACTCAGTTAGAAATAGTTAAACTGATTTTAACTCAATTAATTGAGTTAACTAATTCACACCTACACCCCACTAATGCATCAACTACAACTGGACCCAAAAAATATTAGAATCCATTTACATGGCTTATACTAGAACCTCATGATCTAGAAATATGCAAGAACACAGTAAAATACAAAAATAAACATAAACACAGAAATGTAGTAGGAATAACACTCCATTTCATTAATATCAAATACTAAAAAATGCTTACAGACATAATGGAAAACAAACTAGCTCGAGCGATGGTAGCTTATCTTTGAGAAGAGATGTGGTAGCTACATGCCTCTGTAATGTGTTACAGTAAGGCTCAAGGGCCTTTTATTATTAAAAAATAAGAGAAACCCTAACTCGAGGAGATGTAACACCAAGAGTTTATGGGCCCTGTTGAGGGTAGTTGGGCAACCAATTTCCTATGGTCGTAACTTGGTCATATGATCTTCATTTTATGCACATGATAACTCGTCAAAAATATATCTCTGAGGATTACAACTGATAATGTGATTTCTATGAAACCAGTAAAACTTTCATGACCAAAAAATGTTCTTTGGGGCCTCAAAACTGCAGCGGAAGTTCAGGACCCAAAAAACTAACAAAAATAGTAAACTGTACTATAATTAAGGAAAATAAAAACCTGAAAGAGAAAATGGTGAGGGCCCAAGTGGAATAAATGGGTGGCCACCAATATCCACCTCGATCACCTCAACTTGAATTTCTTGAGCTAACTCAGTCATCATGACTTAGTTAACTAACCCAAGTTTTTATGAGATGAAATTACAATTTATTGTCCAATTTATTGAAGAGAAAAATAAATTAGACGCCTCACATTCTTCACTCCTGGTACATAAAAATTCCCCACTAGTGTGGCTGCATTTTTTTTTTCCCTTATGGTTGCCAATTTCATTGTTTCTTGTTGCAAATTTAAACAATCCCTATCAACAAGAAAGAAATTCAATTTATCCCATCCGGTACCTTTCTAATTTTGCATGCAACACTTATCCAGTTTTGTTTTCACCTACAAATCCTGAAACTGAATAGCCTTTGAACAAATAAATCAATATAATGCATTTTTCATTAGAGTCTTCTGACTACTACTAGCTACTACACCTATCTACTGGACTCTCTGCGTTGTTTCTAGCATTTGCATCCATGCTCTTATCATTATTTCCAACTTTGATTTCTGCTCTAGTATCTGAAATTTGTCACTTTGATTTATGTCTTCCTGACATCTGACTGCATCAATCTAACTGATCCTTAATTATATTTTTGTACTGTGGACTCCTCATAGCTAGGTTTGATCCATGAGATACACCATCTCAATGGACCCTACCCAAATTTCTTACCTTGGGATTATGTCTACACATCACCCCACCTTTCAGCTGGAGGTATGGTTGCATGTGCTCCCTCTACCCATCTGGATCAAAATTCCCCCCTCATGGAGGTCTCTACTTGAGTGGAAGATTCCACTCGGTCTCCTCTCTGCTTCTCCAATTGTGGTTGGTCCACAACGTTCTGAAGCTACTTCTAAGGCTACATGTTGAGAGGTAATTTGTACTCCCTCTCAACAGCCAAGTCTCTAACCTCTTCTTTGCTCCTCAAAGATTTGCACGCATCTGGTACCTCAAGTGCATATAGGTTCTTGACTCGAACACATTGTAATTGTCCTGCCATTACAAAATTTTCTAAAAAATAGTTGATTTTAAATCGACAATATCTCCCTCATCCGAGCTCCAAATTGATTTTCCATTTGGGTAGTTTTTTGCAAGGAATCCAAATTATATGCTTCTTTTTTTTTTTTTTTACACCAAAATATTCAGATATTCTCTGCAAACTCGCCATCCAAAAAATTCCTTCTTTAATACCATGTAGAAAATCTAACCACCGAGATTCAATCTAATCATGTAATGTACTAAAACAAGATGTTGAATCCTTCCTAAAATTTTTGAAAACAAAACATGATCGCACAATCACATATAAGTAAGAGAAATAAATTATCAATTGCACAACAGAAGATGTATCTGGGGAAAGCAACTGTTGAAAACCCCTCTATCTCTATTGTGTATTAATTCAAGGAATCATGAAACAATACAATGGTTAATCTCTCATGATATTCTCCAACACTCTCCGAATTGTATCTCGCTGATCTAGGCACACTCGATTTAGTACTTATCCAATTCTCAACCTTCCTTCAACCTACCTTACTCATGCAATTCCTAGGGAATTATCTCCCTATTAATTAGGAAAATCATTCTTCCTTTATTGTGCAATCCATCGTGGCATCGTAATGACTTTATAGTTGCACATGGGAAATTTACTATAAATACAACTAATAGTTATGTTCCCTTCAACGTCCATCTCAACTAGGGCTTCCTCGGAACTCACATGCATGTCACTATTAATAGTGAATTATCAGTTATCTAAATGATCACTCATTGTGAATTAAATCTAATTTGATTCACTGGTCGACCTCTCTCTAGCTCATAAATTAGTTAGAACTATTTAAATTGATTTTAACTCATTTAATTGAGTTAACTAATTCACACCTGCACCCCACTAATGCATCAACAACTGGACTCCAAAAACATTAGATTAATACCTTGGTATGCCTCATCTTAGACCCTCAACTCATATTTTTTGAGCTAAGTCAGTCAACATGAATTAGTTAACTGACACAATTTGTTATGAGATGAAATTACAATTTATTGTCCAATTTATTTAAGGGGAAAATAAATTATACGCCCCACATTCCTCACTCCCGATGCATCAAAATTCCTCAAGAGTGTGGGTGCATTTTTTTTTTCCTTTCCGGTTTCCAATTTCAATGTTTCTTGTTGCAAATTTCATCATTTCATAATTTGATGCAACCTTCACACAAAGACACCATTGAAATCACATGCCCAGATTCTCGTGAGCAACCTCTCTTAAGCTCGATCTACCATAAGAGAACCAACAATATGCCATCCTACTTCCAAGCTCGAACCGACATTAAGGTATGCAACATTCTTGTGAACCCTCGCATGATGATCTTGCTCTTGGAGGATGATCATTGCATCCCTTCAGAAATCCTTACTCGACCTACTTTAGCAATACATCTCTCTTCGCCCCCTTGATCAAATGAGATCCTTCTCACTTGATGTTCTTTCTTTCACCCTAAGGCCTCCTTAAATAGTTTTTCCTAGACCGATTAGGAACCCTCTATAACTTACTGGTTTTATCCACTTATACATTAGGAAATATTAATTTTCCTTTTTAATTTTCTTTTATAATTTAAAACCAATCTTGGGTCCAAAATCCCTTTTCTTGGCTTCTTTGCCCACAAATCCTTTTGTGACCAAACTCACACAAACCCATCTCACTAGGATTTTGGAGTACCTCCCAAGCTACACAATTCAACAACATCATCTAGTTGTAGTAACAATAACTTGGTCAAGCTCTTGTAGTCAAGCGAGGGCTTGGTTGGGTTCCCAAGTTTCAAATTAAGTAAGGGTAGTTGTGAGGGCATGATATCTAGGGAGGGTCAGGGCATGCACATTAGGAATGAACAGGCATTCTAACACATGTTGGAAAATTTCAATGCATGTTGAAGAGTTTTAGGGAGTTTTGGGGCATATCAAGGGATAACTAGGTCAAAATGCATGGAAAGGAATGAATAAGAGTGTGTGATAGGGAGTGTGAGCAAATTCAAGTATGCTAAGGATGAAGTGTGTGAGGAGAAGTTCAGAATAGGATTTATAGGAGGCAAGCCTACTCTTGTTATATAGGGCTTGACATAGTAGTTTTAGACAAAGGGAGATCACTTTGTGCTAGGCACAATATTGTTTTTCCTTTAGCTATTTTTTTATACAAGATGTGGCACACTTTGGCTACATTCTCATGCTTTAAACTATTCTAGATAATTTCATATTGTACATTTTTGTGTATAAGTTTTGGGGCACTCGACATGTGTCGGCTTATATCTTGTGTGACTTGTGCATCTTGTGGTTCTTGCAAACTTACAGTTAATGTTCTACTATTTATACCAGCTGAACATACATATGAAATATTTCCTATGTAATATATGTTGCTTAGTTTTTTTATGGCCATGGCTATATCATGTGATACTTGTCTTGGTAACTAGTCAAGTGGGACAAGTTGAGCTTGGTCATAAGTGGCATAATATAAGTTATAAGTAGTTCTAAGGTGTACAAGGCACAATCTACTTGTATTTGGTGCAATTGATCAAGTTGTTGCGATTGAAGCAAGCCAATATTGTCACATGAACTGCAGTAGCTAAGGATTTGATTGGGTTCCCAAGTCGTGAAAATTTTTTAAGGCTAGCTATGAGGACATGAGTGCCAAGGCATGCTAGGGAATCCTAAGATGTATCAGATAGTGCAAAGGCATGTCAAACATGCTAAGATGTGCCAAGTGATAAGGCATGCCAAGATGTGCAAGGGTGTGTCAATGCGTGCCAGGGGAATTCAAGGAAACAAAAGGGAGAAACAAGTTAAAATACAAGGAAATGAACACATAAGAGGGTTAATAAGTTATCAATTTACCTTTTCCAAGAGGGGCATGCTAGGCACACCAACGCTAGGCACCAATAGGTGCCAAGTGCAAAGTTTTAGTGCATTCTAAGTGCCAAGTCTTCCTTTGTTGCTTCTCATCTACTTTCCAACAGTTGATCTGAAATAAATTTAATATTAAACCATGCCAAATTATACCAAGGCATCTCAACGTATTCCATACATGCGAAGAATTTCCAAGCGCCAACACGTGCCAAGTGCCAATATGTGTCACAGAGTGTTATGCATGCTATGAAGTGGACGGGCATGTTGAAGAGTGACAAGGTGTTCTAGAAATTGCTAATGCATGTTGAGGAGTGTTAAGGAGTACTATTACAAAACATTAAGGGAGCACTAGGTCAAAATTCATGGAAGTTAGTGAATACAAGGAACGTGTGCTAGGGACTAGTGTTAATGAGTGCTAGTTGTCATGCCAAGGAGGGAGTGACAAGTTATGATAAGGATTGGTAAGGCATGCTAGGGAATATCAAGACATGTAAAGAAGTCTCAATGTGTGCTTGGGAGTTCTAGGGTGTGCTAATTAGATGTGCCAAATAGTGCCAATACATGACATGTGCTAAGGATGTGCTGGGTGCCAGGGTATGTCAATATGTGTCAAGAAGTTTCAAGAAAACAAAAGGAAGAGACAATAAGAGGGTTAATAAATCAAGACTTTATCTTTTTCAAAAGGGGCATGCTAACCATACTAATAATAGGTCCCAATAAATGCCAAGTGGAAGCGTGTGCCAAGTGCTAATGTATGTCAATGAATTCAACCAGGGTTTTCTAGGGCATGCTAGGGATTACATGCATGCCAACACCTGCTAGGAGAGTTTTATGTTGTGCTAGCGCATGCCATCATGTGCTTGGGCATCATTGTAATGTCAAGATGTTCTAGGTACAAAGATGTTCCAAGACATGCGAGGTTCTAAAAGATGTTAGTGTGTGCCAAATCATTAATTTAAGGTGTGCTCGGATTTTTGAGGAGTGTTAGGTCTTTCTCCTAAATAGAATTGATAGAGCATGATTATGTATTAAATAATATATTTCCTACAAACAATAGTGGGACTTTATATAAAGAGAATTTTCTAGATAATAAACTTAATATATATGAATCATGTGTTGACTCATAGGAAAACTCTATTCGCATGAATAGTCATTATTTGAGGGAAATGATACACACTAATTACTTCTTAAAAAAATTATTTAATATAACCACTACGGCCTTTGCATATTGTAAAAAATACTCCACAATAATGGTATTACATCGTTATCTTTTGACAAAAAAATATATTAACAAGAACATACTGTCATCAAAAACTCATTGGAATGATCAATGGTGACGAACATTTTTTGACCGTCGCCAAAAGTAACAAAAATAGCATTGGTGAGGGTCATTAAAAGTTCGTCACTAGAAGTGTCACTAAAGATAGAATTAGTGATGGGCCTTTAACGACCCTCACCAAAAATGTCATTGAAAATGGCTTTGGTGACGGACCTTAAAGGACCATCACTATATACACTTACAACGACGATTTTTTAAGGACCGTCACCATATGTGACATTGGTGATGGACCTTAAAGGTCCGTCATAAGCATGACCCTCACCAATGTCCTTTTTTCTTGTAGTGCATGCCCATCTTTGGAACAATGTTTTCATGTTATTTTCTCCCCTTCTTGCTTCACACTTGCATTCTTCTTTCTCTTCCATTTTCCTCCTTTCTCTTTTCCCTTACCCTTGAATGTTCTTAATACCCTCTTCATAAATTTTTTTACCCCTTGCTTCAAGATGTGTGGCTTGCACACATACTTCATCTAAGTTATTTGGGTTAAAAATGAGAATAGTGTGTTTTAAGTATGAACGTAGACCTCCTATATACTTCAAGAGTGTGTCTTCTGAATTTAAGTCTACTTTAAGTAATAAATCCCTTTTCCTTAACTCTTATGTATACTCTTGGACACTTTGACCTTTAAGTTGTCTAAATTTTTTCCAAATCATTATTAATTTCTGCATATAGGCTAATGGACAAAATTGTCTTTTAATGGAGGAAATGAATTCGACCCAAGTAATGGAAATCTTACCATGGATGCAGATTTCCTCTTATGTATTTTCCTCCCACCAAACTAATCCTACTCATTCTAGCCTTAATGAAGCCAGTTGGATTTTAATATCGTCTTCTTGTAGATTTTTAATTCTACAGTAAAATTATAATTGATGAATCCAATTATCTATTTTTTCATTATTAAGTTCTCCATTATATGTAGGAAGTTAAAATTGACGTCCAACTTGAGTAATGGAGTGTTATCTTTTGGGATCTTCGAATGAGTATGGGTATGAGTTTTTGTATGAGATTTGGAAGATGGATATGCTGATGAGTTTTTGTAGTATGAGCTCCTATCTTCCTCCTTTTCACTATTTGATGATTCTTCTCTATGATGGTGTTTTGAACCTTCTCCGGTTTCCTTTTCCATAAAATCTTCATACATAATTTTCACCGTCCTTTGCATTTATCTGAACTCCTTCTTAACATCCTCTTCCTCAGAATGTTCATGAGATCCTTCATGGCCTGACATTTTGGCTATTGATTCAAGCTCTATATCTACAACTTGTATCTCTCCAACCACTTCAGCCTATTGTGCAATTAATTCCTCTTGTGCTTCAAGTGTTGCCTTGAGTGGTCCTTTGGGTATGGATGATGCTATCTCAACCTTCTTCCTTATTAACCTAAATTCTATACTAGTTATCAGTAGGTTCCCTTCTACTCTCTGTAATGTCAATCTTGTAAGCATTAGTAAATTTGCACTATTAAAAACTCTTGAAGTAAAACAAACAAGAAACCTTGTGCTCTAATACCAACTTTATCTAAAATTACTTGCTAGTTATTGATGTGCCAATTTCATTTCAGATATAAAATTTTCTTTACATTGTTTTACTTATCCTTCATGAGTTTGTTTAAGAGAATTTCATCGGCAAACAATGTACTTAGTAAAATTATGAGTTTTCCATAATCTTAAAAGGCATAAGTTTAAATGAAAGAACAAAACAAATAGTAAACACAGCAAGCCATATAACAGACCTTAACACAGATAATTTTGATAAAGGAGTTCACCCCTCGGCTACATCTCCTTAGTCCAGCTTCATAGTGTGACCTTTGTATTAGCTTCAAGTGTACTCAAATTGATATTACAAGCTTTAGAACCTCTTGGAACCTATTCCAATGAGTTTATAACATCATAATATCCCAAAAATGGCAATTTTTTTGTTGTATTTGTACTCTGGATGCTCTGACAATGACCCCAACACATGTTGGTCCTGCCCTTCAAAAATCTTCAAATGTACTAAAACACTTGTATATCACCTTTTCTACCTCTCCAACCTACTTCATTGAGTTCCTAGCATGAAAATTGGCCAAGAATGACTTTTACTGAACTCAGTTTGGTCGAAAATTCAGTGAGTTATGACGAAAACCAACTTTGCCCCAATTTCTCCTCCAAAACTGGAGAAACTTCCAGTTAAGTTTCTAAATTTGGCATTTCGCCAAGTTTGGCACTGCCTCTAAAAATTCCACCATTTTAGTTTTTGGGATTAATTAACATGAGTAGTATTAGTGGAAAATAAGATAGGATTAAATTTTAACCATGCTTTACACGCTAATGACATATTAATGCCATTAAGCCACACTTAAACATTAATTAAACAAGTTTATTTCGGTCGGTTTTTAATTTGAACTGGCTCTCGGTCATGCTCTTTTGGTCACATGGGGAGGGAGTTTGCCCACAGGGCTAGCCCCCTCCAACCCCCAACGGTTGGGCAGTTACAATTCAAATAGATGCGGAAGATGGTATGTGTAATAATTACCCCGTAGGAGAGATGGTCGAGCACGCATATGGTAGGCAGGAGGTGAGGGGATCAAGCCCTGACCACACCATATAATTTTTCTCTAAGTCATGAAGACCTCCACCGTTAACTTTCTCCATCTGTCATTCTAGGTCCTTCGCCACATTGGTTAGTACGCCTCCAAATTTAGCTAACTCCGTCATGGTTGGTGGTTTAAAAACACTATAATATATATATATATATATATATATATATATATATATCTGAATAATACCACCAACAACATTAATTAAACTAACCTTAGTCCAAATTTGATATGACTTGTCATTCGCCCTTCCAACCTATCTTGCCATGGGGGGTACGTGGCATGCCATGTGGCCCTTCCCCATTAGCCACCATATGAAATAAAATGCCAATTTAATAAAATTTCATTTAGACTTAGGAATAAAAAAATTTCACTTCCTAATCATCATCGACGAATTTGGTGGTGCCACTTGGCGTAGTGTCATTGGCTATTTCTAGAGGATATTCTTGCAAATGCTGACTCTACCTGCCACATCATCACTGTACCTATTATGCTCATTTTTTTGCATGTTTTGGAAAACGAACAATAGACAATAACTCAGTCATATGAACTCGTATTTTGATGAAACAAGATGCACTGGAATCATGGAAACAAACTCTATCGGGTCATTGAGGTTTCAAAAAGGTTCAAGTACTTTCATTTTTTAGCTAAAACTTGAGCCCTAGATCATTTTTACTAGTGTAGTCCCTTACTGTTGTTAGTGTAGCTCCCTTATTTTTATTGTTGTAGTCCTGTATTCTGCATATTGTTATTATTGTTCCCCATATTGTTATTTTTGTGCCATTGCATTGTTATTCTTAGGTCAGATAGGATCCTATTGTGACCCCATGGACTCCTATATATAGAAAGGATTTTTTTTCATTTGTATGATCCAAGAATTTTTCATTTATTTAATTTAAAGGAGGTTTCCTCCTTGAAGATTTCAGTTTCTAAGGTGTTGATCTATTTATTCCCTATTTTGTGAGCTGGTTTCATAACAGATCATGCAATGCAACTATGCTTGATTTAATCATGTTGACATGGGAATAATTATGAGGAAAAATTGGTGGAGGCATGGAAAAAGTTCCCATCAATGATGAATTCTTGACAAAACGTACCCCAACATCTTCATATGGAGTAATCCAACAAAATGTATGCTACTTGTAGAGTTAGGGTGAAAAGTAGAGTAAGATAACTTGTCTACTTTTACAATTCTTCCTTTGTGGTGAAATTTTATTGTTCGAAAATATGATGAAAATACAACTGAAATAGCATAAGTTCAACTTCGTCCTATCAAAATGTTAGAGTAAAGTTGAGCATCAACAACCAAAACCGCAACCGCAACCGGTTTACCTTCTATCTCTATATGTAGATCGTTAAGAATCTCGTATGGGAAGAAAGATATTCCATCGAAGGCTTTCAAAGTCGTGGGGGATTAATTTATCATTGTAGAACCAATGGTTTTCGAACAAGAAATAGAAATAATACATGTGGAATCTACTTAGTCAATTACCCTCAAAAAAATTATTTTGGTTTTAACAAAAACTGGTATTTGGAAAGCTAGTTGATGCGGAAGTGTACATACATAATTGTCTATATCAAAGATAATTATATTATAATCTGGAGGGTTAAAAATTAATATATCCAAAAAAGTTAATTCCATTTATGCTCTAAAATTTTGCAGCACTTCAAGGGATGACATTGTTGAAGGTGACATAGCCATATTTTAAACAATGTTGTAATTCTGAGAAGCTCGCGCATGTGGATTAAAAGGCGAATTTAGATGAACACCTTTGGGAGGAGAATCAATCACGATGTCAAAAATTGGTTTCTCAGTCTATAATGGTTCAAAAGGAGAAGGAATTGGCGTGGAAGCTTGATTAGGTGAACTAATGTCGTTTCCATTTGTAGGACTTTTAGATCTGTAATCTTGGGATCTCATAGAAACCCTAACTTGAGATGACATCATCATGATATATTCCAAGGAGATGGAAGAAGAAGCAGTATGAGATACCATATTACTATCTTAATAAGGAAATGGATCCTTCAAAATAATAGGGGTGGGTGAACCTTTCATGAATTTAGTTACCTCGGCGCGATGAGGGCACTCCTTGGTGATATGATCTTTATCTCAAATTAAACAAGGATAGCGAGGTTTCTTCTTCTCATTATATGGTTTTATTTTATCAGTTTTCTCTTTCAAGGGATTGTTCTATTTCACTTTACCCTTCACCTTATTTTTACCTCAAGTTGATTTATTTTTACTAGTAGATGAATCTACAATGTTAGTCTCAGAAGTATTTTCGGGAGAAGATTTTTTTTAGGTGAACCTAGTAAAGTTATAATCAGAGTATTATATTTATAATGCTTCTTTTTACTCCTATATGTAATAACAAAAATGAATACACCATTCACAACGTGATACATAGGAGGAGTTCTTTTTATTTGACAAAGGCAAGGAAAATCCAGAATTTTGTCATGCAAGGTGCCACACTACGTGTAAACTATGCCCGGATATTCGGCATAAGCTATGGCTTATTCTTCTATTAAAACACCTCCTTTCGACACATCTTTAGTAATTATTGGAAGTAAAGACTTGGAAAACCATTAAGCTAAAATTTGATATGGAATGAAAACTTTAACGAAATGATGTCCATGTCTCCATTCATGATATGATCAGAAATATAGGTAGACAAATTTTGTTTTAATGATGTTAAAATTTAGCCACCAGTATCGTAACAGATGGGTAGCTGAAAATGGGTTAGGAAAGGAGTGGTTAAGGTGTTGAAATTATGAAAATAAGCTTGTTGTAACTCAATGTACCATTTCACAGCTAAACCAGTTAAGATTTGATGAAAAACTATAATTGAATGGAATCATCGATTAATGAATTGGATGCACACCAAATATGATATGTCATGACATTTTTTGAAGGGTCCTATCCTGATTTACCTTCAAATTTCAGAATATGGCTACGAAGATTGGTGGGAATTAGTGGCTAAAAAGGAAAATAGTAAATTTGATCATTTTTTAGCAGAGATAAATTTGGTAAATCCAAGGTTACAATAAATGGTAACTTATACTTAAGATATTTTTATGGAAATTGATATCCCTATAGGATAAGTGTTGTATCTATGGGAGGATATCTAGGATATTGTGGAATAACCTCAAAAGTTGGGATTTACATTTTTCTAGGATAACCAGGGTTAGCCATACCAAACTGATGTTGAGACGATATCTTAAATGTTTGACTAGGGTGTGCCTGACTCTTGAAAGGTATATTTGTTTCCACATATCGAAATTGATAATTCCCCTGAAAGGGTTTGCATTACAAAGGTTTTCGTTGAAAGAACTCACTGTGATAAGTATGACCTTGAAAACGTTGACTTTGAAATAATGGGCCCTGAAGAGGCTCTCTTTGAAATTTGTTTTCAAAGTTCCTATGCGAGGTTGTCCCAAACTTAATTGAGGTATAGAATAAATGATAGGTCCAACTTGATAAATTTAAATCTAAGGGATAGCCTATGTAATAGGTTGCACTGACACTTGAGGGGTAAATGGAGCAGAAAATTGAGACACTCACGAGATGGGTATTGGAAGTGTACTAGGTTGTCGAATGGATTCTTGCGTAGGATATTGGATAGGAGTATGTGGACTACTTGGACGAGATTTTTGACTTTTTTTCTAAACAAATTCCTTCCATATAACTTGAGGGATTCCCTGCATAGGTTGTTGGACTTCAATAAGAACGCGTTGTCGTATTGGCTGAGTAGGTTGGAAAATTGGCATCTATGGAGAAGCTTGAAATTATTTTTGAAGGAACGAATGAATCCAGATAGTATCCATCCCTAGATAAAGAGTTCCTGCTAAGGGTTGTGCACCAAAGGGCTAACCTAAAGCTGCTTCATGCATTGGACCATAACATTGATAGATTTTGACTAGAGGTTTTCATGCAACCGTAGGATGTGAACCAACAAAAGGTTGCCCGCTAGGTGGACGTTTTCCCCCAGATGCATTATAACCACCTATTTGGTTAATTTGAGGATTATCTACACCATTAGAAATCATATGAATGTTTTGGTGAGAGGTCAAGTCCTGGGAAGTAGAAGTTGTTAAACGAGATGATATAGTAGAATTTTCAGGGGAAGGAGATGCTCCTGAAAAATTCCCAGTAAGAGACTGATATTCAGGTGGAAATAAAGTACCACCATATAATAATGTTTCTGGAGAATTAAAAAACATATATGTATCAGTAGACATACTTCTAGAAGCCATTTCTAACATATAAGTTCTGGGAAAAAAGTAAAAAGGAATACTATTTCATGGATGACCATAACCATATGAATATGAAAATTGAAAAGGTGTAAGGTACCAAGCATATGGTTGAAAAAGAGAAATATAAAGGTCTAGAGGAAAGATTTTTCACTTGAAAACAATGGATTACTTGAAGTTTCTTCTTCATTGTCTCCAGTAATATCTTCTATACTAATGAAATCAAGATGAAGATTCTAAGTAATAATAATTTTTAATTTAGGTGAATATGGAGTAGGAGTAGGGGCTATAATTTTTGAAGGAGACTCAAGTTCTTAGACATCCTACTAAGGTTCAGAAATTTTCAGCTCAATTAACTATGCATCTAACACTTCACCGGTGACATATTCTACCTTAATAGTTCTAGTAATTACTGTTTCTGTTTGGTCTAAGTGTGTTCCAAAACCCTGTAGTTGATTCACTTGAGTTTCATATTATACCAAAATAGATGTTTCAGGTTGATTGGAACACCTGGATCTTGTATTTTTTCCCTTTTTGCCTTAATTTTTTCTAATTGACTCGGTGTGTACTCAAGGGGTTTACCCTGCATTCTCTGTGAGTGTCTTGGTATTTAAGACAAGATTAATTTTATTTAACAAATCACACCTAAATAATCTAAAAATAAAAAACAAATAAATGAACATGCACTAGAAAATATACGAGTCAAACCACACAAAAAGTTTTTCCACAACGAAATCACTAGTTGGTGATGAAATCCATTATCCAATGTCGTAGAAATCAATGTGAAAATATAGCAGATTGAACAAATTACCATGTCAACCTTATTAACGAAATATTATGGTGCAAGTAACTCCACTTATTCCATCTCGAGTGAATATTACTCTCTAAAAAGCCCAAGTGAGTCTAGTTAATGTCTATTCTAGGTACAATAGAGACCTTCCCTCTACCATCACCTCAGGAAGAATAACTAAGATTATGGTCGCTAGTGTTACCAACTATCACAATTCAACCCAGGGGGATAGTCGTAGGTCTGAGGTACACACTAGGGTAGAGTAACTAAGCTTAATCCCCTTAAAATTCTCGACATGGTAAATATGAGGATTACTAACAAGTGACCCAAAGTGCCTTTTAACACTGTTAATAATGCATGAAATTATTCTATCATTACCAATGAAGCAGGTGTGATTAATTCAACAAAACCGATATGAACTCATGCTTAACTCTTGTGTAATAAGAGCTTCCAAGAGAAACATTGTATTAACTGGATTTTCTCCCTACCGTAAGATTCTACTATTTGTTTATAGCTTTGGAAAGTTTACTCACTTCCCTATTCCAAAGAACTAACTTGATATATGTTTGTGGAATGATCCCTAAAAACGAAAAAAATATAGATTCATTTTAATTAACGTTGTGTTATTTGGTTATTACCTACTCATAGGGCTATGGAGGTGAAATTGATGATATTTCAACCATCTTAAAATACTCTAATTCATTCAACAATGAAATTGTGATATTTTCTTTCATTGAAATCCTAGTTAATGTAATGATCTGATATGGGTGGCTAACTTGTTTTTCTATGCAAGCACCTCCCACTCAATTAAAAAAAATTAAGGACCTTGTTTATACATGCATGTGCAGAATTGAATTCTTGATTTAGGTGTATGTCTTTTAACTGGTTTAAGGCTTTATGTGTGAGAAATTTAAAATTTGTTTAAGCTGATTTAAAGCATGTATAATAACCATAAATTTCAGAAAATTGAACAATAACACATAAGAGCAAACCTAATAAATGAGTTCACCCTCAACACTTGGGCTACGTCTCCTTGAGCATCCGTCAATGGACTTGGTTCTTTGGGATTAAGATGGTAAATTTATTTTACAAGTTGATGCTCAAATATAATGGCTATTTGGACTATACCAATGGGTTTAGATTACAAAAATACCCCTGGATTGACTCCTCAATCTCTGGAAATGGACCTACACTCCCTTGGGCTTGACCTTTTTTGTCAGTGTTGTTCAGCTTCCTTGAGCTTATCTGTGGAAAGAAATATCCTATAAGTCATCTTCTACTCTTGAAACTAGTTCTACTATCCCCACCACATACCAATCATCCAAAATAGGTTGTTCGTTCGCTCATAATGACCTCAGGCTTCTCGTTCTATGCATCCAACACCTGGTGGCACTAAAATCCATAAAACTTCCCTGTGTATTCTTCGACTCTAGATGTCTCAAAATGGCTCGGAAAATATCTCCATTTGATATATAATGTCTTAAATAGTAATAAATGACTATTCATTCACTCAAAATGGCCTCTGGCTACTCTGGCTATGCCTCCAACACTTGGTGGCACCCTGTGGCTCTAGGCTCACAGAAAACTTCCCTGTAGCATATAAACCTTTAGAAGTCTTCAAATGGTTTTAAAAACCCCATAGTTGGATTTATAAGGTTCAATATAGTCATAAATGACTATTGGTTTCCTGAGAATGGCCTTTGGCTCCCCTGGCTAGGCCTCATTCTGTTGGTCGACCCAGTGGTCCTTGGAACTTCTCTGAAGGAAAATAATGCTCATAAGTCCTCAAATAGCTCTAAAAACATCACCAATGGCTCTAGAATGCTCAAATTAGTCAATAATGATTCTTCCTTCTCTCAGAATGGTTGAAACTTGAGTCTTCTACAATTTTTCCCAATATCTCCTAGGAAAAATCCACTAAATGTTGAGAACTCTAGTTAATTGGAGTTAGATTAGGGTTGAACACCAAATTTGGCGCACCCTTATCCACTCCGCGAATAAATCAGTGCATTAAAATATACGGTTAGGACGGTTGCGACATGTGCACCCCCAAACGTTAAGTGGCTTATGCGTTAGTGGAAACAACAAAATACAATTACGGAGTTCACTAAACATATATATGTTCATGATCAAACAACGCTTAAATTTTAAAACAGATCACATATAGCCTTAAACAACTTATGTACACAAGGCACATGGTCCTCGAGTCCAAAAACACACAACCAATCACAGTGCATTGAAAATTTCTTTTCCCAATTTTAACTTGGTAACGATAACGCTGAACCATAATTTATACGATGTGCTCTCGTGCGCAATGCCGACACTTGGCTCCCCTCATCGCATCGCATATTTCAACTTTACCGCATCAAAAAAAGATGCAAGGTAAAATTTATTGGACAACCAAAATAAGCTTTATAAGAACTAATAGGATTCAAAGTGATGAGGTCAACCATGGGGGATGATTCACCATTTTTTAAGTAAAAGGGTAAAAATATTGAAAAATAATAAAATAATAAAACTACTTTTTCAACTCGTATTTTTAACTTATCTCCCAAATTATTTACTCAAATTTCTAGCGGAAGTACTTTTTGGATGAAAAATTTAATTCCTCATCCAAGGAGTACCCATGTTGCATGTAATATTCCAAAATTAGCATATAGCTAATTTGAATATTAAATTTTGTTGATTTCACTTAGGAGAAGAATAAAAGGGTTAGGAGGCCCATACATTTTAGAAATAAGAATAAAATCCCTCATAATTTGAAAAGGGATCATAATTCTAGTTGGATTTTACACTCTCATGTGTGAACAGGGACAAATGCATGTGGACAAGGTCAAGTTTGACCAAGTCAACAACGCTGGTATTTGAGAAAGAGATCATCGATGGAGACAACGAAATGCAAGTAGGAGGAATATTCCTTGGTGAAGGAAACCCTAATGAGTGGGGCCCAAGGTAAGAAGGCTAACACATGTTTAAAAGGAGGGCAATGTAGCCATAGCAAGACATATTATGATTAAATATTGGATTTTGGTCTCCATGAATATTCTTCTTTCTTCAACTATTTAGTTGAGATTGTTGTGCTACTTAGCACAAGGAATTCCTCTTTAGGAATCCCTTCTCCTTTATTCAAAAGCCTCTTGAGGGAGCTTGTACTGAATTTTCCCACATCCAGGATTGAGGCCAAGCATCCTCCTTCAGCCACAATGTTATTTCTGCAGCAGTATAACGTTGTGTGGTAGGGTGTTGCAGTGGGAATTCTCAACACCACTTCCAGAGCTTGTGTTTGAGAGGAGGAAGCCTTCCTTCCTTTGGGGGACTAGTGAGGAGGACTCTGAGCTTATTTTCAGATCTTCGAATGTGGCCAATGTATTTTACATCTTCACAATGCATTCCCTTGTAGGAACTGCGTCATTTCTTGTAGTGTTGTAGTGAGATGGTTAAACCCCTTCTTTTTGAACTAGTTCCTTAGGAAAAGGGCCAACCCTTCTCCCATAAAGCTTGTAATTGAATATTGGATTTTGTTTTGCATGACTATTCTGCTTCATTCAACTGTTTAGTTGATATTGCTATGCTACTTAGCACAAGGCATTCCTATTTAGGAATCCCTTCCCCTTTCTTGCGAAGCCTCTTGAGGGATCTTGTACTGAATTTCCCCACATCCATGCTTGAGGTGAAGCATCCTCCTTCAGATACAACATTATTTCTATAGTATTATAACATTGTGTTGCAGGGTGTTGTAGTGGGAATTCTCAACACCACTTCCAGAGCTTGTGTTTGAGAGGAGGAAGCCTTCCTTCCTTTGGGAGACCAATGATGAGGAATTTGAGCTGATTTTCAAATCTTGGCATGTGGCCAATGTGTTTTACATATCCTATAGTGCAGTCCCTTGCAAAAACTGCGTCATTTATTGTAGTGTTGAAGTGAGAGGTTTAAAACCCTTGTTTTTGAGCTAGTTCCTTAGGGAAAGGGACAACCCTTCTCCAAGAAATATTGTAAGAAGGATTTTCCTTCATTCATTGTATTATTCAACTGTATATATGAAGAGATTCAGTTAGACTACATCATTTCAGATCCATATCTACATATCTAACATTTTTGTACTTGTGCTTTCATGAAACCCTTGCCGAGTTATCTTCAAAATGTGTAAAAGGGGCTAGATCCCTATTTTTCTTCATGATTTGAGTAATAAAACTCTAGAAATGTTTTTAATACCATTTTTTATAAAAAAACCCTCATAAAATTATGCTATTCATGCTTCAGAAAACTCTGCATAGATCAAGTCATGGGATTTGGGTATTTGTAAGAAATATTGGGACTGAGAGATCTGTTTAACACATCAAAAGGGATTTTTTTCTAATATCATTCTGGATATAAGTCACATAATACATAAGCTAAGGGATAAAAATGTTATTTATTCCTATTATAATAAAATTCTCTGGAATTAACATTTTTATGGCCCATATTGCTGCATTTCCCCACTTTGGGATGACATAGTGGATCATATTTTGCTGTTGTAACAATCAATTGTTGGATATAGTGTTCTACACACATTTCATGAGTTAATTTATCACTACTACTCCAACATTTTGTTAATGTATTTCTGCATTCCCATTTTGGGATATTACAGTGGTATCAAAGCATATTCTTGGCTCAACCTGTGAGTTTCAACCATTATGCAATCAAGAAGATAAGAAGAAGGAGTGAAATATCAGAATGATGGGTAGAATGAGCTTTGTCTCATAATTTTTTAGATCTAGAAAGAACCTCTCCAAGGAGGTTAAGCAGATGAAGGAGAAAGGTTCTAATGAAATTCCTAGAGGGTTTCAATAAGAGGAAGGGCCATGCACTTCCTATTCTCAAAGAGGATAGGACAAGCGTCATGGAGGATACTTGGCATCTGAAATTCTAGGAAGATACCATGCAGAATACACATCCCAACCTAGAGCTTTCAAGAGACTCTAGCTCTTCCTCATTTTACCCAACTGAAAGAAGAAAGGAGGCCCTACAGCAATGGGATAATGAGAGGCAATAGATTTCTATTGTCCACTTTTGATGGACCACTCACATGTGCAGAAAAGGCTTGGGTGATGAAGCTAGAGGAATTCTTCTTAATACATCTATTAGTAGAGAGAGAGGTTGTAGAAATTGCAGCACTGCACCTGGAAGGTGAAGCAAATACTTCATGGTTCAGCCATTTGAGCCATGCAAGAGTATCTACTCTTGCTGAGTTTTCTCAGACGTTGATCAGGAAATTTGACAAAGGGAAGGAGAATCCCTCACCACCATTGGAAGAAGCATGTACCAGTGTTGTTCTAACCATGGAGGAGCATCCTTCATCGTCAACAGTTTGGGAAGCCAACACATATGAGGAAGGAACTCTTGCAGCCCTACAAGATGCTTCCAAATTTCACCAAGGTATGCCTAAGTTTCCACCTCTTTTCATTTTAGAAAATATTATGGAAGGATATACATAATTGCATACTACTGATTTAGAGCAATAGAATTTCACTGTGATGTACAAGAGTAGCAGTGAATAAAAGAGGACCCATTCCTTATGGGAGCATTCAAATGACAGCTTCATTCATGAAGCAATGGAGGAAGAAGTGATAGATGGTAGACATCTTTAGATCAGAAATATTATCTCCTTTCCAGATGACACTTTCTCAATGAGCATCTCACAGCTCAAAGAAAAAATTCTACCTGCAACAGATCCGGAACCTTATTGGTTTCAGAAGGACATTGATGAAAATAAGGTCTTATGGAGAGATATTATGGGACGTGCACTTCAACACATCATGGAGTGAAAAATTCTTCAACAATTTGAGGAGGTTTTTCCCTCGTCACACTTGGATCCTTATGGATTCAAGGTGATTATTGTTGTGAGATATTTTCTAGGAGACCTCCAAGGAGTTGCATTTCAACATCCCATGAAATGCAATGAGAAAAATCTGATAATGGAGGGTGGTAGTCTTCTTTGGAGGAGTACCAAGTTGAATAATGGAAGGGTACATCCACAGGGGGTGTTGGAAACACTGAGAGGGCAGTGGGGGTGAATCAATATTCCTTTCCATTAGAGCATTATTTAATATTCAATTATTATCAGTGTTTGTACAATGATAGCAGCAAACAAGAGGAACACAAATGCACACAGTTTTTAAGGTGGAAACCCACTCCGGGACAAAAATCACCTAATGCTTTTCTAATAATTCTTTAATATTCAACTTCAATTGAAAATAAAGCTCCAACTTCCTAGAATATATAAAATAATTCTTCTCCATCTCCCACTGGATGGATGCTCCAACGCCCAAGATTATTTAGTAATCAACTGAATGGATGCCCCAACACCCAATGAGCTACAACTCACCCTAGCACCACCCTACCACCCTATAGAAGAATAAAATAAGAATGGACTGTCGTACCAGGGAAAATGGTCCACTTTACAATGATATAGAATGATGTAGAAGAAGAAGATATACTAGACCATAACCCCAACTTTGACACAACCACCTAACGATGATCCTAGACCTCCCAACACTGTCTCTTCAACCCTTGGCAGATAGACACTAGTACAATTTTTACAATAATGTATTTACAATGACTTACTACAAATATACCTTTACAATGATTGTATGCAGTGCTACACACTTGAAGACTTCATATGATGAACTTCTTGCTACTGTTACGCATCTTGCTTTCTGCTCTTGTCATGCTACACTCTGCTGCACCTTGCTTTTCTTTTCTGCTGTAGAAAGTCTGGTCCTTTGCAACCCTTGACAACACATGCTCTAGCTTTTTATTTCCTTCTAGGAGCTCGATATTGAATCTGATGTATCTCTGTTATTTCAGATCCTCAATATTGGGTTTTTGGTCCTATAGTAGTTCTTTGAGTCATCTTTCCAATGCCATAGGTCTAACCAAATTTGGATTCTTCAAGGGAGAGTTATACCCAATCTCTCACAATGCCCTAATTATGGACTGTTTCAGCAGAGAGTAATTGTACGATGTTCCACATGTCAATGTTTCTTCATTTGGATGTGAAATTGATAGAGCATAGAATACATACTATACACTATCTTCCACTTTTTACAAAATTCCAATATGATACTCAGAGAGAGAGTTATGACGATTTTACCAAGGTCACTTCTTTGAGATGAATTTCAGGAGCCTGCAGAAACCCTGAATTCCATAGATCATATCTCCAAAAATATTGTGCACCTTGATCTGAAATTTGTACAGCATATTCCTCAAGATTTCGGATTTTCGTCATAAGAATTTCAGCTTTTGAACCTTCGTAGAAAAAAAATTTAGAGAGAAAATTCCATGATGTCATATTTCAGATGGCGAAATCCCTTTCATAAGGAGGAAATGAGGATCAAAATTTATATAAATTCTCATTTTGAGAGGGGCTTCAACAAGTGAACGTGGGAGGGATTTTAGGAGCTTAAAAAATATTTATTATGACTTTTCAATGACCAATACCCCAACCCCATTGGGTTTTAACCCAGTAAATAGAGGTACAAACTTCAAACATGAATATCTCTCAAACTGTGAAGAATTACATGGCGTGCCACATATCAACAGAAACATCTCGACAAGTAGAAACCATAAAAAGAATTATTAACACAGATTATATTAATTTTATAGGTCAAAATTCCTATTCAATACTGGGCTAGCCCCTGGTGTTACTTGGGTTGACATGAAGGACAACTGCTGATCAACAATCTCCGCCTTTGGAATTGATGGCAACACAAGTACTCCCCCTATGATCATGACACCTATTCCTACAACATTCTCTCCCCCTTTGACATCAATGGAAAAGGTTAAATCCCCCTGAAACACAACCATCCTGCGAACCTGTACACACTTCCACTCCCCCTGACACACAACTGTCTTGCAGACCTATAATCTACTTCCACTCCCCCTTTATATTCTGAAAAAGGAAAATATAATGAGAACTTGGGAGAATCCCAAGCTTCTAGCAAAGATATTCCAATGCTTTTGAATATTTAATATGTGATTCTTTTGGCGTTGCTTGGAATCTTGCTACTTGTCCAACTGCTTGCATAACATCTGGTCGGGAGGATGTTACATATAGAAGACTACTAATCATAGATCTGTACAACCTTTGATCCACATCCTTAGATGAGTCATCTATGCTCAGTTTGCAACCTATTATTATTGGAGTAAGGATGGGTTTGCAATCTTCCATTTTAAATTTCTTGAGAATTTCCTTGATGTACTTGGCTTGACATATAAATATTCCTTTCTCTTGCTGAGATATTTGAAGCCCTAATAAGTATGTCAGCTCACCAAGTAAAGACATCTCGAAATCACTTTGCACCTTTATAGCAAACTTCTTACTTAGTCGATCATCATTGCTACCAATTATTGTATCATCCTCTTTAGCTATTAGACATGCTTTAGTTGCTTCATCTAGAACATATATGTCATTTGGAGCTCGACTTGCTGTAGCCACAATTTCACCATACACACCTTTCCTAATTTCACATTTCGTGGAGTTGAATAGTATTGTGTGTCCTTGATCACACATTTGTCCAACACTGAGTAGATTGTGATTCATGTTTTCAACCAATAGAACATTCTTTGCTAGAGCATCTTTGCTTCTGAGAGTGATATTACCTAATCCTATAAAATTTGAAGATCCATCATTTCCAAAGGACACGATTCCATCCTTCTTCTCTTTTAGAGATACAAATTTATTTCTATCTCTAGCCATATGTGTTGAGCAACTGCTATCAACATACCACACATCTTTGTTCTTTTGAGCCTTGAAAGCTAGAGCACAATTATCATTCTTATTCTTCTTCCATGTTCGTTCGTTCTATGGCTTTGAAGATTCTTCTGGAGGATTTTCAAGTCTACAGTATTTGGCTATGTGTCCAAAGTTTCGACATTTGTAACATTCAATATTATTTCTTAAATGTTCAAATCTATTGATGTTTCGCTGAGCCCTGGGAGGTTCATATTTGACATATCTCCTGGAATTGTATTCGTTCCTAGGGTACGTGCGACATTCTATATCTTTATGACCAATTTTTCCACATGAATAAAAGTAGCCATAAAAAATATGTGGGTACCTGGATGGAAATTTTCATTGAGGAATTGTCTTCCAAGGCTATTCTTGTGAATGTTGTCCAATGAATTCTACATGCATGTCAGATCTCACAAGTTCATTGTATTTTGTTGTAGAAGGTCCTGCTTCTTCTTCTTCGTAACCGATGCCATTTTTTTCATTGTAAGATCATTGATTGTTGAGGAGTTCTTCCAATGCCCTTGAGCTGTTGGCATAGTTTTGGATAGTTTTTCCTTTCTTCAATTCCTCACGCAGTGAGATACTTTAGCTTCTAATTCTTCCCTTTCTTGGTTTCTTTCTTCCAATTTCTTTTGAAGTGACTCTTCAATGCATTTGTGTTCTTCAACTTTTGAGACCTTGAAATTGTTATTCAAGAGTATTGGAACGGATCTTCTCCATCATGAGATCTTTTATAAGCTTGATTGCTTCCTCATAAAATTCTTCTATGGTCCATCCTTCTCCTTCGTTGTTTGATACCCCTTGTTTATTTTGCTTGGGTTTATTGTGCTTGGCCATAAACAATACTCTCTCATTGGCTTCTTCTTCACTGTCATTGTCTTCATCAGATCATGAGCTATCTTTTTTAGAGAGAAAGTTCCTTTCGGATCCTTGCTTGTTGATTTTCTTAAAGCCTTTCTTTCCTTTTGAGTTTCCATTACTTCTTTTTGGACATTTTGTTGCAAAATTCCCAACCTCATTACAGCTGAAACATATCAATGGAAGTTTACCTTTGAATTGTCCCTTACCAATTTTTAGTTTTCCCATGAAGTAAGCATATTCTTCATCTGAAATACCTTCTTCGTCATCTCCCTTGTCTGCACACTTGCAGGTGCATGTCTTTTCAATTGAAGGTTGTTTATCCTTATTGGTTTTCTTAGATGCAACGAACGTAGTTTCTAGATGTGAAGTACCCTCTTGTTCATCAAGTCTTATTTTATGTGCTATGAGAACTCCATGTAATTCCTCTTTGCTGAGTTTGTCCAGATTTTCACTGTATTCTAAGACCGATACCTTTGGGTTGAATCTCCCTAGTAACATTCTAAGAATCTTCCGTATAATAGTATTCTCGTCAACTAGCTCTCCCAATCCTTCTATAGTATTGCTTATTTCATCAATGTATTGGAAGTATGCAACAATGTTGCAATATTCTTTCATTATGAGTTGCTCAACGTTTTCTCTATAGATTTAAAGATTTGCTTCTTTGACATTTGAGTCACCTGCATATATATTCTCAAGCTTGTCCCATAGATTTTTGGCAGTTTTACAACCCAAAACCTTATGATAAGCAGATTCAATAAGTCCACTGATAACAATATTCTTTGCTTTCGCATCATTTACCAAATTCTTATTACCTTGTTCATCCGTAGTTGATGTAAATCCATTTTGAACAGTGTCCCATACTTCGTAACCTTGTGCTAAGAGATAGACCTCCATTCTTCCTTTCTAGAGTGCATAATTATTTTCATTGAATAGAGGTACACCATTCTTGGTATTGTCCATGAACTCCTTCCATCTGTTAAACTGTTATTGAAGGAACCAAGCTCCGACACCAATTTTTGGAATACTGAGAGGGGGGTGGGGTGAATCAATATTCCTTTCAATTAGAGCATTAGTTAATCTTCAATTATTATCAGTGTTTATACAATGATAGCAGCAAACAAGAGGAACAAAAATGCACACAGTTTTTAAGGTGGAAACCCACTCCAGGACAAAAACCACCTAATTCTTTTCCAATAATTCTTTAATATTCAACTCCAATTGAAAATAAAGCTCCAACTTCCTAGAATCTAGAAAAACATTCTTCTCTAGCTCCTACTAGATGGAAACTCCAACACCTGAGATTCTTCAGTAGTCAACTGAACATATTCCCCAACACACAATGAGCTACAACTCACCCTAGCACCACCCTACCACCCTATATAAGAATAAAAGAAGAATGGACTCTCGTACCAGGGAAAATGGTCCACTTTACAATGATATAGAATAATGTAGAAGAAGAAGATATACTAGATCATAACCCCAACTTTGACACAACCACCTAATTATGATCCTAGACCTCCCAACACTGCCTCTTCAACCCTTGGTAGATAGCCACTAGTACAATTTTTACAATAATGTATTTACAATGACTTTGTACAAAGATAACTTTACAATGATTGTATGCAGTGCTGCCCACTTCAAGACTTCATATGATGAAATTCTTGCTGTTTTTATGCACCTTGGTTGCTTCTCTTATCATGCTACCATATACTGCACCTTGCTTTGCTTTTCTGCCATAGAAATTCTGGTCCTTTGAAACCCTTGACAACACATGATCTAGCTTTTTCTTGCCTTCAAGGAGCTCGATATTGAATCTGGTGTATCTCTGTTATTTCAGATCCTCAATATCTAAATTTTGATCCTATAGTAGTCCTATGAGTAGTCTTTCCAATGCCATAGGTCTGACCCAATTTGGATTCTTAAAGAGAGAGTTATACCCAATCTCTCACAATGCCCTAATTATGGACTGTTTCAGCAGAGGGCACTTGTACGACGTGCCACATGTCACTTTTTCTTCATTTGGCTTTGAAATTGATAGAGAGAAAACAAAAAATATAAAATATCTGCCACATTTTACAGAATTCCAATCTGATACTCAGAGAGGGAGTTATGACGATTTTACCAAGGTCACTTCTTTGAGATGAATTTCAGGAGCCTGCAAAAACCCTAACTTCCACATATCATATCTCCAAAAATATTGAGCACCTTGATGTGAAATTTGTATAGTTTCTTCCTTAGGATTTTGGCATTGCCTCATAAAAATTTCAGATTTTGAACCTTCATAGAAAAAAATTTAGAGTGAAAATTCCACGATGACCTATTTCAGATGGCGAAATCCCTTCCATAAGGAGGAAATTAGGATCACAATTTATATAAATGCTTAGGTTGAGAGGGGCTTCAACAAGTGAATGTGGGAGGGATTTTAGAAGCTTTAAAAATATTTATTATGACTTTTCAATGACCCATGCCCCAACCCCATGGGGTTTTATCCCGATAACTGGGGGTACAAACTTCAAACATGAATATTTCTCAAACCGTAAAGAATTACATGGCGTGCCATATATGAACGGAAACATCTCGACAAGTAGAAACCATAAAAGGAATTGTTGACCCAGAGTATATTAATTTGGTAGGCCAAAATTCCCATGCAATATTGGGTTAGCCCCTGGTGCTACTTGGGTTGACATCAATGACAACCTGTTGATCAACAGGGGGATGAATGGCTGTGGATGGAGAGCAAGAAGTTGGAAATCTGCTTGTAAATCTATGATACTGGGCAACAGGAGGCTTGGCTACATTGGCTACTCTTGAAAGAGTTTGTCCATCATATTTCATATCCTCTTTCCAAGTGTATGTGGGTGGAGGAAGTATGGCAGGATACTTGCATCAATGAGCAGCAAGGAGTATGAATGCATTGTGCTGATATGACATTCTTCATATAAATCACTATGTTTTCATCACATGGTTTGTATGATGGAGGTATGAGAAGGCAGCAAAATTTTTTGTTGTTTTGGTTATTCTTGGGAGAGCAAGGACAGATTTTCTCCCACACTTTACATGATGTTGCAGGAGTAAGCGATGGCACTATCATGGTGCAAAGGAGCTACTCCTTGACCTTAGATGATTAGGAGGTACGTCCACCTTGGAAGGAACTTCCTCTATGTGGAAGCATTGCGAGAGATGTCTTTCACAATGGGCATGTCAAAGAATGGAGCTATGAGTTGGTAGGAGGCTATTTTCATAGGCCAACAACATTGTCACATTGGAGTTTGAGTTTATTGATGGAGTGTCCCCAGGATCACTTCACATTTGATGCACTTGGTAGACAAGGAGGAGGTGAGAGAGATGGAGTAGTGGATAGAAACATCTATTACAGAGATATGATCTTCTTAACTTGGCTTTCCAAGCATAAGAAGGGTGATTTTCCTGCAGCATATGATTTATTCCTCTTCATGAGAGTATGTCATACCACTATGGGAGGTTTATTCATGGATCCATACATCTTCTTACTTCCAGTACATGGTAAGAATATTATTTTTTCATTTATTGATTTTCTAAAACAGTATTTGCATACTCTTACAATTTTTATTCAGTGCATTGCTCCACAAGAGGGCAAGCTTTTCATTGAGATCCATGCTCAACATTGGGCCAAATTGTATGATGGAGACAACCATCTTTTATAAGGCCTTGGGAAAGTTTTTTATCCTTTCATGTATGTCAGTTGATGTACCCAGCCATTTACTATTCATTAGTAGATGTAATGACATACATAATTATCCATTTATCAAAAAACAACTTGCCATACAATTTTCTAAAGTAGCTGTTAGGAAAATTGTGTTGTGACTACTTCGGAAACTATCGGTACCTTCCAGTCCCACATGAAAGCTTCAGTACTGCCCTTATTTTGATGCTAATCATGATTTCACTTGCTAATATTGTTCTTATCTCTATTTGGAGCATGATTGGGAGAAAGACACATGGGTTGAATGTGTCCTTTGGGGAAGAGGATTCCCACACTTTTTTCATTACATGTTCTAATGGGAGAATGGGAGATAATATGGCCACCACAGTAAAACACTTGTTCCTTTATGAGGTGGACCATAAGATTGAATGGATACGAGAGGATGATAAAGTCCTATTCATCATATATGGTATGGTTTCGGCCAGCCTAATTCACAACGTTGGAGAGGAGATCTTTTGAGATCTAGTCTTCATTTTTCCAATTGAGGGAAATATTATTGCAGCCCAAGATCAGCAGACACTCTACACTTATCATAAGTGGAGAGGAGGATAGCATGGGGTAGGCTACTTTTTCTACCATGTTCAGATTTTCAGTCCACCTAATTTGCAGGAGCCAAAGGTGGAGGAACATTTTCAGGAGTTGCCATGTTGGGAGGTGACTCATTTTGTATGGATGATTGCTTGGGGATGGACGATCCACATGGGAATGATGTTTCCCAATACATTTTAGACCCCATGCCTTAAAGGGACCTCTAGAAAACACCTTATTACCTCCGTGAGTACTTTACTTATTCATGATGATAGCTATTTGGCTAGCTTGCATGCTTGGGAGGGGCAATACGGAAATTTATTGATGAGACAACATCTAATTCCTTGGAGGAGGGGAGACTTCTCAGTTCTATCTGTTACACCATTTTTTTGGTCATCTAACTCATTATCATTAGATGAACCCAAGTACACCATGTAAGACCAATTTTACCCTAAGTAAAATTTCTTTCACCATGTAAAATAACATTTTTCTATATTTCTTGGTCATATTTAACCCAAAACAAGGAAATTAATTAAATAAATCATTATTTATTTAGTTATTTCCTAGGAATAAGTTATTCAAATCATTATTTAAATAATATTCCTAGTTAAATTTGACTAAATCATTTTTAAATAATTAAATAAATCATTATTTATTTAATTATATTCTCACCATCTCCCTAAAATAATAAATAAATCATTTATTTATTTATTGTTTATAAATAAAGGAATTGACCCTAGTCAAAAGACCTTTTCCCTTCAACAAATATAATAAAATATTCCTAAAAGGTGGTTCTAGAATTTGATTAATAATATTTTATTCATGCAACAAGTTCTAGATAACCCTAATATTTTGTTATAAATAGGAGGGTTTTCTCCATTCATTAGTCACCTCCATTGCATTAGATCACACTAGATCTACTCTTGGTCACCATTTTTCCATTTTTGCCTTGTGAGCTCCCATTGAGTTCTATGTTTGTCTGGGTTTTCTACCACAATAAGAGAGAGGAATTTTAGATCTGAAATGATGAGGAATTTCAAGAACCCATCCCATTGAGGAGAACCAGAAAACACCTTTCTTGTTTTCCTCTCAAGTGCCCCATTCTTTAATATAATATAAAACATTTTTTTAAATACATTTTTCTTGTCTTGCCTATTGGATGCATGGAGCCATATTGTGTTTTATCTGCTTAATGTATTTTGTGCTTAGATATGGATTTTTGCAGTAGAATTAAAGATATTTTGCAGCCATAATCGATGTTAGGGCTATTCGTTATCCGTAGCTAAAGTGATCTTTTACGACGAAAGATTCATACTAACAATTGGCGACTCCACATGGGTTTTATTTTACGACTACTGTCGTTTTATCTATTCCTGCATATCCAGCTATTTCAGACCCTAGGGTTTCTCTTCAATTTTATGTTTTTCCTATTTTTATGGTGCTTTCCACCTCTAAAACCCTCAAACAGTCAAATTTTTAACTTCTACGTGTTTCTGGCCTTATTGCGCACGTGACAGACATCAGCCGCAACTGAGACGACAATTTTTTCTGAAATCTGCCGCCGAGAGAGCCGGATCTACAGGTCGCACTTATCGGCCCAAAAAGTACGACTTGGCCTTGAGGTCGCACTTTTCTACCCCAAATCTGTGACCTGGACTGCAAAACAGGTCAGAACCTGCGACCTCCACTTTTTCTGCAAATTTTCCAGCACCTTTTCTGGGTTTGTCTGAAGCTTTTTTCAAGTTTTTCCAGCTTTTGTTTCTGCCCATTTAGACCTGTTTCTGATACACTTCACTCAACTAATTTGGAATCTTGCCCCTTAGGGCTCTAGTACCCTCCACTTTTTGTGGGAGAGTTTTTGTTGTTTCAGAAGTCTAAATTTCCAGAGTTCCAGCCTTATTTCTTTCAGATCTGATACCTTAGTCTCAGATCTCTTTAGATCAGCTCTTCACCCTTTCAAATCGCCTCATATATTTTTGTTTGGGTTCATTCCTAGGGCCGCCTCATTGTCCCTTCTATTTTTAGCTGATCTCCTTCCTTTTAGCAGCAACCTTGCCTCTACCTCTTTGTTGTTCTCTACACCTCTTTCAAGTAGATTTCCCCTTTAGATCCCCGTCCCTTCTGACCTTAGATCTATTGGCCTCTTTTTAGCGTTCTTTGCTTATTTTTTCCCTCTTATAGACTAGTTTTGAGAGACCTGCATTTTTGGGTTAGATTGATGCATTAGTAGCTATTAATTTTTTGATCTTTTAGTCTTATTTACTGCATATTTATTTCCAGTTACGCAGCACACTTTTTACTTTACTCTCAAAACGTCTGGGTTTAAACAATTAAAATTAACGCACGCCACACACTGACCCTAAGTGAAGAAGAGCTTGGTTAACACTGCCTGACAACATCTTTAAAGTCAATTGACACTGCACCTCTCTGCCCTTGTTTCGACATTGATCTCACTTGATTTTACCCCTCCCTGCCCTTGTCGATTTTCGATTTTCTTCTTCCCATCATCATTGTGCCCCCTAGGCATTTGTCCCAGAGACTTCTTGGCCTTCACCCTAAGTTTCCGGTTGGTTGACTTCCTCCTTCTCATCGTCATCGAGTAAGTCTTCCCCTGAGTCTGCATTACGACTCTTCTTCTGATTGTTTGGGTTCTCCCCCTACTCCTGGTTCCCTCCCTGTTACCTTCACCATGTCTAGTTCAGAACCTAGCCCTAACCCCAGTTCTACTGCTGGGTCCATTTCCAGTGGAACCCCTACGGGACCTACCTCGACTGCCCCATTACTTCCTTATATGGTCGGCCTCAGTCTCCCCGACTTCAATCAACTGATCAATGATCATATTCACCACGATGTCAGTTGGCCTGCTATGCCAACCAAGCTCCCCTCCGACATTCCCAAGTTCGAAGGCCTTTCTAGTGAAGATCCCTCCAACCATATTCGATCTTTCCACATGTGGTGCTCCTCCAATTCCATCACCAAGGACTCCATCCATATTTTTTTGTTCCAATGCACGCTGAAGGCTGAAGCTTCTAAATGGTATGTTGAACAAGCCACCTTTTCCCATACCACCTTTGCGACCATTTCCCAAGCCTTTTTATCCTACTTCCATCTCCCTCTCCGATACCACACTGGTACTGAACTCTTAACTTCTTTTCATCAATCCTCTTCGACCTGCCTTTTTGCTCATGTCCAGGAATGGCGACGACGATGAAGCTTGTGTCACACTCCCCCCCTTGAAGATCGAGTTTACATGGACTAGTTCCTTCGCTCTCTCTTACCTCCCATTGGAAAATATTTCGCATCCCATTTTCCCCAAACCGAAGAAGCCGCCCTCCAAATAGCCTTGAAATATGACCTCATCTATGCCCAATCTGGTTATGTTTATACCATCCTTCCTGACCTCCCCAAGCCTGGTGGTCCTAATACCTCAGGGGAATCTCACTCTGCCGATGGTATCGTTGGAGCCTTGTCACATACCTCTGCTCAACCTCTTTTTGGCTATGGTTTCCCTCTAGGAGGGGCCAACCCCTCCAGCATGTTCGCCCCTCCAGGTAGCATGTATCCAGGATATGGCATGCCTCCTCCTTTTTCCCACACTCCTGATTACCTCAATGTTTCCCATCCTACCCCATATCCATACCTACAACCTGGTGCCCCAGCTCATCCAGCATTTGGACCTCCCACTCCCTTGCCTTCTCCATCCCCGCCACCGCATTTCCTACCCCATCCTGGGCAAGTATTTGCGAAGCAGGGGGCAACTAATCCTCTTCCTTCTCAAAGAAATAGGAAAGGCAATCAATCCGCTTCTGGTAGTCATGGATCCAATCCTTCCATTATTGACCCTACCACTGCCAACCAGCCACAGGGCTCCCAGCCCAAGCTGGACAGGCCGCTTCGCACCAATAAGCCTTGTTCGTGTTGCGGTGTTCATGGTCATTACACTCACGATTGTCCCTTATTGCCACAAATGCAGCAGATGTGGGATTCCCAGGCCACCGTGCGAGGACAACACTCCTCCCTTATTGTCCCTCCCAATCCAGCTACTTCTCAACCTGCTTTTTTTACTGATCCTTTCCCTCAACAAGGATTCGTGGCCACTCAACCGCCTCATGCCCCAGTAACAACTCAACCTTCCCCTTCTGGTTCCTCCGACTACCAGATCCTCATGATGGCCTCTGACCAACCGCTCACCGTCAACCTTAACCTTAAAAATCGGTCCCGTCAGTATTCCACGCCTCCCGTTCCATCTGTCTCCGAGTCCCCATCTCCAGGTCTTACAGAGCCTCTATCAACACCTAATCGTCCCTTACAACTCCCTCTGCCCAAAGCTAAGATTCATCCCAAGAATCCTAAGGGACCATTACACCGAAATGCTACCTTTGGTCGAGGTGCCCACTCTTACAGCATAGTAGATGATCTGGCGCAATCTTCTGCTGCCATTTCAATATTGGAACTCCTCCAGTCATGTCCTTCCCAAAAGTAGGCTCTACTATCTTCCGTGGGTGCTATAGATCCTGCTGATGACCAATTGATTGTTTTTGATGCCCGTCAGTCATAACATCCCCCTCTTCCTCCTTCCGTTTCTTTCCAAATCCCCGTCAAAATCTGCAATGCCAATGTTGCTTGGTGTATTATTGACAAGGGGGCATCTACCTGCGTAATGCCCGCTTCGGTTTGGAAACAACTCAGATCCCCTGAGCTGGCCCCTTCCACAATCACTCTTTGTGCTTGGGATGGCCATGCCTCCCAGCCCATTGGCCTATTTCGTAATTGTCCTATCACCCTTGCAAGCGAGACTGTTTGTGTCAACGTTGAGGTTATTGATGCCCGTCTTGACTACAACATTCTCTTGGGGCATAGTTATACCTATGCCATGTATGCCATCCCATCCACAGTCCACCGCAAGATGTTCTTTCCTCATAATGGCAAGATTGTCACCATTGAGCAGTTGATCTACCATGAACCAAAATCTCATACCTCCCCTAGGTCCACCATCTCTACTGTCACCAATAAACCCACTGTTGATTCTTTGACCAGTGTTTCCCACGGCGTCTACAAAGAGTCCTCTTTTCCTGGAACTTTTCCTGGTCCTCCCCCTCCTCCTATCACTAACCCCAATTTAGCAAATGTTTGCATGATGCAATCATCTCAGGCTGGCCTTCCACAACCTGCTCTGGCTAGTCAGCAACCTCCCTCTCGCCCACCGCAACCTACTCCTAGCTCTTCGCTTAAGTCGACCGAACCATTTTCGCCTGGTCCTTCCCATCCACCTCCCTTCCCTCTTAAGTCAGTTCCCTTAGGTCCCCACCATATGGGCGCCATCCCTCCTGGTCATTACCCCGCCGGTCAAATACCTTTCCTTGGTCCCACCCCCCCCCCCCCCCCCCGCGGCGTTTATTCGGTCCCCGTCATGGCCACCCTTTCCCTACCTAGTTTGACCTTGGGAATTCCAGTATGGTATCTTAATCCTCCAGCCGAGACCCCACTGGACCACCCTAAACCATACATAGCTGCGACATCGGTACAACCGATTCCCTTCGCTCCTTCCACTACTACAATGCCCCTAGCCCCTCCGCAAGACCCTCCCCATGTTGCAACCCCTACAGGCAAGAAAAGAAAAACTCGAAAGGGGGCATCCAAGGACAAGGCCACCACACCCGACCCTACCCTTCCCCCTCCCCCACCCGCCAAGCCTTGTGCCTTGTGTGATGGTATCAGTCATCCCACCCATACTTGCCCTGAGTTGCCCCGTATCCAACCCATGGTTAAAGTCACGTTCCCTGAATCTACGATCCCTGAAACCTCTGTTTCTTCCTCATCTGCAGCCAAGACATCAAAAGATCTTTGCACCAACAAACCCTATGCTCTATGCAGTGTCCATGGCCATTACTCTCACCATTTTCCTCACCTCACACATTACCGAGCCTCTTTAGAGGTCATTCGCGAGTACGAACTTGAACAAAATCAATCCGTCTCTCTCATCCTTGCTCAATATGAGTCAGGTCTACTCAAGGATCTTCCCACTACCATTTACATTCCTCCCCCTGATGTTGAAATGTCAGAATATGCTGCTCCCCTCCTATACCTATCATCATCCGCATAACCATCGGAGTACATTTCCTCCGAATCCGCTCCATCTGTTCTGCTTGATCCTCCTTCAGACACTTTCTCGGGCTCTTCATGTTTTGACCATCTTTTTACCTGTTCTTCTGTCATCCCCCATGATGACCCGTATCTGTGCCTCTCTTCCCATTTTGTTGATTTAGGTAACTTTGCAGCGTCGTACGGTTTCCTTGACCCTTCCATTCTCTCCCATAATCACGATCACACCATCCGTATCTTCGATGTTCTTCACAGCCTGAGTTCCTGCTCTTCATCCCATATTTCTCATTCATATCTCTCTCATCGATCTCTGAGTCCTAGACTTCCTACCCAGACTGCTTCCTCCCATAGCCTTCAGTGGATGTCTATCCTCTAGTCACACTGCCATCCTTTTTCTCATCCCTCCCATTTTTTGTCCTGCGACACTATTACATCGGCCCTCTCCTCCACCTATTATCTTGGCTATGTCGATGGGGCAAGTCGCTCTTCCCGTAATCTCGCTTCGCCAGCATGGGCCATCTTTACCCCCTTGCATACCCTGGTTCTTGCAAATGGGCTCTACATTGGTAATGCCACCAATAATCATGCTGAATATGATGCAGTACGTGGCCTCTTAGTCGATGCTCTCTCTCATCACATCCTCCATATACATGTTCATTTAGATTCCCTACTTCTTGTCTTACAGCATAACCCTACCCATATCCCTCGACATCAAAATCACTACGTAGATCAAATCGCCAATCATGTTCTAGACTGGAATTTATCACACACAAGACAATAACATTTCACATCATCATCAAAATGTACATAAATCATATATACATTACATAACATGAGTTTTTAGAGTCCATCTGCTCTGAAACATACAACATGCCCATATCATGGTACAAAAAACAAAACTACAAAATAGGGGGCACCACTTGCCCCTACATCAACGCTGGGGGGCACCACTTGCGCTACATCTAATCACTCTCTGGAGGGTCTTGAGCCAACAAATCTACTCCCACAGCTCGTAGATCACGCACAGTCTGACCGGCCATCACCATGCATCGCATGATACCTCGCCATTCCGAGGGTAGCCCAATACATAACTCTATGTACTGGTCATCTAAATCCTACCAACCATGCTTTAACACACCAGTCAGCAACCCCTCACATCTACGACGGATGTCCTCCACCAGAGCGGCCATATCCTCGTTCTGTTATGTCCTTGATCCACTTGCACCTGTAGCTCCTGCTGCTGTCGGTCATCCCATATATCCGGCCAGTTTTACTGGAGCTATATCTGCATTCCAAAAAATATAAGGATTAGTACCATGAATACTAGTCACAAACTCTAAAATACACATAAAATATTAGCAGCTTGTCACTTACCATCGAGCCCCCACACTCGACCAGGCGGAAGCGGCAAGTTCGGATCTCCCCAATAACTCATCCCACTATAGGGATAGTCATCTATGTATAGTGGCATCTGATCCCAATGGGCGAAGAACTCTGGTTGGAACACCCGTCTGACTGCCCCTCCTCCTCCTCTACACAGTAATCGTCCCCACCGATGCATTCGGGGCTCTCTCGGACCTCCATCTAGTAACTGTATACGAGGTTGCAAGGTCGGGATCTTCTCAAAGAAGAAAGAGCACAAAACAGTCCCATAGGCACAATCATGATTCACTTGTCGCTTGCATAGCGACAGCTATCGTTTCACCGAAACCAACATCATCTGGGCCCACCCATAGTAGGTACCCCCCAACACACTCTCTACAATCATCATCTACCCTCCAGTGATGTGATAGAATGCCTGGCTGCTAAAGATCCACAACACTACTGCAGCCACTGCCAGGGTCTCCAACCTCTCTAGATCCCCAATGGATATACGTGTCCCTTTAACTCGGACACCTGGTCGAAAATGTCGATAAACAAACTCCATAATGTTACGCCCCCGTGGTAACACTGGCTGCGTATATACCACCATCCCTAATGGTGGGTGACCAGTCGAGAAATACAGATCCTAGACCGTTAGCTCGATCATGTGCCCCTGCACTATAAACGCCTCATGATCTAGATCCCAGTAACTGATAATCCGGGCCAACAAGGGCTCTCCAGCCCTCATCAAAGGGTTCTCAAAAAATTTAAGAACTCCATACCTAGCTGGTGCACGACAGACACCTTGATCCACTTTAGATTAGATATTATCCACTTCTAATCACCTCATATAGTTTTGTTTTGGTTCATTTTTAGGGCCGCCTCCTTGTCCCCTCTACCTTTATTTGATCCCCTCCTTTATAGCAGCAACCTTACCTCTGCCTCTTTGCTGTTATCTGCACCTCTTTTCAGTAGATTTCTCCTTTAGACCCCATCCCTCCCGACCTTATATCTATTGGCCTCTTTGTAGTGTGCTTTGATTAGGTTTTTCCCTCTTATAGACTAGCTTTGAGTGACCCGCCTTCTTGGGTTAGATTGATACATTGTTAGCTATTAATTTTCTATTCTTTCAGTCTTATTTACTGCAGATTTATTTTTCAGTTATGCAGCACACTTTTTCTTTTTCTCTCAAAACATCTTGGTTTAAACAATTAAAATTAACGCACGCCACACACCGACCCTAAGCAAAGAAGAGCCTGGTTAACACCGCCTGGAAAAGACTTTAAAATCAATTGACACTGCACCTCTCTGCCCTCGTTTCGACATTGACCTCACTTGATCTTGCACCGCCCTGCCTTTGTCGGTTGTTCTTCTTCCTGTCATCATTGTGCCTCCAAGGTGTTTATCCCGGAGACTTCTTAGCCTTCACCCTCAGTTTCCAGTTGGTATAATTTCTCCTTCCCGTCATCGTCGAGTTAGTCCTCCCTCGAGTCTGCCCTCTCACTCATCTTCTGATTCTTTGGTTTGCCCCCCTACTTCTGGTTCTTCGCCTGCTACCTGCACCATGTCTGGTCCAGGGCCTAACGCTAGTGGCAACCCAGCCCTAATGCTGGGACTGTTACTAGTGGAACCGCCACAGGAACTACCTCGACTTCTCCCTTGTTCCCCTTCATGGCAGGCCTCAGTCTCCCCGATTTCAATCAGTTGATCAATGATCCTATCTGCCATGATTTTAGTTGGCCCGCTATGCCAACCAAGATCCCCTCGAACATTCCCAAGTTTGAAGGCCTTGCTGGAGAAGATCCCTCCAGCCATATCCAATCTTTCCACATGTGGTGCTCATCCCATTCCATTATTGATGATTCCATCCATCTTAGATTGTTCCAATGCATGCTTACAGGCGAAGCTTCTAAGTGGTATGTTGATCAGCCCACTTCCTCTCATACCACTGGTATCAAACTTTTGACTTCTTTCCATCAATCATCTGCGACCCGCCTATCCAATCATGTCTAGGAATGGTAGCGAAGAAAGAGCCTATGTCAATCTCCCACCTTCAAAGACCGTGTCTATATGGACTGGTTCCTTAGATCTCTCTTGCCACCTATCGGGAAATATTTCGCATCACATTTTCCTCAAACTGAAGAAGTTTCCCTCCAAATGGCATTAAAATATGACCTGATCTATGCTCAGACGGGTTATGTTTATGCCATTCTACCTGACCTCCCCAGACTCGGTAATGCCCATGCACTAGGGGCACCTCATTCTGGTGACAGTATCCTTGGAGCTATCTCTCATCCATCCGCTCAACCTCCCATGAGCTATGGTTTCCCTGGGGGAGGGGGCACCACTTCCTACACTTCTCCCCCTCCCGGTAGCCCGCAAAAAGGATCCGGCATGCCTCCTCTTTCTTCCCAACCCCCTGTTACCCAACCTCATTATCATCCATATCCACAGCTTAGTGCTCCAACTCCTCTAGCATTAGCACCCCCGCTTCCCTTACCCCCGCAACAACAGCCACCACCCCGTCAGGGGCAGGTGTATGCACAGCAGAGCGCGATCAATCCTTTCCCGCAGCAACGCTTCGTGGCTACCCAACCACCTCATGGACCGGTAACCACTCAATCTCCTCCATCTGTTACCTCTGATTACCAGATCCTCATGATGAACTCTGACCAACCTATAACTGTTGACCTTAACCTTCACACTGAGTCCCGTCTGCACACCCAGCCTCCTACTCCATCTGTCTCCGAGTCACCTTCTTTAGGTTCTACAGAGCCTATTTTGACAACTAATGGTCCCTTGCATATCCCTCCGCCCAACGCCGAGGTTCATACCAATATTCCTAAGGGACCATTACACTGAAATGTTGCTTCTGACCGAGATGCCCATTCGTTTAGCATCATAGATGAGTTTGCCCAATCTCCCGTTTCCATTTCAACGCTGGAACTCCTCCAGTCATGCCCCTCCCAAAGAAAAGCTTTACTATCTGCCCTGGGTGATGTAGATCCAGCAGATGACCAATTGATTATTTTCGATGCCCATCAGTCAAAGTCTCCTCCTCTTCCTACTTCCGTAGCTTTCCAAATCTCAATCAAAATCTAGAACGCTAACATTTCTCGGTGCATCATTGATGAGGGGGCATCCACCTATGTAATTTCCGCTTCGGTTTGGAAACAACTCGGATCTCTTGAGCTGGCCCCTTCCACAATCACCCTTCATGCGTGGGATGGCCATGCCTCCAAGCCCATTGGCCTCTTCCGTAACTGTCCTATCACCGGGCAATACTGTTTGTGCCGACGTTGAAGTTATCGATGCCCCTCTTAACTATAACATTATTTTAGGGTGTATTTACACCTATGCCATGTCTTCCGTCCCATCTGCAGTCCACTGCAAGATGTTTTTCCTGCATAATGGAAATATTGTCACCATCAACTAGTTGACGTATCATGAACCAAAATCTCAGACTTCCCCTGAGTCCACCATCTCTGTTGTCCCCAATAAGCAAACCATTGATTCTTTGACCAGTGTTTCCCCCGGCGTCTACAAAGACTCCTCCTTGCTTGGAGCCTTCCTTGGTCTTCCTCCTCCTCCTGTCTCTAATCCTAGCTTAGCGAATGTTTGCATGATGCAATCGTCTCGGGCTGACCTTAAACAACCCGCTTCAGCTAGTCAGCCACCTCAACCTTGCCTGTAGCAACCTGGTCCTAGCCCTTCGCCTCAACTGCCCGAACCTCTTCCGCCTGGACCTTCCCATCCAGGTAATACTCATCAGCCTCTTTACCCTCCTAGCCTTAGCCATCTAGGAGCCGTCCCACCTGGCCATTACCCCTCTGGTCAGATACCGTTCCTAGCTCCCCCACCAGGAGTGTACACAGTACCTGTCATGCCCACCCTCTCTCTTCCTAACCTGACACTTGGGATTCTCATCTGGTACCTTGATCCTCTATCCACAACCTTTCCTAGTCAACCCAAACCTTCTCTCTATTTGACCCCGGTTCAACCAGTCCCCATAATTTCCCCCGCTGCAACAGTGCCTCAGTCACCTCAACAGGAACCACCTCCTGTTGCGACTGCTTTGGGTAAGAAGGGCAAAGCTCGCAAGGGGGCATCAAAGGACATGGCTACCCCGACAAACCCTGCCCCTCCTCGGCCTTCAAAGCATACCATCCAGTGTTCTTTGTGTGATGTTGTGGGTCACACCACCCATACATGTCCTGCATTGCCTCATATCAAGCCCATGGTTAATGTCACATTCCCCAAGTCCATGGTCCCGGAAACCTCTATTCCTCCCGAGACCATGACCAAGAACCCCAAGACTATTCACACCAACCACCCCTGTGCTTTGTGTGATCTCCATGGCCATTACACCCACCTCTGTCCCCGCCTTGAGGAATTCCGCACCTCTCTAGCCGCAGTCCGCCAATTCGAGGCCAAGCGCACCGAATCCACCTCTCCCCTATTTGCACATTTTGCTTCGATAGAACTAGAGGACACGAATTCTCCAATTCACATTCCCCCTCTTGATGTTGAGATGATGAAGCCTTCATCCACCATTTTCTATATATCATCATCCATGAAACCCTTGGGGAACATTCCCTCTGAATCCCCCCCTGTTGTTTCGCTTTACATTCCTTTAGCGATCACCTTGGGCTCAACATCGGTAGATCCTTTATCTGCTTACTCTTCGGTCACCCCTTGTGACGATGCGCATGTGAACCTCTCTTCTGATGATGATGAGTTAGGTAGCTTCGCTGCGTCAGGCGGTCTTTCTTCCACCAGTCACCCCATCTTCTGTCATGATGATGACATTATGGAAGGAATCATCTCCCCTCACTTTCTCTCTTCCCCCTTACATCGAAACCATGCATTTGAACCACATACACCTTGTGGCGATTCCATTGCAAGCCAATGTTTGGGTAAGAGGGCACGCATATTTGAGAGACCAAGAGAAGTAATTCTCCACAACTCTCCTAGTGTATCTGGTTATGCCAACTCTAGTACCATTATTCTTCCACATTTAGAAGAACCTCTAGAGCCCCATACCACTTCAACACACTCTCGGGATGATACCCCTTATCGTTCCTTCATTTTACATCTGCAACCCAGTCTCTTAGACATTGTTGTTGACCAACCTATAGGTTTTCTAGGAGAGAATCAGTTCATTATCTCCAAATCCTCTCTTTGGGATAGTGACACCAAGTATTCCAACCCCAAAACTTAACGTCCATTTGATTCATATATGCAGTACTAAAAGAGATTGGTAATCCTCCATTTCCTTTCTCATACTGCATAACCATAACGAAAAAAAATGGTGCACCACATCATTAAAATGTGTTTAGATTCCCCTTTCTACATTTTGGCATGACCATAACATGCTTGGGGGCACCTATGCCCCTCAACCATAACCCTCCTCCAAATCGAATTTCTTCACTTACAACACTTGTACTTGGGGCACCACTTTGCCTCCTTAATTGTGTTTGTTCGTGTTGATTTTCTTCATGAGATACCCTATTGTACTCATGTTTTTATAATCCCCCATTGGACCTTTACTGTGTGGCAGCACCATCAAGTTGCCCTTGTTTAGAGCATCTGATTTGAGTCATCATCAGTCATGGAGTCTATCTTGAGTCCTCTTGTATCCCACCATAGCCCTCCATCCTTCATTTCTTGGTCAATCTCTCGTGTTGCACATTATGGCCTTCAATACCATTGTCCCATGTCCCTCATGATCTTGTGTTAGTCGCTTCCAAGCCATTCATGCACTTTATGCTCTCACAAGGGAAGTCCTCCATTTGCTACTCAGTACCCCTCATTCCATCATCATCATTAGTGTCTATTGGTTCGTCACTCTATTATTTTCCCTCGTGCCTTAGTTGGGGTTCCCTTATTGCCTCACCTATGGCGGACCTACTTCTATCGACATCAACTCATTTAATCCAGAATTCAGGTCGAGGGGGTAGTGTACTTTGGTTCCATCTCTTCTCAGCATGATGGTGATATATACACTTGATGGTCCAGTGATGCAGCAGCAGCTATTGGTGACTCCTGGGCATGTGTGAGATGTCTCAACCCTCATGAGGGGGTGGCCCTACAGGTAGCCCCCCACATGCCTGGATGACTTCTTCATTTCCGCCCTTGATGCGGCTCCTCTCATTTGATGATATCGGGCTCATCCACTTGCAGCGCCTCTTCGATTTGCATGTACCAATCCAATGTTGTGAGCCCTTCCCTGTGTGCAGGGGGAATTTGGGTGTATTTGTATCTCATGTACTAAAATATTCTTGTATAAGTCCTGAAGATTATTCCAGGCATCACATGTATGTGGGATTCATCATTTTTCTTATCTGGCTCATGTTTAGACCAGCGCATGCTTCACTATTGCGTTCTGTGGTTTTCCGGGCGCCTTGTTCTATGTACTATTGTATCGATGGGCATAGGTATGCCTCCCCCGTCACCTTTAACACTAGTACCACTTCAACACCTAGAGACTTGTTGCACCTGTAAGTCTCGTCTCCTCCGAGTCTAGTCCTTTAGCACATTAGACTACCTTACATTCCTCTCTCTCACTTCCCTCTTGATACCTAGTGATTGAGTTCTTACAACGTACTCCGGTCATACGATTTTCTCGAAACACTCATACGTTGGGGGGCAATTTGTTACACCATTTTTTTGGTCATCTAACTCATTATCATTAGATGAACCCAAGTACACCATGTAAGACCAATTTTACCCTAAGTAAAATTGCTTTCACCATGTAAAATAACATTTGTCTGTATTTCCTGGTCATATTTAACCCAAAACAAGTAAATTAATTATATAAATCATTATTTATTTAATTATTTCCTAGGAATAAGTTATTCAAATAATTATTTAAATAATATTCCTAGTTAAATTTGACTAAATCATTTTTAAATAATTAAATAAATCATTATTTATTTAATTATATTCTCATGATCTCCCTAAAATAATAAATAAATAATTTATCTATTTATTGTTTATAAATAAAGGAATTGACGCAAGTCAAAAGACCTTTCCCTCCAACAAATATAATAAAATATTCCTAAGAGGTGGTTCTAGAATTTGATTAATAATATTTTATTCATGCAACAAGTTCTAGATAACCCTAATATTTTGTTATAAATAGGAGGGTTTTTTCCATTCATTAGTCACCTCCATTGCATTAGATCACACTAGATCTACTCTTCGTCACCATTTTTCCATTTTTGCCTTGTGAGCTCCCATTGAGTTCTATGTTTGTCTGGGTTTTCTACCACAATAAGAGAGAGGAATTTTAGATTTGAAACGCTGAGGACTTTCAAGAACCCATCCCATTGAGGAGAACCGGAAAACACCTTTCTTTTTTTCCTCTCAGGTGCCCCATTCTTTAATATAATATAAAATTATTTTAAATACATTGTTCTTGTCTTGTCTATTGGATGCATGGAGCCACATTCTATTTTATCTGCTTAATGTCTTTTGTACTTAGATCTGGATTTGTGTAGCAGAATTAAAGATATTTTGCAGCCATAATCGATGTTAGGGCTATTTGTTATGCATATCTAAAGTGATCTTTTATGACGAAAGAATCATACTAACACTATCCTTCCAGTTTCTTGAGGACAAGCAACATTTGGGAGGGGAGGACTATAATATTCCAAAATTAGCATACAACTAATTTGAATCTTAAATTTTGTTGATTTCACTTAGGAGAAGAATAAATGGGTAAGGAGGCCCATACATTTCAGAAATAAGAATAAAATCCCTCATAATGTGAAAAGGGATCATAATGCTAGCTAGATTTTACACTCTCATGTGTGAAAACGGACAAATGCAAGTGGACAAGGTCAAGTTTAACCAAGTCAATAGCATTGGTATGAGAGGAAGAGAGCATCCATGGAGACAACACAATGCAGGTAGGAGGAATATTCCTTGGTGAAGGAAACCCTAATGAGTGGAGCCCAAGGCAAGAAGGCTCACACATGTTTAAAAGGAGGGCAATGCAGCCATAGCAAGACATATTATGATTAAATATTGGATTTTGGTCTCCATGAATATTCTTCTTTCTTCAACTATTTAGTTGAGATTGTTGTGCTACTTAGCACAAGGCATTCCTCTTTAGGAATCCCTTATCCTTTATTCAGAAGCCTCTTGAGGGAGCTTGTACTGAATTTTCCCACATCCAGGATTGAGGCCAAGCATCCTCCTTCAGCCACAATGTTATTTCTACAGCAGTATAATGTTGTGTGGTAGGTTGTTGCAGTGGGAATTCTCAACACCACTTCCAGAGCTTGTGTTTGAGAGGAGGAAGCCTTCCTTCCTTTGGGGGACCAGTGAGGAGGACTCTGAGCTGATTTTCAGATCTTCGAATGTGGCCAATTTATTTTACATCTTCACAATGAATTCCCTTGTAGGAACTACGCCATTTCTTGTAGTGTTGTAGTGAGATGGTTAAACCCCTTCTTTTTGAACTAGTTCCTTAGGAAAAGGGCCAACCCTTCTCCCAGAAAGCTTGTAAGAAGGATTTTACTCCATTCATTGTATTATTCAGCTTTATATATAAAGAGCTTCAGTTATACTATGTCATTTTAAATCCAAATCTGTAGATCTAACATTTTTGTACTTATGCTTTCATGAAACCCTTATCGGGTTATCTTCAGAATGTGTAAAATGGGCTAGATCCCCATTTTTCTTCATGATTTGAGTAATAAAACTCCAAATATGTTTTTTATACCATATTGTATTATAAACCCTCATAAAATTATGTTTTTCATGCTTCAGAAAACTCTGCATAGATAAAGTCATGGGATTTGGGTATTTTTAAGCCATATTGGGGACGGGAGATCTGTTTAACACATAAAAAGGGAGTTTTTTGTAATCCCCTTCTGGATATAAGTCCCATAATACATAAGCTAAGGGATCCAAGTGTCATTTCTTCCTGGTATAATGAAATTCTCTGGAATTAACATTTTTATGTCCCATATTGCTGCATTTCCCCACTTTGGGATAACATAGTCGATCATATTTTCCTGCTGTAACAATAAATTGTTGGCTAAAGTGTTATACACAAATTTTATGGTTTAATGTGTCACTTCTAATCCATCATTTTTTTAATGTATTGCTACATTCCCATTTTGGAATATTACATTGCATACTTTTGATGGACCCTGCTAGATGAAAAATGAGAAATACATTAGAAAACGTGATTACAATCACGTTTTTCATGAATTTATCATTTTTTGTGTAGTAGGGTTCATATAAAATATGTGACATGGGTACTCCTTGGGTGAGGAATTAAATTTTGTATCCAATGAGTACTCCTGCTTGAAATTTCAGTAAAAAATTTGGGAGAGAAGTTGAAAAAGTAGTTTTTTATTTTTCCCCTCTAAAATTTGATTATGTAATCAAATATTATTTTATTATTTCCACTATTATTATATAATTTCCTTAGGAGGACCATTTTAGACCTAAAAATTCCCCTAATTCCTACAACATCTTGTCACGAAATCACACGATCAATATTGAAAATAAAATCTTATGCAAGAATTGAAATGAAGACCACCTCTTTTTGATTCTTCAAAGTACTGATTGTCACCTTCCTATAAGATCAGATGCATGACGATCCTCTTGCACATTGGTGTATCCATTTATCAAATCACTATCAACAAACACCCTTGACTAGAACATAAGTCGTGCAACATGCGACATTAACAACAAGTTGACATGAAATGTGCAATACAATTGACACAGGACAATATGAAATGTGTGCAACACAATCAACACAAGTCAACAAACATGTGTGCGACACAATCGACACAAGTTGATATATGACATGATACATATTGAGAACACCCGTGCATGTATCTATGCACAATGAGCTTATTTACAAGTTCACCATTTACACATACAAAATCATGCATATGTAAACTTTCAACTCTTCCTTTCAAGTACCAACAAGTACATAATACTAAAACATTTGGGTGACTATATGAGCTGAATTGAATGATATTGCTGCAGCATAAGTGAGTAACATACTCATCGTTTAGACCTCCATGGAGAAATTCTGCAACAAAAATAAATGCAGCCAACTGAACAACATTCACATGCAATCTTGCATCGTACAAGTTGTGATACTCTTCTACAACTTATCATACTTTCAACAGAAATTCAGGCATGCATAAGGATGAAACTTGCATCTATGTACAAAGTAAATGCATGCCATACTTGGTCAAGAAACTGAGCCATTTCTTTCCATCCCACTTCAATGGGGATTTTTCCTCCTAAACATCTTCTTCTTGTAAATCATCTGGACTCACATCGATGATGAAATCACTGGTCACATTCTCACCAATATTTTTATCCTCTTGCTTCATTTTCTTCGGATAAGATGTTGGATGCAATATCCAACATTGGGAAATGAGATGTCCCTTTTTTGGAAATGTGTGCAAATATTTTTCATCTTCCGTTCAAGTCGCCTTTACTTGAACTGTTTCTTGTATGCTATCATTCTCTTCCAGCATCTCGAAACTTGATGGTTATTAAAACCAAAATATGAACAACAACTTTTTCTCCTATTATTCTTGTACACAGCCAAGAATTGTTTCTCAAGGAACAACACCTTGAATGTTTCTTTGAATGTTCATCTTTTTCACCTTCTTGAGAAGATGAACTTGAAGGGGTTCCAGCTCTCTTTTGAATACCAACAACATTTTTCATGTCCTTAGAGCTGTCACAACTCTATTTCTTGCCATAAGATGCATGTCTACAAGCATCTTGCTACAACATGTGTTTCAAACAATTGCATTCATCTTGATTACAAAATTTGTATGTTTTAGGTTTTTAACCTACAACAAAATTCTTTCTTGGAACTATTTCAATTGCCTTAATGGCTTTAGAAATTTCTCCAAAAAGTTGTCCATATATAAGACCAAAATACTTAGGCCTTTCATCAACCATAATTGGCTCAACTATGCCTTCTACATGTTTGCCTAATCCTTGACCTTCATAGCACATTTTCATCATCAATTTGGACCCTATTCGTCTATTTTTTTTTTCAAAAGAATCTACACATTTATCTTGAGAGGAAATTAAACAGAAACTTGAATTATTTACCTCTTAATCAAGTACATACTTTGCTAAGGATTCTTTGGCATCATGGAGCTGAATCTCCATCTCATGTATCTTTCGAAGAAGTTCTTTCTTCTCTTTCTTCATAGCAACCAATATCTCTTGAATTTTAGTGCTCTCCCTTACATCTTCATACAACTCTTGCAACATATCTTTCATGATGTGAAAGTCTTGCTTCATCTCTTTGTAAAAGAGTCTTCCAAAAGAGGAGGATTTAGAAACATCACTTGATGAATTTTTCATCACTATGTAAATGAATTAAATAAATTCAACAAAAATTCCCAAATCTTCAAAAACAATTTGCCTGTAGATTCAAGCTCTTATCTACAACTTGTATCTCTTCTTCAAGCAGCCTCTTTTGCAAAAAATCCCTCTTGTTTTTAAAGGGTTTCATTGAGGTCATTTGGGTAAGGACGATGATTTCAACCTTATTCCTTCTTGTCCTCTTCTGGAATTAGCTAGAAGTATCTCCCCTTCACCTCTAGAAAAATCAAACTTGTAAGCATCAATTAATTTGAAAAAAATTAAATTCTTTGCACTGTTAAACACCCTTCAAGTCAAACAAGCAAGAAAGAAACCTTGTGCTGTCTCAATCAAGAAACATAGTGCTATGATACCAAACTAATCTGATATGGGTGGCTAAATTGTTTTTCTATGCAAGCACCTCCCACTCAATTAAAACAAATTAACGATCTTGCTTATTCATGCATGTGCAGAATTGAATTCTTGGTTTAGGTGTATGTGTTTTAACTAGTTTAAGAATTTATGTATGACAAATTAAAAATTTGTTTAAGCTAATTTAAAGCATGTACAACAACCATAAATTGTAGAAAATTAGTTGACAACACATTAAAAAAAACATAATAAAGGAGTTCACCCTAAACACCTGGGCTACGTCTCCTAGAGCTTCCGTCAATGGACTTGGCTCTTTGGGATTAAGATGGTAAATTTATTTTATAGGCTAATGCTCAACTCCAATGGTTTTTTGTACTGTACCAATGGGTTTACAATGCATGAATACCCTTGGATTGATTTCTCAATCTCTGGAAATCGACCTAAGATCCCTTGGGTTTAACCTCTTCTGTCAGTGTCCTTGAGCTTCCCTGAGATTATTTATGGCACAAACTCTCCTAGAAGTCCTATTAAGCTCTTGAAACATATTATAATGTTTGCATCACATATCAATCATCAAAAATAGGTTTTTCATTCGCTCATAAGGACCTCAGGCTCCCCATTCTATGCCTCCAACACCTGGTGGCACTAGGTTCCCTAAAATTTCCCTATGGCTCCTTCGACTCTAGAAGTCTACAAATGGATCTGAAAATTGATCCATTGGATTCAGAATGTCCAAAATAGTCATAAATTTCTATTCATTCGCTCAAAATTTCCTATGAATGCTTTGGCTATGCCTCCAACTCTTGGTGGCAACTTGTGGCTGAAGGCTCACTGAAAACTTCCCTATAGCATATTAGCCTTCAATTGTCTCCAAATTCTTTCAAAAATCCCATCATTGGATTCATAAGGTTCAATAAAGTTAGAAATGACTATTGGTTTCCTCAGAATGGCCTATGGCTGCCCTGGTTGGGCCTCATTCTCCTATTGGCTCCTGGTGGCCCTAATGTCCCTTGGAACTTCTCTGAAGAAAAATCACGATCACAGGTCCTCAACTAGCTCTGTAAACCTCAGCAATGGCTCTAGAATTCTCTAATTAGTGAAGAATGACTCTTCCTTCTCTCAGAATGTTCGAAAATTGAGCCTTCTACACTTTTTCCTAATATCTCCTAAGAAAACTATACTAAATGTGGAGAACTCTAGTTAACTGGAGTTAGATTAGGGCTGACCGCAAAATTTGGCATGCCCTTATCCAATTTTTCATTAAATTTGTGCAATAAAATTTATGGTTAGGGTGGTTGCCACATGTGCACCCCCAAATGTTAAGTGGCTTATGCGTTAGCGGAAATAGTGGAATACAATTGTGAAGTTTATTAAAAATACATACGTTCATGATAAATTTTTTTTTTTTAAAAAGATCACACATAGCCTTAAAAAAATTACATACATGGGGCACAGGGTCCTCTGGTCCCACAATACGCAACTAATCACAATGCACCACAAACCGCTTTTCCAGAAGTTTAACTTGGTACCGATAATGTTGAACCATAATTTATGTGATGTGCACTCATGCACAATGACGACACATGGCTCCCCTCTTCGAATCACATATTTCAATTTTACCTCATCGCAACCAATTTAATATATCTTGCGAACTCTTAACTTCTAAATATTGTGATTTGCGAATCGCTTTTCCAAGTGCTGGAATCTTTATCATTGTTTTTTTCCTTGATTCGAAAATCCTGGTTATCTCTTCGCCTTTTCACTTTTCATCGCAACATAAATAACATAACTTGCGAATACTTAACTGTAAACTTGAACTTAGCTGATGTGTGATATGCGCAAGGTCACTCCACATGACACGTGTCCCATCTCAATCTTATCACATGACATATATCTTAACTTGCAGTGAATTAATGTTAAACATAATAATCTCTGATGAGATGTACGCTCGTCCATCCATCCTCGTTGTCACTTTTTTCACTTCGTTATGCAATTTGAACTTACTGCCCATTCCACCTGCAACATTTCCATGGTTGTGTAATCACTGATTCTATATGAAAAGTTCAAGACTCCATGACAACCATCAATTCAGATTCGATCCGGTTCTGAACTTGGTTACCATTTCAAACCCAATCCTGTAACTTGAATTTTAGGAAATCCTTAGGCCCTGATCCAAATCTGATCAGGGAAAGTGAGAGGTTCTTTAATTTTCAAAACGTAATGAAATACTCAAAATACCAGAATGTCCTTTCTCATGAAATGCCAATTCACTTTGAAAACTATTCAGTTGAAAAAACATAATGAAATTTCAATTCACTTAAGTCAAATAAAAAGTCAAAATATATTTCACAAATAATCACTTACAATTATTAAAATTTGATCGAAAAACAAACATAACTCTAAAAAAAATGAATTTTTCTTAATGAAATCTCTTAATTAATCATTCCTACAAGTGTAATTCTATGAAAAATTCACACTTAAAAAGGAATAATTCACTTTTTACATTCAACAAATAGAAGCACTATTCAGAAAAACACTACTTCTTTGAGAAAGCCCTAACTTAATTAATCTAGAAGATCCTTCACAAATAAGAAATTTATTTTTCTCAAACAAGTAACACTAATAAAAAATATTGTGCATTTTCAAGAAAAAGACAGTAAAACAATGATTCCACACAACTAACTATCCTTTTTTGATGAGTCAATAAACATACGAGATCAAACCTTACTAAAAGTTTTGAACACGATGAATTCCCAAAAAAGATTCAGTATGGCACTCAAAAAATTCATAAAAAGGTTGTGAAGATAAAAAAAAATGTGAAATGGCCATTCTAAAATAAAAAGTTAGACTCTCATAAGAAGAAATTTTATTTTCTCAAAAAATTCAAAGGGTTGCGCAGGTAGTCAGTTCAGTTAAGTGTGCATGTGAAAATTTGTTGAGAGGAAACTACACGAATATGTGATCTGTTACTGAAACAAAGTTTCGTAGGTGAAGGGAATTTAAAATAAAATAAAATCAAGGCTTATAAACCTAGAGGATCTAAAATTTCATAATTTTTCCAACATTCAGATGCAGTCAACCAAGAAAAAATGGAATGCAAACCCAAGGAAAAACTAGAGAACTAAGACGTTCCACAGTGAAGTCGCCAAATTTTTATGTGGAAAAATACCTTCTGCAGAAGGAAGTGATCTGCCTAAAATCGTAAAGGAAGACTAAAAATAAATATGCATAAGAATAGATATTTCCCTAAGGTAACTTCATTTAAATCATTGAAACTATAAAAGGAGAGTGGTGCACTTCCCTCTTTTCAAATGCTTGATGAAGATCCCCAATTCGTCCCAAAGTAGCTTCAAATGCTTTGATGAGACCTGCAAAAAAACTATATAAGGGATCAAAGGAATATGCAATATAATGATCTAAAACAAACCTAATATAATGGTCAAGGATATTATAAATTTAAAATACCTTAATTAATACCTGAAGAGCATTAACCATTTATAATTTCAATAAGATAGCACAATGAGAAAAAATATTCAAATGCATTAATTTAGAGATAAAAGGAGATCCTTAAAACCTTGCCTTCATGTCATGAAGGTTCCTCCCAAATGTCTCAAATACATGTCATTGGATGATAATATTCCCAATCCAAATTTATAAGCATAAGACTACCTTTTGTGAACTCCCCTAACCCTCTACCCTCTACTCAATTTATAGGAAAAATGGAGGAGGTTTCAGATCCACAAAAGATGGATGCGATCCATTAATAGTGGGATTAGGTTTCCTTTATCTAAGGGAATTAGATAAATGTTCATATGGATTTTCATCCAATATATATGACGTAGAAGCTTCTAGTTGGGATATATTCTCCCAACACAGCTTCTAAAACTTACATTTTATTTTTTCTTTTCATTGAGTCATGTGCAGAGCCTGTAATGGAAGAGAGAGTACAATTCGATGCACATCTCAATGGAAGAAATTGTGCATACATAGAAACTGACTAGGAAAAGTGCACAAGTCATGCTAAATATTTCAAAAGGCCATTTTACCCAAAATTCATGATTTTTATAAGGAATATATATGTTTGAATTGTAAGGGAGTGCATTCAGACATGTGTATGCATGGCGAGACATCCATTTTAACCATCAATGTCATGGTGTGAAAAAGATGTGTAACATAGATGGAATCCCAAGTATTTTGAATTATCCTTCAATGGTTTTTCTTAAAGGGAAGGAAATTATGATATCTATTGATTTATGCCAAAGTGAAACCTTCATGAAGTAAAGAGGAATTTATTCCATTTATACACATGACTGTCAACTTAAGGAAGAGGTTGAGGGATTATTTCAACTGCTGAAGACCACCTCTTGATCCATCACTGAAAATGAGAATATAATCAAAAAATAAAAGGTGTGTTACAAAAGTATTTGTGGCTTCTTCAATCCCTTTTACATCTCCTCTACGTTAAGATGAGGGAACTAGATGACTCAGACCTTTAGCCGATAATAAGAAGAGTAGAGGTGACAAAGGGAACCCCTGTCTGAGGCCGCTCTCGCTATGAAAAAAGGGGACGTTGTAGGAATAACATGGTCTAGTGTAGATTTAGGTAAAGTGTGTTTCTTTAATATCTACATTTGTAACTTATAATCCAATGGTCATGATTTGTAGTGATTCGACGATTTACACTCTCCTCTGTATTAACGAAACTTGATCCATGGCTTAGCACCCGATTGGTCCATGATCTCTATTTAAAGAGCATGGAGGGTCATTTGTCTGGTAACTGTTTATGAGAGAAACATATGTAACCTTTCTTTTTATATTAATAAATTTCTTGAAGTGGCAGTGTTGGATCAGGCCATGGACTGTTTCCCCTTTCGAGGGTTTTAACCACATGATATACTGGTGTACTAATTTGTTATCTGTTTTTGAGCAGTGAATTTTAGTTTTTTATGTAAGGAACTTACGCTGTAAATTCCTACATGGTGTCAGAGCTATTTTGAGGGCCTCATTCGTTGTTGATCCAAATTCGAAGCTGGTTTGACTACATGCAACTATCCTTTTTTAGATCTACTATTTCTGAAATTTTCCAAGCCTAGAGAACTGCTCTGTTATGTATAGAGCGCCTGTTATAGTGAGGAAACCTTTTCGTTTCATGCAAAAAGGTTTCCGGTTGCCCAAGTTATGTTAGTTTAGATCTAGAGGTATACAATACCTTTTTTTACAGTTAAATCCATTAATATTCCACTTACTTTGGTTCCCTCTGTTTATTTAAGTTTATAGCTTTTATTTATTTGTTGGATCTATACCCTCTTCTCTGTGTATGCTCTTTTCTCTGCACTATGTGTAATCTTGGCAAATCAGAAACATAAATAAGGGTTTTTTTTCTATGCATTCTCTTTCCTCGTGTCTCTGTGCGATGTTGGGAAATTAGAAATATCGAAAAAATGATAGTTGCCAATAAGGCTAACCAAAAATATAACATTCTGTCATAAGGCTTGCATTTTCTTTTTTTTCTTTCTGTGCACAGATTTTTTTTTTTAAAAGGAAAAAGCACGCACATTGAAGAGTAGAAAAAAAGAACCCTTCCTCCTTCCAAACAATTACAGAATCCTTTTACTAACTCAGTTGGTGTAAATTTAGTTTATGAGAATAGAGGACTTGGGTTCAAGTCTCTTTCTCAATCTTCTCTTTCTAAAACATATTTTGGTAAAGGGGTGGGATTTTTTTTTAAATTAGAACTTCATCATCGAATTTCAAGTGTTGTCGTGACTATTCGGCATCTACAACTCAGTTTCTTCAAAAATCCATAACATCCTCATCCAGAAGCCATTTTTCGAGCCCTGTTTTTTGAATCGGCCTAATTTTTTGAGATATTTCCATTGGAGCAGTTAGATTCAGCCATTTTCAACTTTATTTTTTAAAACAAAATGGAAAGTGCTTGCTCGATTATTCTTAATAGCACCAATTATTTCGAATGGCTACCTCACATGGTAGATTTACCTAGAAGTAAAGTTCTTTATAGAATAGCCATGGGACAAGAAACTAAACCTACCAATGGAGATAAATCCTCTAAATGGGAAAATAAACAAGATCAAGCATGATAGGAATGTCCATTGCTCAAGATAATTGATTTCATATCTTAGAAATTAACACCCCTGATGAAGCCCTGAAAAAGCTAAATACTGTTTTTGGCATTCAAAATCAAATCAGTGCCCACCATCTTGAAAATTAGTTGCTTACTTTGGACCCCAATAATTTCTCCTCTATTGAAGATTTTTTGTCCAAATTCAAGACCCTTAGACTTCTTTTAGAAGGTTGTAAGGTAAAAAAGGAAGATGGTAGGCTCATCTATTCCACTCTTTCTAAGGTTGGCCCTGGATACTTTGTATTTGTTTCCACCTTCCATTCCACTAGAGAAGCACTCATTTCTCAAGGAACATCCTACAAGAACCCATATTTTGATGCCTTTTGTGATTCTTTGATAAGAGAACAAGAAAAACTCTTACACCTTGGTCTTATCACTTCTAGAAACGATTCTAAGAAAGCCTTAGCAGCCCAACAACAACCATATCAAAAGAATATGAAGAAGCAGTATCCTAAAAACTATGGTCCTAAACCAAATAAGGGTCCTAAGCAATTTCAACCACAAACTGATAAGGAAACTAAAAACAAAGAGAAGAAAACAGATAGACATTGAAAATTTTGTAATCATGATGGCCATGTAGAGTCCAAAAATTTTAAAAATATGGAAGCCTTGGAAGCAGCAATGAAGAATCACCACATAAATTTGGAGACCTCTTCAAACTCATATTCAAGAATGACACTTTCTCCTTGTGGTTTTCAAGCATCTTGTTATACATTAAATGTATCTTCTTCTTCTCATTCTCATGAGTGGCGCACTCATTTTGGAGCTTCTTACCACATGGCCAAAAATAAAGCCATTTTTTCTACTTTAAATGATTGTAACACCAAACATATTTATGTTGGTGATGATAGATCTCTTAGTGTTGTAGGATCTGGAACCATTCATATAGATAATGACCAGTTTAATGATGTACTATGTGTTCCTACCTTGTCATGAAACCCTCTATCTCTTTATCAGATAACTCATTCAGGTGAAGGGAAAATGGTAGAATTCTCACGTCATGATTTTGTAATCAAGAACCTCAAATATCCTAGACATATTTTAGCCACTGGAATTGCTAATGATTCCACAAGGTTGTATAATTTTGACAACTTTGGGTCATCATGTCTCCCTATGTTTTTGTTGCTCATAATAATGAAGTGAGAAAACTTTGGCATGAGCGATTTGGTCACTTAAACTATCACTCTCTTCAAACTCTATCTAAAGAAAATATGGTGACAGGTCTTCCTATGGTATCTTTTCGAGATGGTGTGTTCCCTGGATGTGTACTCTGAGAACATCATCGGGATAGTTTTGACAAATGTGCATCTTGGCACACTTTAGCCCCATTGTTGCTTATGTACAATGACTTGTGTGGTACACTTCCTCTTATTTCTTTCTTTGGTTCCAAGTAATTCTTAACTTTCATTGATGATTTTGCCAGACGCGCTTGGGTATACTTCTTAAAACTCAAGAGTCAAGTTTTTAACACATTCTTGGCCTTTAAGGACTTTGTTGAGAAATAATATGGACATCAAATTCTAAATTTAAGATCAGACAATGGAGGAGGATATGTTAACAAAAAATTTATTAACTTTTGCACTAAGCATGGCATTCAATTGAAACATATTGTTCCATATACTCCACAAAAAAATGGCGTAGTTGAAAGGAAGAATCGCACCTTAAAAGAAATGGCTAATTGTATGATTCAATCTAATGGACTTAGTCTCAATTTTTGGGCAGAAGTAATTAATTGTGCAAATTACATAGTAAATCACACTACTACTAAGGTTTTAAGGAATGTAACTCTAGAAGAAGCCTGGATCTCAATCAAACTAGATGTAAGTCACTTTCACGTTTTTGGAAGTGATGCTTGGGACCATATTCTAGATGTGAAACATAAAGCCTTAAAACCTAAGAGTGAAAAATGCATTTTTGTTGGATATTATGAAGATGTCAAATGATATAGGCTTATTCAACCAAAATATAAAAATAGAATCATTAGAAGAGATGTAAAATTTGATGAAAATATATCGGCCTACGAGCCTAGTTCGACGAGTGTTCCACCTTTAGCCTGTTAGCCTAATTCGGTATATGTGCAACCTCTTTTTATCTATTCTATTTTTGATAGAATTACTTCTATTTCAGATGATGAAAGCGAGGATTACAATCTGCCTCCACCTCTTGAAGATATTCCTTTCGCTCTACAGCTTCCAAGATGGTTATGCTCTACTCGGGATGCAGCAGGTTTTCTTGCAGGTGACCCTACATATCGACAACGTACATGTTCTCCATTCAAAAGAGCCTCTTCCTTATTGGCTAAAGTTCCATAAAAACCTGATCTAGACACCTTTGAAGAAGCTTCCGGTCATCTAGATTGGGATGAAGCTATGAATGAAGAATGTGATTCCTTATTCGCAAACGATACTTGGAATATTGTTCCTCTTCCAAAAGGAAGAAAACTTGTAAGATGCAGATGGGTTTACATAACAAAGTTTGGACTAGATGGAAAAGTGGATGGAAATAAAGCTTGTATTTTGCTAAAGTATTTTCACAAGTTGAAGGCATTGACTATAATGTAACCTTCTCCCCTGTTACCAAAATGAATTATATTTGCCTTGTTCTTTCCCTTTTTGCCTCCTTTAAATGGGAAGTCCATCAGATGGATGTTAAATCTGCCCTCTTACATGGAGATTTGCATGAAGAAATATACATGGAACAACCCCCTCAGTTTATCCAAAATGACTTTAGCCTTGTTTTTCACCTTGGGAATTCTCTCTATGGTCTCAAATAAGCTCCTCAGCCTTGGTATGACAAAATGGATAGATTTCTATTAAATAATGGCTTTTCTAGGTGTCATTCTGACAACACTGTCTACACCACGAATGTGGGTATGTCCTTCACTATCCTTGTTCTTTATGTTGGTTATATTATCCTTAATGGTAGTGGTCCCAACCATATACACCACGTGAAGTCTAGCCTCAAAAGGAAGCTTGAAATGATAGACTTAGGATGTCACTTGCATTGTTTCCTTGGTCTTCAGGTCTTGCAATCCAAAGAACGTATTACCCTTTCTCTGTCCAAGTATGCCTGTGATATTCTACACTACTTTCACTTGGAAGAATGTAAGCCAACCCCTTCTCCCTTTGAGTCTCGAGTCAAGCTTTCAGTCACTGGTACTACCCCTGAAGTTGATGCTACCTTCTATAGTCAACTTGTTGGTAAACTTATGTATCTAACCCATACCAATCCTGACCTTTCCTTTGTCATTGGTATTATTTCTTGGTTTATGCATCAACCTCATGAAAGTCACTACAAATCATCTAAAAGAATAATTTGATATATTCAAGGTACAGTTCAGTTTGGGATTCATTACCGTACATGAGAATCTCCATTGTTGATTGGCTTCACTGATTCTGATTGGGCTGGTGACCCTGATGATTGAAAGTCTACTGTAGGATATTTATTCACTCTTCGTTCAGGACCTATTACTTGGTCTTGTAAGAGCCAAAGTCCCATATCTCTTTCTTCAGTAGAAGAGGAGTATCGTGGTGCCATTGAAGCTAGCAAGGAATCCATGTGGCTTCGTCAGATCCTCTTTGAATTTTTTCTTCATCAACAAAATCCAACTACACTTTGGTATGATAATCAGAGTGTCGTTCAGCTATGTAAAATTCCATTTTAGCATCAGTGTATGAAACACATTGAGCTCCACATACACTTCATCAGAAAGCTCATTCATGATCATGTTCTTGAAGTGGAGTATTTTCCAACCAATGATCAAGTAGCTAATATATTTAAAAAGTCTCTCACAGAAGTGAAGTTTACCAAACTTTGATCCATGCTTGGAGTTTAAGAAAGTTATCATTAAGGGGGGATAGGCTCTAATGCCTCCTTCCTTCTCCTATTGTATCACCTTTGTAAATCCTTCAATCCTATCCCAAGTTGTTCTTAAGGGGGGATGTTAGGATATTTCGACACATATGAAATAGGCTTTGTGTCAGCTTTGTAAATCCTTCAACCCTATCCCAAGTTGTTCTTAAGGGGAAATGTTAATATATTACGATACATAGGAAATAGTTAAGTATAGCTTGGTCTAGCGTAGAGTTAGGTAAAGTGTGTTTCTTTACTATGTACATTTGTAACTTATAATCTGACAGTCATGATTTGTAGTGATCTGATGTTTCAATCTCTCCTCGGTATTAACGACACTTGATCCCTGGCTTAACATCCGATTGGTCCATAATATCCATTTAAGGAGCATGGAGGGCCATTTTTCCCGTAATCGTTTATGAGAGAAAGAAATGTAACCTTTCTTTTTATATTAATAAATTGCCTAAAGTAGCCGCGTTGGCTTAGGTCGTGGACTATTTCACTCTTGGAGCATTTAACCATGTGATATATTGGTGTACTGATTTGTGATCTATTTGTGAGCAGTGACCTTTGGTTTTTGATCTAAGGAACTTACCCTGTAAATTCGTACATATATCGCTCCATTAATGAATACTACAAAACTCACATTTGTGATGCATCCCATAACAAAATTGATAAAACCAATATTAAATCCCATATTAGTAAGAAAAAGGCACAAATAAATCGAGTTTATTCTATCATATGCCTTTTATAGGTCTATTTTTGCTACCAATCCTTTTCTTTCTCTCCTTTTGATATTGTGCGTAGATTATTGAGAAACTCCTATGGATTCGTTAATTTGTTTAGCATATAGGAATCCAAAATTTTCCCATGAAACAATTTTTGATAGAATAGGTTTTAACCGTATGGCTATCATCTTGGCTATTATCTTGAAGAGGCAATTACAAAGAGAAATTTGTCTAAATTGCTCAAAATATTTTGGATCATTATTTTTAGGGATTAGGGCCAAAAAAGTAGAATTGAATGGCTCATCTATATGACCTTTGATTATGATTTCCTCCACCACTCGGGTAAGCTCGTCTGCTATTAACTCGAAAAATTATTGGAATAATTCAACCATTTAGCTATTCGAGCTCTGACTCTAGTATTCCAACATTTATTTGATATCTCCTTCTACTTCTCCTTTTGTGACTCCAACCAAAATATGATCATTTTATTCCTCCTCCGCATAAATAGGGAATAGTTGGGAAACCTCGATTACTTCTACTATAGTTTCTTGATCTTAGGCTCTAAAGAGTTCTTTCAAGTGGTCTCTTCCTAGTGATGCTAACTCATCAAAAGTATTAGTTTTTCTTCCATATTATTTATGCATTTCTCACACAATTTTTATGTTATTTCTACCTCTTGCATAATTTTGGAAAAACTTTGAGTTTTCGTCCCCTAAGGCTAGCCAAATGGCTCTACTTTTGAGTCTCCATTGTTCTTATTTTTCTTTTAGGATGTTCCTATTTTAAATTTCTAGTTGTTTTATCCTTTATTTTTTTTCTTCTCTCTCATATCTATCACCCTCTCGACTTTCTAGTTTTCGAGGTATTCTTCAATGTATTTTAATTCTATGTCTTCCCTTCTCCTTTTTCCTTTTTCCAAGTTAATAGTATCTTGTTTCATTATTTTGATATTTTCCATAAAGTCATGTGATATGGAATGGCTATGTCATGGGAAAGAGGGATCGATGTGGCCTTTACCAAATCATTAAAACTATTTTCCTTGAGCCATGTTGGATTTAATTTAAAATGGGTTCCAAGCTTCCTACTCATCCTTTTTATCTCCACAATAATAGGAAAATGGTATGATTATCCTCCCATCCCTACCCATTTCATAAAAAGGGAGATTATTCTAATAAATTCTTCATTCATGAGGAAATCATCCAACCTCTTTGCCACCCTAGATGAACGTGAGTTTCTATTCCTCCACGTAAGTTTGTTTTTTATCAAGTTGATATCTATAAGTTTGTAAGACATGATCTTGTTCAAAAATAAATCTATGAGAGGATCAACCTTAGCCTGTGACCCAGGTTTCATACATACCAAGTTTCATACATACCGGGAGAGAAATGAAATTCCCCTCCCACCACTACATTAGGAATGTTCATAAAGGATTTAGATAAAAGAGAGTTCCAAAAATATACCATGTCATGACATGGGCCATAAATTTTAATGAGCGAAAAGTCCATGCAATATTATGAGGAATATACCTCACCACCATGAACAAGGTCCAAACCCCAAGAGTTTATAAGCCTCACATTGATGTCACTAAATGCCACAGTTGAACCCCATGATATTCTCTTTGCATGAAAGGTCACAAAATACCAACCAGACATCATTTTACTTAGAGATTTCGACACAAATTTTCCATTACCAAAGGTTTCTTGAAGCATAACTAGGTTAGGAAACATATTTTTGAAAATGGATTTCATAGATAGCTTCTTGCCGATGCTAGAAAACCCTATGCAATTGAAGGATAAAACCTAAGGGGATTGTGCTCCTCTAAGCACCCCTTTGAGAAAGAGTTTTTCCTCATCTGTTATATCTAGTTTTTCTTTAATTTGTGCCTTGGATATATTAGTTTTCCTACCTCTACTCTTCCTAGAATTAGGAGGCTCACCAATTCCACCTAGACCTCCTATGGAGGCTATGTAAAGTTATTTCTTGTCCAAAGTAGATGAAATATGGGAGGATTTCAACTCTCGGGAAAAACATAAAGGTATTAAGGGAAAATATAGTTGTAATGATATTTTCCAAAACAAAAGATAAATTGCAAAGTGAAATTAAATCTTAAATCAACGCCTTGAAGTGATCGAAATTTTTTAAAACATTAAGTAATGCATGATAATTTGAGAATAAAGAGGAGGGGGTTGTTATATCTAGATTTTCTTTAATTTGTGCCCTAGATATATTAGTTTTCCTACCTCTACTCTTCTTAGAATTAGGAGGCTTGCCAATTCCACCTAGACCTCCTATGGAGGCTATGTAAAGTTATTTGTTATCTCGTGTTGTAGGAGGAGGAAAAATTGGAGTTGTAGGAGGAGGAAAAATTGGATGAAATATGGGAGGATTTCAACTCACGATTGATCGGGAAAAACATAGAGATATTAAGGGAAAAGATAGTTGTAATGATATTGTCCAAAACAAAAGATAAATTGCAAAGTGCAATTAAATCTTAAATCAATGCCTTGAAGTGATCAGTATTTCGTAAAACATTAAGTAATGAGTGAAAATTTGAGGATAAAGAAGAGGGGGAGGTAAAGCGAGTTTTCTATCCAGCCAGAGGAATTGCCTAGACAGCCAAAATTGGCTTGAATCCGGGAATTTTTTTTTTTTAAGAAATCTTGCAATAGGAGTGTTTGAATCATGTTTTTGATAGTGGAAATGGATTTAGCACCATTGAAAACCTCTAGAGCACCAAAAATATTGAAATTTGATAGCTATAACTTGGATTTACAAATACAAAAATCCCTGCCGGATTTTCTTGAAATCTTACCTTAATTTCAATAATTTTCAGGGCAAAAAGGCAATCTAGTTAGACTGCTGCTAGGTAAACTAGTACCCGCAGGATCGAAAGGAGGAGTGATGACTTCAAGATCTTCCCGAGTTTCGAGTCACCAATCATTCTCTTGTTCATCTTCACATTCAAGTAACACGTGCTAAGCTTCTTCAACCTCCATCGGTTCAACACCAACATCGTGTTTTTCTCGTACTTCCTGATTTTGATTTTCCCCTTCCTCCTCTACATTTGTCATATATTCATCTATTGGGACTCCCCTTTGTCTTTTTCTTCTAAGAAAGCCCAAGTCACAGTCCCAGGTCACAGTCTCGCGCCAAATGGCCATGTTTATTTTATCAGTGGAATCGAAAGGAAAATTCCTGATAGTCAATTATCTGATAGTACGAGTACCCCTCTAAGCGCAATTCAATATTTTCTGCCAACCCCTCCCCCGGGTCTAGATTTAAGAAGATTTGAGCCACAATCCTACTCCTTCTCTCCCTGAAAGTCATGTCTACTTCAAGAAATATCCCCAGTTTCTTTCCAATCACCTTAAAAACTTCTTCTGTCCAGAGGTGAGGAGGAAAGGTTCGTAGGGTGACCCAAACTAGTATCTCCTCAAGTTTTTCTCTTTGTGCATTGAAGAGCTACGTCCATTTCTGGAAGAGAATTGGTGATATCCTAAAACGCCAATTATGCTAAATAACCCATTCAAGCGGTTCATGTTTGTTAAATCTAGCCATAAATAACAATATTTAATTTACAATTATGTACAATATTTAATTAACAATATTAACAATATTTAATTTATAATATTAGAAATATTAATAATCATTATCAACAATGCTCAACCATGCTCAACCATGCTCAATCATGGTCAATGATGTTCAACCTCGTAAACCGTGGTTAACCATGTTTTATAAAATCATCCATGGTGAATCATGGTCAACCATGGTCCAACTACTCATTCCCTTAAGCATTATCTCAATATGGCAATGAACCATGTTCAACCATGGTGAACACTATTTATTTTAGTTTTTACAATATTGATCTTATAGTTTATATATCTTAGGTTTATAATACTAGTCTCTTGAGTTTAAAATATTTATATTATTATTTAATGTTAACAATATTTGTATTAATATTTAACAATATTAATATTATTAACAACCTTTATATTTATATTTATATTAATTAATTAACCATATTTATATCAATAAAAAATTATTTATAGATAATAATAATAATAATTAATTAATTATTATTATTTATTACTGAAAGAATCATTAATAATTTAATTAATTAAGTGAAAAAATAAATGAATTTATTAATATTAATATATATTAATTAATAATGTTATTGACTTTATAATATTAATGTTTTGAGTTATTAATATTAATGTCTTGACTTTTTAATATTAATCTCTTCACTTTATAATAATAGTTTTTTGGGATTTTAGTATTAATTTCTAATATTTAATATATTTTACCAAGATTTATAATATATTGGTTTTCTCATACTAATAATCTCTTTGGTTAATAATATAATAGTAATTATTATAAATTGTGAGTATAATTGTTATAATTACTATCATTTTTTAATATAATAATATTGATTTTTTATAATAGAATTTTATATATATTTTTATGTATTAATCTATGCCCATTTATATCGCATTTAATTATATGGTTGTACATGTTATTGTTTATAAGAATAAAAATATATCAACTAAATTTATTAGTGTGATTATGTTAATAATATACATTTTTAAATAAAGTTGTGTTAGTCAAGCTTAAGAGTCCTTGACTTAGATTAAATTTTTTTATTTTCATATAAATAATTTTACATAAATTAAGAAATATCTTTGCGTTTGACATGTGGCTGGGTTAATGTATTAATTCTCCACTCTTGCATCCTGAATGGATTATTGATATATAACCACCTGCCGGAACCGTCCATGATGTTTGAAATAAAGGGGCACAATGTCATTAAGTAGCCCGCTATGTCATCGAAATTATTGACAATCATTATAATGGGGATGAGGAGTACAGGAGTTATTTGCATGCGCTTCTGTGGCTGCTGCCTGTTAATGGACGTTCGTGCATGCGCAGGCTCTTGAATTAGTATAAGTGGATCAACAAAAATAAAAACATTCCGTTACAGCACAATGCTGGCAACATCATTGGCAATTACTTCTCATTCCATCCTCTGCCAATCGGATGCATTTTTTTGCAGGCATTTAAGATTAAATGGTTCAAATTAAAAGAAATCCACCCAGACAGCGCCTGTTCATATGAATTTTGCTTCCTATAAATTACCCACCCACCCATCCATTAACATCCATCCATTCACGTTTGCTGATTTGAACTCGGAGGCCGTTCCTCATTACAACATAGCGGAGTAGGGCAGTCCAGGAGGGAGCCATGGGATGCCGTGTATCGACCCCTGCTAGTTGTTCTCAATCTCAACCTCAGGAGCGGCAGATTCCACAACAGGGGCAAATTCCACAACCCATAGGTATTTTATATATTTAATATCTTTTTTTTTTTCATTGAAGAAAGTCTCAAATATATAGAGTTTAAGCATACGTAGTCTTTATTAAGGTTGGATGACAAAATTTGTGGAATATTTAATATATAAATGAAATAAACTTGTGTTTTTCTTTGAATGTATGTTTATTATTCTTAAGTGTGATTGTTAAATCTAAAAAAATTGTAAAAGATTGCTAAATTTAATTAATTTGAAATATTCTTTAATCAATTAGTGTAATTGAGATATTTGTTACGAGTGTGATTGACATCTCTGTTCAATCAATTGATTTTCTATTAGTATATCTTCACAATCATATAATTATCTCCTATTTATGTCCGTGTGATTACTAATCAAAAGAAGATACACGTGATTATTGATAAAAGTATTCTAAAAAGTTATTAAATTTAATTAGTTTGAAAAATTCGAAAATAAAATAGTTGTTAAAATAGTATTGTTCAGATATTTGTTCACCCAATTGATTTGCGATTAGATAATTGAGATATTTTTATCAGCAAAATGATTTGCGACCAGTTTATCATATATTTATAGGTATCGTTATAATATTTGTTCCATATGTTTATATGTATCGTTATAATATTTATTTGAATTAATTGTGTTTTATGAATTTTAACCATGGCATTAAATCTTAAATTACTTTTTGGGTGGCAACTCTTGAAGAAGAAGGGATAGGGCCAATAATATACGTGGAGAATTTGCCTCGCAACATTTCTGTATCTCGGCTCGAAAAGGAATTTAAGAGGTTTGGAAATATCAAACCTGGCAAAATTCAACTGGTCAATGAGGTGAGTCTGTCGTTTTTTCTTTCTTTACATACATTGCATTTCTGAAATTTTTGAAACACCTGAAATCTCAGTGGAGAGAAATTATGTTTAAATTCCTGTTGAGATGCTAATATTTGGAACTGTCAGGGATCGACTCGTTATGCTTTAATCGAATTTGAATCCAGAGATTCGGTTGCAAGGGCTATTCAGGTTTAATTATAATTATAACTAATCATTTTTTTATCTTTTAATGGCTTTATTTATGTTCAAACGTAATTGGAGTTATGTTGTTTACAGGGAACGCCTATACAGATATCCAACCAACTCGTTTTTGCCAAAGCTGTTCAGGTTTAATTCAAATTATAGTTCATCAAATTTTTTAATGGCTTTATTTATTTTCAAAAGTAATTAGAGTTGATGGTGTTTACAGGAATCGCCTCTATTGATATCCAGCCAAGTCGTTTTTGTACGACTGTGACAGGTTCAGTTTTCTCCTAATTGATTCACTCCTATGTGAGACAACGATCCTCTGTTGTTTTGTATTATTATTGGCTTGAAAAATGGTCAACGTCATCTTTGTAAATGTTTGTATACGTATCAGACTTCACTACAAATTTTCCAACCATCCCTTAAACAGAAGTACTAATGAAATTTTCTAGTCCCAGATTTTGTACTTTAACTATTTTTGACACCTTGTAAATGAAAATATGAAATTTTCAGTGTTCCATATTTTGTACTTTAACTGCATTTGACACCTTCAAAACGAAAGTATTGGTATATATTTCTGTTCCCCTGTCGTAACATGGATGAATGATTATGGTATGCTACACTATAACACAATTGTGGCAGGTTCAGTTTTCTTGTAATTGATTCACTACTCTTTGCACTCAGCGATAAACTCTACACATTATATAAACAGTTTCAAGATTAAAACTTTTTATATGAACCACATCGCGCGAGTATGGCATCGATTTATAATAATAAAAAAATGCAACCCAGTCCCTATTTTCAATGATCGGTGATGGTTGTCAACAAATTTTTTGGAAGCTTACTAAAAGTTCTTTTACCATGTTCTTCAGACACAAGTAAATCAAAGTGTATTTTAACATAGTTTTAAGTGTATGGTAAATTTTATATATTACCATGTTTAATATAATCCACCTGTATCAGCTTACCCTTGTCCGCATATTTATGGGGAAGAAAGTTGAGGCATGTAGGTTTAGTTTTGTTGTACGACGAGACGACGTTTAATTATTTTTTTTTCCAGATCATCTGGGCATCAATTTAAAATATGTTCAAATGCATCAGTTCAATATCTGTCAATGCATTTATTCCATCTCCACACTTTTTGAATGAGCGAACATCCAGGCTAGGATATGTGGGTCGTGGTGCCCAATTCCTGTTACTTCATTTTGAAACCTAAAATGCAATTAATTGTGTTTAAACATTATGGTTTATACATTAGGTTTAATATTACAGTTTATATGTTGTGACAAGGTACACCATATTAACTACCAACAGATGCACGTTATCATAATACATCAGGTTTCTTACCGTTAATGGGATTTATAATATTTGTGCGATGATATTGAGGAACATATTCAGGTGCTCAATTACAGCTGCTGCAATAAACAGCTTATACTTTTCGCCTCCCGGTATCTTTAAATAGTTTTTTGTTTCAATAAAATGAAATATAAAAGATGGTCATTCATTTGAAAATTTTAAATGGAAAACCTTCAAACATGATAGAAACTTTTTTTTTTTTTTTTGGGTTCATCGCTACCTAAGAATAAAACCTTGTTTCAATTACCCATCGCTCTAAGGGAACCCCTCTGTTGTTTTCTCCCTGTGGAACACATTTATTTGCTTCCCTGTGATGGATGAGAACTAAATGTATATGACCAGGCACACCCCATTATGTAAAACATTTTTTCTAATTTCCTAATTACCCATTTTATGTAAAATGTAAGTTATGTCGAATGCCAATTGCATTCCTTTCATAATTTCAAATGCGATATTAAACGTTAAAGATGATGGGATATTTATTGTTTTTATACTATTTTAAAAGAAACACCAACAAATATAATATTAAAATAATAAATTTATTTTCCATATAAATATTTTGAATCTCAAATTTAATAGAAATATGTATAACATTTATTTTATTTTATATTATTATAAATATTTTGAATTTCAAATTTAATAAGAATATATATAATATATTTAAAAAAAAATATTTTATTTTTTATTTTTTAATTATGAAAATAAATATATTTTCTACTAATTTTTTTAAACCATTTAATTCTAATTTTTTATATTTCTCTATATTTTACATTTTAAATAAATTATTTAAAATCTTATTATCTTTCTCATTAAATTAATTATAATTAAAAATATATTTATTTTTAAAATTTGAATTTATTTTTCTTCACTAAATTACTTATAAGTAAAAATATGTTTAAAATGACAACTGTGGTTATTCTGAGTCTTACATCTGAAAAACTACACCACAGAGACTTCCAATCTACCAAGTAAAAATATGTTTAAATTTAAAATTTAAAATGAATAAAAAATTAATTATATTAATTTCAATTTAGTTTATTTATTTATTTATATATTAATATGGATTTTTCTCCATATGAAAGATATGTTAGGGAATAATATTGGATTAAATAAATAGTTACATAAATTTTTTTAAATAAAATATAAATTAGTTAACCATATTTATATTAATTAAAAATATTTATATTAATAATTGATATTAACCATATTTATATTAATATTTAATAATATTAATAATATTTAATTTCTCAAGTCTTACTAGCAGAATCAGTTGAGGATGGGCCTCATCAACAAGGAGACCCATCATCAAACCTCATGGGTGGTGGTTGTTCCATGTTCTAGGGGGAGGAGACATGATAAAAAATCTAGTGATTCAAGTGTTGGTGTGGTCGAGGTTGTGTGTGATCTAAGGGTGACTTCGATGTCTTAGATTCCCCTCGGTCGGAGCTCCTCAAGCCATAGGTGGCATGAAGGATCACAAAGAATTTGAAAAAAAAAAGAATAATTAATTTACAATTATTAACAATTTGATTTACAATATTAAGAATATTTAATTTATAATATTAACAATATTAATAATTATCATGAATCATGCTCAATGAGGGTCAATGATGTTCAACCTTGGTGAACCATGGTTAAACATGTTTTGTAAAATTAAACATGGTCATCGATGGTCAATCATGGTCAACCATGGTCGAACATTGCATTGTCACAAATATTGTTTTGATATGAAAATCAACACTGGTTAAGCATGGTGATTCATGATCCAATGTGATAATGTGATGAGGATTTTCTTAGTATGTAAATCAACCATAGCCAATAATTTTCTTGACAATGTTTATTTTAGTGTTTATAATAGTTATATTAAGGTTTATATTATTAGTCCCTTCAATTCATAATCCCTTGGGGTTTTAGTATTAATCCCTTGGGTTTATTATTGCCTTGGGTTCATAATATCAATCCCTTGGGTGTATTTTTCGTTTGGGATCATAATATCAATCATGGTCAACAATGGTTAATCATCGCCAAACAAGGTCCACCATGTGTTGAATGCCACATTATGACAACGACTGTCTCAATATGAAAATCTCCTACAGATAACCATGTTCCAACATCACATTGTGACAAAGATTGTCGTGATATGAAAATCAATCATGGTCAACCATCGTCCAACGTCACAACTTTGACAATCACTATTTCAATATGGAAACTAACCGTGGTCAAGCATGGTCAACCATGTTTATTTTAGGGCCTATTTTAAGGTTTAAAATTTGTAACCCTTGGGTTTATTAATAGAAGGGTTCATATCCCTAGGGTTTAATATTATTCACTTATGTTTATAATCCCTTGGGGTTTAAGTTTTAATCCCTATGGTTTATTCTTCCCTTGGGTTTATAATATCAATCCTGGTCAACCATGGTCTAACGTGACATTGTGACAAATATTGTGTCAATATGATAATCAACCAAGGGTGAACCATGGTCCAATTTCACATTGTGAAAAAAATTCTATATATTTGAAACTCAAGCATGGTCAAACATGCTCAACCATGGTTGAACATCACATTGTGACAAGGATTGCCTCAATATGAAAACAAACCATGGTTAACCATGATCAACCATGTTTATTTTAGTGTTTATAATATTTTTCTTAGGGTTTATATACCTTGGGTTTAAAATATTAGTCCCTTAGGTTTAATATTATTCAACCATATTCAACCATGGTCAACCATGTTTTATAAATCAATCGTTATCAAACAAGGTCAAACGTTGCATTGTGAAAAAAATTTCCTAAATATGAAAATAAATCATTGTGTGAACCATGGTCCAATGTCACATTATGACAAATATTGTCTCAATATGATTGTTGGGGAAATTATATGTGTTATACTTTCAACATTAATTATCAATATGGGGTCGTAAGACTTAGAGGCACAAGCACATATAAGTCTCGATTAGAGCATCTAGCCTAAACTAACATCTACGAATTCTACAATAGAGTATGAAATGAATTTACTATTTAGTACATAATTATAGTTTCTAGATTAATTTATCTAGTGATGAAAAAAATAAATTTAATTAAATATTCCTACAAATTTAGCAAATAACCTGATATCTATTGAAATGACTATTACACTACAATTAAAATAAATCTCACACATGAAATTTAAGAAACTACAATGTAAATGGAATTCAATCCCGAAAGCATGAACACACACCCTATACTAGCAAATAGAACTATGTCTCTAACCAATTCTTAGTATTCAAACAAAGCATAAGCTATAGGAGTCTCATGCCACTGGTATATAAATTTGTAAGCAATAAGCACTTCCATTGAAAACAAGAAATTAAATTTAAAACATAAAAAATTAGAAATTCATTTTAAATGGAAACTCTCTTTTCTGATATTCACAAGTTTGGAAGAGTAATCATAGATTTAACATGTAAAATAATTCTGATAACAATATTCCATGGGCTTTCTAGGACTCAATAGCATTACACTTGTTATATTTAATCCATATATATGAACACATTCAAAGGAAACTTATGTAAAAAATTGAGTGCATAAAGTATGAAATCTATTTTACAAAATGATTTGGAAATGAAATGTAAATCTATTGACTAAAGAAAAACACACTTCCTACATAAAACTATTCCCACAATCACACCGTCAATCATAAAGAAATTACATATTCTAGAATGCAAAAATAAATTGAAAAAACAAATTGAATCTACTTCAAACCATTTACAAGAAATAAAATATAAAAAGGAAATAAACACACTTACATAATTTATGTTAACCCTCCAAACACAATGGGTTTAGGCGGCCTTTCTTGTCCATGTGTTGCATGTTAAATCTCAATTTATAAGATCGACACCAAAGCTACAACAACTTCATTCCCTTTATTAATTCATCCAAAAACAAATTTTAATATACAACAAACTTGTCGTTGTGCTTCCTCTCCTATGTAGCTCCTCTATGTGTATTATGCAACTCTTATGTATGTGTGTACTACTCTCCTCTATGTAACTCTCCCTATATATACTATGCTTTCAAAATTTGAGATCCAAAAATCAAGGATCTAGTCTTAGCCAAATGCTAGCAAAATTACAAAAATGCATTTCAACTGATGTTTTTTGAATTGGTTATGGAAAATTAATCTTAGGAAATCTCATAATCCATGCATAACATTATTGACATCTATAATATCTAAATGCAACTCCATATATCTTGAAAAAGAAACAAAATAAATTTTCAGTCGAAAATATATGGAGCCATGGCTCACCTGAAACCATGGCTAACCCGAAACTATCAAACCCATCAATTTTGTAGTTAACTCAGAATCTCGGCACTAATTCTGTAATTAAGAATTGTGCTTACCATAACTTCTTCATGATGACAAATTTTGACAAACGGTATGTGAGTTATCTAAATCGGGTTATTCTAATCAAACTCCATGTCTCATATTCCCAAGATTCTTCTTCACTTGATCACAAATTTAGATTTTAATCTACAACCATTCTTTAGTTAACCTGTAGTAACTAGTTTAATTGACTTATGAATAATTTTGGAAATGAATCCCTATATTAAATGAACTTTGGAAAATCATCATTATAAAATCATAGAAAATTCATCTCTAATCATTGAAAAGTTGATAAAACTAATGATAATCAACCACGAAGTGTAATATATGAATTGGGAGAAACTTGTGTAATTATGGTATGAAATGAGTAAGAAATATAGGAATTTAGGTTATGAATAGTGATAATATACGGTGGAAAATTTGGCATATTTTGAGGCCCAATGATGATAATTATGGTTAACCATGGTCAATCATGGTCAACCTTGGTGAAAAATGGTCAACCATGATTTATAAATTCAAACATGGCCATTCAGAGTCAACCATCGTTAAATGTCACATTGTCACAAAGATTGTGTTCATATAAAAATAAAGCATGGTTAAGCATGGTAAACCATGATATATGACAATTATTGTCTCAATATAAAAATCGATCATGTTCATCCATGCTTATTTTAGTGTTTATATTATTTATATTAGGGTTTATATACCTTGGGTTTATAATGTCAGTCATGGTCAACCTTATTTCATAAATTTAATCATGGTCAATCATGTTTTACAAATTCAATTATGGTCAAACATGTTACAATGTCACATTGTGACGAATATTTTCTCAATATGAGAACAAACCACTATCAACCATGGTCAAACGTCACATTGTCACAAAGATTCTGTTGATATGAAAATAAACCATGGTTAAGCATGGTCAACCATGCTCCAAGAAAAGGATTGTCTCAATATGAAAATCAACCATGGTCAACCATGTTTATTTCAGTTTTTACAAAATTTATCTTAGGGTTTATATATCTTGGGTTTATAATATTAGTCCCTTAGGTTTAATTTTATTCCCTTCGGATCATAATCTCTTGGGTTTTAGTATTAATCCCTTGGGTTTATAATAACAATCCTTTGGGTGTATTATTCCCTTAGGTTTATAGTATCAATCATGGTCAACCATGGCCAATCATAGTCATCCATGTTCAACCATGGTCCAATGTTGCATTTTTTACAAGGATTTTCTCAATATGGAAACCAACCATGGTCAAGCTTCGCCAACCATGTTCATTTTAGGGTTTATTTTAAGGTTTATAATTTTTAGCCCTTGGTTTTATAATATGAGTCCCTTAAGTTTATTAATATAAGGGTTCATATTCCTAGGGTTTAATATTATTCACTTAGTTTTATAATCTATTGTATTTTTAGTATTAAACCCTAGGGCTTATTATTCCCTTGTGTTTCTAATATGAATCATGGTCAAACATGTTTTATAAATTCAATCATGGTCAACCATGTTTTATAAATTCAATCATGGTTGACCATGATCCGACATCAATTCTCGCAAATATTGCCTCAATATGACAATCAACTAGGGTAAATCATGGTCCAATGTCGCATTGAGACAAATATTCTTTTGATTTGAAAGTCAAGCATGCTCAACCATGGTCGAATGTCACATTGTGACAAGCATTATCTCAATATGAAAATAAACCATGGTTAACCATGGGCAACCATGTTTACTTTAGTGTTTATAATATTTATCTTAGTGTTTATATACCTTGGGTTTAAAATATTAGTCCCTTGGGTTTAATATTATTCAACCATCGTCAACGATGTTTTATAAAATAAATCGTGGTCAAACATGGTTAATCATGCTAAAAAAAGGTCCAATGTGGCATTGTGACAAATATTTCCTCAATACGAAAATGAATGATTGTCTCAACTATGGTCCAATGTCACATTCTGACAACTATTGTCTCAATATGATAATCATGGTTAACCATGGTCAATCATGGTCAACTTTGGTGAACAATGGTCAACCATGTTTTATAAAATCAAACATGGTCAACTATGGTCGAACGTCACATTGTGAAAAATATTAGCTTGATATGAAAATCAATCATGATCAATCATGGTGCAATGCCAGATTATGACAAGGATTGTCTCAATATAAAAATCAATCATGGAAAACCATGTTTATTTTAGGGTTTATAATTTATTTATATTAGGGTTTATATACCTTGGGTTTATAATTTTGATCCCTTGGGTTTATTATTCCCTTGTGTTTATAATACTAATCCCTTGGGTTTATAATATCAATCACTACCAACCATGGCCAATCATAGCCATCCATGGTCAACCATGGTTGAATCTAGCATTGTGGCAATCATTGTCTCAATATGAAAATCAACCATGGTCAATCATGGTCCAACGTCGCATTGTAACAAAGATTGGATCGATATAAAAATCAATCATGGTCAAGAATGGTTCAACTTCGCATTGTGAGAAGGATTGCCTCAATATGGAAATAAACCATGGTCAACCATGCTTATTTTAGGGTTTATAATATTTATCTTATGGTTTATATACCTTGGGTTTATAATTTTTATCCCTTGGGTTTATCAATCTAAGGGTTCATATTCCTACAGTTTAATATTATTCCTTTAGGTTTATAATCCCTTATATTTTTTTGTATTAATCCATAAGGTTTATTATCCCTTGGGTTTATAATATCAATCATGGTCAACTATGCTTTATAAATTCAAACATGGTCAAACATTTCATTTTGATGAATATTGTCTCAATATGAGAACCAGTCATGGTTAACCATTGTCCAATGTTGCATTGTGAAAAATATTCTCTTGGTTTAATAATGACTCAGGGTTAAGCATGCTCAACCATGGTTGAATGTTACATTTTGAAAAGGATTGTCTCAAGATGAAAATCAACCATGGTCAACCATGTTTATTTTAGTGTTTAAACAAACTTGATCTTAGTGTTTATTTAACTTAGGTTTATAAAATTAGTCCCTTCAGTTTAATATTATTCAACCATGGTCAACCATGTTTTATAAAATCAATCGTGGTCAAGCATGGTCTAATGTTGCATTGTGACAAATATTGTATCAATATGAAATTCAATCATTGTCTCAACCATGGTCCAACGTCAAAATTATGAAAAAATATTTCCTAATAAGATATTCATTCTCAACCATGGTAAACCATGGTCATTCATGGTCAACTTTTGTTAACCATGGTCAACCATGTTTCATAAAATAAAACATGGTCATCCATGGTTAAACTTGGGCAACCATGGTTGAACATCCCATTGCGACAAAGACTGTCTTGATATTAAATTATATCATATTTAAGCATGGTAAAAAATGGTCGAATGTCGCATTGTGACACAGATTGTCTCAATATGAAAATCAACCATGGTCAACCATATTTATTTTAGTGTTGATAGTATTTATCTTTTGGTTTGTATAAATAGGGTTTAAAATATTAGTTCCTTAAGTGTAATAGTATTCCCTTGGGGTTTAATATTAATGTCTTTGGTTTATTATCCCCATGGGTTTATAATATCAATCCCTTCGGTGTTTATTTTTCCCTTGAATTTATAATACTAATCAGAGTCAATCATAGCGAGCCATGTTCAACCATGGTTGAATGACACATTGCGAAAATGATTGTCTCAATATTAAAATCAATAATGCTTAACCATGGTCCAACGCTTCATTGTGAAAAAGACTAGCTCGATACAAAAATCAATCCTGGTTAATCATGGTTCAACATCACATTGTGACAATGATTGTCTTAGTATGTAAATCAACCATGTTTAACCATGGTTATTTTAGGGTTTATAATATTTAGCTTATGTTTTATATACATTGGTTTTATAATCTTTATTTCTTGGATTTATAATATCAATCCCTTGGGTTTATTAAATCTAAGGGTTCATATTCCTATGACTTAATATTTTTCCCTTACGATTATAATCCCTTAGGTTTTAGTATTAATCTCTAGGGTTTATAATTCCCTTGCGCTTATAATATCAATCATGGTCAACCATGGTCCAATGTCGCATTCCGACAAAGATTCTCTTTATTTGATAATCAATCGTGGTCAATCACGCTCAACCATGTTCCAATGACTCATTTTAATAAAGATTATCTCAATATGTTAATCAACCATGTTCAATTATAGTGAATCATGTTTATTTTAGTGTTTACAATATTGATCTTAGGGTTTATATACATTGGATTTATAATATTATTCCATTCGTTTTATAATATTTAACAATATTAATATTATTAACGTGTTTTATATTTATATTTATACTAATAATATTTAAATTAATTAATTAACAATATTTATATTAATAATGTAATAAGAATAATTATTTAATTATTATTTTTTTCTAAGTAATACTATTTCTATTAAGTCATCAAGCAAATTTTACAAGGCACATCCTCAGAACTCGAGAAATCCATAACTGAGGGATTGTACAAAAAATTGTTGGTAAAAGCTAGATCGCCCCTGGTGGGGAAACCGGCCAAAGTAGTCCAAATATACCAGGCTACCCTTAGTGGGAAACCATCCTTTAACATAGTGCAAAAATAAACTGAAAGAACAAACAAGAGAGGCGTCCAAAACCTGCAAACTAAGGAGCTCAACAAGGACATGCTAAGGAGATATTTCATGCTTGACGTTGGTTGGAGGGTCCTCCTCTAGGATACAGCAAATGTAGTCATAATCCAGTGGTTCATTGTCTTCATGCTACTCATGAGGGGAGGGCAGAAGTCCGAGTCGCTCTGCTGGAGTGTCCTTAGGAGCATTATCCTCGAAAGAAGTTGAAATTTTCATGGCACCAGTCGCGTGGAGAAATTCCTTGCCCTTCATAGAACCCGAAAGACTGAGACCTAGAAAATGCAACTCCTCGGTTGGCTTGAAGTCACTATCATCTGAAGAGGGGCTGGAGGCAGGCTGCACCAGGAGTGCCTTGAGCTTACGGGGAAGGAAGGGAGGCTCCTCTGAGATTGTTGATTTGCGGGCACACATCTTGCCGCGGGAGGAGGATAATTAGTTAATTATTATAATTATAATAATAATAATTTATTTATTTAATGAATGAATAAATGAATTATTTTAATTAATTAATTAAAAAATTGAATGTGATTAGTCCAAAAAGACATTTATCTACTTTATTGATCACAAAATTTTGAGATGTTACAATATTAATATGTTGACATAGAATTTTCTCGAGGCATTTCAAACCAACCAGTGTGGCTCATCATGAGGACTAGGTGAGAGATTAGATCGAGACATTAAGTTTAAATAGATGTAAAAATGACTAAACTAGTCGTTAAGATAATGACTGGCTTGACTTTAAAAATTCAATTCAGTCTGTAATGACTAGTTTTTAGATTATTTTTTTTAATTTATTAATTAGTTTATATATATATATATATATATATATATATTTCCATAGAAAAAAATCGAACTTTCTATTAGAAATAGATAGTCTAAAAGCATATGCATAGCATTTCAGTACACTTCCATTCTCCTTTGAGAGGAGAGGAATCAGCTACTTTGCAACACCTGGGGTAATGCCAAGTAGCCAATAAAAGTCAAAAATATCAGTCTAGAACCAAAGCATCTCCTTTTGTTCATCATCCCCCGGATTTTAAGCCGAAACAAAGATGAGAAAGAAAAAGGTGATAGATGCCAAGGTGAAGCTCAAGGCTTCCATTTATCAAAAAAAAGGGACTGGCAGTAGAAACTATCCTAGTCACCTATCAGCAGTATATAGAAAAAAAGGGACCCTGAACCTCCTTACATAAGGAAAACAGTGTTGAGCCCACTGAAGTAGTGAAATAGAGTTTTAACAGCAAATATGTACATAACATAAATAAAAACAACAGAGTTAAGAAAAAACTAACTGTTCCCTTGCATGAACAACACCATTCACCAACTCAGTTACTGTCGAGGACCCAAAATCTTGTTGAGAACCTTCTTTAGATAAGTGATCTACTTCCTGGTTCCTTTCCCTATAAATTTGACAAACAGAGATCTCAGTGAAAAAACATTGGATGTGACGAATCTCTTTAAGTAAAGGTAAAAAAATATAATTTCTGCACTGCTGAGTCCCATTAAACCAATTCACAACATTTCTAGAATCACCAAAAATCTGGATCTACCTCAAGTGTTTCGAAATCAACAAGCAAAGGAGGAAGTGAAGGGCTTTAAGTTCTGCAAAGTTGTTTGACCCTTGCCCAAGGCCCACCGAAGCTCGGAGGGAGTTTGTAGGAGAGAGGTGAATAACTAGACCAGCACCACAAGAGCCATTTGGATCAAAGACCCCATCAAAAAACGCCCATGGGATTGTTTCGTTTATCACTTTAGACTGAATGTTTTGAGGGGGTGTTGGTCTTGAAGGAGAAGGGATACTGTCATATATAGCAGCTCCTTCCGCTGCCAGTCTGGCAAGAGGAAAATAATGCTCATTAAAAATGGCCCTGTTATGATCAATCCAGGTTCCCCATGCTATTAGAAGAGGGATTGATCTGACTTTATCATTTGGGGCCTCCTACCACCACTGATTCCAAGCTTGAAGAAAATCATCACCACGCCAACTAAGAGGAATATTCATCAATATTAAAGTTTCTGCCCATAGACTGGAATTGAAAGGGAAATGGAGGAAGAGATGGAGAGCAGTTTCTTCAGCCGACTTACAAAGGGAACACCGAATCGGTCCCAATTTTCCCCTGTTTTGAAGAAACTCCCGCGTTGGCACCTTTTTTTTAAGAATGCACCAAAAGAATAATCTGGTCTTGGCTGGGCATTTCAGCTTCCAGATTGATTTGTATCACCAGCTCAAGGCCTCCCTCCCCACTTGGGACATCACCCATTTGTAGCCTGATTTTGGAGAGTAAGAACCTGTCTGCGCATGAACCCAGTGCACCTCATCTCTTGCATCTGAGAGCCAGACACAAGAAAAATGTAATGCTGAGACATAACGGTTCTATTCTTCCATCCACCTATCATCCAACTGCAAATCCAAGCTAGAGAGCCAGCCTTGTTTCACAAGGGAGGTTGATCTAGGATCAACTACCTGGTTCAAAGTGTAATAACCCCTTTCATTAAGAAAATCTACCAAAGTCAGAGAAAGAGAGAAACTGTCAGAACAACCAACCCAGGGATTGCAACCTAAATGGACTTGAGTACCATCGCCTATGTTCCATGCCAAACCTTGCTCGACTGTTTGAACCGACGCAACAACAACTTTCAAAACTACAGAAGCATTTTTTTAAGACTTAACTAGAGAGCGAATCCAGTCCAGAACCGAAACTTGGTTGAGATATTTCCTATTGATGACCGAAACCCAAAGAGAGTCTATAGAGATCAAGCACTAGGCCAGCTTGGCTGCAAGGGATTTTGAGAACGAAGAAAATTTTTTTATCCCCTAACCTCCCCATTCCTTAGGTCTAGTGATTTTGTACCAAGCGACCCATGGGGTGACATGCTCCATTTTCGACCCTACCCAGAGGAATTTACTGCACAGTTTATCTATGGAGGCCAAAATGCCTTTCGGGACCTAGGAGAGGTAGGCCCAATATACCGGAATGGCCATCAGCACTGAATTAATTAGGAACAGTCTACCAGCCCTTGAGAGCCACCTGAAACTCCAGTGATTTAGCATTTTTTCTATCTTTGCAAGAAGCCACTTCCAGTCTCGAATTCAGTAGTTGTCTGGCTTGAGAAAAAAGCCCAAATACCTCAAGTTGCCCTGAATGGGTTTTACTTCAAAATTCAAAAGACTTACTACTCTTCCAAGTTCTTCAGCAGAAAGACCTGAAGGGGTGAGAGTCAATTTTTGAGCATTGATTTGGAGACCTGTAGCTTTTAGGAAGAGGTCCAAAAGATTTTTCAAGGCTTGGCAGTCCTCCAAAATCCCATTTACAAACAACAAAATGTCATCCACAAAGATGAGGTGGGTAATCCAGAGATTTTGCGCCACTTCAATGCCTTTAAGGTTGCCCTGCCTTTTAGCTTTATGAATCATTAAGCTTAACCCTTTCGCTGCCAGGAGGAACAAAATAGGCAAGAGAGGAAAACCCTGCCTGAGACCACATTCAGGGTTGAAAAAGGAGGATGCAGTGCCATTTATCAAGAGGGAAATAGTAGTATAGGTGACACATCTCATAATCCATCTGACAAAATCAAATCTAAAGCCAAAGTGAGTGAGAAAAAGGCGCAGATAAAGCCAACTAAATCTATCATAAGCTTTAGACAAATCAATTTTATAATTTCCCCTTTCCTACCACTTTTTTTCAGACTATGGAGGGTTTCTTGAGCTACCCCTACAACTTCATGGATTTTCCTACCATCGAGGAACCCAAATTGTTCAGGGGAAATATTGCTGGAGAGAAAAGGCTTTAACCTGGAGGCTATGACTTTTTCTATTACTTTATAGACACAAGTGCACAGAGAAATGGGGAAAAAATCAACAAAAGAGTTGGGTTGATCAGTCTTAGGAATCAAGGCAAGAAAGGTGGAGTTAAAGGGCAGAAAAATGGTCCCATAGACTCAGGATTATTCCACTATAGCGACCAGCTCTTCTCCAAGAACATCAAAAAAATGCTGAAAAAAGTCGACAGTCCATCCATCTAGACCTGGAATTTTATCCTTTGGAATTCCTTTGAGAATGTCCTCCACTTCTTGTTTCATGACAGGAGCCATTATAGCCTTGTTGCCTTCTTTGTCAATGAAACTAGGAAAAAACTGGGCTACTCCGATAACTTCAGCTATGGAAGCTTCTGCAGGAGCTTTGAAGAGGGCTTTGAAATGAATAATACCCAAGGAAGCCAGGTCCTCAAATGAGAAAGCTTGCTCACCATTTCCTTTAGGGATTTCCCAAATTGTGTTTGCACTCTTCCGACCTTTTGCAAAGTTTTGAAAGAATTTAGTATTCTCGTCTCCCGCTTGGAGCCAGAGTGCTCTGCTTTTCAAGCACCAGTTCTCTTCCCTGATCTGAAGAATGCTTCTCCTAGTGGCCTCCAACTCCTTTAATTTGGCCCTCAATTCGACAGAAACATAACCTTTCCCTTCAGGATCATCCATCAAAGCAATCTCTCAGTTGACCTTCTTAAGATCCTCTTCTTCTTTCGCCTTTTTCTGGGCAACCCATGATTTAGAAGCTGCTTTCATTTTCTTCAAGTTGTTCATGAAAAAAGCGCTCATTGAGATTTCAGGGCTGAGGTTGTCTTTCTCCCATGTAGAAGAAAATATTTCATTGTACGAATCATCCTTGAGCCAAGATGAGTTGAATCTAAAAGGAATTCCAGGCTTTTTTCCATCACATTTAAACTCCAAAAAAATTGGAAAATGGTCCGAGACACCTCCATCACCCACCCAATGCTGGTAGATCATGAGTTTTTCCACCCAATCCTCACATATCAAAAAACAGTCTATCTTCTTTCGCACCCAGTCCTGTCCAATTCTTCTATTTCTCCAAGTAGGGCGAAACTTCAAGAGGGGAATATCCACCAAATGGATAGTGCCAGATAGTTCCTGAAGTAGTCAGAAGGCAGGTCAGCTATGGCCGAGGCACCCCAGGACTCTGCTTCCCCAAGAGAGAAATTCAAATCTCCATCAATAATTAAGTTAGGATGAGAGAGCCAAGTGGATCTGAAAACAGAGGTCCAAAACTATTCTCTATCCACACAAGGCCCGTATATATTTAGGGAGATAAAGGTGAGATTGAACTCACTGGAGAATAACTCCAAGGCTAGACAGTTTAGAGTGCCCCAGGAGGAAACATATCTAAAATTCTTAGAATTAAAACCAGAAACCACACCCCATGATCTCCCCACAACATCGAGAGCATAAAATACCCAGCCATACAGTAGTTTGGAAATTGAACAGATTACATCATCCCCTTTCCCCAGAGTTTCCTGAAGCAAAACAATATCCAGATTTTGAGACCGCAAAAGTTCTCGGAAAGCTAGCTTTTTAGGCTGGCTAGTTGAGCCTCTTAAATTAAAAGAGAGAAAAATCATGGCACTCCTTCAGGGGGTGGCTGCTCCGCTCTAAGCACCCTGGTAAGAGATATCTGTTTACCATCTTCTATATCCACAACATCTTTTGATTGAGCTTTGGAAAGGTTTGATTTTCTGCCTCTCATTTTCCTGACCCCAACCACTACAGGATTTGGAGCAAGACCACCTACTTCCAAACCAGTCCCAACCTTGTTAACCGGAGGTCTAAGCTTATATGGAGGAATATCAGAGGAAGAGTCCTGAGGGCCAGGAGGCCGAGAGGCACCAACAGCTTGGGAGGAGGGAAGATCAGAGGGTCAAAGACAAAGAGGATAACACTATCAAAGGACAACGGAGAGATATATTCAAAGATGATAGATCATTAAGAATTTTCCTGGAGGGACCAGGCTCAGCAAAATTAGATAAATAAAAACAAGTAGAGGATTGAAAAAGGAGGCGATCAGAGAAGGACATACCCGCCTGAGATGCCCCAACTAGTTCAACAACTTGTAGGGGAACTAGGGAGTCTGCCGGATCCTCGAGAGGGGAGGAGAGAGGGACTACTTCTGCCTCCTGGTCCTGAGCCATGTTGACCTCAGAAGGATGGGGAGCCTCTTGCACAATAGGACTAGGCACTACTTCCTGAGGGACCTCATCTAAATCTGAAAGAATGATTTTTTCCTTCCTGCACTGCTTTTTCGGCCTGCGACATCAACGGTGACCAAGTGGACACTCCTTCTCCAGGTGACCATACTTGTGGCATCTATTGCAGTGAAAGGGAAGATGCTTGTAATCAAGGGACTGCAAAAACTCTAGATCCCGATAGTAGAGAGTTATCATGTCCGCAAGACCTTCCCTTGGATTCAGACTCACTAGTATACGGGCCACACTCCGATCCCTGGTTTGAATGTATGACTTATCAGCTTCCAGGAAGGTTCCCAGAGTGTTGCCTATGGAGACAAAAATGGAATTAGTCCAGAACTACAGAGGGAGTCCAGGGAACTTGACCCAAACTCGAGATTCCGCCATTTTTTTATTTTTGAGCATCGAACAGGGGAGTCCATCTTCTGAAGAGAATGGGTCATTTACTGAAAATCCAGTTCCTTTCAAGTACCCAATCTACTTGATCTTTCATGTCAAAAGTGATACTGAACCAACCCCTTACAAGGATTGAAATATCAACAGGCATGCTTGGAGATTCTTTCCACACAGATTGAGCCCATTTAGTGATGTAGTCTGTCGAATACTTTCTACCCTTAACTCTTCCAACAATCATTGTCTCAGAGGCTTCCATTGCTTTCTCAATGCTAATGTCCACACCCAGCAGACATTTAGGTCTAACTTCCTTCTTCTTGGTAGGTTTATATTTCTTTCGCTTCTCTCCCACAAATTTCTTGAAACCATCCCCTTCTTCCACAGGATCGGAAAAGGGAACATCCGCCCCTATAGACTCGAGCAAGGGCTGCTTAGGATCTTCAAGAGATCTGAGAGGTGCGACTTCCTGACTTAGGTTCAGCTAGGCACCGGGCCCAGATACAGCTTCAAAACGAGGGGTACGATCCAAATTTTATGAGGCCAAAGATCTAGGAGGCTGTTCAACCGCCTCTTTCGAGGAGACTCTTGACTGATCGCCGGTGACTGAGACCCCCTCCCTCACAGGAAAAAGCAATTAACCTCCATTCTGCACGACAAGAGAAAAGCCCTCTGCAGAGACTGGGGAAAATGCCTTCGAAAGGCCTTGACCAACCTCAGGAAAACGTAGCCCCTCTGACACCACATGAGGAGGTCTACTGAGGGGGTGAAATCCCACATAGGGTTCAACCCCTTGAATATAAAGGCCCGATGAAAAAGGAAAACCACTACACCCCACAATATCTTCTAGCACTCCTGTTGGAACAAAAGGAATAACGTTACCTTGAGGGGCCGACTGAGACTGAGGCCGAACTAGAGAGATTGTTGTTTCGAGGCTCGCTTCAGAAGTCGGGGGACATCGATTGATCAGATCAGGTGGCCCAAGAACACGAAGCCCACTCCAGGAACTGACTATGGTTTCACCTAGCAACCCATCTCCCTGCGAAAACTCCCCAAGGCTGCCTCGGCTGCAAGGTTGTGTGAGACAACAGGGGTGGGAAAAAAGAGCTCGATATTTTTCTCTGAGATTTCAAGTCCCCAGCAAGTAAGAAGGTCTTCAGGAGAGAGCTCTAGCTCCACCGAAACACTGTTGAAACCCATAGTTACCACTGACAAACCTTCTTATGGTGACACCAAGAGAACGCAAAAACCGCTTAGCCACAGAAACCCTAGCTCCTAAACACCATTGAGCATAATAGAAAACGCATGTAGAATAGGATTCCATACTGATAGCTGGAGGGTAAACCATCGTACGCCTGGCGACGGACCAAGAGCCTGGAGTGTGAAACCATTCTTGGGTAATTCATATATATATATATATATATATATATATATATATATATATATATATATATATATATATATATATATATATATATATATATATTATTATTATTATGATTATTCTTATGTATTTTTATTTTTATTTTTATGTAATTTGTTCATTTAATTTAATTAATTAATTAATTTATTTAATTTTAATTTTTTTACAAAAGAAAATTCTAATAAAAAGTAAAATAAAATATAAATAAATAAATTAGACGAATAATGAAATAAAAATTAATATATATATATATATATATATATATAGCTAGATTTATAAATTAATAAATTAAAAAAATTAATCTAAAAACTACTCTTTAAAGATTGAATTTTCAGAGTCAAATTAGTGGTTATTAGTTTAGTCATTTCTATATATATTTAAACTTAAACTCTAGATCTAATCTCTTATCTAGTCCTCATGATGAACCACAAAGGCTTTGACAATGTCATGTGATTATTACCAAAAAAATTCTAAATATGTAAAATGGATCATAGAAGCCAAAATTCCAAAAATATTAATATCTATTAATTAATAATAATATTAGGTCTATTAAATAATAATAATATGGGGAGTAAAGTCAAGGAAGAAGCCATGAGAAGCTTAATAAGAACAAAAACTCCAGACATACTTCTCGTCCAGTAGACTAAGTTGGAAGACGCAGTCTTCCTGCAAGCATGCAAGAAATTTTGGTTCAAAAGTGAAGCAAGAGCAATCTCTGCCCGGGGCGCTTCAGGAGGGATTGGCACTCTAGGGAACCCTAACAAATTTGTAGTCACCTTTGAGGCTAGTAATACTCACTGGTTGCTGCTGAAAATGCAAAATCTGGATACCAAGGAAATCCTTTGCCTCGTCAATGTATATTCTCCAGTCAATGTTGGGGAAAAAAAGGAATGTTGGGATACTATAAGGCAACAAGCAGACCTGAAAAATCTGGAAAATATAATTATTGCTGGAGATCTTAATCTCACGCTCCACTCGTCTGAAAAAACAGGTGGCAGCACTGTTCGTGATCCGACAAGGGAATGGGGAGAAGATCTTCTGCAGGACTGGGACTTGCTAGATATCAAACCCTCTTCCGGTAAGTTCTCTTGGTCTAGCAAAAGAGTGGGCCCTGGTCATATCACTGCCAGATTAGATAGATTTTTCATTCAAAGCTCTTTTCTGTTACTAGGTTTAGAACCCAGAATGCATATCCTTGCTAACAGCGTCTCGGACCATAAGCCTATAAAGCTCGAACTCCTGGCCCATCTAGACCTGGGTCCTATTCCATTCCGTTTTAGTCCTCTCTGGGTCAAGGAATCTAACTTCATGCAAATAGTCAAATATTGTTGGAGTCAGCCTGTCAATGGTTCTCCCTTCTATATCTGGGAGGAAAAACTCAGAAGGGTAAAGGGTGATCTAAAACGATGGGCAAAAACCCTGTCCAACCCGGCTACAGAAAGAAAAGACATCAAAGTCTCTCTCGCCTCTCATCAATCTCATATGGAGCACGCTATTGTCACAGAGGAGATTTTAGACCAAGAGGCTCATTTGCAACAACGCTATCATAAGGCCTGTCTAGCTGAAGAAGAATACTGGAGATTAAAATCTCGAAATCTCTGGCTCAAAGCAAGGGACAGGAACTCTGCCTTTTTCCACAAACAAACCCAAGTCAGGAAAAGCTTCAACACTATTTCTGAGATTAAGGAGGATAACATCATCTTCAACGATTTTGAAGACATTAAAAAATCAGCCTTCTCTCACTTTCAAAACTTGTATAGTGAGGATAAGGACTCGGACCAATACTCAGATCTGCTTGACATCATTCCTTCTGCAATTTCTCCTCGTATGAATGAGATCCTTGAGGCCAAAGTCACCAAAGACGAAGTTAAAAAGGCCCTCTTTGATATGGATCCGGATAAGGCCCTCGGGCCGGATGGCTTCTCTGCCAGGTTCCTTCAAGTCTGTTGGCCGATTGTTGAAAAGGATCTGCTCAAAATGGTTCAGAAGTCTCAAAATGCTCAGAAAATAGGAGGTAGCACAAACTCTGCTTTTCTAGCCCTAATACCAAAGGAAAAAGGTGCCAAAAATTTCAGCAGATTCCGCCCGATTTCCTTATGTAATACTGGGTACAAGATTATCACTAAAGCTATTGCAAATAGACTGAAGCTCATTCTTCCCAAAATAATTCCGGAGAATCAAGGAGGGTTCATTCAAGGAAGGCAAATCGTGGACAATTTCACCCTTGTTCAAGAAGCAATCCACTCAAGTCTTCTTCGAAAAGAACAAGGTATGGTGATTAAACTTGATTTAGCAAATGCTTTTGATCGTGTAAATCATAGTTTTCTTTTAAAAGTAATGAGAAAATTTTTCTTTGGAGCAAATTTCATCAAATGGATATGGGCATGCATCTCGGAGCCATGGATCGCTCCTCTTGTAAATGGAAGAGCCACTGATTTCTTCAAAGCTTCACGAGGGCTAAGGCAAGGGTGTCCTCTTTCCCCTCTGCTTTTTGTCATCCAAGCCTCTGTCCTCAGCTACCTGTTAGACAAAAAGATGCAAGATCAAGATATCAATGGACTGTGTATTGCTAGAGGGGTAAAAAATATAAACCACGCCCTATTTGTGGACGACACTCTGTTTTTGGGAGCTGCCTCTCTCTCCTCCGCCTCTAAATTTAAAGCAGTTTTGGATGATTTCAGTGAAGTCTCTGGCAGCGTTGTAAATAAGAACAAACGTCATATCTACAGCTGGAACACCTCGCCCAGATTGCTCTCCGCTATTTCTAGATGTTTGGGTTTTTCTGCCTCCTCCAATTGGATCTCCTCTAAATATTTAGGCCTTCCTGTTTTTCATAAGAAATCTACAAGCAAAGACTGGCTCCCTCAGCTGGAAAAATTCAAGTCTAGGATCCAAGCCTGGGGCTTCTCCTGGCTCAACACTGCTGGCAAATCTGTTCTTATTAAATCGGTGCTCTCCAGTCTTCCCCTATTTCAATTCGCTGTGCTTCTCGCTCCGGCAGGTATTTTAAAAAAAATGGAAGAATTCATGCAGAGGTTTTTTTGGAAGGGAGGTAAACAGAATGAAAACAAGATTCCCCTCATCAGCTGGGAAACCATCTCCAAGCCCCTGAGGGAGGGTGGTTTGAATTTCAAAAATCTCTGTCAGCAAAACGTGGCTATGGCAGCCAAGATTATTTGGAGGATCATTGCGCCCAAGCCTGGCTGGGCCCAATTGGCTCTCTGGAAAAAGTATTTCAGAGGTCCTCGTTCCTCCTGTTTAGACAATTTAATCCATTTTCCTTATTTGTCTTCTCTCAAACTGTATGTTAAAGCTGCTCCCTTAATCAATGCGCACTCCTATTGGATTCCAGGAAATGGCAAAAAGATCAATATCTGGGCTGATAAAATTATGAATAAGGACCCAATTGAAGACAGAGCCTCCATTAGAGCGCTGCGTTGCTGGATGGATAGAGAGGGGCTGTGTTCGTTGTGGGATAGTTCTCTTTGGAAAGACTCTGCCTGGGCAGGGTGGAAACGAATTGAGGTGTCGGCTCACCTGACACTCGAATGGTCCACGCTGCTGGACCTCCTCCATGGCCTGGCACCCACGCGCATGAGGAAAAAATATGTGAAAGGCTGGGGGCCGAATGCCAAAGGTTGCACTGTCTCCATGAGATACGACAAGCTGAAAGAGAGGCCTTACGTCCCCCCTAACCCTGCACCTTGGCAGGGGGTTTGGAGTTTCCCTTCTTGGCCCAAAGTCGACTTCTTTGCTTGGCTCCTCTGCCACGGCAAGATCCTTACGTATGACATCTTGCAGAGAAAAGGGTTCTATGGTCCCTCCATCTGCTCGTTGTGCAATGAAAATTCAGAGACTCCTGCCCATCTAGTCCTCGAATGAAAGTTCTCTAAGCAGATCTGGTCCTCCTTCATTCACAACTTGGATCCCAACTTTTTGCTACCTCGTTCCACTGCTGATATTTTTTCCAATTGGGAAATCAGATATCCTGGCCCCCCTTCCAAAAATCAGCTTATTAAATCTGCATGGGCTGTCCTTCCAAAGGTTATTTGTTGGCAGATCTGGCTAGAACAAAACAGAAGAATCTTCAGAAATATGAAACAGAATCACAAGGTTTTAGAAATCAAGATTAAATGTCATCTAAAGGAGTGCTTGACTAATATAAAAGATGATTCCAATCTCAGCCAACAGGACATTGCTTGGGGATCTTCCCTTGACTTGCAATTTCAACCAGCAGTTAGAAACGTCCCTCCTCTCAAAGACTGGCAAATAAGGAAATCTGAAACTGACCTTCAAGACTGGCTCAATTCACATTCAAGGCACTCTCTCTTTTTTGATGGGGCAACAAAGGGCAATCCGGGCAAAGCTGGTGCTGGAGGTGTTGTTGTAAGTCCAATTGGGGAAAAAATTCATACCTTTGCTTGGGGGCTTGGATTCTCATCCAGCGTTCAAGCTGAAGCTTTGGCCCTCTACCAAGGCCTCAAGATCCTCAAAGATTTAAATATAAGTGAAGCTAATGTCATAGGGGATTCCCATATCATTATAAACGCAATGGTTTCCAACTCCCCAGCCTCGGATCTCAAACTAGCAAGGCTGATATCCAGAATTAAGGGTATGGAAAACGCTTTTCAGAAGTTGAATTACTACCATGTGCTGAGAACTCATAATAAACAGGCGGACATTGAAGCCAATAAAGCTACCCTCCTCTCTGCCAGGGTCAAGTTGAAAGACGAAGAAGAATCTTGGGAACCTATCCCATAAGTTGTCCGTTGTCATGTTTTACTGTTGGCTCTTAAATAATTTTGTTTGTATCTTTAAGTTAGGGAAAATCTCTGAAATAGAATTTTTAGATAATCTGTCATGGAAAAAATTTGCAAGCTTCGGCTGCATTTTCAATATTAGCAGTGAGATGCATCAGGATTTAGACATCCTCAATGTAATCAGATTTCTGGCATTTAGGCCAAGATGAATATTAATACCACATAACCGTTTCTGTCAAAAAAAATAATATTAGGTTTATAATATTAATCTCTTAGTTTTATTAATCTTTTTAGTTTATAATAATATTCCCTTCTTATTTTAATATTAATTCTTTGTCTTTAATATATTTTTCCAAGATGTATAATTCTTTGTTTCTAATATTAATAATCTTTTTGGTGGGTAATACAATAATAATTATTATAAAACACTATTATCATTGTTATAATTTATAATATTTTTTAATATAATAATATTGATTTTTTATAATAAAATTATTATTATTATATGTAAATATTTATTAATATCATTATTAATATTAATCGGTAATGTAGTGCATATGATTGGTATATGATTCAATAACCTTAAATGTTGTTATGTTAGTGATGTATATTTTTAAATATGGTTGTGTTAAACTTCAAGGTTTAACAGTGATTGAGTTAGATTTATTTTTTTGACATGTGGCTGGGCTAATGTATTAACTCTCTATGCTTGCATTCTTATTGGATTATTGATACATAACTACCTGCCAAAACCGTCGATAATGTTAGAAATAAAGGGATACAATGTTATTTGGTAGCCCGCTATGCCATAATTATTGACAATCATGATAATGGGGATGACGAGGACAATAGTTATTTGCATGCGCTTGCATTCCCTGGCTGTTGCATGGACGTTGGTGCATGCGCACGCTTTTCAATTAGTGTAAGTGGATAAAAATAAAATAAAAGCACTATGTTACAGCAAAATGCTGGCAACATCATTGGCAATTACTTCTCATTCCTTCCTCTGCAAATCCGATGCATCGTTTTGCAGGCATTTAAGATTAAATGGTTCTTTATTGCAAATTAAAATAAATCCACCCGGAGAGCGCTTGTTCAAAGGAATTTTGTTTCCTATAAATGACCCACCCACCCATCCATGCATTCAAGTTGTCGATTCTCGTTACAACATAGCGGAGGAGGACAGTGCAGGAGGAGGGAGCCATGGGATGCCACGTATCAACCCCTGCTAGTTGTTCGCAACCTCAACCTCACGAGGGGCAGATTCCACAACCCACATATATATATATATATATATATATATATATTCAATTGAAAAAATATGGTTTGAATTAAACTGTCAAATATATAAAATTTGCAAGCATAAATAGTCCTACTTAAGATTGGATAATAACAAAACTTGTTGAATCAAAATTTTATATATTTAATATATAAATAAAATAAATTTGTATTTTTTTGAATGTTTATTATTTTTAGTTGTAATGGTTAGATCCCAAAGAAGTAAGAAATTGCTAAATTTAATTAATTTGATTTTTTTAAGTCAATTAGTGTGATTGAGATATTTGTTCAATCATAGTTCTACTTAAGATTGGATAACAAAAGTTGTGGAATCAAAATTTTATATATTTAATATATATATAAAATAAAATTGTATTTTTCTCTGAATGTTTATTATAATTAGTTGTAATTGTTCGATTCAAAAAAATGCAAAAAATTGCTAAATTTAATTAATTTGAAAGATTCTTTAATCAATTAGTGTAATTGAAATTTTGTTATTAATGTGATTGAGATATTTGTTCAATCAATTGATTTGCTAGTAGAATAGCTTCACTATCATGTAACTATCTCCTATATATGTCTCTTTGATTACTAATTAAAAGAAGATAAAAGTGTGATTATTGATAAAAGGAATATAAAAAGTTAGTAAATTTAATTAGTTTCAAAGATTTTTAAATAAAATAGTTGTTAAATTAATCTGAGTCAGATATTTTCTCAACCAATTGATTTACAATTAGATTAATTGATTTGCTATTACATTAATTGAGATATTTTTATCAACAAAAGGATTTGCGACCCGTCTATAATATTTTATATGTATTGTTATATTATTTGATTCCATATATTTATGTGTATCTTCATACTATTTATTTGAATTAATTATGTTTTATGAATTTAAACCTTAAATCATTGCATAAATCTTAAATTACTTTTTGGGTGTCAACTCTTGAAGAAGGAATAGGGGCAATAATATACGTGGAGAATTTGCTCGCAAAATTTCTAGATCTCAACTCGAAAAGGAGTTTAAGAGGTTTGGAAATATCAAACCTGGCAAAATTGAACTGGAGAATGAGGTGTGTCTGTAGTTTTTTTTACTTTACATACATTGCATTTTTTAAAGTTTTGAAAGACCTGAAATATCTGCGGAGACGAATTATGTTCAAATAACTGTTGAGATGCTAATTTTGATGGAAATTTCTGATAATTTCAAACAAAACAGAGGAAGCAAAGTTCCTCAACTCAACACAAAGAAATGAGAAATTTGGACAAAGAAGATGGAGAAAAAATCTGTTTTTATTAACCATAAAAATGATAATAAAAGTTACAAACTTCTTCAGAACTACAGTTCTGGATTAACTAAAAACTCCATGCTCTGTTTTTACAAACTCTGTTTTTTAACACAGATTCGTGTTTTAGCAATAAGCAGACAGTTGCTGAAACACGTGTTTCAGCAATAGGCAGACAGTTGCTGAAACACATACACAGTTGCTGAAATAGCCTGTAGAATGCATGCTGCTCCAAAAACACAACGACTCTGTTTTCTTGCTGTTTTCTCTGCTCTGTCTTCTTCTCTGCCTTCTTCAATTTCTCAAACTCTCTTCTAACTTCTTCTAACTTAAAAAGAACTTTTGTTCATCATATTTATAAGCAAAAACATATTTGACTTATAATATTAAAAAATACAAAATATCTTCTAATGCATATCTGCGTATTGAATGCACAGGAAGCGGTGATGCCTTTTGGAACAAAACAAGTCGGCTGTCTGCAGGCTCAATAACTTCTGCAAATTAAATGCACAGTGGAGTGCAATAAATCAAACACGACTTTGAGGAATCCGATATTTCTGAAATATCTACAGCGGATCTGATTTCTGTCCAGCTGTTTATGTTCCAGTTGGAATTAAATTCCAACACTTCCCCTTAATTTCAACTGTTGGGTTTTTCACCATACCCAGGCATTCTCTGAAATGATCAAAGCTTTTCTTTGCCAATGGTTTTGTCAAGATGTCAGCTAGCTGATCCTCTGTTCTGCAGTGCTGCAAAACAATCTCACCATTGTTAACCAATTCACGTATGAAGTGAAATTTGGTGTCTATATGCTTTGTCCTTTTATGAAAAACAGAATTTTTAGACAATGCTATTGCCGAGCTATTGTCACAGTAAATGGTTGTGCCATTTTCTTGTTCATGACACAAATCTCTGAGAACTCTTCTCAGCCACACTGCTTGGCATGCTGCTGCTGTTGCTACCACGTACTCTGCCTCTGCTGTTGATAAAGCCACAATTGGTTGCTTCTTGGAAGCCCATGAGATGGCTCCCGATCCCATATGAAACACATATCCCGATGTGCTTTTCCTATCATCAACACTTCCAGCCCAATCACTGTCAGTGTAACCTGTCAACATGAAACTTTCAGAAGAGGAGTATAAAATACCAAACCCCTTCGTTCCATTCACATACCTTAGAATCCTCTTGGCTGCCTGCCAATGAGTCTTTTTCGGTCTTTCCATAAATCTGGAGATTAAACTCACTGCATGCATAATGTCCGGCCTAGTTGCAGTCAAGTACATGAGGCTGCCAACTATGCTCTTGTACAATTTTGGATCAAAATCCTTGCTGCTGTCTTCTTTGGTCAATTTCAACCCGATTATAGTTGGAGTCACAGCTGCTTTGTTGTTCTGCATGTTAAATCTCTTCAACACTGCTTCTATATATTTAACTTGGGAAATTAAAACACCATTTTCACTTTGGTCTACTTCAATTCCAAGAAAATATCTTAAGAAGCCCAAATCAGTCATTTCAAATTCACTTTTCATGACTGCTTTAAAATCAGCAATGAGAGAAGCATCATTTCCACTAAAAATTAAATCATCTACATATAAAACAACAATAAGAATCTTACCGTCATTCTCCTTTATGTAGAGTGTGGGTTCACCATCACACTTCTCAAACCCATTCTCAATAAGATAAGCATCTATTCTGTTGTACCATGCTCTTGGAGCTTGCTTCACCCCATAAAGAGCCTTCTTCAGTTTGCAGACTTTATGCTCTTGGCCTTCAACTTCATAGCCTGGAGGTTGTTCAACATAAACCTCTTCTTTCAACACTCCATTCAGGAATGCAGATTTAACATCCATCTGATAAATCTTCCATTTGTGTTGTGCCGCAATAGACAACATTGTTCTGACTGTTTCCATCCTTGCTACTGGTGCAAAGGTTTCATCATAGTCTTTGCCTTGTTGCTGCTTGTAGCCTTTCACAACAAGTCTTGCTTTATGCCTATCGATCTTGCCTTCAGCATTGCTTTTGGTCTTATAGACCCACTTAACTCCAATGACATCATTGCCTTCAGGGAGGTCCACTAACTCCCATGTTTTTCTCTTCTCAATTGCACCAATTTCTTCATTCATTGCTTCAATCCATTTATCTTCACTTACAGCATCTTCAAAATGAACTGGGTCATCAACATGACAATATAAAGCGAATAATGAATTCAGACCGGTATTGTTACTTACCTCTCCTTGTTCATAAATGTCATTCAGATTTCTGAATCTTGGTCTTCTTGGTGTGCTTGGAGTTCCATCCGAACTTGAGGGTATTTCTGATCCCTGTGGTGTGCTTGGAGAAGCACTTCCTTGACTTCTCAAGGCTATTCGAATTCCAGCTTGTGGTGTGGTTTGTTGTACTTGCTGTGGTGGAGGAGGAGCCACCAAAGAAGGGTTATTTGATGCTGTCCCTTCCTCTTCTTCTTCTTCGTGAGACACAATTGTCTTCACATTCATGGTCTTCTCTAAGCTTCCATCCCAAGCTTCATCTTCAATGAACTGCACATCTCTGCTTACAATCAATTTCTTGGTGGATGGATTATAGAGTTTGTATGCTTTTGACTCATCACAATAGCCAATAAAGACACACTTCTCCCCCTTACTGTCAAGCTTCTTCCTTAGCTAAACCGGTACATGTGCATATGCTACACAACCGAATACTCTCATGTGAGTGACAGTTTGCTTTTGACCACTCCATGCTTCTTCTGGTATTTTGTTCATGACAGCTTTAGTTGGGCATCTATTCAAGATGTAAACTGCGCAAGTGACATCTTCTGCCCAATACTCATGCGGCAAGTGTTTTGCCTTTAGCATACTCCTGACCATGTCCAGAATGGTCCTATTCTTCCTTTCTGCAACACCGTTTTGCTGAGGTGTGTACCTCGCGGTGAACTGCTTTTGTATGCCATTCTCTCTACAAAAACGCAGAAAGTCTTTGGAGATGTACTCTCCACCTCTATCTGTTCTGAGCACTTTGATATAATGCCCACACTGCTTTTCAACAAGAGTTTTGAAGTGGCGGAATTTCTCAAACACTTCACTCTTTTGTTTCAGCACATACACCCATGTCTTTCTGGTGTAATCATCAATGAAAGTTAAAACATATTTATTTCCGGAAAATGATGGTATTTGCATCGGTCCACACACATCAGAATGAACAATTTCCAATGGTGCTTTTGCCCTTATACTCTTTCCTGCTGGAAAGCTTTCTTTGTGTTGTTTGCCCAAGATGCAGCCTTCACAAAGGCTGTCCGGTTTCTCAATCAATGGCAATCCCTTTACCATTCCCTTTCTGTGCAACAGATTCAAGCCTCCGAAATTGAGATGTCCAAATCTCAAGTGCCACAACCAATTCTCATCTTTCACTTGTTCTTGAAAGACTTCTTGTGTTACAGCTGCAATAGTTCTACCTTCCTTCAAATCTGCCCTGAGTTTGAGAGGAAACATTCTATTGCTGGTCATCTGCACCTGTGCAATGATCTTCTTACTTGGAGGTATGTCTCTGATTGTACACATATCATATTTGAAGAACACATTGTAACCTTTGTCAATGAGCTGTCCAATGCTCAAAAGATTACATTTCAGACCCGGTACATAGTATACCTCTGGCACAATCATCTGTTCTCCATTTCTTGCTCGGATACTGACTCTGCCCTTACCCTTGACAGATATCTTGCTATCAGTTCCTGTTGTTACCTAAGATTTCACATTTTCATCCAGATTGGCAAACATTGCAATATTTCCAGTCATGTGATTACTACAACCTGAGTCTAAGAACCAAAAATCATCTTGTTTGTCTTGTGCAATGTTACATGTTAACAACACAATCTTTGGATTCTTATCTTCTTCATTTGCAAAATTAGCATTCTGCCTACTATTCATGTCATTTTGTTTTTTTCTACATTCATTGGCATAGTGCCCATATTTCTTACAATAATGACATTGGACTTGGGATTTGTCATACCTTTGTCCATGAGCTTGTTGTTTGCTTGAACCTTCATCTTGGTTCTGATTGCAGCTCCTTCGGCTTGTGCTTGCAGGATTATTTCTGCCTTTGTTTTGGCTTCTTCCACGACCTCTGTTACTTGCTCTGCCTCGACCTTTTCCTTGACCGAAAGACATTTGAGTCTTGAATGCTTGCTCAAAAGAGGAATTTGTTCCTCTACTCAGTCTGTGTTCATGAGACATAAGAGAAGCACTCAGTTCATCTACTGTGAACTGTGAGAGATCCTTTGTTTCTTCTATTTCTACCACAATAGCTTCAAACCTTGAGGGTAAACTTCTCAAGATCTTCTCTACAATCCTTCTTTCTTCAATAATTTCACCATGAGATCTTATCTGGGTTATCAACCCAATAACCTGAGTGAAGAATGAATCTATTGTATCAGATTCCTTCATGCTGAGTGTTTCAAAGTCTCTCCTCAACATCTGCAACTTTGCAGTCTTCACCTTCTCCATGCCCTGATAAGCAGTTTTGAGAATATCCCATGCCTCTTTGGATTTTGTTGCTGCTGCAATCCGTGGGAAAACACTCTCATGCACTGATTGAAAGAGAAAAAAAGAGGGATTTGGCATCCTTCTTCCTGTCACTCTTCAACAGGTCTCTTTCTGCTACTGTCAAAGCAGCCAACGCTGCTGCATCTACAGGTTCAGCACAGCCAGTTTCAACCAGCTCCCATATTCCCTGAGAAGCAAACAATGCTTTCATTGTTATGGACCAATAACTGTGATTTTTCCCATTAAACTGTGGCAGTTGGGAATTTGTCAAACCAGTTCCAGCATCTACCATCTTAACCTGTAAAAATAAAGAAAATATATTGACTGTATAATTAAAACAAGCAAGAACTTTCTCTGCTGGAGAAATCTGCTCAGTTAAGCTTCTTACAGCTCCTGCAGTGGAAAAACAAACTCTATTTTTGACTCACTGAGTACCTAGACCAGCTGTGATACCATGATGGAAATTTCTGATAATTTCAAACAAAACAGAGGAAGCAAATTTCCTCAACTCAACACAAAGAAATGAGAAATTTGGACAAAGAAGATGGAAAAAAACTCTGTTTTTATTAACCATAAAAATGATAATAAAAGTTACAAACTTCTTCAGAACTACAGTTCTGGAATAACTAAAAACTCCATGCTCTGTTTTTACAAACTCTGTTTTTTAACACAGATTCGTGTTTTAGCAATAAGCAGACTGTTGCTGAAACACGTGTTTCAGCAACAGGCAGACAGTTGCTGAAACACAGACACAGTTGCTGAAACAGCCTGTAGAATGCATGCTGCTCCAAAAACACAGCGACTCTATTTTCTTGCTGTTTTCTCTGCTCTGTCTTCTTCTCTGCCTTCTTCAATTTCTCAAACTCTCTTCTAACTTCTTCTAACTTAAAAAGAACTTTTTTTCATCATATTTATAAGCAAAAAAATATTTGACTTATAATATTAAAAAATACAAAATATCTTCTAATGCATATCTGCGTATTGAATGCACATGAAGCGGTGATGCCTTTTGGAACAAAACAAGTCGGCTCTCTGCAAGCTCAATAACTTCTGCAAATTAAATGCACAGTGGAGTGCAATAAATCAAACACGACTTTGAGGCATCGGATATTTCTGAAATATCTACAGCGGATCTGATTTCTGTCCAGCTGTTTATGTTGCAGTTGGAATTAAATTCCAACAAATTTTTGGAACTGTTAGGGATCGACTCATTATGCTTTAATCAAATTTGAATCAAGAGATTCCTTTGCAAAGCCTATTCGGGTTTAAATATAATTATAGCTAATTATGTTTTATGTTTACTTGCTTTATTTATTTTCAAACGTAATTGGAGTTATGTTGCTTACAGGGAACGCCTATACACGTATCCAACCAACTCGTTTTTGCAATACCTGTTCAGGTTTAATTCAAATTATAGTGCATCATTTTTTTTTAATGGCTTTATTTATTTTCAGAAGTAATTATAGTTGATGGTGTTTACAGGGATTGCCTCTATTGATATCCAGCCAAGTCGTTTTTGTACGACTGTGACAGGTTTAGTTTTCTCGTAATTGATTCACTCCTATGTGAGACAACGATCCTCTGTTGTTTTGTATTATTATTGGCTTGAAAAATGGCCAGCATCATCTTTGTAAATTTTTGTATACGTATCGGAATTCAGTACGAATTTGCGGGCCATCTCTTAAACAAAAGTAGTAATGAAATTCTCTAGTCCTAGACTTTGTACTTTAACTACTTTTGGCAGCTTGTAAATGAAAATATGAAAATTTTCGAGTCCCATATTTTGTACTTTAACTACATTTGACACCTTCTAAACGAAAGTATTGGTATATATTTCTGTTCCCCTGTTGTAACATGGATGAATGATTATGGTATGCTACAATATAACACAGTTGTGACAGGTTTAGTTTTCCCGTAATTGATTCACTACTCTGTGAAACAACGATCCTCGGTTGTTTTGTATTATTATTGGCTTGAAAAATGGCCAGCATCATCTTTGTAAATTTTTGTATATGTATCAGACTTCGCTGCAAATTTGACAACTCTTTAACAAAAGTACCAATGAAATTTTCCAGTCCCAGGTTTTGTACTTTAACTACTTTCAACACCTTCTAAATGAAAGTATTATTGGATATTTCTGTTCCCATGTTGTAATATAGACGAATGATTATGGTAGGTTACAATATGAAACAGTTTGAGTTGATATAATGTCTACCACAGTTAAAAGAGCTACGGATAAAATGTTTCATGGAAAATAAACATAGTTTATTTGTATAGATGTGATTTTATAAAATGTTTTATGGAGAGGAAACATAATTTATCAGTACCCATTACCATATAATATTTATAAGATCATAATGATCAGCCACACCCAAAATGTACGTCTATGCTTAAATACTGAAACCCGTGTCCTTATGTTTGAAATTGTTTAATTTTTGTTCTTAATGTTTGGGATAAAATGCTTTATTGACATGGTATATAATTTATTTGTATTCATGTCATTTTATATCCAGTAAAATCATAATGATTAACCAACAACCGCAATGAATTTGTCTAAAAATTACGAAAAATACATTTACATTCAAATGTATTTGGTTAAATTGTGTTGTTGTGTTTTAAAAAATGTTATATATATATATATGGATTCAGCTTCTTGAAGAATTCAAATTGTGAAGTGTATCTACCAAATTCTTATCTAACTAGACTAGAAAATATACTCAAATAAACTCCAAAACTTTTAACAAATAAAAAAGGGTTATATGAATAAATATGCTGAGAGAGATAGAGAGTGGGTTATATGAATATATGGTCAGAGAGATAGAGAGCCTAGAGCTAAGAATGTCCACAGATTTTATTTTTCAATTTTAAGTCTACTTTTAGAGTCTAGAACAAGACTCATCTTTAACACAAAAACCTACCAAGAAAAGAGGAATGAGTCAGAGAATCGAAAATATTAGGCTAGTGAAATAAGTTTCATTGAGGCCTAGGTGCTTGCATATGCATGTTTAATGTATTATTTTTATGGTTAGCACACTTTCAAGTTTATTGTGTATTTAATGATAAGGTATGTGGATCTAGTTGACTTGTAATTTTGTTCCTGACTAATGTAAAAAAGAGTAATCCACAAAAATACTCCACAAAAAAGTGTGGTATCACGATATAATTCATATTATAATATTATCTATAAATTAAATGAAAGACCATGTCTATAAAAGCGTGTTTCCCCTATTTAGTGATACAATCACAAAAAAAAGGGAGAGGTGTTCATTGATGAGGGTGTGGAAAGGTACCTAAAAGACCCATGAGGGTAGTGTAACTCTTTGAGCCATAGGAATCTTGGAACATTCTTATTAGATGGGAAATATGATCTTGTTGGTTGGATGTTGTTGTGTTTGGTACCTTGGCTATGTTATGTTTCCTACAATACATGTACTTCACACAAGAAGATGATGCCAAATGTCATGGCCCTAGCTCAAGGGTAACAAACTACTAAGAGAATTGGAGCAATACAATTTATAGTTCCGAGGAGCATTAAAGATCCATAATAAGAAAAAAAAATTAACAAGTTCTCAAAACTTGTTATGTGAATGTTTCATGGATTTTCTTGGCATGTTTTTAAGTGTGATGCTAATTGTTTTACTTTATTCATTATATTGTTCATTATATTTGGGTAATGTAAATCTTTGTGTGAATGGAATTTCCTAGCAGAGGCCCCTGGGATGTTTTCATGCTTGGAAATAACCAAGAAAACATTAGGGAGATTATTAGTCAAGGTCCCAATAATACCTTTACTCATTTGGGATGGTGATTCCTCTAAGTGGGCATGGTTTCCACCTCAATGCTTTCTTCTAGTAAGTATACTTCCAAATATTATTTCTTAAATTAAAATTTAGTATAATATAATATTCATACAATTGAAATAGTTATCTATTCCTAAACTAAATATAACTCAATTTATCCTATCTCCATTGAGAGAGGGAACCATCCCAATCTCAACCAAGAGCAATGTGAATGTGCCAAAATTGAATCTAACATCAAAATAAACTAATAAATCACCAAAATAGTTCGCATCACTTAAATTAAATGAGGAAAATGTGCATATGTAGTTAATTGGCTAAATAGTTACCACAAACACAAAAGCACATACTTAGACTCAAATAACAACCACTCAATTTAAGATATGATTCCGCTATCACAAAATAGAATTGTTCATATCATGTAATAACAATTGGAGAAAAATGATCATGTAATTAAACTACTTCAACACACAAAATTTCTCTTCAATGCAACGTTCAAATTCGATTTAATTCCAACCAACCATGAGAAGATGAATTTTTGTTGGTGTTGTAGCTATGACAAGGACTCTCCAAAAATTTTACCCATGGAGCCTACACTAATTGTGGTTTCAAACCCCCTTTTCAGGTCATATTTTTTTATTTGTTATTTGTATGTTTTCTCCTAGTGTCACTCACAAAATTTCCTTATTACCACACAAACCCTAAAAAAGCACACAAAAGAAGAGAGAAAACAAAAATAAAGGAAATCACTCGCAAAAGACAAATTGCACTTTGAGTTGACGCACACAAAAGAAGAGAAAGAAAACAAAAAGCAAACAAATCACTAGCAAAATAAAAACTGCACTTTGAGTTGACTAAGACATCCACTTGAGGTGAGCACATTCACACAGTCCTTGAGCACATCCCTTCATACTAAAATTGTGGCCCTACTTGAGTGCACTCCTTGCTATCTAAGACATACCCCCTCTTGAGTTGTATGCATGTGCTAACTTTTTACACAAGAGAACAATCCTAGAAAATAGAAACCCTCTTAACTCGACTTAGCTAATCATTTCATGCTTTGATAAGTGGCACTCATGAATGAATCATTTTTTCATGTTACTTTCTTTAAATAAGTTGAGTTAGTCATTCTTTCCATAATCATTTCATCTCACTTGAGGGCACAACTATGGAATCAAGAAGCACTTTCTCAATGAGTGCACTGAGTAAGTTTTCATGCTCAATATTTTCATTTCTTTCCATGATTTCATTGCCAAATATTTATTTTCTTGTTGTTAATCACTTGTTTTGCAGTTTTTTTTTGAGCATTTTCCCTAAATATTAAGCTTGTAAGTGTTGATCAACTCTCACATGCAAGAGACTCTTCACATTCGTGGAAACTTCCATCTTCAACCATGCATGAGACAACATATATGAATCCTTTTTTATCCTTCTTTTCATCATATTATCATTGAATATTTTTTTATTGAAGTTGTCTATGAACGTCTAACATGAAGAGCGCACTTCTTGGGCTCAAATCTACATCAATGTCGAAATTTGTGCCCTGTGTGATTATGTTCTCTTGTTGTGAGCATCAGCACATTATGAAGGCAAGAAGGATTTCCCTTCGACCCTTCAGAGTGCTAAAATGCACCCTATTTTCGTTAAAGTGCATGAGAGAATCACGAAGGAATGAATCAGTATTCACTTAACCCTTCGGCATGCGACAATGCAAGATCCTTTACCTTAGGTGCATAAGCGCATTATCATGACTTGAGCCTTTATTGATCTCATCCTTCGTCCCATTAGAGCGTGTGAGTGCACCCTCCTTGTCTCCTTCAAAACATGGGTGCACACAAAAGACCTGAAGTCCCATTTTTCTCCCCGTTGAACCCTCAAGGGTGTGACAATACACCCTTGTTGAGTTTTCATCCTTTCTCAAGTGCATGAGTGCACTAAGAAGCCCTGAATGACCATGCATGTCCCCTTTGCACTTTGAAAGTGTGTTATCCTAGTTTTCATGCGCATCTTATCTGTCATGCAAGTTACTTTAGTCTTTCGTTCACATTTTTTCATGATCTATCAGCTATAATGGATCTTCAAAGGTGATTTACAACTATTTTTGCATATTTAGGTTTTCTTAAGCTAATACCATCACTATCAATGTGTTTCCTAAAACAGGTGTTCATGCTACAAGTGTTTCCACTTCGTCATAATTTAGTAGAGACACGTCTCCTTGCAAAGTGACCTCCAAAGAACTCTCAAAATAAAGAATTGATGAACATGTGGAATTTACAAGGCCTAATATTCCCATATATGCAGATACTTAGTCCTTCAGTGAAAAAGACACATAAGTCAGTTGGAGAAAGATATAAAAAGCGTTCATGCATGAGATGTTTCCTTAGGACTTAGAATGTTTGCATGTATATATTAATATTAATAATTATAGGGTGCAAATGATCGCATCAAGATTCTCAGTCATGTCATGTATAAAAGTAATTCAATGGATCGTTACACACATGGATGATTCTCACATTCTGTTATGCAGTAAGAGTGGTATTCACCTCGTAAATACATGCAGACATATTATAATAAAATCAAACCCTTTTTATATTGAAATGATGAATTTTACAAAATATGGGAAACCCTTTCCACTAATAATGTTACCAAAAAATGTTGTTTAGAGTTAGCCATGTTATTTCATCGCCCATCTATGGTGTATCCAATGAATTTTCTCAAATATGTCTATCAGTACATCATAGCTATGTATTGTTGGCTATACGGGCTTAAGAGTGTTGAGGTGTTCCAAGAGAACTCGATATACATGCTCAATATAGTGGTGACCCATGGGAAGGTTTTTAGTTAGGTGGATATCAGATCATTTGTGTTGCAGCATTAGCTGGGATGGGAAAATTCATCTTTATGAGTGAACAAGGTGCCATCATTCTACATGTGTGTGTTTCTCTTAGATGAAATTTTTTCACAGTATGCTTTCCTGGGAATGAAGTGGAACTGGACTCCTCACAAGAAGTTATCAGCTCACTTACACTGCAAAGTATTATCTGAGTTGAGATTTAGATTCTTATATGAAAAATTAGCTCACCACTCCTTTTTAGTAATATTTCACGTGATTTTTGAGATCAATCCTCCTTGCATGACTCGTCAGGTAAAGGATTTACTTAGAGATATCTTAGATTTGCAGATCCATAGGATAAATTTATTATTTGTTTCGGTTGAGAGATATCCCCTCATCTTATGTCATAATATGTGACTAAAAAGGTGGTCACACAAGAAGTTACAAACCAGCTAGAGGGATTCTCAAGAAGTCTTCACAAGAGGAAGAAAGCCCTTTGGCCTATCTTTCCATTGAGGATTGGATTGTATTAATTAGATATTCATAGGGCTATGGCAACAGATATACAGGATTTGGATCGGCTACACTTCGCCACTAAATATTTTCCTAGATATGATCTGAGATTAATTGTCATGAAAAATTGTGAACAGATGAGTCACAATACAAGGTACAATATATATATATATATATAATAGAATATGAAAAGATAAATAAATGGTACAATTCCAGAATGAAGGAACATCTAGCCATGGAGACTAGTTCACCCAATGATCCACCAACACAAGATTTTCAGGAGCGAGATGAAGAGGATATAACACCTACAGTAAGGAAACTAGCTCCCAACAAAATATGAGAACTTCCTCAACAAACGAGAGAAGAAAGAAATGGAAGGTTGATACTTTTAGCACAAGATCCACTCAAGAAATTGCAGAGAGGAGAGAATGGGAAGAAGAAGAAGAATAAGAAGAGAAGATTAGGAAGAAAGATGAGTCTCTTGAGAAGGAATAGGAAAAAGAATGAGGGGAGAAGAATAAAATAAGAGAAACATAGGCATTCCAAGGAGGAGAAAGCGTCAAAAATATTGAAAGGAGAAAAAAAGACTCACGAGCTTGAATAAATCAGAACTCTTGAATAAATCATAGGAAGAGAGGTCACATTCGAGGAGATCAGTGATTACATTGAACAATCAAGAAAGTAATGGAATGGGAATTTTTGGAGGTAACCAAAGAAATTATTCATCGGTATGCCTTTGCACCATTCAAAGCACACATGAAGCTATCATGGATGTGGAATAATGTACATTAAAGCTCCAAGAACATACATATCGAGGAAATGCAGGTGAAGTGCAAGACAAGGGCTACTTGAGAGATCAAATTGAAGACATCACAAATAATTTCAGAGCATGACACACTTACTTAAAAAATGAGCTTCGTGAAGAATAAAATTATTTATCCGTGTGAGGAATGTTTTTCCTTTTACCAGTTTTTTCTTATTAGGCCACAGTCTCATTTGTAAATTGTCTTATGTAATAAATAAAATGTAATGAAATTCAAGAGACACGTCGAAGATTAAAACACACACATTGGAATGTAATGAGACATGTAGTGAATGTGAAGAGTCTTAGGATTTCAAGAGATGTGAGGAAGCTCAAAGGTCATTGTAAATTGTTATAAATAACTCCTTATAACTCAAGAAAATGGCTTTTTTGCCATGGCTCTGGAAGGGTGAATATTTTAGAGGTATTTCCTTAGCTTTTCTTGTAAGACATAAGAGATAGATCATTTTTTGGAGAAGCATGATTCACTTTCGTCTTCCACTATTGGAATCAATGTTTCATCCATGTAACATTCTACATGGGATATTACGCTTTTAATTAAAATATCAATGAGTCGACATTATTTTATACATGTATCGTATATGTAGTTATACTATTGTCCTTATGTTTAAGGTATATGTTGTTTTATTGACATACTAAGTTAATGAACTATTTTGTTGCTTGTCTATGGCTATTATAAAACGAATTTTATTTTGTTTTGAAAATTTTTTTTTTGCTATGTGGACTAATATGTAGGTACTAAAAAAGTCTTTCTCTTTATTTTTGAGTCACCCTTTAGGATAATATTATTTCCTTTCAAGTCAATGGCTTGTTTTCCTCACCATCCATGGAATTCCCCATCGTATACCTTACATTGTTGCTACCCGGATGTAGTGTGTCTTCTTCAGTGTTGGTTTATACCCAAGGAATATATTTAAATCATTCCAAGGGTGGTCATACTATATGACTGGATGGGACTCCTACACCAAACGTTATAAGGTCTAATTAGGAGTTCACATCAAGGAGGCCCCCTTACAATGTTGGAGACATCCAAGGAGGCCCCCTTACAATGTTGGAGACATCCAACAGAGTTAATATTTGGTGTTAAATAAGCATTCAATATTATAAAAGTAACAATAGTGCCAAACATAGACAATAAATAATGATCCAACTCATAAATAAACCAAAATTAAAAAAATGTGAAAGCTATCAACCTGCCATCAAATTCATATAACAATATACAAAAGTTGTAATCTAGTTATAAGCCTTGGAGTATAATAGATCTCAAATAATGTTCCTGAAAACATGATTTTCTTTGATCTTCAAAAAGTTTTATCTATTCCAGTCCTCTAGGTTCCAACTTCCTTTAAGAAATTGATTTTATATTAGTTTTATTTTACATAAGTGGATCCACTCCTCAATCCCATTGATTTGTTTAAATAATATTATAAATTATTTCAAAATTCATTTGTTTCATAATTCATAATATAGATGATTATGATTTGGTGATGTGCTAGAGGATCATATATGAAGACTCCATGAGAGATATTCATCAGAAGCCTATTATGGGTGACGAACTACATTCCTATTGGAACATGATAGATATTCATCAGAAGCCTATTATGGGTGACGAACTACATTCCTATTGGAAATAAAAAATTAATTAGTAAAATAAAATAAGTTTTTATTAAGGAAATCAAAACTCAACAAACGCATTGATATTTTAATGAAATTTACTAGTTTTTTCCTCTAAAGTGAAAAAAAATAATCATCAAGAAATCTTCTCCCTCATTCTACTAACTTGATGAACTGATTTATCCCCAATTTCGGTCTTTTCAAGTTGAGTTTCATTCTAAATTTCTGAATCTGTTTCCCTTCAATTGGTTAGGAATTTAATTCATACATTTAAAAAAAATCAAACCTTTGGGAAGTAGCATTCAAGGAGTGAAAAATAAATTTGAATAAAATAAACAATATCTCAAACCTTTCATAGACCTTAAATGCTCCTCGAGACCGAGGATCCATTAAATGAAATAATAAAAAAATATAAAATAAAAATAAATAAAAAGTAAACCATCTCCTCGTCTCTATCGAATAAATCTTCTCTAAACCCCAGCCCAGAGGTTCAAAGACTCCCTAACCCTGGTATAATTTGGACAACGGATATTCAAAAATGTCCCAACAACCAAAGCACCAGAATTCCATTGATCGACAAAATTTAGCTAGTTCCTTTCGTCCATTGACCGCCAAATTCCTACCAAGTGACATTACATTGACATGGGGCTTCCACATGTCATGAAGAAAATGGAATTTTTTTTATTGGTATGGGAAAAATGAACACATGGGATTGAGGTGGAATCTTGATGCGTAATATTTGGATCATAGAATTTGTTGTGTCAGAAATGCTATATCATCATGCCACTAGGAGGGCCACTCACGGTGGTCATGGAGATGATCTTATGAAACAAGCTTTTGGTGGTAGAATTGAAGGTTGGATGGAAGAGTGATGGGGTCCAAGATGAAGGTGACGAAGGGGTCTTTTCCTACAACTTCAAATAGTCCTACAACCATTACATACCTCCATGCATTGATTATTTTCAAACTACCATATGTAAACGTGGAAAATATGAGTTAAATAGAATTCGACTTAACCTATGAGAAACTTAGATTTAAGCAACAAATTAAACTTCTAAGATACAACTTCCAAGATACAATAAGCATACGATGAACAAGATGATCACACTATTTATTTTTTCCAAGAAATTATAAATAATCTATTTTTTGGCTATGGTTGGAGGTCCTTCCACTCATGCTCCCATGAAAGAGATGAGGTAGATGATACAATCATAGTTTGATTATTTTGGCTGCTACTTGAATGAAAGAAAACTAAACAAAGTATTGGAACTTAAAAAGAAAGTAAAATTACAAAAGAGGGACTTAGCTAGTGAATTCTTCCCTAACCCAAAAGCATCGTCCCAATGAAACAACAACTTCTGATTATCATGGCATCAAAGTATAATTAATCACAGGATAATAAAAAAATAATACTAATCTTGAGATCATTAGATACCTAGCTAAAAGAAATGTTCGAATCCTCACGAGCTCTTCTACATGTTTATCTATACAAAATGGTAGCTACCGATAGCTACCTAGGAAATAGGAATATGGTCTCCTTAATCTCGAGAAGAGTGGAGCTTGGATCCTCATAAGTTCCACTTTCTTGCATGTCTTTGACCTCAAGATTATGAGAGATATATTTTGTGTCATATTTGGTTGATTGAGGGAGTTAAGGAGGTGGAAAACCCTCCTACAATCTCTCCTTGTTGTCTACTTCGAGCCCTTACATGGAAATTGACTCAAAAATGGATTTATTTCGTGCAATTAAATCATATTAGGCTACATGACATGCCAAACATCTTTCACCCATCTCACTAAGAATAATATAAAAAAATGTAAGTAAATGTGAGAGAGAGATCATTAATAAGCTCAAATATGTCATTGTAACCATTTAAAATGTACTTATTGATGAGCCTCATCATCACCCCCATACTAAAATAGTTTCTTGTCCTCTAAGAAAATCAGTTATCCATGTTCATATCTTCAATAGCCCTTATGGCCTCCCTAACATCGCGAGGTAGCTGATAGGGATTTCCTTATGAGGTGTAGAATCTTGCATTCTTTTCTACCTCAACCTAGTCCTTTTGTTCCTCTGTCTTATCTCTGCATTTAGGTAACCCCAATAACAAAGGTGTGCTGATATTCAGTCCTATCCATTGGATTCTCATTCTTAGCATTACTCCCTTAGACAAGGGTTTCTTTTTTGAGGGAGTTTTTTTCTTTAAGGAGTGTGGTACTTCCTATTTTTGAAGCAAAGTTGTAAATAATGACATCTCCTTTGGCATGCCTGTAAACTCTCTCCTCCTAGAAAACTAAATGTATCACCAAACTGTGAGATGGCCTGATCTTGTGTTTCAATGTATCTAGGTGCAATCATAACATCATTTGAGATTAATTTATGGCTTCTAATGATTCCCCTAGGGCTCATTAGCTCTCCCATTATTTGTATAGGTCCTCTACTCTCTTTCCATTACTCTTTTAACCTCTACTTCTATTTTTTATTCATGTGTTAGCGAGGATGCTAAAGAGATTAATTATGTGTCACCCAATATAGAATTAGGGTCCCAATTGTTCATATAATTTAATATGAGGTTATTCATATAAAATTTAGCCATTCTAGCCATGTCTCCTACACTAGAATATTTGCAGAATTCAATGAATTCTCTATAGTTCTGAAAGGGTAGGGAGCCATGTTGGGCTAAGTTCTTGATTTGAAATTGTAACGATTACTCCCTGAGATATTGAATAGGATTTTGAAGGTTATTTGTATTGCATTAGTGGAAACTTGGGTGTTTCCCCTTCAATATCATGTTCTTTGTTTGCACTACTTACAACTGCTCTTTCACAACAGATTCAATGAGCCTTACATCATCTAGCTCCTTCCCCATTTCAATGAGTCTTTCCTCCATCAAGCCTACATCCCCAACATTCTTTGACTTGGAGATCAACATCCATCTCGGTGCGCCACTCTTTGTATCAAGCTCCCATTAGAGGGTGATTGTGAAATTTTCAGGGATTAGTCTCTCTCCTAGAATGAAATTGTAATAAGATCTCAAAATAGGCTATTGGGTAGGTTCTTAAAGTTATGTGATATCTTTTTCAAAGGTATATGGGGAGGCTATTTCCTCCTCTAACTGTTTTTGTATAGTTCGTACTTCCTCTTGCACATATTGACCCTCTATTTGTGCACTTTTTCCCTCTTTTTGTGCATTTGTCTCCATGTGTATCATTTCCTATCCCTCTTATAGCATGAAGTTTCCCTCCTGTAGCATGCCCTTTTCTTCTTTTTGGAGGTCTTTGGGTGCTTTAGGTTACTTATAGCACGTTTCTCTAGTGGTATGACTCCTCACATATGTTATGGGAGTCTTTCGTTTTCGCTTTGGAGAGGTGACCTCCTCAATTTCCCCCTCATCTCGTCCCACCTCCTCTTTCTTGCTTTAGTACTCCTAGATTGTAATTGGAACTTTTGTGGGCCTTTTTGGTCTCCCTTGTTTTACTCTAGTTCTCTTTCTTGTCTTAAAGTAGAGATGGCCTTGCCTTGGTATTTTCTTTTTAAATTTTATAGGAATGCACATGGTATCTAAAGTTTCATCTACCTCATCTTGAGTGTTCCATGGTGAAAGAATGGTTTGATGAGGGGATATCTAATTTTTTTTTGGTTCAGTTGTCCTTTTAGGACTCAAAGCTTCCTCTTCTAGTTTTTCTCCCTTTCCTCCCTCATATTCTCCTCCTTCTGTCTCCGCCTCTTCTGTTTCTCATTCCTATGTTTTCATCCCTACATATTTTGTTTTCCTCATTGTTTCCTCCTCCTCTATTCTTGAGTCCTTACCACTAAGGCTAGATGCAGGAGTTTCTCCAAGAGTAGTGCTCTGGGTTCTTATCAATGTCTCTCTATCCATGTTTATGAATTTCGACAATCAAACATGGATTTTTAAGTTGTTTAGGGCATCCTCCACTATCATTTTGATAAGTCCGTGGCGGGCTAAGTGTTGATGCTTTCCCTCTCTTACTTTCTGGATAATGTCCCTCATGGACTGAAGGACAAAGTATGGTACATTTAATATCTAGGCAAGAGGAATAGAGATCTCCGTTGAATCAGAGTACATGCAGTATTCGAAAGTGTTAGGAATATATAACACTCTTTTGGCCCTCAAAGGAGATGTATGGGGATGAGGAGGACAAGGTTTATTTGCATGCACTTCTCTAGCTGTTACCTGTTAATGGACGTTGATGCATGCCCAGGCTCTTTAATTAGTATAAGTGGATCAACAAAAATAAAAGCACGCTGTTACAAAAAAATGATGGCAACATCATTGGAAATTAATTCTCATTCCTTCCTCTGCAAATCCGATGCATTATTTTGCAGGCATTTAATGTTAAATGGTTCGCTATTTCATATTAAAGGAGATCCACCGAGACCTCGCCTGTTCATATGAATTTTTTTTTCTATAAATGACCCAACCACCCATTTATCCATCCATTCACATTTCCTGATTTGAAGTGGAAGGCCTCTCCTCGTTACAGCATAGTAGAGTAAGGCACTGCAGGAGGATGTAGTCATGGGATGTCACGTATCGACCACTGCTAGTCGTTCTCAACCTCAACCTCAGGAGGGGCAGATTCCTCATGACGGGAAGATTCCACAACCCATACGTGTTATATATATATATATTCAATTGAAGAAATATGATTTGAATTAAACTCTCCAATATATAAAGTTTAAAGTTTCTCAAGTATATATAGTCTTGGTTAAGATTGGATGACAAAACTTCTGAAACCAAAATTTTATATATTTAAAATATAAATAAAATAAGTTGTGTTTTTATATGAATGTTTATTATCCTTCGGTGTGATTGTTAAATAAAAAAAATGTAAAAAACTGCTAAATTTTATTAATTTGAAGTATTCATTGATCCATTAATGTAATAATCGAGATATTTTTAATTAGTGTAATTGAGATTTTTTTTTATTAGTGTGATTGAGATATTTGTTCAATCAATTGATTTGCTATTAGTATAGCTTCACTATCATATAATTATCTCCTATTTATGTCGGTGTGATTACTAATCAAAATAAGATAAAAGTGTGATTATTGATAAAAGGAATGTAAAAAGTTATTAAATTTAATTAGTTTGAAATATTCTTAAATAAAATATAGTTGTTAAATGAGTGTGATTCGGATATTTGCTCAACCAATTGATTTGCGATTAGAGTAAAGGGATAGTTTTATCAACAAAATGATTAACGACCAACCTATCATATTTTTATAGTTATCAATATATTATTTGATTCCATATATTTATATGTATCGTTATACTAATATATAATTGTGTTTTATGAATTTTAACCACGAATCCTGGCATTAATCTTAAATTACTTTTTGGGTGGTAACCCTTGAAAAAGAAGGAATAGGGGAAATAATATATGTCGAGAATTTTCCTAGCACAACCACATTAGTAAAAACTAATGTGGTTGATATACGCCGATAGGCGTATATAAAATAGATTTACAACCACATTTACCAATGTGGTTGATATACGCCGATAGGCCTATATCCACTACCCATCACATTAATTTATATATCAATAAATAAATATTATATATAATAAATTTATTATATTAACTTGAAATATATATATTATATATTAATAATAATATTAATATATTAAATATATTAATTATGATTAAAATCACAAAAATATTTTATATATATTAATAATATTATAATATTACTAATAATCATTATTTATAAATATTTGAATATTTATTTATATTGATTATTGGTAATATTATAATATTATTAATATTACTAAATAAATATTAAAATATTATAATATTATTAATATATATTATTAATAATATATATTGATAATATTATCATATTAATAATAAACATTATTAATAAATATTTGAATATTTATTAATAATATATATTAATAATATTATAATATTACTAATAATCATTATTAATAAATATTTGAATATTTATTTAAAATGATTACTAGTAATATTATAATATTATTAATATTACTAAACAAATATTAAAATATTATAATATTACTAATAATCATTATTAATAATTATTTGAATATTTATTTATAATGATTAATAGTAATATTATAATATTATTAATATTACTAAATAAATAATATATAATATATATAACATATATTAATAATATTTATAGATATAAAAATAATATAAATATAATATAATATTTTAATCTTATTTAAACATTGAGACAATTGTTGTCACAATGCGAGGTTCGACCAACTATGACCATGGTTGGCCATGGGTGATTTTCATATTCAGACAATGTTTGTCAGAATGTGACATTTGATCATGGATGACATTGATCGATTATTTATATTATAAACCAAAAGAACTAATAAACTCAAGGGTTTAATATTATAAACCAAAGGAATTGGTGAACCCAAGGGAAAACCATCACCCAACAAATTATAAACCAAAGGAATTGGTGAACCCAAGGGAATTCATTTAAACATTGAGACAATTGTTGTGAGAATGCGACGTTGGACCAAGTATGACCATGGTTGGCCATGGCTGATTTCATATTCAGACAATTTGATGATGGATGACATTGATCGATTATTCATATTATAAACCAAAAGAACTAATAAACCCAAGGGTTTAATATTATAAACCAAAGGAATTGGTGAACCCAAGAGAATTTATTTAAACATTGAGACAATTGTTGTCACAATGCGACGTTCGACCAACTATGACCATGGTTGGCCATGGGTGATTTTCATATTGAGACAATGTTTGTCAGAATGTGACATTTGATCATGGATGACATTGATCGATAATTTATATTATAAACCAAAAGAACTAATAAACCCAAGCGTTTAATATTATAAACCAAACGAATTCGTGAACCCAAGGGAAAACCATTACCCAACAAATTATAAACCAAAGGAATTGGTGAACCCAAGGGAATTCATTTAAACATTGAGACAATTGTTGTCACAATGCGACGTTGGACCAAGTATGACCATGGTTGGCCATGGCTGATTTCATATTCGGACAATTTGATGATGGATGACATTGATCGATTATTCATATTATAAACCAAAACTATGGCTTAAGGGTTTAATATTTATAAACCAAAGGAATTGGTGAACCCAAGGTAATTGATTTAAACATTGAGACAATTGTTGTCAGAACGTGACGTTCTACCAACTATGACCATGGTTGGCCATGGGTGATTTTCACATCGAGACAATGTTTGTCAAAATGTGACATTTGATCATGGATGACATTGATCGATTATTTATATTATAAAACAAAAGAACTAATAAACCCAAGGGTTTAATATCATAAACCAAAAGAATTGGTGAACCCAAGAGGATTGATTTAAACATTGAGACAATTGTTCTCACAATGCGACATTTGATCATGGATGAAATTGATCGATTATTCATATTATAAACCAAAAGAACCTTGGCAAAGGGTTTAATATTATAAACCAAAGTAATTGGTGAACCCAAGGGGATTGATTTAAACATTGAGACAATTGTTCTTACAATGCGACATTTCATCATGGATGACATTGATCGATTATTCATATTATAAACCAAAAGAACTAATAAACCAAAGGGTTTAATATTATAAACCAAAGGAATTGGTGAACCCAAGGGAAAACCATTACCCAACAAATTATAAACCAAAGGAATTGGTGAACGCAAGGGAATTCATTTAAACATTGAGACAATTGTTGTCAGAATGAGACGTTGGACCAAGTATGACCATGGTTGGCCATGGCTGATTTCATATTCGGACAATTTGATGATGGAGGACATTGATCGATTATTCATATTATAAATAAACTAACTAATAAACCCAAGGGTTTAATATTAAACCAAAGGAATTGGTGAACCCAAGGGGATTGATTTAAACATTGAGACAATTGTTCTGCAATGCGACATATGATCATGGATCACATTGATGAAAAAACATTGATATTATAAACCAAAAGAACTAATAAACCCAAGGGTTTAATATTATAAACCAAAGGAATTGGTGAACCCAAGGGGATTGATTTAAACATTGAGACAATTGTTCTCACAATGCAACATTTGATCATGGATGACATTGATCGATTATTCATATTATAAACCAAAAGAACTAATAACCCCAAGGTTTTAATATTATAAACCAAAGGAATTGGTGAACCCAAGGGAATTGATTTAAATATTGAGACAATTGTTGTCACAATGCGACGTTCGACCAACTATGACCATGGTTGGCCATGGGTGATATTCATATTGAGACAATGTTTGTCAGAATGTGACATTTGATCGTGGATGAAATTGATCGATTATTCATATTATAAACCAAAAGAACTGATAAAACCAAGGGTTTAATATTATAAACCAAAGGAATTGGTGAACCCAAGGGAAAACCATTACCCAACAAATTATAAATCAAAGGAATTGGTGAACCCAAGGGAATTCATTTAAACATTGAGATAATTGTTGTCAGAATGCGACGTTGTACCATGTATGACCATAAACCAAAGGAATTGGTGTACCCAAGGGAATTGATTTAAATATTCAGACAATTGTTGTCACAATGTGACGTTCGACCAACTATGACCATGGTTGGCCATGGGTGATATTCATATTGAGACAATGTTTGTCAGAATGTGACATTTGATCATGGATGACATTGATCGATTATTCATATTATAAACCAAAAGAACTGATAAACCCAAGGGTTTAATATTATAAACCAAAGGAATTGGTGAACCCAAGGGAAAACCATTACCCAACAAATTATAAACCAAAGGAATTGGTGAACCCAAGGGAATTCATTTAAACACTGAGACAATTGTTGTCACAATGCAACGTTGGACCAAGTATGACCATGGTTGGCCATGGCTAATTTCATATTCAGACAATTTGATGATGGATGACATTGATCGATTATTCATATTATAAACCAAAAGAACTAATAAACCCAAGGGTTTAATATTATAAACCAAAGGAATTGGTGAACCCAAGGGAAAACCATTACCCAACAAATTATAAACCAAAGGAATTAGTGAACCCAAGGGAATTGACCATGGGTGACTTTCATATTGAGACAATGTTTGTCAGAATGTGACATTTGATCATGGATGACATTGAACTAATAAACCGAAGGGTTTAATATTATAAACCAAAGAAAGTGGTGAACCCAAGGGAAAATCACTACCCAAAAAATTATAAACCAAAGGAATTGGTGAACCTAAGGGAATTGATTTAAACATTGAGACAATTGTTGTCACAATGCGACGTTGGACCAAGTATGACCATGGTTGGGCATGGGTGATTTTCATATTGATACAATGTTTGTCAGAAGGTGACATTTGATCATGGATGAAATTGATCGATTATTGATATTATAAACCAAAAAAACTAATAAACCCAAGGGTTTAATATTATAAACCAAAGGAATTGGTGAACCCAAGGGACAACCATTACCTAAAAAATTAAAAACCAAAGTAATTGGTGAACCCAAGGGAATTGATTTAAACATTGACACAATTGTTGTCACAATGCGACATTGGACCGACTAACTTAAAATTTAAATTATTTTAACTTTTTTATTTTAGTAGATTTTTTTGTCATTTTTAAAGTTATAACCAAAGTTATAGTATATTTTTAATTTTTAATTTTTGTGTTTTTTAATTTTTGATTTTGTGCTAATTTTTTTTGGTCATTTTTAAAGTTATAACTTTTAAAGTTTTAATATATTCTTAATTTTTTAATTTTGAGTTTTATAAATTTTGTGTTTTATAATTTTTGAATTTGTGATTTTCATTTTAACAAATAAAAATAAATTAAATAATTTGGTTTTTACTTTAAATTTTATTACATTTTATTTTTTTATTGTTTTTAAATTTTAATATAATATAGTTTATTTATTTTTTGGTGACTTTTAAAATTTTTGAAAATTTTTATTTTAGTAATTTAAAAAGGTTTAACAAGTTTTAAATTTTCCCGTGACTTTTAAAATTTAAATTATTTTAACTTTTTTATTTTACTAATGTTTTCTCTTTTTAAAGTTATAACTTTTAAAGTTATAATATTTTTTAATTTTTTAATTTTGTGTTTTATAATTTTTGAATTTGTGCTAATTTTTTTTTGTCATTTTTAAAGTTATAACTTTTAAAGTTTTAATATATTTTTAATTTTTTAATATTGTGTTTTATAAATTTTGAATTTGTGATTTTTATTTTAACAAATAAAAATAAATTAAATAATTTGCTTTTGTGCTTTTAATTTTAATATAATATTATTTATTCATTTTTTAAAAAATTTAACAAGTTTTTTATTTTCTTTTAAAATTTAAATTATTTTAACTTTTTTATTTAGTAATTTAAAAAGATTTAACAAGCTTTAAATTTTCCCGTGACTTTTAAAGTTGTAATATATTTTTAATTTTATTATTTTGTGTTTTATAATTTTTGAATTTCTCATTTTTATTTTAACAAATAAAAATAAACTAAATAATTTGTTTTTTAGATCAAATTTTAGTCTCGTTAGAGTTTAACCACCACTATCATCATTTGACCTCTATATTTTTGTTATTGTTTTTAATTTTTAATATAATAGAATTTATTTAAGTTTTAAAAATATTTTACAATTTTTAAATTTTGCATTTTTCCCGTGACTTAAAGTTAAAATGTATTTTAACTTTTTTATTTTTGTATTTTTTTTCATTTTTCAAGTTTTTTTTAAAAGACTTAAGAAGTTTATTTTAAATTATTAATATATTTTTAATTATATAATTTTTTATTTTTGTTTGTAATGTTTAATATATATATATATATATATATATATATATATATATATTTAATTTCGCATTTTTCCTTGTTTAAATGTATTTTAACTTTAATATTTTTGCTTTTTTTTCATTTTTAAAGTTATAACTTTTAATATAATATAATTTTTTTTTTTTTTAAGATTTAACAAGTTTATTTTAAATTATTAATATATTTTTAATTATATAACTTTTTATTTTTGTTTGTAATTTTTAATATAATATAATTTACTTAAAAAAAAATTAACAACTTTTTTTTTTTTAATTCCTTTTTAATATAAATGAATATAATTTATTTTTACAATTTTTTATTTTTATTCCATTTTAATATAAATGGATATAATTTAATTTTTATATATATTTTTTTAATGTTAACTTCTAATATTCTTTTTTTTTGGTTTTCCAATTTTTATTTTTATGTTTTTGCTGTTAACTGGATTTCTTCCTAAAAATCCTATACTCAATCTATCTAAAACTAAACCGTCTCAACTTTGCTATCATTTACAATTGTAAATTTCCAAATATATTTTCTGGCTAGCGATTATATTATAAAGATTATTGAAGTCACGGACACGTTCTGCATGTAATATTTTAATAAAATCTATTACTCTCTAAAACAAAATTGTATAGGCTCAAGGCAATGTTCAAACCATTATAAAGGTAAACAACAATGAAATACATCAAGAGTTCAACTCGCTCAGCGACAGCTATATAACTATTATTCTTCCTAAAACCCTATACTCAATCTATCTAGCTGCACGCTACTCAAATTACATAAATCCATATTGACTATGGATTTATGAAGCTCTTAGAAAAATCAAATCTCTAGAGGTGCAAACCTTTCTTCAAGATTTACACTCAAAGAAGAAATTTGCACCTCGATTTGATCCCTTTGAAAGCTTGATAAATCCGAAACTAATATAAATCTACAACCATATATGTATAAAACCTATTTAATTACAAATTCTAATGAACACCTAAAAAATATCGATCAACCAAATATTAATTTATTTATTATTTAATTTAATATAAATCAATATTAATAATCATAATCAGCAATATTCTATGCTCTATAATTCATGGTAAATTCAATTTAATTCATAATATTTTATACTAAATAACTTATTTTATCTTCAGTGATTAATTCATTTTCCATTCTGCTCAATGAGTCATATTTTATTTTAAATAAGTTATTTTATATTTAATTATTAATTGACTCAATAATATTTTAAATTACTTATTTTATATGAAATATAAATGGGCAGTATAATATTGATGTCTTTTTTACCCAGGAAAAAAATTGAATTCATCATTGAATATCAAGCATATATAAATCTATGGTTTTTATGCTTAAAAAGTAATTTTAATCAAAATTTATAAAAAAAGCATCAAAATTCAGAATTAGCAATTAAAAAAAAATTATGATAATTCATAAAAACATTTATTTGGAAACAATAATATATTAATGAATTAAAATTTATTTATTGATTGTTCTGCCCTTTTATCTTCTACTTATAATGGGTGGGAGAATGATGAAGAAAAAAATATAAGAATTTGAATTTAGTTCAATATTTCATAAATAATCTGGTGAAATAAAAATCATAATAAATAAATATAGATAAAAATAAAAAAAATACTCTTAATAATTTAACTCATAATTAATAATTTAATATCCTATAATAGTGATATATACCTGGGAGATCCCAAGGCTCACACTTGTTTAAGTCAGCCTCTCCAATTGCAAGGCCAGAGAAGGTGTTGTCCAGTATCTTTTTGGCGAAATAGTAACACATGAGTTCTTCATCCATGGGATGAAATCTAAATCCGGGAGGCACCTTGCTGTGTACCGAGACCTCGTACGCGCTATTGATTGGATTTAATGCCGACTCCATTCGCAATCAAGTATTCTTCCCTGAAACCATCCGCAAGGAAATTTTTTTTTTTTTGAACTGAAGAAATCACACCTGAAATAGCTTTCATGTGTATATAGGTTTTTTTGAACGGAAGAAATTGAATTTGAAATAGCTTTAAGGTGTATTTGAAATAGCTTTCAGGTGTATATAGTATTTCTTGCATCTGACTACTAGATTTGTTGGGATCAAGCCTCCAAAGTTAATAATAATCTATGTGTTTCTGCCCTCCCAAAGTCTTGAATGTTATTAACCTATAGAATGATAACAATCAGAACCAATCTAGAGGTGAAAATCATTTCTTCACCAATTGAACACCAACCTGACATTAAAAACACATCAAAATCTGTTATATTTTAAAATATTCCTAGAATCTACCAATCTAACATGAAAATAACTAATTAATATATATTATATCTCAAAATATTCTTGGAAATATGAAATCCTAATCTGATATAAGAAAACACATTCATATTTATTGAAAATAAATATTGTGAAAATCTGCAATCTAAATAAAGATGGTTATATTATAGTCACATACCCCAATGTGTATTTTCGCTTCATCCAATGAATGCAGGAATGAACAAAAGCGCGACCATGAAAGCAAACATAAATGGGAATTACAGTTCCTGCCCCCAGTGCACTTCATACATAAGCTTGTATGCCTGCATCACCAGGTGTTTATGGTCATTTAGCCATCAGAAAATTAAAATTTTCATCGACTATAATCTGAAATCTCGACCCATTCAATCAATTGCTCTTGTACCTTTTATAATCCGGTTCGTGTTTTTTCCTCTTCTCATTTATGAATCTATGTTGGTATTAGAGCTCTAGGTAATGAAACACCTATGTTTTTTGATGTATGAAAGCTCCACCATGGTATATGCAGCAATTAGCAAAACATTGGCCACCTTATTCAGCATCACCAATCAGCCTCTCTGATTGAATTTACCTCGTGCCCTATTATATTATTTAATGAACGTTCCATCCAACCACATTGACTTTGTCCAAACTTTTCGTAATTTTGTTTAACAACTCTTCCTCGTTGCGTTGCATGAGAAAACCTCTTTCACCTTCCCATTGACCTTTACTCGATTAATATGCAGGAGATTACACTTCCTTGAAAATTATAAACAAATTTGAATTTACATGATATAATGAATTGAAGCTTACGTCCAGGTTGCGTGCTCAAAATATATATTCGGCAGCCATTTCCGAGGGCTTTAAATCGTACTCCTGGCAAGACGAAACCGAAAACCTTGTAAAACTTAAGTCTGGAGAATTTCGAAGTCGAAGTTAGTGTGGCACAGCGCTGCCACACTAACCCCAAACCTACCAGTGTATACCAATTTTACAGGAATCTGGAAACAAAAATCAGAATGGGAAACGAAAATGGAACAAGAAACAGGGCAAGATGGTTCCACGGAATAAGAAACGTGCACCTACTGTCCCTCCCAGCGAATATATTAAGCATGTAAAACTGATTAGTAATGTACTAAAATAGCGCCAAGACAGGAGAGAAACAAGAAGTGGGTCTCAAGGTCAGATTTCTGGTAACTTGCTAGTTCTGTTATCCAATATGTTAAGAACTCAGTAAAAACACAGAATGAAATCCAATTTAACATCACATTGTAATCGATTTCCCATCCCTGACTTCATAAACGCAAAATTTCTTCTGCGCCTCGGTGTGGAAGGTTAAATGCGATGGCTGTGTCGAGCAGGTCCACGGTTCACTCTTTGGCCCATTATTTCCAATTTGAACAATCAATGAACTGAGAGGTCAAATGCTCGAAACTCTTATCTTAGGGTTGCAATTTAAATAAGCCCTGGAGAGGAGTTTACCTGCCATCTTAGGGATTAGTTGGAGCTCACTCTCGGCGTCCTCGATGAGCTCCTCGACCTGTCCACAGGCGATCCATTTCTCGATCGTCTTCCAGTCTTCTTCTTCCCGGCAGACCTTCATACGGTGGTTGGTGAAGGCCTCCACATGCCTCCTGTAGGGGACATTCTCTGGAATTATCTTGATTTCGTTGAGGGTTTCATTGTAGAGAGAAATGAGTACCTCCCTCGCGTTGGGAACCACCTCAAGGCCGACTATGCCCGTGGTTTCCTTCACCTGGGCCAGCAATGGCCCTGCGAATCTCCGTAGAAACATCTTCCTTTCGAGATGCACAATGCATTCGCGGCCCTCTTCGTGTAAGAACGCTTCAGCCATATGTCCCCTCGTGTAATAACGCTTCAGCGAGATGTCCCCTCGTGTAATAACGCTTCAGCCAGATGTCCCCGGTGGCTACAACCCCGTCCCCCTCCTCAACGTTCACGAGAGGCATGAGGAGACACTTGGGAACGTGCAGACCAATGTGGTCAGCCGTTCTGATGCCTTCACCGCCAAGTGTATACCCAGTTTCAACACTTGGAGAAGATTTAATGTTTCGGTTTCCTTCTAGTTGTTAATCTTGATAGGTGGCAGTCAACAAATGGCACAGTAAATTTTTAATCAAGATTTGTAAAAAATTAATTTAAGTATGGTTTAAACACGTGATTTAGATATGCAAGGAAGTTAATGGGGTAGATTTCATCCATGGATTGAGTGGCGACGACCAGAATATACCGGCATCTTCCAATCCTGACCATCCGATCAAAAAAATTAATTAGTCTAATCACAAAACATGCTCCTTCCGATAGGGGGTTACGCCTATCGGTGTAATTACTTTTTGGGTGGTAACCCTTGAAAAAGAAGGAATAGGGGAAATAATATATGTCGAGAATTTCCCTCGCAACATTTCTGTATCTCGGCTTGAAAAGGAGTTTAAGAGGTTTGGAAATATCAAACCTGGAAAAATTTAGCTAGTGAATGAAGTGTGTGTAGTTTTCTCTAACTTTACATAGATTTCATTTCTCAATTTTTTGAAACACATGAAATCTCAGCGAATACGAATTACGTTTAAATTACTATTGAGATGCAAATATTTGGAATGTCAGGGATCGACTTGTTATGATTTAATCAAATTTGAGTCCAAAGGTTTTGTTGCAAAGGCTCTTTAGGTTTAATTATAATCATAGCTAATTAATTTTGTAACTATAATTATAGCTATTTTTTTTTAATGTTTTAATGGTGTTATTTGTTTTCAAAAGTAATTGGAGTTGTGTTGTTTACAGGGAACGCCTATACCAATATCCAACCAACTCGTTTTTGCAAAATTTGTTCAAGTTTAATTCAAATAATAGTTCATCATTTTTTTTAATGGCTTTATTTCATTTCAAAATTAATTAGAGTCGATTCTGTTTACAGGGATCCCCTCTATTGATAGCCACCCAAGTCATTTTTGTATCACTGTGAAAGGTTCAGGTTTCTCGTAATTGATTCACTTCTCTATGAAACAACCATCCTATGTTGTTTTATATTATTATTTTCTCGAAAAATAGCCAGCATCATCTTTGTAAATTTTTCTATATGTATCACAATTCACTAAAAATTTTCCATCTATTAAACAAAAGTACTAATGAAATTTTTTAGTCCCAGATTTTCTATTGACACCTTCTAAATAAAAATATGAAATTTTCCAGTCCCATATTTTGTACTTTAACTACTTTTGACACGTTCTAAATGAAAATATTGGTGTATATTTTTGTTCCTATGTTGTAACATGAAACATGGATACATGGATGAGTGATTATGGTATGGTATAATATAACTCGGTAACCAATAAGGAAACAAAAATCAGCAACCTCTCACTGATTGGGAAACCAAGAAAAAGGGCATTCTTTCCTTGGAAACATGTAAAAGTAGAAAGGAAGGAAAAATCTAAAAATATAGGAATGAAGGAAACATCTCAGTGTATTTGCTTTATCTAATAATGCATTTGATTTTATGAAAATATATTTTGTAATTACAAATGAAAAATAAGGAGAATGATTGCATTGTTTATAAAATTCATCTCTCCCTCATAATAAATATTGTGGTATTGTTTCCAGAGCTTTTGTGTTATACCTTTTTCCTGCCTCTATCATGTTATGTGATTCTCTGCATTAGTTTTTTAGATTTACATATAGATTAGTTGGTATCACAACACAAGGTCTTGCAAGCCATCCACCTGTTCGAATAATTTTTTTTTAGGGTCATACATTTCAATCCATTCGGTGGATGAAAATCGTGTCGTCCCATCAAGAGCCCTCCACTGCAAAGTCACTAGTAAATGATTTAGCTCGGGCTTTTCAAGAGCTAATTACGCTGCAACAATAATGACGTCCTCAAGGGAAAATGCAGCTTGATACACACTTTCAACTGCCCAAATCCTTTGGTTAAATGAATGGTGAGGTTGTTTATTCTTGGCTCCGCGGTCTTTCCAACTATTTCAGATTCTATCCCGGATGGAAGAGGAGATAAAAATTCATATTTTTAGTCTACAATTGGAAGGCCTAACACAAACATGGTGGGATACTCATCTTGATAATATGTCCTTGGTTATCGAACTTAGAGAACGAGTCTAGACCTGATTGACACCTATCACATCATGGAGTCTCTTTTTCTAGGCCTTATGATAACGCTTGTATCCTCTAAGATATATACAAAATATCCTTGCCAAATGGTTACAACTTAGACAACTGCCCAATCAACCAGTGCAAGCTTACATTTATCTCTTCTGCAAGTTGCACATTAAACTCCATATATCCAATCCAAAAGGGGTACTAATTATCAAATTTAATTATGGTTTGCTAATGCTTTTTTGACACGAAGTTGAGTTGTTTCATAATGCTTCATTAGCAAGGCCTTTATTTAGGCACTAGCTATGGAACACAATGTGGGTACTAGAATCCGATCTCCTCAAGCCAGAAATGGTCCATCTCACTCTGGTTCTTCTAATGTCACCTCTGCCTCATCCACCACACCTCACAATACCCGCCGGTGTACATTTCATAAGACCAACTCACTTGCTTTGGCAGATTGTCGAGTACTGAAAATATACACCCTCACAAGACTCTTTTTACAGAGGTTGAACAACCAAATGCCACTACCCCACTTCTAGTTGTTTCTCTTGAAAATCCTATAGAAGTGGACCTTTGTCTCATCGTCGTAACTTCTAATGCAACAAAAACCTTTGTTACGACTTTGTTTACCCATAATTTTCAAATTAAACATGAGTTGGCCATGCTTATCCTTGACAATGGGAGTCAAAAGAATCTATGGCATAGGACTTGGTTGACCACCTTTTCCTTCCCAGCACTCCTCACCCACACCCATATTAGCTCGTTTGGGTCCAAAAAAATGGTCCTCGTCTTACCATATCCCAATGTTGCGTTGTCACATTTGCTATTGGATATTTACGTGATACTATGGTATGTTATGTTTCTCCTCTCGATTGTGCCGATTTATTGCTAGGCATTCCATACCAAGAGGCTCGACATGTTTTTTATCATGCTACAAATCAACAATACCACATGCAGCACGATGGGCACAGCTATGTGCTCACATCCTCAGCTAGAAAATCAACCCAACCTTCTATTTCCAAAGCTCCCATTATGAGAGCCAATTTGAACCAAGATGTTTCTTTTTGCTTGGTTCGCCCTGCCAAGACAGACAACCTCACCAATCCAGTCCCTCCTACAATGGCTCCTCTACTCCATGAATTTGCAGATGTCTTCACGCAACCCACAGGGCTGCCTCCAACACACTCTATTGAACACCACAGTGATCTTATTCATTTTTCTTCCTTACCCAATACCCCCATCTTACCTCCTTTCTCCTCGAGAGGCAACTGCGATAGAATGCCAAATTGAAGAATTGTTGACATCTAGTCATATTCAGATTTCACCCTCTCCATGTGCATCTCCAAATTTTATTATTCTAAAAAAGGATACTTCTGAATGGTGCCTCGTGACAAAGTACCAAGCCCTTAATAAAGCCACTGTCAAAAACTGCTACCCCCTTCCGATGCATTCAGGATTTTTTGGACCACTTACATGGGGCTTGTTTCTTCGCAAAGATGGATTTAACTATAGGCTAACATCATGTTCGCATCCATGTAGCTGACACATGGATAAATGCTTTTAAAAAAAAATTTGGGCTATTTGAATGGTTGGTCATTCCATTTGGACTGACCAATCCATGAGCCACCATTATGAGATTCATTAATGATGTTTTCACGGCACATTTGGGTAAGTTTTTGGTCATCTCCCTTGATGAAATTTTAGTATTCAGTACATCTTGCGAAGACCATCTTCAGCATCTTCGCACCATACTTGAGTTATTGCAAGCACATCACTTTTAGGTCAAATAAAATAAATCCTTTTTTGGACAAACATCAAGTCAGTATTTGGGATTTATTATTGATAGCACAGGAGTTCATGGAGATCCCTCTCATGTACAAGATTTGGTGCAATGGCCAGTCCCTTCCAAATGACATGACATCAAGATTTTCATAGGAGGAATTAATTTCTACAGAAAATTTGTCTCTCATTTCTCACACTTGACTTTCCCTTTGCACCAGTTGTCTCATAAATCAAAGTTTATTTGGGATGTCAAATCTAAGCGACAGTTTTCTTAACTCAAGAATTCCTTATGCTCTACCCCCATTCTTCGTTTTCCAGATATGAATCAACATTTTGAGATGAAAACTGATTCCTCTTAATTCACCATTGGAGTTGTTCTTGAATAGCAAGGCCACTTTGTGGCATACCATTCTGAGGCACTTTCAGATGCTAAGCTCATGTACAACACCTATGACAAGGAATTATATAGTTTAGTGCAAGATTTGAAGTAGTGGTGCGATTACACTGTTGGAAAAAAGACCATCCTGCATACAGATCATCATCCACTAATATTCATCAACTCACAATGAAATATTCAGGAGAAACGCCATTTAAAGTGGGCTTCCTACATTCAAAAATTCCATTTGGTGATTAAATATAAGAAGGGGACAAGTAATAAAATGGTTGATTTGTGAAGTCGACTTCCTACTCAAGTCCTACAGTTTCTATAAGTGTATTCTGCTACATATGATGCATGGCAAGATATGTATGCAACATATCCAGTCTTTGGTGAGATAGGGGAAGCTCTGTAGTAGCCTATAGCCATAAACCAAACTCTATTTCTTGATTATACCATGTTTTATGATTGGTTGTATAAACTTAACCAACTATGTGTGCCACAATCTGATGATCATCTCTTTCTCATCCGTGAAGCACATACCTCCTCATGCGGAGGGCATTTTGGCACAGCCAAAACCATTCTCAATCTTCGATGCCACTTATATTGGCCTTCCTTACCCAAGAAAGTAGAAAAAAACATTTGTGCATGTTCTCTTTGTTCAGAAAGCAAGCCCTCAAACTGTAAGCATGGTTTGTATCATACATTACCAATTCCCTCTCGTCCTTGGGAATCCATTTCCATGGAATTTTTAAGTGGCTTCCCTAATACTTTTGGAAAACATCATGCTATCTGGGTAGTGGTATCTCATTTTTCTAAGATGGCTATATTTCATCCTTTTCATAAGACAACCTCTGCTACTCAAACTACAGATCTCTTAATCCAGCATGTGTGGCGACACTCTAGTTTTCCAAATAGCATTACTTCTAATCGTGAATCTCTTTTTATTAATAAATTTTGGCATACTTTTTGGTCTTTATTGGGTTTCCAAATTAGTTTCTTGATTGTCTTCCACCCACAAATAGATGGAAAAACCAAATTTGTCGATCGTACTTTCGTTCGCTCACTTCACAACAATTTTCCAAAAAAAAACAGTGGGATACATATTTGCACATCATTCAACATAGTTACAATTAGGCAACACACACCGTAACTGGTTTTTCACCTTTTAAGGTTTTCTTTGGGTTTCAGCCAACTGCACCCTCTGAGATGCCACTAGTTATCACCCCTTCTAGGTATTCATATCAACAATAGGAACAAAAGTAAACTCATCATTTTATACACTCTGTTTCTCAATGCCAAGCTCAAGTAACTACTACTTTGCAAGAAACCCAAGATCGCGCCAAACAGAGGCATGAGAAGAAGCGAACACCCTTGTATTTTCAACATGGTGATTGTGTGTGGCTCTTGTTGGAAATTCAACACTTCAAGGGCCATCATCATAAGTTGCGCCCTCTGCGATATGGCGTGTATACTGTTTTGGAACGCATTGGAGAAAATGCATAACACTTGGACTTTCCTTCTTAGATTGGCACCCACGATGTGATTAATGTTAATAATCTCAAACTATTTGAACCACCTCTCCTTGAGGAATCTATTACAATTTGTCATCTGGTCGATAATATTCCAAATTTTGAGCCTCATCTGCTCAAAGATACAATTCTGGACTCCAAGAAATAGAATACATCCCAGCAACCATACTTGCCATATCTGGTTGGTCGAAAGGGACACACACCAGCGCAAGCAAAATGGATGACTGCAGAAACATTGCAAAGCACTTTACCTCCGTTGGTGGAGGAAGCCATGATGCTTCCTACTCTAAATAGGGAGGAATTGGGCAACCAAGAAAGAAAAAAAAATCAGCAACATCTCACTAATTGGGAAACCAAGAAAAAGAACACTCTTTCCTTCGAAACATCTTAGAGTAGAAAAGAGGGAAAAATCTAAAAATATAGGAAATAAGGAAACATATCAATGTATTTGTTTTATCTAATAATGCATTTGATATTATGAAAATTTATTTTGTAATTAGAAATGAAAAATACGGAGAATGATTTCATTATTTATAAAATGCATCTCTACCTCATAATAAAGACTGTGGTATTGTTTCCAAAGCTACTATGTTGTACCTTTTTAGTGCCTCTATCATGTTATGCGATTCTCTGCATTAGTTTTTCAGATCTATATGTACATGAATAGCATGGTTCGAGTTGATATCATGTGTACCACAGTTAAAAGAGCTACCTATAAAATGTTTCATTGACAATAAAGATAGTTTATTTGTACGGATGCGATTTTATAAAATGTTTTATTGAGAGGAAACCTAATTTATTTATTAGTATTTTACCCACTAGGGTATATTTATAAGATCATAATAATCAGCCACACCAAAAATTAATCTCCATCATTAAATACAAAAACCAATATACTTGGGTTTGAAATCATTTAAACTTTTTTTTTTAAGTTTGGGATAAAATTTCTTATTAACTGAGTATGTAATTCATTTGTATTATTCCATTTTATAAAATAACACATATCAAATAAAATTATAATGATCAACTACCAGCCAAAATGAATTTATGAGTATAACAACTAAAAAAAAATACACTTATGTTCAAAATTATTTTAAATTTTATTTTGTGATTAAAATAAAAGTTCTTTCTTTTTTTTTGATAAATTTGGTATCCATAATTTTAAAAAAAATGCAAATACCCACAATCTATGAAAAAATCCAAGAGAAGAAACATGAAATGATCTAGAAAAATTATGATAATATGTTTAACAATATTAATTATGATAATATGTTTAACAATATTATATATGAAAAATAAATAGTTGTAGAAAAAGACAACTAAAGCTAAGAAATTTTTTTTTTCATCCATGTAAGGTCTATGATAAAATATCAAATGCTCATTATTTATGATTTCCTCAATATGCCACATCCCCCGATTCACCTAAAGGCATTCCTTATAAGTCTTATCTTCTTCTCTGTTTAGGCCTCCGACATTGTGAATGTAAGAAAAATAAACATAAATATTCTTAATGCTATGTAAATCCTCCAAAACAAAAGCTATTTTTATAGTTTGACATTGTTTAATCTCATTAACCCAATTTATGACTAACAAAGAATCACTAAGCAATTGATGTTGATCACATCTCTTTTCTCTAACAAAATTCAATAAATACCAAATAACAGTTGGACCAAATTATTTTAAATTTTAAATTTTGTGTTTATTTTAGTTAATTCTTACTTTGGGTAAAATAATTTCATATGGTAATGTGGTTTAATTTTGATATTGTTAGTAATTAGTTGTTTTTTCATTCTTTCTACTTGTCTCCTACATTCTTTCTCAATGTTTTATTGACAGGTAAAGGATGGTTTATTGAGAGAAAAATTAATTATTGTTATGGAACACATATCATAATGATCAACGTTGATCTACATGCTTTAATACTAAAACCCATATACTTAGGTTCCAAACTATTTTAAGATTTTCTTTTTAAATTTGATATAAAATGCCTTATTCACTAGGGATATAATTTATTTGTATTCATGTCATTTTCTAAAATAGTATATATCAAGTAAAAATCATAATGATCAACCAATAACCCAATGATTTTATGATTTTAAAAACTAAAACAAATGCATTTAAATTAAATTTTTTTTTTAATTTATAAGTATGTGTTTAATTATTTTATGTATGCGAGATTCTGCATAAAACTAATTTTGGTTAAATTGTGATGTTTTCTTTCTAAGAATGTTTTTTGATTGAAAGAATTATGAGAGACTTTGTAAAGATTTCACAACTCAACTTATAATTCTTGAGAAATTTTTAGCAAATACCCAAATACACTTCAACACTTATAATATATATATATATATATATATATATATATATATATATATATATATATATATATATATATATATATATATATACCATTTTATATTATATTTGTTTTTGGTTTCTGTACAATTATATTGATTTTTGGTTTTTGTACATTTATATTGATTTTCGCTTCTTTTGCATTTATATATGTTATTTTATGCTTAAATGACATTGAGAGGATTTTTAATATGTTATACCATTTTAAACATAGATATTTTTTTTTCCTTTTTCTTTTCCCAATTCTGTAGTCTTAATATTTTAATTTTGAAATTCTTTATTTTAATTAGAAAATTAAATAAAAATAGTCTTCTTTTGATTTTTCTAATAATTAAAAAAATTGCAGTTTGACATGAGCTTAAATTATTAGGAGTTTTTTTTGTTAAATCACTCTATGGTGAAAAGTCGTGAGGTTTGAAACTCCATGGGCACAAATCCCAGAATGAGTAAGAGTTTATCTGGCGCAAGACTAACAAACTCCTACATTTATTTTGTTTTAATCAATTAACAAGTTATATATATATATATATATGTTAATTTTAAAGAGTGATTTTCAACATCAACCTTTAGTACCATAAAGATGATAAATATCTAGCAGATATTCTAGGATTGTACAATGGAAAACTACTCAAAAAAAATTTGTTTTCCTTACAACCATAATTTCATTTATATGGTAAACAAAATTACATTTTACATATACAAAATTAGTGGTGTATTCAACCATATGTTATCACCAAAAATTGGTGATCTAACCATTCCTAATTAAATGGATCTAAGTACACCATGTAGGACCAATTTTATCAGAGTAAAATTGTTTTCACTATAAGAAATAATTTAATATACCATAATTTATTAAGTTAATTCTCGTTAAAACAAGAAACGCCATGAGGAATAATTAAATATATCCTTATTGATTTGATTTTCCTCTACGAATAATTAATTAAATCATTGTTTAAATAATATTCCTATTCATATCTAACCCAGTTATTAGAAATAATTAGATAAATAGTTATTTATCTTATTTTTCTCCAGGAATAATTAATTAAATCATTATTTAGTTATTTTTCCTTGTTAATTTTGACTAAATCATCTAGGAATAATTAAAAGAATCATTACTTCTTTATTATTCTTTAACCACATTCTTGAAAGGATAAATAAATCATTTATTTCTTAATTATTTCTAAATAAAGGTATTTAATCAATTTAAATAACTTTTCCCTCCAACAAAATATTATAAAATATTCCAAGCAGTTAAATCTACATCTTGGTTACTAATATTTTATTATTTTCCACTATCAAGGATAACTCAATATTTTGTTATAAATAGAAGGTTTTTCCATTCATTCTTCACTTTGATCATTTTCACTGCAAGACATTGATCATTCTTATTGTCACTACTATTTTCTTTTGCCTCTTGAGCTCCCACTTGAGTTCAACATACATTTTGGGATTCTTCCACCATTGGGAGAGAGAAACTTCTAGAACTGAAGCATTGAGGAAAGTCAAGAACCCATCCCATTGGGAGGGACTGGTAGCATCTATTTTTTCCCTTCGCCACGAGTTATAATATATGAAATAATTCATTAAATCTTGTCTTGTCTGTTGGATGCATGGAGTAATAACTATTTATTTTCACTTTTTAAATGCTTTTACTACATAGATCTAGTTTTCTGTAGCATTTGTTCTAACTATTCATTTCACATCTAAAGCATTAAGCAGCCATTTCTGTTATTAGAGATTTTTGTCACACACACCTAATGTAGGCTCCTGTCATACACTTTCAATAAAAAATTACTCTAACAAATGGCGACTCCACTGTTCCAATTTTTATTCTAGCATGACCATCAACTTCAGCAACAAGGTTTTTTCTTCCGCTATTTTCAATCTCTTGATATTTTTTTTTCAATTTTATGTCTTAATTCATTAAAAATTCTAAATTTCTGATGTTTTCTAGTGTTTTGTGCACATAACAAGTATCACCTGCGCCAGAGACGATAAATTTTCCGCAACGTGTCGCTCGAGAAAAAAGGAGCAAAAAATCACACTTTTCAGCTCAAATAGTGCAAGCTACCCTTGAACTCACACTTTTCTGCCCATAAACTATGATTTCACCTGTCCATAGGTCAAGAACTGCGAGTTGGAATCTTTTTCTTAATTTTTTCTACAACTCTCACGGTTTGTCGAGAGAACTATTTTGGGTTGTATGACCTCTTTATCACACTGTCTTTGGCATGGATATGCTCAGATCATTTCCTTGAGGTAAAAACAAGTACCCTCGGGTTTAGAGACACTTCCAACTTTTTAGGAGGGGTTAAGGTGAGTAGGTAATCTAAGACTTACAGTTCTTTCAACCATTGTTTCAGGGTCTCATCCATCCTTTTTATGGGCCCTTTCTCATAGGTTATTGTTCCATCCAAAACTCTTCGTTGAGTTTTTTTTGGATTTTCATTAGGGTCTCTTTATTTGCCTTAGGTTTTTCACCTTTAATATTATCTATTACAAAATTTTTCCCTTCTAGTTTTTTTTTTTTTTTTTGCATCATTTCCAGTATTATAGAGTCATTAGATCCATGTTCCTTTCACATTAGATATCTTAGCCATTTTAGTGTGTTTTGAGTCAATTTCACACCCTTGTCACCTCGTTTTATTAGAACCTTGTTTGGGTTGGGATTTGTGTGTGATTAGATATTTATTTTACTCTCATTTCAGTTTCATTTACAGTTGTTCACCATTTTTTCTTTTGCTTTAAATAACCATGTTGGCTTAATTAAAATAAACACAAGGCTTGCACACACTCACACCTAAAGAAAATAGCATTTGGTATACATGTCCAAGCCAAGAAATAAGAATCATGATTAATCATTTTCCTCATAGAACCATTGTTTATAACTCTTAAACCTTTTCATTTCATCTGTGACTTTCCATTATTGTGCCTCCAAGGTGTTTATCACATGGAATCCAAGGCCTTCACCCTTAGTTTTCGTTAGGACGTCTTTCTCTACCCCATAGGTTCTGTGTTAGTCCTCTCCCGAGTCCCCATACCAACTCTAATTCTAGTTCATCGGGTTCATCCTATGATTCTGGTTCATCGAGTTCTTCCTCTCATTCTCACCCTGGTTATCCTCACCCTCATATCATCACCATGTCAAGTGCTAATGTAGGTGCAGGTCCTCAAGTTAGTGGTGGCCCTCACACTAATGCTAGAGCCACTACTAGAGTAATTACTACTGGAACCATCTCGACTACTCCATTGCTACCTTTTATGGTAGGATTAAGCCTTCCGAATTTTAGGCAGTTAATCAATGACCCCATACTCCACGATGCAGGTTGGCTATATATGCCAGCTAAGATTCCTTCTAACATTCCTAAGTTTTAAGGAAAATATGGAGAGAACCCTACTAATCATATCTGATCCTTTCATATGTGGTTTTCATATAATTCCATTACCGATGACTCCATTTGCTCTAGGTTGTTCCAACATGCACTCACTCGAGAAGCTGCAAAGTGGTATGTTGGTCCACCTACTGCACCTCATACCACTTTCGCAACTCTTGCTAAAGAATTTATATCATATTTCCAGTTAACCCTCTGTTATGATACCAATATCAAGTTTTTGACCTCATTCCATCAATCTTCTACCACCTGCCTTTCTGACCATGTCTAGGAATGGCATAGAAGAAGGAGCTTGATTAGAGATCCTACATTCAATAACTGCATCTATATGGATTGGTTTCTTAGAAAAATCTTAGCCCCCATCGGTAAAGATGTTTCATCTCATTTTACTCCCTCGAAGGAAGAAGCTCTCTAGGTCGCATTAAAATATGACTTGATTTGTGGCCAGTCTGGTTATGTTTATACCATTTTACCGGATCCTACTACACCTTGTGGTGCTAACACACTGAGGGAATTGCATGATGCTGACAATATCATTGGATCTCTTTCACATCCATATGATTCTCTTCATATGAGTTATGGTTACCCCCAAGGGGGAACCAATTCCTCCAACACCTATCCCCCTCTGTGAAACTTGTATCTTAGTCAAAGCATGCCTTATGCATTTTTTCCAACCGCATCAGTCGATGTCAGGGCCAGTTTTTGCTCAACTAATTTACCGAAATGTTGCCACCTCTCCTTTCTATCCTTATGCATATCTCGACACTCCAATCAGCGCCCTAGCCTCCCATGCCCTCTCAACCTCTCCCACAACAGGCACCACCTGGTCATGTGTATGCTTAAGAGTGTAGGACTAATACTTCTAATTCAAAGAAAATAATAATGGGAAATGAAACTAGAACCAACAAGCACAGGGTAACCAATGTCGCCAAGGTAACCAACTGAATGCACCCCAAGTGAACCAGCCTAACACTGCAAACCAGCAACAAGTCGATCAACCGAAGAAGAAAAATACCCTTCCTATGAACAAACCTTGTTTTTTTTTTTGTGTACATGGCCATTATACTCATTATTTTCCCCTTTTACCCTATATGTGCCATTTGTGGGAAGCCCAAGCATCGTCTAGAGAAAAAAAACCCATAATGTCGCTTCCCCCAAACACTGCGCTAGCTCAATCGGCCATGCTCACTAATCCTTTCCCTCAGAAAGGATATGTTGCTACCCAACCACCTCAAGGTCAAGCCACCCCTGAATCCCCAGAGTATGCTATCCCTAACTACAAGATTCTCATGTTGAATTCTGAAGAGGTCAATACTGCTGATGTCAACCTTCAGACCCAGTGGCACAAATATGACAAGAAAAGTGCTACGTCTTCAACCGAGTCCCAAACCAAAGTACCCGCAGAGTCCATTTCAACACCAAATGTTCCCTTGAATATCCCTTAGCCTAAGGTAGAGGTGACTTAAATGATACCCAAATGGTCATCATGCCAAAATGTTGTGTCTACCAAAGCCACCCACACATACATCATAGTAGATGTCTTGTTGCAGTATCCTACTGCCATGTCAACACTGGAAGCCCTTCACACATTCCCATCACAACAGAAAAGGTATATTATTTGCATTTGATCATCTCTGATGTTAAGAAGTGATAACCTCCTCCTTTACCTTCATCTGTTGGCCTCAGAATACCAGTCAATATCTGTAATGCCCATGTTTAGATATGTATCATTGACGAGGGTGCATCCACCTATGTGATGTCTGCCTATGTTTGGAATAAATTCAGATCCCCCAATCTGTCTCAGTCCACCATCACTTTACGTGCTTGGGACCATCACCCTTCCCACCCCCTTGGCATGTTCCACAATTGTCGAGTCACACTTGCGAGAAAGACTATTTGTATTGATGCCCCCTTATATTATAATATCCTATTGGGTCATATCTACACCTATGCGATGTCAGTTGTCGCATCCATGACTCAGCATAAAACGTGTTTCCCCCATAACGGAAATATCATCACCATCGATCAATTTACAAATTACAAACCAATGTCTCATACCTCCCCCGATTCCATCGATTCTTAGGTGGCTGATAACCAATCAGTCTTACCTCTCACTAGTGTTTCACCAGGAGTCTATAAAATTTCTACCTTATTTGGTTCATTCCCTGGTTCGCCTCCTCTTATCACTGAGCCCAGTTCATTGTGTCTTTGCATGTTGCAAGCATCTCGGGCTAGCCAAAAGAGGCTTGGTATGACTAGCCAGCAGCCAACACCTTTGCAACATGCTATTGGTCACTCGATGCAGCAATCAAGACGATCTCCTCAAGGACTTTGTCCCTTTGCTGGTGTCTCTCCCAAATTTTTTTAATGAGGAATGGTCACCCTAAGCTATAACCATTTGGTATCCATTCTGGCAGGCCATTACATTTCCGGTCATATAAAATTTTTAGCTTCCTTCTCTAGAGTCTTTTTGGTGCCTGTTATGGCTAAATTGAGTCTACCTACTTTAACCCTGGGGAGCCCACTCTCATACATTGCTCCCCCAAAAAACACTCCACCTAGTAAACTTAAACCATACACTACTTTGACCCTAGTTAAACCAGTCACCATTACCCCTACCTTTTCTTTAGTTCCATAGCCACCTCGACAATAACCTGCTCCTATTGTGAAAGTATCCAGTGAGCGGGTAAAATCCAAAAATAAGGAACCTAAGGATAAGGTTCACCAAACAAGTCCAGCTCCACCTAAGCCTCTAAAGTAAATACCTCCCTGTGCTTTGTGTGATGTTGTTGGGCATGGCACCCATAACTATCCTGAACTTCCTCCCATCAAACATTTGGTCAACGAAACATTTCCTGAATTTGACATCCCTAAGGTCCATGTTACTTTACCTGATTTAGCTAAGATACTCAAATAATTGTGTACAAATCACTGTTGTGATTTGTGCAATCGTTATGGCCACTATTCCCATCAGTGTCCCTATCTCGATGAATTTTACGATACCCTTTAGTCAATTCGTGAAATAAAAGCTACTCATAGTGCATCATGTACTCCTATACTTGTGAGTTCCGCCTCACCAGAACCGGAGGAAAGTTTTGCACCCATTGTAATACCTCTTGTTGATGTCGAGATGGAAGACTCTTCGGTTGCTATTATCTACCTGTCATCATCCATGACATCCATGGAGGAATACCTTTCATGATCTTTCCATACTATTTCAATCGAACCTCCCTCTTTGAACACCTTGGTCTCAACATCGATAGATTTTTCATCTACCCCTCGTAAAAAGGCGTATGTGAACCATATTTATCATGAAGATGTGTGAGGTATCCCTGCCACTTCAAGTGGATTCCCTTCCACTAGTCCTCCCATATTCCATTCCGATGAAGACATTATGGAAGCCATGATCACCCGTAATTTTTCCTGGGATGATATGCATAATTGTGCGTACTTTTTTTCATAACAGTCCCATGAAAAATATGTTGTGGAGTCTAAAGAATTTATTAATTATGAATTTGATTGGTTTATAAATGCCATTCCTACACCAAATGCTCTCAAAGAAGGAAACATGGCCAATATCTCTCCTACAATTAAAATAAACATTTCTGATAAGCCAGGGGTTGAATAAAACATTACCTTGGGGGCACATTTCACCCGAGAATAAGTTGAGGCTTACATAAAGATATTCAAGGAATCATGTGATGTTTTTTCCTAGTCTTTTTCGGAGATGCCGATACTTGATCCCTCCATTTTTGAACACCATATTGATACATGATCGGATGCTAATCATGTCCGTCAAAATTTGAGACCCATCAATCCTTCCAGAGACGATGTTATGAAAGACGAAATTGATAAGCTCAAGCACACTGGTTTTATCTAGCCCTTTGAATACACCACATGGGTTTCCAACCCAGTTTCTGTTCTCAAGAAATAAGGCACCATTCGTGTTTGCACTGACTTTCACGACCTGAACAAAGCGCGTCGTAAAGACAACTTCCTCACACCATTTATTTATGAAATCATTGATGAGTGTTCAAGGCATGAGGTTCTCTCCTTTATGGATGAATTCTACGGGTATAACTAGATTACTATTTGTTGTACTAATTAGTTAAAAACTGCGTTCATTAGTCCGTGGGGAAATTTTTCTTATAAGGTCATTCCTTTCAGTTTAAAGAATGTCAGAGCCACCTTCGAGTGGGTTGTGTCTTAATTATTCGATGACTTCGCTCATATTATCCTTTCTTACCTTGACGACCTCACTACTCGTTATAGGCTTTGGGTGCAACACATTCATGATTTGCGTACCATTTTTCTCCAATGTCGCAAGTATAATATCCACCTCAACCCATTGAAGTGTTTCCTTTTCATTCCTGTTGGCCATCTCTTCGGCCTGATTGCACCAAAATATGGTATAAAGCTTGATCCCCTCAAATTTCAAGCCATTCTTGAGCTACCCATCCCTTGTACCTGGCACCAGTTACAAAGTCTTCAAGGAAAAGAAAACTTCCTTCATCGGTTCGTCCCTGAATATGCACAATTTTCCATGGGTTTCTAAGACTCCTTCTATCTAACATTCCATTCGTTTGGGATGAATATGCTCAACAATATTTTGATGCTTTAAAACATGCTCTCACTTCCGCTCCATTGATTATTCTGCTAGAATTTAAGAGGGACTTCCTTATGTATATCTCAGCTTCCACTCATTCGGTCGTTGGGGTCCTCATACAGAAAGATGCCACCGGAAATGAACATGTTATCTATTCTTTCAGTAAGAACCTTTTGGGACCCCTTGTGTCCCACTCGTGTGAAGAGAAGAGGTTTTTGGCCATCGTTTTCTTGGTCCAAAAACTTCCTCATTATATCCTTATGCATTTGACCAAGGTCATGACCAATTCCAACCCCATAGATTTCCTCTTAAGTCGATAGATCATTAATGGAAAATATACTCATTGGATCATTATCCTAGGGGAATCTGATATTTAATTTTTCAAACCGAAGATTACAAAAGGTTCAGCACTTGCTGAACTCATTTCTGAATTTGCTACTAGTATGTGTGATCCACGAGTTAATGATTATTTACCCGATGAACAGTTGTTTGCAATTACTTTGGACAATACTTGGTATGAAAACATCCTTACCTATTTGAGAACCTATAAATTTTCTTCCCATTTTGATTGGGATGCTATAAGAAATATATGACACAAAGCCCTCTGCTACCTTCTCATTAGTGAAAATATTTATCTTCACAGTGTTTATTGTATCATTCGTCATTGCTTCACACATGCAGAAGCTGAGCAAGTCCTTAATCCCTACCATATTGGCTCTTGTGGTGGCCACCTTTCCAGTTTGACCATTTCCTATAAAATCATGCGTGATGGGTATTTTTGGCCTTCTCTCTTTGGTGATTGTATTGAAGTAGTCAAAAATTGTTCCAATTGTTATCAATTTGCCCCAAAGGCGTGACTTCCACCTACTCCCCTCTAACATGTCATATCAGTCGGTCCCTTCTGCAAGTAGGTCATTGAATTTATGGAGTGTCAACCTCCATCTACTGGTAACCACAAGTATATTATCATGGTAGCCGACTGTTTCACCAAATGGCCTAAGGCCATGCCAATATTCAACAACAGGGAGGCTACCGCAACTTTCTTTTTCTTTAACCATGTTATTGGTTGATTCGGGTTTCTAGAAAAATTGGTCTCTAAACATGGTCGACATTTAGAAGATGAGAGATGGCATGAGCTATCCTCTTTGTTAGCCTTTGATCACCAATATTCATCATCTTATTTTCCCCAAGGTAATGGACAAGTTGAAGCAATCAAAAAAAATCCTTAAAACAATGCTTCAATAGATGATGAAAAAGCACAAAACCAAATGGAACCTTATGCTCTTCCCTTCTTTGTGGGCGTAGAGAAATCTTGTTAAAACTACCACCAAATTTACTCCTTTACACCTTGTTTTTGGCGAGGAGGTAATCTTACCGATCGAGTGTGGAATCCCCTCACTTCACCCAGTCATCGAACTTCTCCCTGACACCCAAACTTTAGAACAAATACTTATCATTTTTTATCGTGTCTCCGAAGACCATTGTGTTGAATTGAAAACCATTGAAGCAGCCAAGAAGCGCACCAAAGATTAATATTACTGGAAAGTCCACCTCAAATCTTCTATGAAGTTTATCTTGTTCTAGTGTATAACCAGGCTGATGATTTCCTTGGTTAAGGGAAGTTTTATTCATTATGGCTAGGACCTTACATTATTAGTAAGGACTTGGGAAAGGGGGCATACCTTCTAGAGGATTTTGAAGGCCTACTCCTTCCTAACCCTCACAATTCACTCTACCTCAAGAAATTTTCCCATAGCATCTCCCATTGGCATGCATGTATTTATTTTTTTCATCCATTTAGGTAGCTTGCATTGTTCAGCATCATCTTTTTTTTTTATTGGGCACCTTTGAGATGCATCCATCATCCACATAGTATCTCAGCCATGTTGATGGTGCAATTCTCTTCTTCCAGAATATAGCCTCAGAAGCTTGGGCCATTTCCACCCCCTTTCATTCATTAGTTCACTCCAACAGTGTATGCATTGGATCTGCCAACAATAACCAAACTGAATATGATGCAATGATAGGTTTGTTAGTCGATGCCCTTGACCATCGTATCCTTGATATTCGTGTTCATTTAAATTCCTTGTTTCTTTTCATGCAATTGAAAGGAGTTTATCATGTGCATAACCATATCGTATTTAGAAAGTATCTACGAGTGAATTTTTTAGCACCTAAATTTGAATTTATTACATTCATTTATGTTTCTAGAGCCCAAAATCACTTTGTAGATACCACAAAAAATAAAATTTTATATTGGAATTTATCACAAGATAACCATAAAAAAATGATGAACCATAATCGGCATATAAAATATGCATATCCATATTATGTATCATAATAATCATAAATGTTTGGAGTCCACCACTCTAAATACATCTAAAATACCCACAACATGTTACAAAAATAAAAATTGGGATAACCACATGCCCCTATCTCTAATCACTATCTAGAGGGTCCCGAGCCAATGGCATTGCTTGACTAGCTCGCATATCCAGAAATGCCTTCCCGACCATTGCCATGCGTCGTATGGTCCCTTGACACTATGAGGATAGCCCTATACATCCATCGATGTAATAGTTCTCAAAATTATGCCACTTGTTCTCTCATACAGAAAACATCAACAGATCACACATGTGGTGGACATCCTCCAACAGAGCCTCATAATCAGGTCTATGGTCCTCTCTCGCTCCACTAGATCTCGTAGCCCCTACTGCTGCAGATCATCCCAAATAACTTTTCAGCTTCAATGGTGCTATATCCACATACCAAAAGTTAATATTTGGTACTACATACATATTCTAAAAACATTAAAATGAAACAAATATATATAGCAACTTTCATTTACCATGTGGTCCCCATGCTCGACCTAGCGGAAGTGGCAAGTCTGGGTATCCTTGATAGTTCATACCAGTGTATGGATAGTTGTCTATGTACAATGACATTTGATCTGAATGTGTGAACAAATTGGGTCAGGACACCTGTCTAAATCCCCCCCTCCTCCTCTCTGTAGTAGCTACCCCCAGTGATGCATCTTGGGCTCTTGTGGGTCCCCATCCTGGATCTGCACATGAGGTCGGATCATGGTGATATTCTCAAAGAATAATGAGCATGATACCATACCAAAAGCACATAGAGATATTTTATGTTTCACCAACAACGACATCATCTGGGCCCACCCATAGTAGGTCCCACTTAAAGCAATCTCTACCAACATCATTTTCCCCCGAGTGATGTGATGGAACGCCTAGTTACCCAATATCCAAAGTACCACTACGACGAAAGGTCATGTCTCTAGCTACTCTAAATCACTAATTGGAATGGTCGTTACCTTTGCATGATAATCTATTCTATAACGGTACTCCACAAACTCTGAAATGTTCCTCCCACGAAGAAACACTACATGTATGTTTCCCACCACCCCTAGTGGAGGTAGTCTGGTCAAAAAATATATGTCATGGATAGAAAGCTCAATCTGATGCCCCTGAAAAATTTTTGTTCTAGACCCAAATAGGTCACAATCATAGATAGTAAGGTCTCACCTTCCCGCATAAGTGGTTTCTCAACCAACTTGAGCACCCCATATCGAGCAAGCTCTCCTCCTACCACCTAATTCCTGTGAATATCAGTGCAAAGGGCGTTGAAGCCTCTCTCCCACTATTTCATCTTAAAATATGCCACACCTACACAACATCATCATGTTTTTCAGCTTATAATAATACAAATCTATCACAAATCTGCTAATCCTAGGCCTCAGTCAACCAACAGATAAAAGGCCACTTCCAACTCGAACTCACACTTTTTCTATCCTGGAACTATGAGCTCACATTTTTCCCGATGAACACTGCAAGCCACATTGCATTTTAAGGCTATAATAGTGTGAGCATACCGTGAGGATGGGCATGGATATGTCACTAAGCCCTGAGAACCTAATCTAAAAAATGAAGTTGATGAAAATATAGAAAAAGGTTAGGCAAAATACGTGCCACTTACAGATCCCGATTCCAACGATGTGTTTTTTTGCTATGATCACCACAATATTTAAGGCCTTTTCCTCCTCTCCAAATTCACCATATCTCACTAAGAAAATGAATTTAATTCTATGGAAATCACCCTTTTAATGGAGAACACCAAAATTTCCCATCCTCAATTGCGACCAAACCTTATATTGGTTTGGCAAGCCATCAACACTATTGGAAAGCTTTCACTGAGCACTCTAATGGGTCTTCTTTTGTTTTTGGTAATTTGACACTTCACCAGGAAGCCATTTTTCCAAGAAGGGTCACTTTTCCGCCTCTTAAAATCAAATTTATTCACATACACTGCTTGTACTTGGGGTACCACTTTACCTTCATAATTTTCAACTCATGTGTTGATGTTCATCATGAGTAACCATCGTTTTATCATGTTTTCATTGTCCTCCCTCGGCCTATCCCATGTGGCAACATCATCGAGTTACCATTGGTTAGAGCATTTGAGTTGAGTCATCATCGCATTCATGTAGTCTATCTTTAGTTCCTTTATCTCCTATTATATTCTTCCATCCATCTTTGCCTCGCATTCATCATGTGTTTCCCATTTTTTTCCTCGAGTTAGACTGTCCCTCATCCCCTTAGAGGTCATGTTAGTTGCTGCCAGTTCATCCATGTTTTTTATGCTGTGACAAGGTAAGTCATTTGTCAAATACTTAGTATCCCCTAACCCATCATTATCCCTGATTTCACTTGATCAGTCACTTTACTATGATCCCTCATGCATTAGTTTAGGATTCATTATTGTCTCACCTATCGCATACTTCCTTGTGTCGACATTAGCACATTCATTCCACAACATAGGTCTAGAGGGAAATGTACCTTGGTTCTAGCTTCCATTCTTGTTTGGTGCCTTGGATAAAGAAAAGGAATCATCATTTCCACTTGAATTGGTTGTTTTTCATCTACTTGGTCTCATCTCATTACTGCAGGATTGAGATTCGTATACTTGATGGTTCGGTGATCCTCGTGAGGGGCTGTCCATTGAGGTATACCCCAACATGCCCAGATGACCTCATATTATGCTATATCCTCATATGAAGCTCCACATATTTGACGGGTTTGGTTTCAACCACTTGCAGTGCCCATACCATGCATGTATCATTGAGATGATCCATTCATATTTTCATAGCGCTTTCCTATTCAGCAAGGCTTCTTTGTTTGTTATTATGTCCCATGTACCTAGATATTATTATATTCAGTCCTAGCTCATCTTTCTCCAGGCGCAATATGTATGTGTGATCCATTGTATTTTTTTTCTAGCCCATTTATGTGAGTATGTCGTGTACGATTTAGCATGTACTTTGTTTCTCAATTTCATATTGTTGAGCCCATTATCATTCTCTATACTTTGTCATCTCGACAAGCATAGGTATGCCTCCACAACCCCATTGAGAATAACTACCCGGAAATCAAAGGATACTTATATCATTTTCATGTCTCACCCCCTCAGTAAATGACCTCTCTCACTTCACTTATTTTATGTATCACTCTCTCTCTCGCTCCCCTTCCATGTCTAGTGATTTTGTTCTTACAACGTACTTCGGTTATATGATTTGCTCCTAACGCTCTCACGTTGGGGGGCAATTTGTTATCACCAAAAATTGGTCATCTAACCATTCCTAATTACATGGATCTAAGTATACCATGTAGGACCAATTTTACCATAGTAAAATTTCTTTCACTATAAGAAATAATTTAATAAGCCATATTTTGTTAAGTTATTTCTTGTTGCAACAAGAAACCCTATGAGGAATAATTAAATAAATCCTTATTCATATGATTTTCCTATAGGAATAATTAAATATATCATTATTTATTTGACTTTCCTATAGGAATAATTAATTAAACCATTTTTTAAATAATATTTCTTGTCATATTTAACCCAATTATGAGAAATAATTAGATAAATCATTATTTTTCTTATTTTTCTATACGAATAATTAATCACATCATTATTTAGTTATCATTCCTTTTTAAATTTGACTAAATAATTTAGGAATAATTAAACAAATAATTATTTGTTTATTATTCTTTAACCACATTTTTGAAATGATAAATAAATAAATTATTCATTTACTATTTCTAAAAAACGGTATTTAACCAATTTTTATAACTTTTCCCTCCAACAAAATATAATAAAATATTCCAAGTGGTCAGATCTAGATCTTCGTTAATAATATTTTATTACTCTCCATTATCAAGGATAACTCAATATTTTGTTAGAAATAGAAGGGTGTTTCCATTCATTCTTCACTTTGATCATTTTCATTGTCACACATTGATCATTGTCATTGACACTGCTATTTTATTTTGCCTCTTGAGCTCCCACTTGAGTTGAACATACATGTTGGGATTTTTGCACCATTGAGAGAGAGAAACTTCCGGAAATGAAGCATTAAGGACAAAAAATAACCCATCTCATGGAGGGGGACTGGTAACATCTATTTGTTCCATTCACCAGTTGTAATAATATATGAAATCATTCATTAAATCTTGTCCTGTCTGTTGGATGCATGGAATAATTACTATTTATTTTCACTGTTTAACTACTTTTAGTACATAGACATGGCTTTTTGCAACATTTGTTCTAACTATTCATTGCATACCTAAAGAGTTAAGTAACCATTTTCTATTTTTAGATTTGTTTTCCAAACACAACTAAAGTAGGATCTTTTTGTACACTTGCGTTAATAATTTACGTTAACAACATATATGCCTAGATCCATTTAGTGGCTAAAGAGAAAAAACCATCTAGAAATTAAAAAAATGTGCATGGTTTTACCATGAGGGTATAAAATACTCCACCAAAATAAATAGATAAAGGTACCCACAATTTATCAAAATGTCCAAGTACCCACAATCTATCAAAAAATCGAAGGTAGATTCTCTATCCTAGATGCTCTAGCATTGAGAATATTTCATCATAGTTGCAAGATCATTGGAGTTTGACAATGTTAGTTGTAAATCTTGCAGCTAAAATTTCCTAAGTTGTATGTTACATAAAATTCCCCTCACTTTTCAGAAAACTGGATAAAAAGAACACAACAATGACGTTATAAACACAAATGAGCGAACTATGGCAAAAAAAAACTTTACGTGCTCAAACATGGGTTCAAATCACCGAGGACGTGTATCTGTGTTGGCATGGAAAACAATGCTAACACATTATAAACGAACAAAATAAAACATCTCTTCTAGAACATGAAATTTTATGTATCTTATTATTGAATATAACACGAATGCAAAACTTCCTAAATTGCATTACTAGCAAGCATATCTGACCACCATCAGAATACACATATTTTAATTTCTCTAACACTTTGAATGGACATAAAACATGGAGATTAGTGGAAATTAATTAATTTTTCTTCATAACAGAAAGATGAAACTATTAAAGTCTTAAACAAAGATCTCACTTATTGATTCAATGCAAGTCGCAGTGTCATCAATCTAAAGATCGAGCTGAACACTTTCGCCTGCCGCACTTTGGGATGTATGCCGCTGCTCTTTCCTCTTAAGCCTTGTCCATTTTTTATTTCTAAAATTACCCTAGAAAATGACCAAAATTTTGGGGAAAAATCTCCTAGAATGACTAAGTCTAAATTAGAGACACTAGGGTATGGAGTAAAAATTCGTGGAATCCCTCAATACCCTAAAAAATTGGCTAAAACCACCTCAAGAATGAAGAAACACCAACAAATTTTGCATAAACCACAAAGCAGGAGCTTAGTACTGACGCCAAAAATATAGAAGGTGGATGAAAACTAGACAATGCAGCCCAGGATAGTCGAGTACATCCATTCCCATAAAATTTTAAGAAAAGGAATCGTGGACGGTTCAGATTCGTTTAAAAATATCAACGGGTCAGACATGGCACCATCTAAAATTTGAATACAAATGGGTAGTCTATCCATTTGAAGGTTTAAATTTCACTAAAAGAAACCTGATTTTCCTTATTAACTCTGGAGCTTAGTTTTAGTGGCTGGGTAAAATATCGTCTATGTTTAGCTTTATAGGTTGTGGTTAGATTTGAGGTTGTATTCTAACGTGTGGTTGTTTTCTCCCACAATTCATAAGGTTCATTTTTGGGGAGGGTTATGTATGCCTCTTTTTTAATTAGCTTGAATATATACTATGTAAAATACAAATTATGTATATTGATCAAAGCCTTTTATAACTCAATGTCAAGTAATGTGTAAAATAAATATGAGTTAGGTGTCAAATATTTGGAATAGAAAATATGTGTATTAAAAATATTTTTAGATATAAAGAAGTGAAATTTATATAAATAAAAATAATATTATTAAAAACCAATTTAAATGTATTTTTGTTTTCAATTTACTATATTTTAGAGAAATTAAATTTATAGAAGTGCTAACATCTCATCAAGTGATAACATCTCATCAAGTGCTCTTTACATGGGTGTTATTTGGAGTAAAATTGACTTATAAGTGAACACTTGTTTATGGATAGTCTATGATAAATTTTCCCTCTAGAAATAGAAATATTATGCAATTAGTGAAGGGGAAATAAGCATGGGTATCAGTAGTAAGGTTGTACAGGGTCATCTAAAATTCTTTTCATATGTATGGCTTTTACGAGCACACTGGAACTATTAGGGTAAAGGATTTTTTTCAGTAATGTGCACCTGATTGGGATATAAAATCCCTCGTGAAGGAAGTTGGTTGTGTTTAGAGGATATTTCATGGAAGTTAGAACCCCAAGGGAATAAAACTATTTTGAAAGTCCAAAGAAGTATTGGAAAGAGTGGAGTTGATGATGAGGTTGCAATTTGTAAAGTGATGCACCGTCTCTTTCAAAAGTGACAGCCATGATTATACTTTGGGACCTCCATATTCTATTTTTGAAATACCTTGTTGAGAAAATGGATTATTATCATTGAACCAAGAAACTTGTACATAGATGCACTCTATATGAGACTCTTCACATTAAGAGTGGTGTTTGGTAATGTTATTTTTATACAAACCTTAGATCACATTAATTATTTCTTTCCAAGTGGAGATAGTGGCATCATTAAAAAAATTGATGTTCGAGGAAAATAAATGATTGTTCACCTATAGCAGACTTGGAATTGAGGCTCTTAGGAAAAGGAGTACTGGAATTGTCGAATATGCTTACCAGAAAACAAATAATTTTGAAATGTCTTTATCTTACTACGTGAAATAAGGATAATTTTTCGAAGATGTTGAGGATTAAAAATATGAAACTGATGCCTCCATTTAGCAAAGGTCAAGTGGTAGATTTCAATTTCTTTTGAGAGAATTATCCATAGAGTAAAATGGATTCCAAAAAGACCTTGTTCAATATCACAAGTCTTAAAGAGAAAGGAATGTGCCCATCCTGATCCATGAATATGGTGATAAAGGGAATTACTGTGTATATATAAATATATGTACATGTGCCACACTGGAAAATATTTTGATGAGCTGACCTAGCAAATTGGATTGGACCAACGTGTTCATTTTGGAAGGAAACTTGTATACCTTGATTTGGAGGTATTACACATCATTTTTCCAGCTAATTTGAAATATTGAACACCTTTTGTGGGGTCTCTTCCTAAACTTCCATTAGAGGTGTTATCCATGTCTCCCCCCCAATTAGAATTTTTAGCCATCCACCCCTCTCGAGCCCTTCAAATCCCCCATCATGACTTAAGAATCCATTTTTGCTTACCGTTTCCTTTCCCGCCCCCATGAAATGCATTAGAAGGCATCATAGATGCGTATTAAAAGTCATAAGAGGCCTCGCTCCTTTTAGTTATGGCTCCCTATATCTTATTGTCTGCATGACTGAAGCACAGAACCGAGTGTTAAGTCCCAAAGGTGCCAGGCGCATATGCCTATCGCGTGCACTCTAGACCGTTTGATCAAAACACAAATCAATGGCTCAAAATCTTAATTGTTATGGTGGTCCCCGTGCCCTAAAAACCACCGCTTAAAACCAGCCTGTTTATTTCGCATAGATTTTCAGCAGCAGGCGGTATTCTCAAAATCCCAGCAATTCCATTCAGCAGATGCCACACGTCCCAGGCCACTATTCCAATACCGCCCCATTTCGCGTGTTAAGGCTCGACTCAGGACACGCAGCAAAATCAATGACATCTGTTAGATCTAGGAGCCTTCATTTGAGGGTGGTCACTCTTTGAAGTTGTGTACGCTTTAATCTAAGTTCATCGCACCCATGGCCCACCATTTCACCGCCCTTTGATGCATTTGTAGCCGTAGATCTTGCTCTGAAATTGAACGGACGGTATTGAAACACCGCATCTCCATATCTCCATATCATCCTTCCATGTACCCCATCGTACATCCGTTAGTCTCCCATATGCGTATTTCTGTCATTAGGTCGAAAATCCACCATTTTGGTTAAACTTCATGTGCTCCTCCAACCTGTGCCAACACCCTTATCCACCATCTCTCTATGTTTTCCACCACCCTGTCTCATCCTACCATTTTGACAAGTCTGCATCACCATTTCCATCAACCCCACCACGTTCACCATCCCTGTGCCATGTTTTATTTAACGAATTTTTGGTTTTGCAGGTTTTCCGCAGCAGAGAATTGTCATGATTCACCACCTCTATTACAGAAGCCAAGAACACCTGACAGGACCATGTTTCAGGAGAAAAATTTATGAAAAATATCTGGGAGCTGCTATGATACGACCACCATTAAAGAAAGCAAGGATTTAAGTCTATTAAACACTCCAGGGTCATTCAAATGCACAGGCTGAGCAGATGAAGAATTAATGGCACAGATAGAGAATATCAGTGAAGAGCAGGGATTAAAGAAATGAATTTAAGGACTTTGGGGCCTTTACATAACCTTTTGAAGGCAAAGTACCAGATCAAAGGCCCTGCAGATCACTAGAAATATCTTTTAACAGAAATGAATACCCTCAATGTTTATTTCATCTAAAGTTTCTTCAGGAAAGGACAAAATGTTCATGTGAATTTCTATCTATACCATGTTCCTGAAGAGATTTTCTACCCAGTGCATTTATTTCTACCGGAAGCCGAGTACACACAGCTCAGCATGGTCATTCAGCAGTATGGGCGCGAATTGTTTCTGCCATTTTGTTTTAATGAAATAATTAATTGTTTTCACCTACTTTTTATGAGTTTATCTTCTCCTCACCCTATAAAAAGGGGGAAGAAAGACATTGTAGAGGTTCCAGATTTTTATCAGAAAATTGTGCAGTGACAGGCATTTTTGCATACATTTTGTATAATCTCTTGTATGAAGGCTCAAAGCCCGTAGGGTCTCAGTGAGGAGGAGTTCCATCTGTTTTAGAGGATTCTAGTATTTGATATTCCACAGTATTTAATTTTCTCTACTGTGTTTAATACAACATTTCATCTCATCCTTCTTCTTGTATCATGTGCTGGAATGCGAGTTTCTCACTAATTTTAGGTAAGGATTTATCCTAGTTGATACCCATACTTGGATCAGTCAAGTGCTTTAAATATGGCTCAGGCATGATATCTTTGACTGTGTTCATTCATCCATATTCTTTTCTGTTGAACTGCTTTGAGAATTTTTTAAAGCATGTTTTCATGTATAGATTCTTAGATTGATATTGTCCATGGTTTTGTTATGTATCAGGTATGTAGGACAAGTTGCTAATATCTTCTTATATTTATTTCTGCCCTTTGCTCCATTACTTGATTTCTGGCATGTTGTCAGCCCTCTTTTAGGTATTATCTCTTAACTGCCAGTGTTTTGTGTTGGGCTTTGCATATTGTCTCTTGCAATATTACCACAATTTCTTTGAAATTAAGTTGGGTACAGTTCATTCCTTGTTTTACAATATATAACAGGAGAGTCATTGGACTGACACCCCAGCTTTATTATATGCTCCTTGCTATGCTAAGATGTCCTAGGCATTGGTCTATGGCAACTCTAGACTGTCTCTACGGGAGACAACAATTGTCGACAACATCTTTCTGGTGCCGTTGCCGGGGAAGAATTTAAGAATATCATTATCCCTGGGCCTCGAAAATCTTTATTCACTCTCTAATTAGGTGAGCATAGAGAGTTGAGGAGTTGTATATCTCTCACCTTGGCAACTCCACTGTTGTTTATTTGATAAATATATTTGTAGTCCTGGCTCCTCGTAAGCCACATTTGAGGTTAGATACATCATAGTCAAAGATACCTTCCGTTTCTAACCTAGAAAATATTATTCATAGAAGAGTTTGGAAAGAGAAGAAATCAGCCTGTGCTGAAATCCCTGAGTTTTCCATAGAATATTATCCATCTTCTTCTTCTCAAGAAGTTCCAGTAGAAAATCCCGACTACACTGTGGGAGACACAGATTATTACTTGGATAGCCCACCCAGGGGAGGTGCTAGAATTAAAGATCATCCTCACCCTACTCCTGAGGTTGAAGAGTTTAAAGAAGTCACCAAAGTAGCTGTTGTTAATCATGAACTATTCCCATCCACACCTCAGGCTGCTGTGCAGTATATTCCTGTTGTTATTCATACTCCACTGCTACCTCCACCTCTTCCTCCATTTGTACACCAGATTGTTGCGCAACCCCCACCTCCTCCAATGGCTAATGTTCTAGCCTTTTTTTGAAAAAATATGCTCCCCTAGCACTGCCTCAAGTGTTAAATGATATGCCCCAGGATTATTTAAAGATATTGCCCAGATTCACTAGGGAAAACGAAATTGATGCTCAAAAACATCTCGATACATTCTACTCTTTTGCAGAGAACTTTAATGTAGAACATTTGGATGTGGTCTTAAGATTACTTGTGCAGTCTCTGGATGGTGAAGCCATAAAATGGTTCAAAACATTAGGAAACCGTTCTGTAACCACTTGGGACGATATGGAAAATACCTTTCTCAGGAAATGGGGAGAAAAGAAAGATCATGGACAGTGTCTTACTGAGTTCAATACACTCAAGAAGAAACATACTGAAGGGGTGTCATAATTTATCAAAAGATTTAATAAGCTATATCTAAATCTTGCTGCAAATATGAAGCCTCATCAGAATGCTGCCAAAGTTGTTTTCATAGCAGCCTTTGACTCAGATTTTGGTTTCTCTCTCAGGGAAAGGAAGCCTGCCACCCTAGATGATGCTCAGTCATATGCTCTTTAGTTGGAAGAAAATTTTTCCTCCACTGGAAAATTAAAAGGGAAAGTTGAACAAGATACTAGAAGAAGAGGTAAAGAGGAAGTATCTACTTCAAATCGGGATAAGGATTTAGATAGAATTGAAGAAATGAACAGAATGATTAAGAATCTTTCTAATAAACTGGTCAAGCTGGAGTTGGAGGCTAAAAATGTAGCCCCCAAGAATTTCCAGAATGCTCCAAGTAGGGGTTACAATCCTCAGTATAGAAATCCACCCCTGCAAATATTGCCAAGGGAAGCAAAGGAGCAACAAGATCAAGTTACACACCCATTATACCTGGAAGGCCCAGTATATGACTCTACTAAAGATGCTGCCTATGAACTGCAAGATGCAAATCTTTCTTTTTATAACAATGAAGAAGTAGAGTGCCCATTGCAAGAAGAAGAAGAAGAGACTAGAGACACAGAAGATGCAGAAATTGATCACTATTGCAAACAGTTTAATGATTTCATGCAAGCACATTTTAATAGAAAATATGATCTCGGATCTTCAAGGAAGATAACTCGGACTCAATATCAAGAAGAGGACCCACTTCAAAAGGAAGTATCAGCTCAAAAAGAATCAACAATGCAGAAATTTACATATAAAGGTAAGAGTCCTCTGAACCAACCTTTACAGTCTAATGATCAAATCCCTTGTTCTTCAAAAGTTGTCACTCCTCCAAATGTTGAGTCCATATTAAAATAAGTTAAACCTTTAGCTAAGAATAAAGTGTCAAAAGAAGTTGTAATAGAAAAGCCCCCTCCTGCTTTCAGTTTGCAAAAAGAACTTGAGAAAGTCAAAATCCCAATTCCCCTAACTGAACTATTGAAACAACCTGCATATCAATCTCAAGTCACTTCTTTATTGTTCCCTCCTGAAGCACCAATAGTCCCAGATAGTCTTAATCTTCAAGAATAAAGACCCATGGTTGTGTTTGGCCCTCATGTCGAGGAGATAGATCTTTCTACTCCTCCCTTCTATGTGTCTCTAGTGATTCATGACCTGCTATTGCACAATTTTATGTTATATTCTGGGGCTTCCCATAATCTTATGCCTCTTTCAGTCATGGAACAACTAGGATTACAAATCACACGTCCATATAAAGACCTCTACTCATTTGATTCCAAAAGAGTTAAATGCTTGGGGATGATTAAGGATTTGGTAGTCAATCTGGACCAAATCCCAGCAAAAAGTGTAGTAATGGACATCGTGGTGGCTGATATCCTAGCTCGCTTTGGCATGTTGTTGTCAAGGTCATGGGGAAAAAAAATTGGTGGGTCACTCAAACTAGACTTAACATATGCCACTATTCCGATTTTTGGTAGCCAGGAGAGGAGGTTATACAGAGAAACTAGATTCATCAACATGGTGACTAAGGCTGACAGCTCAAAGAATTCACCAGTCTACAGTAAAGAAGGAGATTTCTCATGTTTGATGTTAGAATAAGATCAAAATTTCGCTCATGAACCTTCATTCTGTCAAATCAAGACTGAGCAGCCTTTAGAAGACCATGAAGAAGGAGTATGGACCCTACATTTTGATGGAGCAAATTCAAGAGAAGGTATTGGGGCTGGAATACTATTAATTTCTCCTACAGGAAAATGGATCTCGTTGTCTTTTAAATTGGAATATGAATCTACTAATAATGTAGCTGAATATAAAGCACTGCTACTGGGATTACAAATAGCCAAGAGCATGGGTATACAATGTTTAAAAGATCTAGGAGATTCTGAGCTGGTGGTCAAAAAATCATAAATCAATGTCAAACCAAACACCCTCGGTTGAGGGCTTACAGGAATGAAGTGTGGGATATGGTGGATAATTTCTTCTCAGCATTTAATATCTAGTTCATGCCCCAAGAACAAAACAGAATGGCAGATTCACTTGTTATAGCTGCTAGTACATTTCCTCCCCCTCAGAACCCTCTCTTGAGGTATGAAGTCGAGGTACGTTATAGACCATCAGTGCCAGATAATGTTAAACATTTGCAGGTATTTGAAGATGAGGAAAAAATGAAGAGATTCCTGGAAACAATGGGAGAATTCTCTAATATGGAGATTGATGATTGTCAAGAAGAGGAGGCTGAGAATGTTTCAGGAAATAAATGGGAAGAGAAGATGGCAGGCAGTAAAGTGTTGCAGCTAAAAGGAAATGTTATCCCTCGAGGGCTGGTGCCTCTAGAAAGATTGTTTGACAAGAATTATGTCTCATTGTGACCTAGTAAAGTAGTAGAGGAAGATCAAGTGGAAGATTTGAATCTGGGTACCAATGTTGAGCCCAAAATTGTCAAATTATCCAAGAAATTCCCAGAGGAATATAAGGAAAAATACTTGAAATTATTTCAGTCATATAAGGATGTGTTTGCATGGTCCTATTAGGACCTTAAAAATTTTGATATTAGTATAATGCAGCATAAAATTCCTCTGAGGGAAGATGCAAAACCTTATAACCAGAAGCTTAGACAGATAAATCCTCTGCTACTTCCCTCCATTGAAAAATAAATCAAGAAGCTACTAAAGGCCAAAATAATTGTGCCATTAAGGTACTCGGAATGGGTTGCTAATTTGGTCCCTGTCTGAAAGAAAAATGGAGAAATAAGACTATTTGTGGATTTCAGGAATTTAAATAAAGCATCTTTAAAAGATAATTATCCACTACCCAAGAAGGACCACATCCTGCAGAAAGTGGCTGGAGCCTCTAGAATGTCAATGATGGATGGTTTCTCCGGGTATAATCAGGTAGTTGTGCTTCTGAAGGATCAGAAGAAAACTGCTTTCACCACACCATGGGGTACATTAATGTATGCCAAGATGCCTTTTGGACTGATTAATGCAGGGGCCACTTTTCAGAGGGCTATGGATATTGCCTTTGTTGGGGAAAAAGATAAATTTCTGGTGGTGTACCTGGATGATATTACAGTGTTTTCAAAAAATGATGCCGAACACATTGAGCATTTATGAAGAAATTTTGAAAAATGCAGAAGGTACGGCCTTTCCCTTAATCCACAAAAGTCTTTATTTTCATTATAGGAAGGCACACTTTTGGGACATATTGTGACTAAAGATGGGGTAAGGATAGATCCCAAAAGAGTAGAAGCCATAAATGGTATTCCTCTTCCCAGGAATAAAAAAGAAGTACATGTATTTTTAGGCCGAATAAATTTCCTGAGAAGATTCATTCCTAACTACGCTGAGACAATTAGGCATATAACAGATATGCTAAAGAAGAATAATGAGGTGAAATGGTCTCAGGAATCCAGAGAGGCATTCGCCAGGATAAAACAGGCATTTGCTGAAGCTCTTGTGCTAGCTGGATCGGATTATGCAAAGCCATTTATGATATTTTCCTTTGCATCACCACATACAGTAGCTGGAGTGTTATTACAGAAAAATGAAGAAGGATAAGATAACAGCCTATAGCTTTCTTTAGTCAGGTGCTCCATGATGCTGAGTTGAAATATAACATATTGGAGAAGCAGGCATATGCCCTGATGAAATCCCTTAAAGCTTTTCGCATATATATTTTGCAATCTCACATTACTGCATTTGTCCCTACTGTAGCTGTTAAAGACATTGTTATTCAAGGGGACAATGAAGGGAAAAGAGGGAGATGGATTGCTAAAATACATGAGTATGATCTAGATATCCGTCCTACCAAGTTGATCAAAGGACAGAGGCTTGCAAAAACTCTATCTGAATCAAACTATCAGGCGCTAGGAATGAATTTGGCCATATAGCAAGTGGGGAGTTAGAGAATGAAAAAGAACAGCAAGGACTGGAGGTAACCACTCAAAAATCACATATAAAATATCTTTCTAGTCCATGGTACAAAGAAATAGTTGAATATCTTTTGACACTCAACTGTCCTCCAAGTTGTGATAAAGCAAAATACAGAGCATTAATATTAAAATCCCAAAAGTATATAGTGGCTAATGGACAGCTATATTGGAGGGACCCTTCAGGCATTCTCTTATTGTGCCTCACAGAAGATGAATTAGAAAGTATAATGATGGAATTTCACGAAGGAATTGTGGAGGCCACTACAGCTGGAAGGCCACAGCTCATAAAATACTGAAGGCTGGTTTCTACTGGCCAAAATTATTTGGAGATGTTTTTGTTTGGGTTAGATAATGTGATAAGTGTCAAAAATTTGCTGAGAGACAAAAATTAGCAGCTCTGACCTTGATTCCAGTTCATGTGAATGAGCCATTTCAACAATGGGGAATAGATTTTATTGAAGAAATACATCCCCCATCGAGTAGACAACATAAATAAATATTAACAACCACAGATTAATTTACAAAATGGGTAGAAGCCATACCTGGAAGGAATACTACTGACACTGTCATCATAAAGTTCATGGAAGAAAATATCATATCCAGGTTTGGCTGTCCTGCTAAGATAGTGACTGATAATGCACAGGCCTTCAAGTCTACAAAATTTGTAAATTTCGGCCAGCAGTATAATATTACATTGAATCACTCCACAGCTTATTATCCACAGGGAAATGGTTTGGCAGAATCTTCCAACAAAACTCTAGTGAGGGCCTTGAAGAAAACTATAAATGAAAATCAGAAGAATTGGGATTCCCAATTGAAATTTTCTCTATGGGCGAATAGAATCACTAGTAAGAGAGCAACTGGGAAATCTCCATATGAGTTAGTATATGGATGAGTAGCAGTGTTTCCTGTGCAGCTGGCCTTACCGGTGGCACGTTTCATGCAAGAAATCTAGGAAGATCCTGATAATATGGTCAGGAGAATTAATCAATTGGTGGAACTAGAGGAGACACGAAACCAAGTAAATCAAAGGTAACAGAATATCAAGAGAAAATGAAACACATATTCGATCAGCACGCAAAAGACAGGAAATTGCAGATTGGAGATCTAGTCCTCAGATGGGATATATGAAGAGGTGAAAAAGGAAAACATGTCAAGTTCGTTCCATTGTGGTTTGGCCCATTTAAAATTGTGGAACAGGGAGGAAATAACACGTTTATATTGGAGAATTTACAGGGTGACCTGTTGGATGCCCCTGTAAACGGGAAATTTCTCAATCCCTACTTCCAATTCTGATTCAGGTCAAGGTGACCTGATTGTATCATATTGTATATTAGTTTTTGTTGCAGGGCTATCTGAAGGATGTAAGTGTTATAATGACTCATGAAAGGAAAAGGTTTGAAGGGCAGAGTCTGCAAAAAAGATAATCAGGTGGTCTGCAGGTTCTCGACACGTCCATGGATGAACGTGTCGTCCCCAGTTGGATCCGATGTTATCCATGTCTCCCCCCCCATTAGAATTTTTAGCCATCTGCCCCTCTCGAGCCCTTAAAATCCCCCATCGTGGCTTAAGAATCCATTTTTTTCTTACCGTTGCCTTTCCCGCCCCCATGAAATGCATTAGAAGGCATCATGAATGCGTATTCAAAGTCACAAGAGGCCTGGATCCTTTTAGTTATGGCCCCCTATATCTTATTGTCTGCATGACCAAAGCACAGAACCGAGTGTTAAGTCCCAAAGGTGCTAAGCGCATATGCCTATCGTGCACGCTCTAGACCATTTGATCAAAACAGAAATCAATGGCTCAAAATCTTAATTGTTATGGTGGTCCCCGCACCCTAAAAACCACCGCTTAAAACTGGCCTATTTATTTCGCACAGCTTTCCAGAAGTAGGCGGTATTCTCAAAATCCCAGCGATTCCATTCAACATATGCCAAGCGTCCCAGGCCACTATTCCAATACCGGCCCATTTCGCGCGTTAAGGCTCAACTCAGGACGCGCAGCGAAATCAATGACAACCATTAGATCTAGGAGCCTTCATCCGAGGGTGGTCGCTCTTTGAAGTTGCGTACGCTTTAATCTAAGTTCATCGTTCCCATGGCCCACCATTTCACCGCCCTTTGATGCATTTGTAGCTGTAGATCTTGCTCTGAAATTGAACGGATGGTATTGAAACACCGCATCTCCATATCATCCTTCCACGTACCCCGTTGTACATCCGTCAGTATCCCATATGCATATTTCTGTCATTAGGTCGAAAATCCACCATTTTGGTTAAACTTCACGTGTTCCTCCAACCTGTGCCAACACCCTTCTCCGCCATCTCTCTATGTTTTCCGCCACCCCATCTCATCCCACCATTTTGACAAGTTTGCATCACCATTTCCATCAACCTCACCATGTTCACGATCCCTGTGTCATGTTTTCGTTAACGAATTTGTGGTTTTGCAGGTTTTCCGCGGCAGAGAATTACCATGATTCACCACCTCCATTACAGAAGCCGAGAACGCATGACAGGACCATGTTTCAGGAGAAAAATTTATGAAAAAGATCCGGACGCTGCTATGATACGACCATCATTAAAGAAAGCAAGGATTTAAGTCTATTAAACCCTCCAGGGTCATTGAAATGCACAGGTTGAGCAGATGAAGAATTAATGTTGCAAATAGAGAATATCAGTGAAGAGCAAGGGATTAAAGAAATGCATTTAAGGACTTTGGGGCCTTTACATAACCTTTTGAAGGCAAAGTACCAAATCGAAGGCCCTGCAGATCACTAGAAATATCTTTTCACAGAAAAAAATACCCTCAAGGTTTATTTCAGCCGAATTTTCTTCAGGAAAGGACAGAATGTTCATGTGAATTTCTCTCTATACCGTGTTCCTGAAGAGATTTTCTACCCAGTGCATTTATTTCTGCCGGCAGCCGAGTACACACAGCTCAGCATGGTCATTCAGCAGTATGGGTGCGAATTGTTTCCACCATTTTGTTTTAATGAAACAATTGATTGTTTTCACCTACTTTTTATGATTTTCTCTTCTCCTCCCCCTATAAAAAGGGGGAAGAAAGACATTATAGAGGTTCCAGATTTTTATCATAAAATTGTGCAGTGAAAGGCATTTTTGCATACATTTTGTATAAGCTCTTGTATGAAGGCTCAGAGCCCGTAGGGTCTCAGTGAGGAGGATTTCCATCTATTTTAGAGGATTCTGGTGTTTGATATTCCACAATATGTAATTTTCTCTATTGGGTTTAATAAAAAATTTCATCTCATCCTTCTTCTTGTATCATGTGCTGGAATGCGAGTGGCTCACTGATTTTAGGTAAGGATTTATCCTAGTTGATACCCATACTTGGATCAGTCAAGCGCTTTAAATATGGCTCAGGCATGATATATTGTTTCATGTTCATTTCATCCATCTTTCTTCTATATTAGTTTCTTTGGGAGGGTGATTTTAAAACGCCATTGTCATGTATGGATTCTTAGATTGATAAGCCCATGCATGGTTCTATTGTGTATCTGGGTATCAGACCAAATTTAACTAATATCTTCTTATATTTCTTTCACCGCATGCACCTTCTGATACTTGATTTCTGTGGCATATTATTTGAATCGACCCTCTTTACAGTAAATTGTCTCTTAACTGTCTGATGTTTTTGTGTTGGAGCTTTGCATGTTGTCTCTGCAATATTACCGCCCCTGTGGAAATTTCTTTGAGGTCTGGTCCCATTTAGATTAATTTCCTTGTTTTACAAGAGATAGCAGGATAGTCTTTGGATTGACACCCCAGCTTTATTATATGCTCCTTGCTATGCTAAGATGTCCTAGGCACTATTCTATGGCAACTCTAGACTATCTCTAGGGGAGACAACAATTTTCGACAACAAGAGGAACCCGAGGAGCATTGGTATTCATGACATGGATATTTCAGACTTGGTTTGTGGGCTCGATTTGGGGAGAAGCCCCTTGCATTGAGTTTTCATTCATGTTTCTCTCATCATGTGCATGGTATTCATCCACTGTCAAAATTGGCATTGACTCATCTTCAATTTTTTACATTGAAAGATGAAACTAATATGTTAACACTTTATTTTCAACTCTTTTCAGAAATTTATTTGTAAAAGAGAAGTCCCAGCTCCCATTTGAGCACAAATTTCAATTGTGAATTTTTTTTTAGAAACAACATATAGGAAGAGAAGACTACAAATTCTTTACCAGTGTGAACACACCCATACAAAAGAATCACACAGCCAAACAACAAAAGAAAGGCATATTTAAGAGAAAGCCTATAGATCAACACTTTTTTGAGGAGATATTTTTGTTGTATTTACACATTTGGAATGCAGATCTATCAACATAATAGTGAAATTTTTCAGTTAATATATTAGCATTCTTAAGGAAACATCCCTTGCGATCATTTTTAAACATTCATTACAAATTATCACCTTTTTGGCACTTGAATGTAATACATTCTGTATTTTTCCACTTGCATTGAGGGAACATTAAGGAAGTATTTACATCACATTATCTCCTTATTCCTATTATCCTAGTCGGTACATCATTTGGAGATTTAAATTATTTTTATAAGCTTGAAGAAGTTCACCCTCGTAGAATTTATTCCTTTAGAATCATATTTGTTATTTGTATCTTCGTCTATAATTATGTGACCGGTATTTGATACTCATTGAAGACCTTCAAACGTTGTAATAATATTTCGTAGGATAAAATTTCTCTTAAAGAACTCAATTTGATAAATAAAAATGGTTCAGGCTTCCATATTATTGATTATAAGACACTTTAAAAAGTGTGATAGGCTTCCAATTTCTCACTATGTTTATCATGTTGTCTATCTTGAAACTTGCGTAGTTTATCTTGTTGTTGAAGTGAGACACCTTGTATGTGTCTCAAACAATGGATTCTACAATACACTCAAAATAATCCCACATTTTTTTCTATAGATGTGTGAATATTCAGCGAGGAAATGTTCCTCCAATTAACATTATGGAACAATTATATAGGAAAAAAAAATCATATAATGTAAATGCAAAGACAATCCAAAAACTTCCTCTCAAAGAAGCAACATAGTTTTGTGGAGGATACAAGGTATATGAGATTGGAAAGCATCCAATGTTGTCAAACCCATGCTTTTCTGAAAATAATTTGATGACCAGGAAGCAACAAAAATAATGTTGATGATAGTTGGCCCCCAACAGCTTGGACTAGAGTTGTAATATCTGGAGATGAGTCATAGAAACATTTAGCAAATTTAGGCATAGCTCAGGATAGTGTAAGACTAGACATATATATTTTTTTTATAGATAACACCCATGTATCTCAGCGAGACATTTTGAAGTGCATTGATGAACAACGTGTAAAAAAGATGGATTTTATGTTTTTATTGTTTTACCCATGGCCTTAAAGCTTGTTAGCACATGACATGAAAGCTCTATTTATATTGTCAATAATATTCTCATGTTCTAACTAATCTTATACAACTAACTTTATCTCTAACATCGTTGCGCAAGAAATTATTGTCCAATGTGCTAGCATTTTCTATTCTTCCAAAGATGAATGGTCATAGTGGAATTATGTGCGATTTGAATGAAATTAAAACACAAACATATGATAATATAATTGTTATATATCATTTGGAGAATTTAACTTGTCATAACTAAAATTTCTTTCCACAATCTCATGAGTATGCTAGAATATATCTCAATCATTGCCAACTTCTTTGCAATACCCATATTGGAAAAAATGTTCGATGTGACTAAGGATGGGTATAACTTACAATTCATGGTTCTCTTCTAGTCTTAAATTTTACTATTAGAAGAAGAAACTTAATCTAGTAGATAAAGGGGCTTTGGGCCTGTCATGTAAGTTCAAATGGAGTTATTATTATAGCACAAGACTTGGTACAAATCACTAAACACTAGCCATCTTGATATAGTCCTTTAAGCCTCCTAGAAAATTGTAGTAAGGTTGAAATAAATACTCGCACATATTTTTTTGAATATGGACATATTTTAGAAAGATTTGGTTGGAATGTACTAGGTTTTCAATGTTTTTTTTCGTGGCGGAAATCAACACTTATAGACATAGTAAATGGAACTTGAAGTAATTATAGAATGACCTCTATTAGTTGCAAAGCAATCCTTATTAAGGTCTCTTCAATAAAGCAGTTTTTTAACCTTATTGTTATGATATTAAATTAACTATTTGCATAGTTCTTTCTATTATAGTTGAGATCCAAACAACCTTTATGCCTCTTTTACCTACATATTATTGACTCATTTCTGCAACAATTGACAATATGTCTAGGTGGAGAGGGGGAACATCACTATTGATGTCAAAGATAGATAGATTAAAATTAAATACAAATCAAGGAAGCTTGATCAACCTGCTCATAGCTTTATGGCAGAAGAAATAGCTGAAGAAATCACATAAATGAAGGAGTTAAAAGGTGCAATATGTCTTTGATGAGTTTATGAATGTATGGGTCATTTTGGCCTAGGATCTATGCTTTTATTACTAGATTTTATATCCCAGGTACGTTTGTTTATAGCTAACAAAGTGAATGTGATAATATTGGAAATTAATCTTTGATGGAATTACTCATCAATATTTTTAGTGCATTATTAGGTGTTGTTATTGTGGGATTTCTAACAATGTGGCTAATTGATTGAAAATTCATGCAGTAATTTCATCTGAGACAATCTCAGAGCTTATAGGTTCCTAATGATATTTTAAAATTGGAACAGGAAAGTTTATTTTATGATAATCTTGAATTCGTAGCAACTTGAAATTAGCATTTTAATCATTACCATTCAAGGTTTTCCTACAAATTTCTTTTGATTTTCAACTACAAGCACCTACATTCTCACCATGGTTTGGGAGTTCCACACTGGTTGTGATTGAGGTCTAATAGATGTTGATGTTTGAATCATCAACAAATAAAGTTTTTCAATCATAACTTTTGGGAAATTTGGAGTCACATATATAATAGTTGCCACTGAATTTCACATTCGCTTTGTCAGTAGTTTCCATTGAATAGGGGCCAGTTCTGGAGATAGATAGGTGATTAAACTGTGTGGTGCACAATATAGAACTCTATAATATTGGCAGGTATCCCATTTCTATGGAAATGTCAATCAACATTCAATGTGGATAATCTTAATTCATCTCACTGGGATAACAACAATTACAACAAAATTGGCAGCCCATATTTCATGCAGAGTTAACATTTTTCCACAAGGATTTAGAATCTATTGAGATCAGGGCTGAGGCATATACACTAGAACTATTAGTAAATGTATGGAGGACATTTTTGGCAATGTAGGCTTCATAAATCATGCTTCTCTCATAATAATTTTCATCTCCATTTAAAAAATTATAACCTTGCATTTTACCACTCCTTTATTTTAATCATCATTAGTGTACCTTTCATGATTTTATGGCTTGAAAATTCTACCAACTCTTCAACATCATTATAAATTTAGGATATTTGAAACTTCATATCTTGCAAATGATAAGTGTTTCCCTTTTCCTTTGACATTTTTTATCTTAAATACGTAGCTTAAGGATCCCCATCTCCAAGAGTAAAAAACTCAAAAGGCATGGATCACCTTACAAAGGCCCTAACATATATTTCTAAGGTTTTTCCACAAGATATTTGAGGTCAAATGTCTTCTCTAAGAAATGCTTGATATCCCCATTTGTGTTTGAATTGGTGGAATGAGAATGTCGTTGTATGTTGCGATGATTATTTTTCACAGGTCCATCTATTTTTTATCTTGAAAATAGTGTTGAAACAACCACTAGGAGGCCTAAAACAAAAATATTCCAGACTCCATAGTGCAATCATCCAATACCTTTGATTGACAGATAAAAGATGGTCAGTAGCATCAATTTTAAGACTCTTTCATCCTCTTGCAAGGTAATTGATCCCTGATTGAAAGATTTTATATTCCTAATTGTATCCTTTGTTATCTTTAGAATTTCATCAGTTTTATCATGATTTACATTGTCACAAGACCTTTTTTTCTCAAAAGGGAATTTTCAGTGTATCCTATGGATATAATCCTACCATATATCGTTGTTTTTTTTAAGATGTGCAAAAGGAAAATAAAATAAGAAAGGACAACAATTTAGATATTATTTTGAATAGATGTTGAAGCATCCATCTTCATGTTAGTGTTGTCTCCTTCTATATTGTTAGATGGACTGTGACAACACTACTTGTTAGTGGCAACTCTTCTGGGTGTTATTCTGACATGTATTACAAGTTTTTGTGATGCTTTATCTTTTTGAGAGACCAATGGACATAATTGAAAGCTCTTCTCTGATCCATGCATGAGGTTCACACACATGTCATAGAAAGCATCAATGTTGTTTCTTTCTCCAGGTTTCCTATTCACTCATTTAATGGGTTTATGTTTAACCTATGTGGCCTCTTTGTTTTGTCCAACAGGATTTGTTTCAAATCTTCAAAAAAAGTGTTTCTAATCTAGTCTTGATCAAATAAATCCAATGTAGTTTATACATGTGTTAAATCAACGTTGGATAGAAAAATTGAGCTCAGTCACATTGTTCCTATTGCCAAACGTATTCAAATGGAATTTATGTTCATTCTAAGGTAGCTTCATACCCCTGAAGAAGGTTTTTGTGCTTATTTTGGGTTTGATCAATTTTTTTCTCTAAAGTATCTAGGAGTTTGTTTCATTCTAGAAGCTAATGGATAATATGGTTTTGATTGAAAGTCCTTAGATACTGCCCTAATCAACACCAGACAAAAAAATTTAACACAAGAACCCAAATGAGAAACCTAAACCCCCCGATCACCTAGCTATAGTTGATTTTTTGGAGCTTAGAAAGGAAGATAGATCACGTCGCTGCTATAGTGAAGTGAAAAAACACTCATGATGGCTGCGATAGGTGAGTAAAAAAGGAATAGGTGAGTAAAAGGATTAGAATGAACAATAGGAAGAGTGCACCCATCCATTGAAAACATTGTTATGTTCCATGACTCGATCTTGTATACATGAGCTAGGATAGGTGAGTAAAAAAGGAATAGTTGAGTAAATGGATTAGATCGAACAACACGCAGAGAGTACCCATCCATTGAAAACACGGTTATGTTCCATGACTCAATATTATATATAAATTAGAGTGAACAATGCCTTTTTTGAAACGATGGTTAAACATTGAGATCAAGGGTGGGTTACTAGGACCCCGCTTACTGATAGAGATTAGTTACTGCAATCTCACTCACTCACCCATATGAGGATAATCCTCTAGGAAGACCATGTCAGTCACTAGGAAAAAATATGAGGCATTTAGAACAAGTATGGATTGAATTAATGGAACAAGGTATTACCAGAGTTGCTATAGCGAAAAATAATCAAATCTTGAAATATGGAAAGATAATGTAAGCAAAAAGGTTGCAAAAAAAATTGAATGTGGGGATGGAAACAGTTTAAACCACCATTGATTGAGCAGTAAAAATTCACTGAGCAAAAGGGTCCATTTTCCCACTCTACTCTACATTCATTTCTAGTCGATCCCTTAGCAAAAAAAAAAATCCGTAGAACGAACAACAAAAATCGTAGAACAAACATAGGAAATAGAAAAAAAAACCTATTAATCCAAGTAACCTATGACTCCAACTACAAAATTACAGGCTTCAATTGTGAATTTTTTGTTTCCTGCCTCTTCAAAAGCCTCCAAGTTCTCTCCAATGTTTTTTTATTCATGAAAAAAGTTGTAATTATATAGAAAAATTTGAAAGCCCTAAAAATCTTTAACGAGATCACCAATTTCTCTCAAAATATACCAAAACCCTTCTGCTAACGGCAAGAATTTGGCAGGGAAGACCGAGAACATCTAATTTTCATTGAAATTTTAGAACGAACAACAAAAAATTTGTGCCAAAGAGCCAAAACATTTAGTTGGTAAACCTCTTCATGGACATCTTCGTGAACCCATTTTCGTTTGGAAGGGTAAGAAATTTTTTTTTTGTTGTGTGGTAACAATCTTAGTTTGTGTGCTTGGGACTTTCAGACCTAGTTTGGAGTTTCATAGACACCTTCAGTTGCAGTTTACTTTCATACAGTCATTCACTTGGATAGCTAGTTTCAATTTTAATGAAATGACATTCGACTCAAGTTATTTACTATTAAACAATAACTAAAATATAAACATAAATATAAATATAAATATTTACTATTTTAATTATTAATTAAATGTAAAACCTCTAAAACCAAAATATATTTCTTTATTTAAAGTTTAATTTCATATAATTATGTAAATTATGCATTAAATAAAATAAATATATTCAATAGATCCACTATTAAAAAATAATTAAAATATAAACATTTATTGAAAAATTAATTTAATATAATCATGTAAATTATGTATTATATATATATATATATATATATATATATATATATATATATATATATATATATATATATATATATATATATATATATATATATATATATATATATATATATATATATATTCATTGGTACAATTCTCATAGAAATTGATAAAACTAAACATATTTATCCATTATTACACAGTAAACCATACTTAAATATTTTGAATTGCATATTTATAATCATTAATAAAGGTTTATATATTTTTTAAAAATTAAATAAGGTTCATACCTAAACAATTAACAAAATTTCATAATACCATTAAAAATTAAGTAAGGTTCGTATCAAAAAATTAATAAAAGCTCATACACGATTAAAAATTTAATTGAGGTTCATATATAAATTAACAAAGTTTAATACAATTCCCAATGGGAATGAGCTCTGAGCAACACAGAGAAGGCATCTCGCATGAGTAGATACAAGTGGAGTGAGGGTGAGGGAGGGTCCTCTTGATCCCTTCACCATAATGCATGCAGCAGGAGAGGTATTGGCTCCACTTTGGCAATTCGTGTGATAAATAACTGGGCGTTGGTGTTTGTGGGTGGTGAAATGTTAAGGGGGGGGAATATGAGGGAGCGTGATGTTCAACTCCTCACTTTGGTTTGGTGTTGCTCCTGGAAGTGGCCTTCGGGGAGGAGTCGCAAACTTCGTAAGAAGATTTACATAGGGAGTGACTTGTGTGCGCTTTTCATTGGAATTTTTTGGTGCAGTGTGTAAACCAATCCCTTCCACTCAGTTTCTTAGCCATTGTTTATGTCTAGGTAAATAATAAGAAGTAGAAGGAAATTGATCTCACTCGTTTCCATTTTTCTTAGCTTTCAGTGAGCCTGTTTTTTCGTGCTGAGAGAGGAAGATGGAATCTACAATCTAGGAAACCTCGAGGGTTGTAGGGGAAAAATAGTTTCTTTTCTCAATTTCATGCCATTTGACATGGGTGTGATGGTGTTTGGTGGATTGGCGTGTGGTCTCTATGCAGAGAATTTGTAGGTTGGTCGTTTCCCTGAGCGAAGATAAGCTTGGGCATCGACTACTTTTTCTTCATTTTTTGTTCAATTTCCTGTGTTGGTTTTGTGGGTGATGGTATTTGGTTTTCTTGATGGTGGTGATGTTTATTTGGTAGTGGTAGGTGGCTTTGTGATTTCTTGTGGTGGTAGACGATGACATTAGGCTCCGTTTCTGGTGGTGGTTGTTCTCTATCATGGTGGGTGTAGTCTCTGGACTCTACATGCGACAAGTCTCCTCGACCTTGGCGAATTTTGAAGCCCTCGGTGTGGTGTGATCATTCTCCCTCCCCTATCATCCATGGCCATGTGGGGTTGGTGGACTCAAAAATAATCATGGAGGCTCCATGCGGGGCTCAAACGTTTGTGCAACATTTATGGCTCGCTAGTGTGGATACATGTGGGGGTTGTTGAGAAGTTAAGCAGGGGAATAGTAGGGGTGGCGATTCGAGGGTTTAAAGGCAGAGTCGTTCAGGCGGAGGAGCCTGTAGTGGAAAGGGAAATCATGGGTCTGATCACTCTAAGATAAATGAGGGGCATGGTATACACCATGTTTTCTTGGAGAACTTTCATGCACTTATCAACGACATGATGGATAGAGTGGACAAAGTTGAGAGAATTATAACACTGTAGATGGATTGAGAGACTCTTGTAGTGAAATGTAACATGTCGGTATCATAATTGAAATTTTCCATTTATGGAGAGACACAATTAAAAATTACTAACATACATGACTAATTCATATAATTTTTGTACTTTTTATTTTGTCATATTTTTATTCTTGGACTATAATATTCATTTAAAATAATCATTATACATTTTTTGACTTGTTATCTAGTCATATATTTTAATCCTAGACTAAATTAGTCATTTAAGTTAGTCGCTTTTACTTTAGTCACTTGTTATCTAGTCATATATTTTGTCCCTAGAATAAATTAGTCATTTAAGCTACCCACTTATTATCAAGTCATATATTTTATTCCTAGACTAAATTAGTCATTTAAGTTAGTCATTTTTATTTTGGTCACTTCAAATTTCTCAAATTTAGTAGTAATTCACTTAAAATAATTGCAGTTACTAACTTTTTTAGTACCCTGGTCATTAATTTCATCTTTTTTTGCTAGAGATTTAGTTCCAAAATATTGAAAAATACAAAAAAAATTTGACTTTCATGGCTCGTAAGAGTAGGGATAACCAATTAATTTTTTTACCAAAAATCCCCACATCCCCACACAGTCACCCTCCACTCTTCTTGAGTATCTATGAGGTTGAACACACCATAGGCAAGTATCTTGAAAAATTTGAAGATCCTATTGGAGAAGAAGAAGAAATTTCTACTACTGAGGAACCTGCTTGACCAATTCAAGTTAAGGCTGAGACTCAGACCCAAGGAGTCTTTCCTGTTAGAGAAACTTATGGGGAAACTAGGATGAAGAACATTAGTCCTTCAACTCTTCCACATTTCCATGAAATTACGTCCAAGGATCCTAACACATAAATGTTATATTTTTTTATTTCTGCAGGACATATGACTATGCCTTAGATGAAAAAAAGTTGAAACTGTTCCAGTCGACCCTAAAGGATGCAACCTTGCAATAGTTCATGGGTTTTCCTATGAAAAACATCAATACATGGGAACAGATGCAAGATTAATTTAAAAAGAAATATCGGGACTACTGTAGATCAAAAGAAACTAAGGAGGATTGTAATATTCCTAATTAGCCCAAGTTAATAGGAATATTCAATTTTGTTTTCATTTTCTTGTTCAAGAATAAAATTGTAAAGGAGGAAAAATTAAACTCCTTAAACAGAAAAATAAATCAATGCCCATGTGAACAAGGCTAAATCTGGGCTGCCTTAATAAAATTCTCTCATGTGTGAAAAGGGATTGTGACAATTGACTGGGTCAATAGGACCAAATCTACAACGTTGTCCAGATGCAATGAACTTAGAGGAACAACACAGTTCTAGTTGGAGTTTTCAAATGTGAAAGGAGCTAAACCTTTTGAGATGGTTTAGCATTTGTAAGGCTTTCATCCTATAAATGAAAGAGGAGAGTATCATGAGAGGGGTTGTTGAAAATATTGTATTGAAAGTATTTGTTTGTTTAGACACTTCTCATTCTCTAGTTTTTTAGCTGAGAATAGTGTTGTTTAAGCACTTGGGTGTTCCTGGTTGGGAATCCCACCTCTTTCCTTGAGAGGCCTCTTAGAAGATTCTTGCTTTTCTTGGTCCACTATCAGGCATTTGGCCAAGCTTCTTCTTCCAACTATAATTTAGAACCTGTTGAGGGTTTGATTTTCCTTATGAGCAGCAGCAAGTGGGAGATAAATATCTTCATATCTATGCACATGTAGCCCCTCTTTTCACTGGGAAGGTCTTCTATCCCATTTTCAAGAGTGTCCTAGATCATTGGAGCTCTAGATCCATACCTTGGCATCCGGCCAAAGTCTACAACAAGCCTACAACACATTTTATACCCTAGATCTGTGTTATTTTGCAAGTGAATATTTGCAGGGTGTTTGGAAACTTTTTGGAGGAGAGATCTCTAGTGTGATGGAGTCTTCCTCACACTGTGGTGATCCATGGATTAGCCAACTAATCCGTGTATGTTTCAGATCTGATTTGTTAATTAATATATCTACTTCCGAATTTCTGAAGCAGTCTACAGATCTGCTACAGTAGATCTCAGATCTACTCTTGTGCTTTCATGTTTTGTTGAAAACCCCAAGGGGTATGTAATAAAGAGACAATCTAGTGTGTATATTTGATATAGATCTAATATTTTGTACACCGATCTTTCCTATATCTGGGTTGTAACCTACAACTACTTTTTACTCCTAAAAATAATGTTGTCTTGGCTTTATAGTGAATTATATTATTGCAACACCTCTTTTAGAGGGTTTTTCTCCATTAAAGTCTCGTTCTTTCTCTTGTACATTGATTGGGCTCCATTATAAATCTGATTTTTCATTGTATAAGCTAATTTTATGCTGTGATATTGGCCTACTACTATTGCTATCTAAAACTACATTATTTTCTGGGCAGTGTTCTTTGTATTGTTGCAGTCCATTCTTTGGGCTATTTTCAAGCCTTCCTAAGCATGGGAGATCTATTTAACCCAACTACAAAGATTTTATTCTGATATCCTCTTGGATTTAGGATGTAGATACTCAGATCTAAGGGATCCAAGGGCTTATTTCAAGAGTTGTAGAAACCATTCTTGAAAATTTTGTTTTTGAGGCATGCCTTGCTAGCAGATCCCATTTTGGGATATTACAAGGACATGTTTAGGATGACTCTAGGAACTAATGAATCCATATAGGATTATGAAGAATTATTGCAGCTAAAATACAAAAGAGCCAACTACACCCTTGATCCTAGATCACTTAAACTAGTACCTTTTCCAGGGATCAGGGAGGAGGTGCTAGAAACCCTTAATATGCTATCAGGAGGAGATATCTACCAGCTACCTTATGAGGACATAAAAAATGTCTTTAGGAATCACTCTATGGAATATCGGAAGAAAGTTAGAGCTAGCGAGAGAATTAGTGATACCCTTACCTCTTCCACCTCCATTAAGCATGAGATTGAAAATATGTTGGAGGGATTCAAAAGTGAGATACTACACACCTTTGCTCTCCAAATGGACACAATGCATATCAAGAGGAAGAAAGAGGAAGTATAAATGACCTTGGCTATATTCCACCCTAGATGTACTAGAAAACACCCTCAAAACTAATGTCCAGTAAATTTGGAAGAGGTTTTATTAGTATTCGAAAAGTTTTAAGCCACAGATAAGCGTCACTCCTTACCTAGGCTAAAATATATATATCAAGGTGGTTAAGTAGGACCAAAGAAATTCTATTTCACAAATCAGAGAAGGTCTGAAGGGCCTTAGTCACATCAGTAGGGCATGCAAGTTTCACCTTACTCCTAGTATCATACCAATTAGAATGAACCTATCTAATCTTGGTACACTTCCACTCCTCCATAATTTCCTACACCTCCTACTTGGGCTTACAACCCTCTATAACACCCTAGCCTATGAAAAAAACATTCCAGCAGTATGTTCCTCAACCACCTCAGTGGAGCAACCCATCACAAGGGTGGAGGCCCGAAAATAATCAACCACCTTCCTTACTCCCTCCACCCCAACCTCAAACTCAACTTAGCGATTCTTCTCCTCCCAAGCTACCTCGAATGGCTCCACAACCCAATCCAAACATAAAAAAGAGCAGGAAAAATAACTTTACAATGGAGAGATATCCTATCTAGCTTATGATGTCGAGATACATGAGATCAATGTAAGGTCGGGTAGAGTAATCCAAGACAATCATCCTCCATCTCCACCTACATGCACGGAGGACGAAAATTAAGAGAGTAATACTCAAACCCAAAAAACTCCTTTTCATTTGCACTTGATCCACTCTAATCAAAACACCTGAGAGGAGACTAAAATTCTGGGAGAAATGGAAAATTTGAGTGTGAAAATATAACTTTTCAAGGTCATTAAGGATGTTCTTGTTCACAATAGTCTCATCAAGGAAAATTTCTTTAAGAAACTTCTTAGAAAGAAGAAAGATACCCCCACCATCAATGTAGTAGGAAAATTATCCAGCTTAATGATGGAAAAGGTTAACTTCTTAAAGTACTTGGACCGTGGTAGTCGAGTTGTGGATGTACACATAGATGGTGCCATAGTCTCCAATAATCAGATTAATCTCGAGGCTACCATCAATATAATGACCAAGTAAAATATTCTTAAACTCAACCTCCAAGGGAATTTTAGGAAAACCACAATGGTTTTGCAACTGGAAAACCAGTCCACAGTAGCTCCAGAAGGAATTATTGAGGATGATATGGTTTCAATTGACATTAGGGAGTTCCTTATAGATTTCCTGGTCCTCCATGAAAAAACCAAGTTTAATGGATATCCTCTCATTTTAGGAAGACATTCGTTAGCCACTACCAATTTTTATATTAGCCCTCGGACCGGAAATATAACTATAAATAATGGGCCCTTGTCTAAACAACTGGTATTATATCCTCCTTCCCAGCCTTTCATTGATGATGACCTGCCTTTTTGGTTGGAGGGTGAAGAAGATGAAGATGAAGTATACAAGATTACACCCTACCACATTTGTATCATAGATTTTGTACTAATATGGGGACAACCTATTGAGGATTACCTCATCGAACACATCATTAAGAGCCATCCCCCCAATGACAGTCCACTCGATAACATAGTCAAATATTTTGAAAGCCACACTTGGATGGATTTTTAATCAGTTGATTCAACCTATGAATCCACCAAGGCTGTATAATTTGGCCCATCAAAATCTTTGAAAATTATCTCATCCCTCTTAGCCAAAGAATAAGAGTAGCTATACTAGCTCTTGAAATAAAACCTTGATGCATTTTCTTGGGACTACAAAGAAATGAAATGGGTGCATCCCTTGCTGTGCACACACCATATCTACATTAAATAAGGATGCAAGCCTATGAGCCAACCCCAAAGGAGGATGAATCCATATCTAAAGAACATATTGAAGGAAGAACTACAAAAATTATAGGAGGCAAGTTTCATCTATGCCAAATCTGAGAGTGACTGGGTGTATCCTCTTTTCCTAGTCCCAAATAATAATGGAAAATGGTGAATCTCTGTTGACTATGGGAAACTAAAGTAATCCAATAAGAAGGACGATTTCCCCTTTCCCATTATAGATCAAGTCCTGAATGGCCTTGTATGGAAGAATTTATTATCTTTCCTAGATGGGTTCAGTGGATATAGTCAGACTTAAATAAGCCCTCAAGACTAGGACAAGTCTACTTTCACATGTTCCTAGGGCACCTTTGCTTATAGAGTCCTTCCTTTGGGTTCTGCAAAGCCCCAGCTACTTTCCAAAGAGTAGTCTGGAGAATCTACTCTAAGCTAGTCCATGACTCTGTTGAAATATGCATGGAATATTTCACACCTTAAGGTATCACTTCCAAGAAGATCTCTCCAATTTGGGAAAATTTTTGAGAAGATGCATCGAGATGCATCTCTCCCTCAGTCTAGAAAAGTGTGAATTATTAGAAAGAGTAGGAGTAGTCTTGGGCCACTCAATATCACAAGCAACAATACATGTAGACCCAAACAAAATAAATATCCTTAAACAAGTTCTTCTTCCTTAGAAGAAGAGAGATTTTAGATGCCTCATAGGTTTGGCTGGCTACTATAGAAGGTTCATTAAATATTTCAGAAAATTGGCTTCACCACTATTTGGATTATTGGCCAAAGATCCTAATTTTTTCCACTCCATTTTATGTCAAGAAAATTTTGAGATCATTAAGGAAAAGTTAACTATTTTTGCCATTCTCAGAGGTCAAAATTGGTCGTTGCCTTTCCACATCCACACATATGAATCCGAAAAATACGTGGGGTCAGATTTGGGGTAGTTAGAGGAAAAATTTACCAATGCCATCTATTTCATTAGTAAGAATTTGTCCAAAGATGAACTCAACTATGATGTCACTAAAAAGAATCTTTCAACCATTGTCCATTCCTTCTACAATTTTAGACATTATATTACTAGTTATCAGACCTTTGTACATACTGACCATGAAGCCATAAAGTAAATAATGAATAAACATTATGTTAATGCTAGAATAATTAAATGCCTGTTGTTATTACAGTAATTTGACTTAACAATTGTTGATAAACCAAGAAAGGATAATGTTGTTGAAAATTTCTTATCAAGACTAAATCTACGTACAAATGAGGAAGGGACGGTGGGTGATCAACTTCAAGATGAACACCTATTTTGTATTTGAACACTCTCTCCTTGGTTTTCTAACATAGCTAACTACTTGTTTGCTAAACATTTCCCTCCAAACATCTCATCCAAGGAGAAGATCAAGATTATTAGGAAAAACACCCTTTTTGCGTTGATTGGTGGAAATCTATTCAAGTTGGGTCCTAACCAAATTATCAGAAGATATGTGATGGAAGAAAATGTTTTTGACATCCTCTCAGCATGTCATGATAGTCCTCATGGAGGCCACTTTTCTGCAAAAAGGAAAACCTTCAAAGCTTTGCAAGAAGGTTACTATTGGCCTACCCTACACCAAGATGCCAGGTGATACACTAGTAGGTGGTTCTAGAGCCATTTGAAAAATGGTACATGGAATTCATTGGGCCCATTGATCCACCATTTAGACAGAATAGCTTTATCATAGTCTACACTGACTACTTTACCAAGTGGGATAAAACAAGGGTTGTAAAGGTAGCAACATAGGACAAGGTAGCTAAGTTTCTAAGAGAAACTGTGATCTACAAGTTTGGATATTCCATAGAGGTAGTCACTGATTAAGGGGCTCAATTTACATCTCATCTCATTGAAAAACTCTTCAGGTGACACAAGATAAATCACAAGACTTCCACTGCCTATCATCCTTAAGAAAATGTCTAGGTGGAAGTGACAAACAAAGCCTTGGAGAATATCCTCACCAAGGTTGTGAGCACTAGAAGAAAATATTGGGCAGAGAGATTGGTTGAAGCCACTTTGGCTTACAATACTAATTGGAAGACAACCATAGGTTTTTATATTTATGATTTAGTCTATCAAAATAAAGTTATACTTTCCATTGAATACGAGTACAACACCTTGATAATGGCAACTGAGATACACCTAGATATCACAAAGGCCCAAAAAGAAAGGTTTTTGTACTTAAGTGGTTTGAATGAGTTCAGAATGTAGGAACACCTCCCAATAGAGGTAATTCATCTACAAATTAAGGTTTCTCATGAAAAACACATTAAGGAAAATACATTTAAAGAAGCAGATTAGGTGTTTCTCTATGACTCAAGGGTCAATGACTTTAAACGAAAATTAATGACAATATGGCTAGGACCTTAAAAAGTGGAAAAATTCAATGAAAATGTTTTTTTTAATAATATAACCATAGATGAGGAGTGGATCCCCCTCCTTGTCAATGGTTATGGGCTCAAAGTGTACAAGAAGCCCTTGTCTATGGCTGAGCTTATTAATTCCAAAAATAGGGAGGTGTATGCAATTTGGAGCTCCATAATTTGCAACACCTCCCCTTCCTAGAAAAAAGAATAAAAAAATAAAAAGTGAAGAGGCATGGGTGAAAAACACTTTGAGGCATCAAAGAAAAACTCCTTGTTTGAGAAGCTCTATGAGGCGATCCTCGGGCGAAAAAAAATAAACAAAAAAATAAACATGGAAATAAAAGATCCTTGGGTGAAAACCTCTTTGAGGAGCCCAAGTCAAGCTTGTGGGTTGAAAACCTCTATGAAGGAATCCCACCTCTATTCAAAATAGAAAATAAAAAAGCTAAAAGAAAAAAAACAAGGAGAAGATGAGAAAAAAGAAGAAAAATAAAACAACACCTGCGCACTCGCTTATTTCTATTTCGTAGGTTGCTGATCAAGGAACTACAAGGAAAAGAACCTCTAGCAGAGGTTATAAAGGAGGTTTTAATTGTTATAAAATTGGCCAAAATTGTCAAAAAATCATTATTATACAACATCCGTTTATGGTTACGGAGGTTTTGGTGGAGCTTTTAATGGAAATTCAACACAACTAAGAAAACTGGGCAGCCAAAGGTTATTATGGATGTTTTTCTCATCGGTGCACTACTAAGGTTTCAACGCATCTATGTGCATCATCCAGAAGGTGGCCTACCAGGCCTTCAAGGTATAAAACCGCACTGGGCACAATGTTGGTGATATAATGCGAAGGCTGTTCGAATTGGTCTTGTGATTTGTACGGTGCCCATAGGTTGTCTCAACGCACCGATATGTGGACTTATAGAAATGCATCAGTGCTTTGTATTAGCCAAATGCACTAAGATTTATAATTGGTATTGGTATTTGTGCAGTTCCTATAGGTCGTACAAATGCACCAGTGCATAGTCTCACATAAATGCATCGGTGCGTAGTACCACACAAATGCACCAAGATTTTTAATTTCTTTTGATATTTGTACGGTGCCCATAGGTCATAGAAATGCACTGGTGTACAGTAACTAACACGCACCAATGTTCATTTTTTATTTTTTAGAAACATCGACCTGTGACAGTGCAATTATTGTGATTTTTTAAAATTCATTATTCGTCAAAAGTCGACACATATATATCTTATAATAGTATTCACATGAAATTTTTTTTTTTTAGTGCATTGAATGTGATGTTTGGATTAATTTGTTATATCATATCATCAAATTTCACATCTCTTCATTATAATATTTAATCATCCATAAATTTAATCAATGGTGTTACATTTCACAGCTACAATGGAGAACACAATAGAATAAATTAAATTTATTCTATTGTGTTCTCCATTGTAGCTGTGAAATGTACCACTGATTAAATTTATGGATGATTAAATATTATAATGAAGAGATGTGAAATTTGATGATATATATATATATATATATATATATATATATATATATATATATATATATATATATATATATATATATATATATATATATATATATATATCTGTGTGTGTGAGTGTGTGTGTAAGAGAGTATTTTTCATAAAAAATGGGACAATTATTAGTATCCATTTTTCTTTCAATTGGGACACTATGTCCATTGCATTAAACAAAATGTCTGATTTCACAGACAAATATTTCAAAAAATACAATGCCTTGCTTTGATATCCAAACATAGTGATCATCATTCTTCGCTTGAACTCCTATCAATACTAGAGCTACTTCCATGATGGGTTATTTTAACGAATTTTTTGTTCACGGTGTTGATTGTTTTATTCTTCTTCACCTTCCATCTATAAAAATAAAAAATAAACTATAATGAGTGTATATACATTGGTGACAATAAGGAAAATTTCAATATTAAATAATATGCATCAATGTAAAGCGAAAAGAAATGACGTACCATAGCAAAAATTGATTCATACACTATACACATTCTTTCAAAACCATGTACCATGCCATTTTTAAAGATTTCATCTGTTGGCTTAGTTCCATACATTGTTTCCTACAAGTTTTATACCCCATAAGAAATCATATATTTAATATAATTTTTTTTTCTATTAATTATAGATGGAGCTAAGTAAAACAAGATCGATAGATTCTTACAAATCCCACAATTAATTTCTGATATGCCAAAATATACTAACAACCCATATTTAACCCAATTTCAATCAATTCATCTGATCGTTCTTCATTTTATGTTAGCACCTATTTGAAGACATTCAATAATGATTTTGTAAAACAACTTGAAAAATAAAAAAAATAAATCTAGTTAAGTTGTTATAAGGAAGTAACAATTACTCACAAACTTAGGTATCAACCCTTTTCTTCCTTGTCGTCATGTTTTATGTGCTAAATGGGTTCCACTTTATTTTCTTTTCTCCAAGAAAATACTTTAAAATTAATATTTAATGCTAAATTGTTTATTTATTATACCTAATGATCAAAAAATTCAATGATTACATATTAAATTTGAAGCATGCTGTTGTTCAGATGGCTCCTCCTGCGATGCAATTTTTTCCATTTCTTTGACCATCTCCTTGTACACCTTTTTGGAGATTCCTACTAGCATATTTCTGACATCAGCTCGTTCATCTTTTTAGATTTTCATAATATTTATGAAAATGTAACATGACAAAAAACTATTTAATTTTTATATTGATATATGAAAATTAAATATAACAAAGGTGATATTTAGAAATAATTCTAGAAAAAAATTTAAAGGAATATTACTTTTTCATTCCTTTTTTTTTGTTGTTGTACGTTTTGCTATTAAAAGTATCACATGTCTCATTGACCAATTCTCTCTAAACTCTTCCTGTAGTTTAGATAAAATTTGGTTCTTGGAATCATTGGAAGGATTTTTGTATTGTAAGTGGAAAGAACTTTTGTACATTTGTTCCACTAGATCCCTCGAACTTTTGTAAAATATTTCCCCCCTTTCGTTAACCTCCAGCACCACTCTAGATGAGTTAAGGAGAAATTCATTTTCATTTGCATGTTCTATTTGTTTCATTTGGTAGAACAACATTCCTTTTCTGAGTTTTTGGTCCCTGTCGAACATTAAACAGATGTGAATTAGTAGATTGTTTGACACACATTATCTAATAATTTTAAGTATATTATTAATGAAAATTAAAAAAAGAAACTCATATTGGGTTGATAGTATTTTTTTCATTCACCTGATTCATCCTTTTGCAATTTTTCCATCAAGTTTTTATGCTCTTTTGGTCCTAGATCAAAAATAATTTTATCGAGCTTCGTCATTTTGTGCCTGTACATGATACACAGTAAATAATACATATTAGTTAAACTTAGATATAGTTAAAAAATAATATTTTTTGTAAATAATTTACAAAGAACTTTCATTTTTTTCTTTTATTGATGTGTTATCAGTACCTTTATTACTTGATCTCTTGTCGAGAATTTATTTATCAATCTAAAACCTATACCATATCATTCATTATTATATTTATAAATAAATTGTCAACTTTACAGGTAAAAAAAAAAATATCAGGAGACCAGTGTGCCATTCATGGTGTACGCACCGACTTCGGTGCGTTGGGGTCTTATAAATGCACCGCAAAAACCATATAATAGACCGTATGGTGCTCTATGTCAAGAAGGAGCACTAGCATGTCGATTTACATAGAGAAAATAAGAAAAATTATTCAGTGCTAGTTTTTGTAGTATAAACGCCCCACGCAAACAAGGGGCCACCACACGGTGCTTTCTGTCAACTAGGAGACCCGGTGCGATGTGTTATATGTTACATGGTGCACCGATTAACACAATAAAACTTTTTTTTTTCAAAACAACACGTTCGCGGTGTGCCTTAATGAAATAGCACAATGGTGTCCTATTTTACATATGGCACACTAATTAAAAAAAAATTGTTTTTTAATTTTTAATCACACAATACTTTCGTGGTGCGCTAGGATAATACAACTAATTGGTGTGCTAGGTTACTCGAGCCGCATTGATAAAAAAAATTCTATTTTTTTTTTTAAATTCACGCAAGGGCCGACATGGATTGGGATCTAACTATGCAAGTCGTACCATGGGTTGGATGTCTTAGGCCTATATATAGCAACACAAACCCTATAAATCTAAAATGAAAAGCCCTAATTCTAAAGTCACAGAAAGAGTGAGAAGAAAAGGCATAAACAAAAATAATGTAGGGTTTAGGCTAAAAATGGATTTTTAAAATTTTGTTTCTGAAAATGAAAAATAAATTGAATTTTTTTTCTTACTGCGTAAAAGAAACTGTAGAAAAAGTAAAAATAATAATAAACACTGAAATTTTTTTCTTACTGCGTAAAAAAAACTGCAAAAAAAGTAAAAAAACAATAAACTTTAATCACGAGAATGTTTAAAACTCTATGCTACAGGCTTTGAATCACTAGAGGTTTGGAATTTTTATTGTCTGAATACTTCTGTTTGAAAGTATTTTTCTTCTCCACAGTGCTCTCGAGCTCTATTGCTCTAGGTATGTCTCCTCCAAATATTTGGCTGAATTTTTTTGCAAAAATAGTGAAATAATGAAAAGTGTTTATTATTTAAAGAATTTTTTTATGAAATTAGATTTTCAAAAATATTTTGCCACCCATTTTTCAATTTACTGCTTTTTTTTCACCTGAAGAAAATAGAGTTGCGCTTTTTTTTATTTGTGCTTATTCGTCACTAGTGCATCACTTAATAGCACAACACTGACACGTCCAATTATAAAATGGCACCGGTGCACAGTAACGAAAATACATTGGTGTGGTGATCTGTACATTAGCATCGATAACAAGAAGTCCATTTTAAAGGCATTGAAATTACGTTCAAGTGTGTGCACCAATATTTATTGTTGATTTTGCTCAAATGCAAGGAGAAAATATCATAATTATATCAAATGGACAATTCTTCAAAATCTAGCTCGTTCCATAATATTTCTCAAAATCCATCACGGAGTTCTCCCTATCCATCTTGAGACATAATATTTACATCATATTTTAATTATCTATTTGAATTTATGTTTTTTATGCATGTCAATAATGCATAGATTAATTAAATTTATAATTTATACAAATTTGCAGGTTCATGCAGATTTAACATCGAGTTCAGATGCATAAAATAGTGAAACAACTCCAAGACATTGGAAGCTCTTATCAGGAGTAGCGTACCGCAAGGCGCATTTAGTAGATGGAAATGGACAACCGCTTCACTATGCCAATTGTAACAAGATTGCATCTTCTAGTGATGGTAATAATTATAATTGTTTGGTATATTTATTAATGTAATTATTTCAATGTCAAACCAATTAATCATGCAATATTTTCAACGTAGTTACTAATTGATATCACATATTTTGTACTAATAATGTTCAAATATATATTTTTTAAATTATTAGGATTCTAGTGATGATGAGAGACCTACCTACCACCTTCCGTTGCACCACATGACAATGTAAAATCGAGAGAAGACTGAACTAAGAGAAAAAATTGGAGAGGATCGATACCAAAAATTGTTGAATCAACCACCGATTCAATTCCCGCTATGTCCAGATTCACGAATTAGGAAAGACTACATCAATAGTAGTTCTTCAGAAGTTTGCAACGAAGGCAATAAAATAGAGGATGGTATGGATGATTACTTAAGGGATATGATTTCCATGGAGACAATGTTGTTAGATGCATTCCAAAATGATGATCAACTAGGGGATGATGCTCATATCTCTAATAGCTTTTTCGAAAGCCTCAAATTTTCTTCCACTACCCCTCTCTTTGGACCTGCCAGTCAGTCAAAGTCTACCCAGTTGGGGACAATGATGTTACTGTACAACTTGAAAGAAAATTTTGGCTTGTCAAATACATGTTTCTTGGAAATTTTGAGGTAAGTTACCATAAAGTCTTCCCTTATATAAATTTTAGAAATATAATTAGTATACAATGAACATTAAAAATGGTAAATTTTATGAACGTTAATAATTATATCAGAATTAATGTACATTTATTAATATATTTTTCCATCATCACCAACTACAATTTATTGAAAGATAAGGTTCTTTCGTGTGATAATATCTTGCCCGGTAGCTGCGAAGAGGCAAATAAATTGTTGAAAATGTTGGATGTTGAGTACATATCATATCATGCATGTCCAAATGATTGTATTCTATATAGAGGATAAAATGAATACAAAGAGATATGTCCAAAATGTGGGCATAACAGGTATGATAAGTAAAACAATAAGGGTAAATCACGTACTACTCCTCCTTTTAAGATATTGAGGAACATGCCGATAATCCCAAGGGTTCAAAGGCTCTTTTGTCACAAAGAATTAGCTATGTCGTAGGGATGGCATGCCTAATACAGAAGTGAGTTGTGAGATATGTGAATCCAAACTATGTCAATAGCCATGAAGCATATAGAGGATACATGGCCCGAAAAATTCAAGGATTAAGAATAAAGTCTACGACTCAGCATAACCATGGATGCCGTCAAACCGTATTCCCTCCAGAACACCAACTATTCTGTTTGGCCTGTAGTAGTGATCAATAACAATATCCCCCCATGGTTGTCCATGAAGAATGAACATCTTATGTTGGCTCTCATAGTCCCTGTTAGAAGACGAGTGAAGAATATGGATGTCTACTTACAACCACTGGTAGATGAATTGAAGGAATTATGTGATGGGATAAATGTATACAATGTATCAAGACCCATCACAGTAGAGAGGATTTTTACATTGTATTTCATATGTGCTTACACGACACATGAATATCCAAGATTAGGAGTTTTCTTTGTTTAATTTATTTATTTTTTTATATACGTAACAATATTCTTTCACCTATTAGTTATTTAATTCGTTTTAATTGTTTAGATCTTCATGATATTCTTTAATGTGCCATGCATATTAATTGTATACAATAATCTTGTAGGTCTTCTAACAAAAGGTTATTTTGGAGGTAAATGTTGTGGACCTTCTCTGAAAGCTAGATGGTCCAGGGACCTATGAAAGCCAGTGTATGATTGCTCCAAGGTATTCCTCCTAGAAGAACACCCTTACAAAAGAGCAGCATCCACTTTCAATGGTAAACGAGAGAGAACCCAAAGGCCTCCAATAACAATACCAATTGAGTGGATTAGAGAATATGAGTGAGAGAAGGAGAAGGAGTTTATAGAAATGTTTGATTCAAATGGGGAGCCTATGTTCGATGATCCATAATTCTTCAACACATATGTTGAGAAATTTCCCATTGGGATGAAAAGGAAATATATCTTTTATAACCTCCCATATTGGGAAGATCTTAAGATTACCCACTTATTAGGTCCCATGCATATATTTAAAAATGTTTCATCTTCTTTATGGAGGCACATATCATCGAAAAAAAGTGACACATTAGTTGTTAGGAAAGATCTTATTACTTCAAAAATGAAAAATAAACATTGGCGAAGGCGATTAGAAAGTACGGGATAGGAGGCAGGTGTTGGTCCCTCTAATTCATGGTATTTCCACGAAGGTGATGTCCCATGGATTTAAAAAGAAAAGATGATATTTCTTTGGCAAACGAAGTTATAATGGGTGTGAGTGTGTCAACCTCATACGGGTCTTCACTACGACGCTACTTCACTGTGGATGACCATTTCTTGGGGTTGAAATCTCATGACCATTTGAATATTCTAAGAGTACATATAATTTCAACAACATGATTTTATTATTTTTTATATTAATAAATTTCATCCCATGCGTGGATCATAAAACATAAATAATTTTGTATATTATTGCAAGTGTTTATAACTTTCTAGTTTCATTATCCTTTGTTCATGTGTGGGTGTGTGAAACATGAATTCCCTCAAGACCTAGGATGTGCCATATCTAAATTATCTACATTTGTACATTGGATCATGTTAAAGGAGATTCATGTGGCTAGCATTCCACGGTGGCATCATGATGCAGCCAAATGCTGAAAAAACCCACATTCTCACCTTAAGATGTATGGTTCAGTCATAAACCAAATAATTCTCAAATTTGGGGCAAATTCTAATGCGGAAGATTTTTCCTCTTAATACCCTTCTCGGCTCTTAATCAAAGTTTAAACCCTTTTATTATCCTATGGTTATAACCCATATATCAAAACCCATTTCATGAAATGGGAATCAATATCTATAACCTTGGGTAAATACCCATTTTTAAACATTCGCCATATACTTGAGCCCACGCATAAGTTTTCATTTGATTTAAAATCTTGATTTTGGGTAAAACCCAAAGCACCAATATAATAACATTCGGCCCCACAACTTACCGACCACCTTTCCACCATTCATCAAATATGCTCACCAATCCACTACCAATAAGCATTAATATATATTCGCCCACAACATAACATTTTATTTCATACCAAACCCCAAATTTGGTTAAAAAGCCAAGCACCAATATATATTAATGTTCTGGGTCTCGCAACAATTTTCAAACGTACCTGTTTCACCTTTACTGTCGATCATCCATAGATCTGACAGTTGATGTTTACTCGCGCTCCAACTCAAAGCTTTTCATCCAATGATCTACACCTCCATTATCCTCTACACAAATGATGATGCAAACACCATCTGATCATTTGATCAGAGCATCCAATGGATATCGCATAACATTAAGCCTGGCGAATTATCGCTTGAAAGACACGCGAAACAAATGGTTTTGAGGTTTTTCCTTGCTACGTGTCACGTTCTTACTTCATCACATTTGATTTCAATAAAACTACTTACCACTCCAAACCTACACGAAAACCCTTTATTGGTTTTCAAAACTGCTTCACTGTTCCACTGTACTGTCACTCACAGTTCTGCTTTCATATTTTCAATATGGCACCTCCACATATTTGGTGAATAATTAAACACTCCATCAATTCATATCCACTGCGCCATTACTTTGTAATTTCCACCTTTTTTCAACTCACGATTTCGAACAAGGCCAGGGTTCCATCCAATCTTCAAACCCTCTCCGGTATTCAGACAATGCATAGCTTAACTTCTATTATTCAATTTATGTGGTTCTTATCCATCGATCATAAATAAAATAAAGCTCAAATGTGACTTCAAAACCCTGATCACACTGCATTGTATTTACACAACAGAATGTGTAATAACCCTATGAAACGCTTTACACGAAATCAGTCCAATTGTGTAATACATCTAGGTAGATTTATACCTCACATTAGAAGTCCAGGTAATTCCTTTAGTAGCATCGATCCATTCTATGATTGATGCTAAATTTTCTTAGTAATTACAAATCACACAAAATTCAATACTCACCCTCAAGCCACACACTCTTTAAATGTAGCTTGACTATAAAATGACAGAATTTCCCTTCTCCCTGTCAATTTCACGTACACACAATATACACTCAAACAAAACTTAGAAGTTGAGTTTTCTGTATTAAAACAAGTATTTAAATAGGAATTCTTCGTCTGGCTTGATATTCAAATCAGTGGCCTTTTTTTTCTAATAGCCCCTAGGCTTCAAACCCTATCTATGTAAAACCTGAATCACTCTCCTCTATCTTGAATCTATCCCCTTTTTCCTTGAGGATTTATAGTTTATACAAAAGACTATGAATCAATTTAGGTTCAGGTCCTTCATTATCTCAACAAAATTCTCCAAAACTAATAAAATCATGGAACCAATTCTACTTTAGGAATTACAATTAAATTTCAAATCTCTCATTTCCTATGGAATCTCAAGTATCCTAATTCTCTCATGTTGTCCAATCATTCGGGAACATTTACAAATTTCTCTCAATATTTAAATAATTTCTATTCTAAATGTCACTCAAAAACATTAATAATTACATAAGAAACCAGTATTCTTTTGAAAACATAAGACCCCTATGTCTATTAAAATACAAAGTATTTTCTGAGCCTAATGCTCCTGCATCAGACTCCCAAGGTTAAAAATAATCATGATCTCCTGATCAAGTGCTTTTAATCTTTGTCTTCCTGGATCCCATAATCAGTTTTGTTGTTGTCCATAAGCTGCATTGTCTTCATCATTCCTCAACTACACTTTTCTAGGTTTCCATACTTTATTTTGCATCTTCCCACTTGCTATGATTTCACATTCTGCTACTGTCTTTCTCTTTTTGCTGCTGCTTCTTTTCTTCCCTGTTGTTGTCTTCTTATGAGACACTTTCACCATTAGCCTTCTTATAAATTCAATTTCTTTGTCTATTATATCTTCTAACTGCTGAGTACTTCTACTTCTTGATTGTTGTATTTATATTCTTGCTGCCACCCTGTCATCCTTACCCTCTTGTTTCCTGCAACTGATAACTTCTTCTTGATTGTCACTTATGACAATTTCTTTGTTTCCTGACTTCAGCAATTCCTTGGACTAGTATTTAGTTTTCCACTCACTGTCATCTTATTTTCTTTGCTTTAATTTTTTCCCCTAGACCAAACATTCTTTAGTATTTTCATCAGTACCTGCAATCATAAAACAATCATCAAAATCATAAGACCTTTGTGCCTCTTCTTCCTCTGAAAAAATTTCAATTTGCTGCTCTGACATTTTCTCCTTTATCAGCACATTAGTAAGCTGATTCCAATTCTTTAAATAATTCTCGAGCCTGTCAGCTAGTCTCTCTTCTACATCATCCATTTCAAGGATGTTTATTTTCTTGTGTTCATATAAATGAACTTTTTCATTCTCATTCAGCTCTGAATTTACAACCTAAACACTTATTCTCTATGTTTCTAGCTTCTTCTCCAGAATACTTAACGCATGCCACAAATTTGTCATCTCATGTGAGAAAATATTTGTACAATCTTCACTACCTTCTTCTTTTTCATAAGTCAAGTTTCCTAGTGACACTATCTCTTCATCTTTCATCCGAATAGAATTCTGATCTCCCATCTCTGCAATAATTTTAGTTGTCTGTCCATCACTCTTCTTCTGGCCATTTAACAAAATCAATTTCTCATTGTCATTATCAGAAACAAATTTCTCATCTTCAGACATAACTGTCATATCTCCATTGAAACAATTCTTTTCACAAAACAAGGAATTTATGAACTCATTTTGTTGCAATAATTGAATTTGATCTTCATCTGAAATTTAATCATCATCATATTTTTCTTGGCAACTTTCAGCTTCGCTTAATACATTTTCATCACATGATTTGTCTTTTGTAATACCTACATTCACACACAACTTGTTAGTTTTAAAACCATAATATTTATGGTCTCATTTGATGATTTAATCACCAAATCCTCCTGTTGTTCCATGTCCTCTATACAATTCATAAATTCTTCAATGGTCTTTTCTTCAATCTCCTTAATCTTTTCAATTGATTGCTTAATTTCCAGCTTTTGGCCATCTTCATAAGTTAAATTTCCTCTACTTTCAATATCTTGAAAAGTAAAACTTTTCTCCAACTATGCATGGACATTTACAAAATATCTGGATGTCCCATTTTCTTCCTTTATTACAATATCAACAATTTGTCCTTCTCCACATGCTCTTCCTGCAAACATACAAAATTTATCAGATTTAAAATCATGCGACCTCTTGGTCTCACTTGAATTTTTAGTCTTCAAGTCTTCCTCTAAATACTCATTTATTCTGAGTAATTTTTCCCACAACTGAGAATTTATCATTTTCTCTTTTTTATTCTATAGCTTATGCCACTTTATCTTTCTTCTTACAAGAAAACCACACCTATGGCCTTCCTCTATCATCATTTTAAATTTATTAAATTGTTCTCTTATCTCAACTAACTCTCTCTCATACTCTTCCTTCCTTAAATGTCTCTATATGCCATTTGTCTTGGCATATTCTTTCTTCACTTTCATTCTGTTGTGGTCTCTCTCAGAACCTATGCCATTTCTACTATGACTATCAATAGTCATCTTCTTCTCCATTTCTATCTTCATGAGTTCCTCACTCATTCATCATGAGCCGTACTAAAGCCTCTGCAATAACAAGTCCTCCTTGTTCCAACTTACCTCACCAATCCTTTCCTCTGGACTTGGTCTTTTGGCAAGCACTGGTCCTCTATTTTCTAGAACCTTTGAGAATTCCCCTCTGCTCCTTCCAGGCTTTAACTCATCTGCACCCTTTTAATAACACAACTATTCTTTTTATCCAACCTCTATTCGAATTCCTTCAAGATTTTTCCACATTCTTCTTTCTCTTAGAAACCTTTACTGGCTTCCTTCATCACTTCTCTTTAAAGCTATGATCTTCCTATTGATATGCTCCTCAATTGTCTACAATCTGCATTCTCCAAACATAATCTTCAACAAAATTAAAATACCTCACCTTCAAGGTTTGTGTTCAACACCCACTTGTAATTGCTTCTGCAAATTCTTCCAATATTCTGTTACACTACATGTTGTCTGTCAGATTCAAATCTAATCTCTTTTTCCTTTTTTCCATCACCGTTATACCTGTATTCACATCTTTCAAAACATAACCTGGTAAATCTTCAAATCACATTTTATTTTAAACCCAGATTCTACAAATCTGAATTTCCTCATTATCATACTTCCACTACATATCTACTCAAATCTACAACTGCTATCAATCAGATTTAAAATCTAAGCTTTCCTTATTTACTTCATCACACATGCATTCTGATTTAATTAAAAAAAATATTTAACTTTTAGAAGAGCTCTTCCAACTCTGATACCACTTGATTCAGCCAACGGCTACAAAAACCCACATTCTCACCTTAACATGTATGGTTCTATTGTAGCCGCTACAACACCACCCAAAATTTTGGGTATATCTAAAATTTCGGGTACCCCTGCTCACTTAGTCGTTAGGCTTTTGAAATGGCCCATAGTCATTGAACCTTCTCACCATAATGACCATATGCTTTTGTCACATTCACGTGATGTGTGTGGGGGTTATCATCATTGCATGTACTTGAATGGAAGTTTTTCTGTGTTAAGTGCTTGACATACTTTCACTAGAAACCCTTCACCATGGATTTTTGGGCATTTTATTTGGGCTCTTCATCGAACCGGTGTTCGCTTGTTAATTATTTTAAATTGGGAGACATCATCCTCTAATGGTAGCCATATGAAATTAATAAACTCATTGAAACCACCAAGCCTTTATCTGGTTTCTCATTTTAAGCATTGTATGTCCAAGTGATATGCTTCAAAATACCTTGCTGAAGTTATTTATATAAATCTTTATATGTACTTCAAGTAGGAGGATGGTTTTCTTCTCGGCCTGCTTATCAACTCGTTTAATAAAATCATGGCTCATGCTATAATTTTATCCGTCATAGGTCTTGTTTAGCTACGTATTAAGGGAGCATAAATCACGGTGAAGTCATTCGTTACAATGGAAGTGGCTACCTAAATTCAAGCTATGAGAAGTAGCTCCAAAATAATGATATAAGGCATCAAAGCCAAGATCTGCAAGAATGAAAAATACAAATAAGGTGAGCTAGATAGTGTGAGTTACCACCTCTCATGCCGCATCACACGAAACACATGTTGCCCAAGCACGCTGTCGAGGTAGAAGCTTTCGGTTTGCACAAAGAGCCAAGTTTTTCCCCAGAAATCAAGGGGACCTTTTCAAGGCAATTTGATTCTCACGAATCCCCAAGAAACTCACTTTAAGTTCAAAGGCACTTGGCCACATTCATGAGACAGAGATGTAGGAAAAGGAATCTTTTTGGGAAGCCTAGCGATCACTGAAAGAAGAATGCAAGTCACAGAATGTCCAAGGTTGTAGGTCGCAAATATGACTCAAGGTCACAAGTGACGAAATCCAGGGAGGTCGCAGGTCGCAAAATCCAGGGAGGTTGTAGGTCACACCATGGGCCAAATTCATAGGTCGTCAGGTCACAAATCTCACTAAATTTTCAAAATTGTGACCTAGCGACCCTGCAACCCTCCCAAGTCGCACGGTCGCACATCTCACAAGCGCAGAATGTTTACGACTACACAACCTCATTTATTTCTCGCATGCGTGACCCTTTTATAAATAGAAGGGTTGCTAGGTCACATTTCACCCACACGACAGAGAGAAAAAAATGCTTCTGACGGGCCAACTGGAGCGCGATTTTCTCGGGTGTTTTCAAAGCAGAGTTATTCCCCAAGGAGAAAAAAGGTGATATTCGTGACCTCAAAATCACGCGCACACTCCCATGATTAGATTGAAAGGTGAAAATCGATAGAAGGGGGCGCAAGTCGCACTATCCAACCAAGTCCAAGGTCGCACTTTCCAAGTAGGTCGCAGGTCGCACTGTCCAACCAGGTTGCAGGTTGCATTGTCCAACCTGGTCGTAGATCGCATCTTCCATTTAGGTCGCAAGGCAACCCAACGGTCAGGAAGGAAAAAAGTTGGGAAGCCCAAAGGGAAAGTTTTGTTCTATAAAAACTTCCTTCGGGAAAATTGTAAAGGACCTTTTTCTTTGGGACTGAAAGAGATATAGAGCATTGTATAGAAGGACTACACATTTTGAGTATCAATACAAGCATGTGTTAACTCCAATTTTGGATCTGATGTTGGTCGATGTGTGAACACTATGGGTATTTTGTTTTCAGTTTCTAACATCTTTTGATTAATGAAAATGTGTCTCCAATTACATCATTTATGCATTATATTTTTCTAAACATGTGTTAATGGTGCTAAGTTTATTTCGATTTCTCAATTAATGTTAATAACTTTGTTTACTGAGATTTATATTATTACCAAAACCATTTAAGGAAGTGAAGGGTATTCTGCCATCAATAATTTTTCTTCTGTGGTTAGAACAACGTACAAGCATGACCCTAATGATATGCTATTAATAGCATTTCATTTTCCCCCATGCTTTATAATTCATCTTGCTACGCATAGTGTTGTATGTTCATTTAATTAATTAATCATGTGTCTTGTTTCATCTGAATAAGTGTGTGTCTACAGGTTTAGAGAGTCTTACTGAGACCCAAGGAAAGGATAATTAAGCGGTAGCCAGAACCACACCCCGGACAGGATCCCTATTCTAAATGGCTTAGAGTCTAGCTGGAACTTTTTATTGGGGAGATCCCCTGCTGTTGACCAGACAGATTTTCCTGTCAAAAGAATTGGTGCTAGAAGGAGGGCCTGATGACAAGCTGAGCCCTTAGAGCCTGCAGTTAATCTCATATCTGTAATGGCTCATCCCCAAATCATTCTCCCGAGATGTTTTTCGGATTTCTATGAGCCTCGATGCTCAATCCCCGATGAACTTATGTATCACTTGTCGCAGTTAAAATTCGATGGTGAAAACGAAGTTTCCATAACCAAACACCTTTTATATTTTTTTGACTTTTGTGAGTGCTACGAAATTGAAAATGAAGGGTTTACTTGTGTGCTTTTCTCCCTCACTCTCGAAGGTTGCGTTAAGCAATGGCGTTTCAAATTGCTGGAACCTTCTATCCATTCATACGAGAATCTCGCCGCTGAATTACAACAAGATTTTCATAGGTATGATTTTCAGAATGTGTTAATAAAGTTAAATGACATCAGAATGGAACCTCTGGATGAATTCTCTATCAGATTTGTTCATTATTTTTCTGATTTCCCTGAAAAGGATGTTGATTGGAAATTTTTAAGTGAATGTTAATAAAGTTAAATGACATCAGAATGGAACCTCAGGAACCTCTAGATGAATTCTCTATCAGATTTTCTCATTATTTTTCTGAGTTCCCTGAAAATGATGTTGATAGGAAATTTTTAAGTGAACAGTTCAAGTATGTGATTTTCGTTTCCCTTGAACAATTTCAATTAGCAACCAAGCCTGATCCTAGTGTTCCCTATGACGACCCGCAAATTTCTAGCTGTTCAGAATTTGTCCCTAATGTTTCCTTGTCCATCTCCCTAAGTCTAGACCACATTCAGGCCTCCAAGGAGAGTACTACTATTTGTGATATTCCTGTTCATCCTCCTGAATTTCCCTGTAGTGGAGTTGTGACCTCAAAAGTTCTGAGCAATGATAGACATGTGAAAGAAGATAAAACATGTTGTGCCACCTCTGAATATTTCACGCACCATGTCGAATCAGTGCTTGAAAACCATAGTGGCCCATTATCTCTCCCGGTTCATGAAACCTATCTCGAGTCCACTGAATATTTCCATGGAAACAGTCCTAAATATTATTCACATGCTAATAATAAATTGACTCTTGTCTCAGATAAATTTGACTTTACAAAATCATTGGACCTTCCTAGGCATGCAAAATCATTGACCTCTCCGGATGATATTGATGTGTGAGATGAAAGTCCGTGTACGGTTAATACCCCCGCATCTGAATCATTTCATCCATTTTTCCCTGATTTATTTCATGAGTCCTCCATACCAGTAATTTCTTCAAGTCATTAAAAATTTTCTTATACTGGTATTGGAAAAAATCATGAGCACATCGGTGGTGGTTCACAATCACACTACAAAATTGATCAATCCCTTAGGTCTGATATTTTTCATATGAAATATTTAAACAACCAAAGCAACAACTAACTGTCTAGGAAACTTCAAGACGTTTCTTTTATCGATCCATACCAACTATTAACTCTTGGGAAGCCTAATGTGTTGGGTCCCCAACTTGACCCACTTGATGAATCTAGTGACCACGGCTTATCTCAAAACATATTCACTCATGCCTCTGAGGAATATCATACAAATCTATTTGTTAACCATCTAAAGTCTCTGAAATTTGATGATCTGATTTGTGAAGATTCAACGACCCATCAGGAAATCGAAGCAATTCAGCTTCTACTAGCTGTTACCTCAAGTTCTTATGATCCTGATGAGACCCCTCAAACAAGTCCGACTAGGGTTCCTCGAATTAGGGTTTTTGAAATGACGGTTCCCTTGTATCATACGCCTCTCAGCATAACCACGTCAGATTTTAGCTCATTTGGGTGAGTCTACCATTCAAGTGATGCTTCTCTGAGCCCATCGTGCTATCCCCTAATAGCTGATATGCAACAACCAATTCACCCTAATTTATTCACTGGGATGAAAACATCGACCATTGTCTCTAATATTTTTGGCTATTGCCCAGCCAGTACCAATTGCATGCAGGTGCAAGCATGTGATGTTTGGAAAACCTCTCCACTTCCTGAAAATATTTCAGTCAATTCACCCCATCCTGGAAAATATAAAGAATATGATACATTGGATTGTCATTCTGTCAATGCGCAAACATTTGGTTGAACTGATATAAAGCCCATTGACATTTTTCCAATCACTAAAATTGATGATCACATCCATTTGCTAGTTGATCTCACGAACACATGAAAGTTTTGAAGCCCCCCGCTCGAAGGCCCAGAGTTGGTCTAGGACGGTGAGGCATTTCAGCCTTCACTAATAGTTAATTCGAATCCTGACATCCTCAGCGAAATCTGGGAATAACTTCGAACTAGGGTTTTAAAAATTAGGGTTTCTTCAAATGGATTTGCAAGCATCTCAAATTCGCCTGGCACACGCCTATTTTTTCCATTCTACCAAAGTGATCATCCTCAAAATCATGATGAGATTCCCGGCTAACTTAACGAATCCTATCCAATGAATATACCTGTAAATAGGCAATCCCCACTTCCTTCGGGCCTAGGGTTGGGCGTTGATGGATGTGTGTCATTTATAAATCATTTTAGACTTCAAGCACCTATTTCTACATATCAGGATGGAGGTCAAATTCAGCTAGCACAATCCATTCTAGCACATTCTCTGGTAAGTAGCCATGACCTTCTTTCTATTGCACATGCTCTTCAAGTAAGTCTTGTTGTTGGTGCACTATTTTGTATGCGGGCTCCGATTGCGAATATTGTTGTTCTTCCATGGTGGGAACTGATGCGGTGGTTTCACTAGAAAGATGATTTTACATAACCCGACCACCTCTTTGGTTAAACTAGGGTTTTAGGATTAGGCTAGTTAGGATCTGCTAATAAAATTTTGTTAGTTCAAGTTGTTGATTAGGTTTATATGCGAAATGTTTTCTTTAATTTTTAAAATTATGCTTGTTGTCTTCTCCTGCAGTCAATATTTTATGCATTATAATCTTCCATTTATTTTTTCACTCATGCTTTTTCAATATGCTTGTTGCTGCATAATATCAGATAATCATTGCATGTGCTTTGCCTTATTTTCCACCGGTAAATGGTTGATCCTTCTCGCACATGGCATTGCATGGTGTCATAAGCCTTGTCTGTTACATTTCATTGTGTTCTTTCTTCCTCACATCATTCACATTGGTTATTAACACGGCTTGGAGAATTCTCGTACATTGCATGCTGCTGCATGAGTCCTCATTGCAACCCTGATGACCTTTTTCACTTGTTTGCCTCAATTACTAAAACCATAACTCCATTATTTGCGTAAGGTTGCAGTGGTTACCTCAAGAGGAAGCTTCTCTCAAGACAGGTTATCAAAGCCGCATTCCCAACATCATGTTGATGATTTTAAATTCATTATCTAGGGAGATACGAGCCGGTTGCTTGTGGGGAACCTTAACGTGTTTGAATGGCCCATAACTGTAACCCGAGCCTTGTGCCCAGTATAGTCTCGAACATATTAATGAATTCTTTTTCACGTTTCTCCTATGGGTGGTAGATGGGATGTGAAGGCTTGGCATGGGGGAAAACCAAAATTAGGATATATTTTAGTTTCTGTCGAATAAGAAATAACCTCTCTTGCCCATAAAATAAGTCGAGATCCCTCATCTTCCCATGCAAAATAAGTGCCATGAGCACATAAAATAAGTGCTTCAAGCACATGAAAAAATAAGGGTAAAGGATTGAGAAAGGCTTCCTATGTAGAGAGGTAATGCAACGAATCCACTGGGGTACTGACCAGGCTCACTGGCAACGGAGCAACGTTTGTGATTTCTTGAAGTGACTCCATCGGGGTACTGTCTAGGACTACTGGTAGCGGAGAAACACCATAAACTTATTTTAAAAATTATAAATATAATAAGCCCGTTGCCCTGCTCTCTACATCATCAAACAACCATTGGCATCCGTGAACTTCCACTTTGATGCGTTTTAATTAACGAGACCTAGCTAAGGCACAAGGATTGGGCATATCCGAAAAGGTAAAAATAATAAAAGGGACACTCAGAACTTGCTCAATATTCCCTTGCATCACTTCCTAGACTTAGACTATTTTTTGGGTGTTGACAGATATGCTGGATTCTACCAGTAGTTCGCCAATTTTTGTAGCCGCTACAACACCACAAAAAATTTTGGGTATATCTAAAATTTCGGGTCCCCGTGCTCGCTTAGCCATTAGGGTTTTGAACCGGCCCGTAGTCATTGAACCTTCTCACCATCATGACCATATGCTTTTGCCAAATGCACGCTATGTGTGTGGGGGGTATCATCATTGCATGTACTTGAATGGAAGTTTTTCTGTGTTAAGTGCTTGACAAACTTTCACTAGAAACCCTTCACCATGGATTTTAGGCATTCTATTTGGGCTCTTCATCGATCTGGTGGTCACTTGTTAATTATTTTAAATTGGGAGACATCATCCTCTAATGGTAGCCATATGAAATTAATAAACTCATTGAAACTTCCAAGCCCTCAGCTAGTTTCTCATTTTAAGAATTGTATGTCCAAGTGATATGCTTCAAAATACCTTGCTGAAGTTATTTATATAAATCTTTATATGTACTTCAAGTAGGAGGATGGTTTTTTTCTCGACCTGCTTATCAAATCGTTCAATAAAATCATGGCTCATGCTATCGTTTTTTCCATCGCAAGTCTTGTTTAGCTACATATTAAGGGAGCATAAATCACAGTGAAGTCATTATTTACAGTGGCAGTGGCTACCTAAACTAAAGTTATCAGAAGTAGCTCCCAAATAACTATATAAGGCATCAAAGCCAAGATCTGCGAGAATGAAAAATCCAACTAAGGTGAGATGGATAGTGCGAGTTACCACCTCTCATGCCGCATCACACGAAACACATATTTCCCAAGCACGCCGTCGAGGTAGAAGCTTTCGGTTTGCACAAAGAGCCAAGGTTTTCCCCAGCAAGCAAGGGGACCTTTTCAAGGCAAGTGGATTCTCATGAATCCCCAAGAATCTCACTTTATGTTCCAAGGCACCTGGCCACATACACGAGATAGAGATGGAGGAAAAGGAATATTTCCGCGAAGCCTAGAGATCACTGAAAGAAGAACGCAAGTCACAAAATTCCCAAGGTCGCAGGTCGCAGATATAACTCAACGTCAGATGTTGCAAAATCCAAGGAGGTCGTAGGTGACACCATGGTCTAAATTCGTAGGTCGCCACATCGTAAAACTCACTCAATTTTCAAAATCGCAACCTAGTGACCTTTTGACCCTATGACCCTCCCAGGTCGCAAGCTTGCAAGGTTGCACATCTCACAAGTGCGGGATATTTGTGACCCCGTGAACTCATTTATTTCTCGCACGTGCGATTGTTTTATAAATAGAAGGGCTGCTAGGTTGCATTTCACCCACACAACAGAGAGCAAAAAACGCTTCTGATGGGCCAAGTGGAGCACGATTTTCTCGAGTGATTTCGAAGTAGAGTTGTTCCCCAAGGAGCAACAGGTTGATTTTCCCAACCTCACAATCACGTGCACACTCCCATGATCATATTGCAAGGCGCAAATCCACACAAAGGGTCACAGGTTACACTATGAAACCAAGTCGCAGGTCGCACTTTCCAATCGGGTCGCAAGTCGCACTGTCCAACCAGGTCGCAGGTCACATCTTCCATTCAGGTTGCAAGGCAACCCATGGTAAGGAAAGAAAAAAGTGAGGAAGCCCAAAGGACAAGTTTTGTTCTATAAAAACTTCCTTCGGGAAAATTGTAAAGGACCTTTTTGTTTGGGACTCAAAGAGATATAGAGCATTGTATAGAAGGACTACACACTTTGAGTATGAATACAAGCATGTGTTAACTCCATTTTTGGATCTGATGTTGGTTGATGTGTGAACACTATGGGTATTCTATTTTTAGTTTCTAACATCTTTTGATTAATGAAACTGTGTCTCCAATTACGTCATTTATGCATTATATTTTTCTAAACATGTGTTAATGGTGCTTATTTTATTTCGCTTTCTCAATGAATGTTAATAACTTTGTTTACTAAGATTTATATTATTACCAAAACCATTTAAGGAAGTGAAGGGTATTCCGCCATAAGGAATTGTTTCTTCTGTGGTTAGAATAGCGTACAAGCATGACCCTAATGATATGTTGTTGACAACATTTCCTTTGGCCCCATGCTTTATAATTCAGCTTGCTACACATAGTGTTGTATGTTCATTTAAAATCTTGACTTTGGGTAAAACCAAAAGCACCAACATAATAACATCCGACCCCACAACTTACCGACCACCTTTCCACCATTCATCAAATATTCTCACCAATCCACTACCAATAAACATTAATATATATTCACCCACAACATAACGTTTCATTTCATACCAAACTCTGACTTTGGTTAAAAATCCTAGCACCAATATATATTAATGTTCTGCGCCCCGCAACAATTTTCAAACATACCTGTTTCACCTTTACCGTCGATCACTGTGCATCCATAGTTCTGACGGTTTATGTTTACTTGCGCTCCAACTCAAATATTTTCATCCAATGATCCACACCTTCATTAACCTTGACACAAATGATGATGCGAACATTGTCCGATTATTTGATCAAAGCATCCAACGGATATCGCATAACATTAAGCCTGAAAAATAATCACTCCAAAGACACGTGAAAAAAATGCTTTTGAGATTCGTCGATGCTACGTGTCATGTTCTTACTTGATAGCATTTTATTTCCATAAAAATACTTACCACTCCAAGCCTACACGAAAACCCTTTATTGGTTTTCAAAACCGCTTCACTGTTCCACTGTGCTGTCGCTCACAGTTTCGCTTTCATATTTTCAATATGGCACCTCCACATATTTGGTGAATAATTAAACACTCCATCGATTCACATCCACTATGCCATTACTTTGTCATTTCCACCTTTTTTCAACTCACGATTTCGAACAGGGCCAGGTTTCCATCCAATCTTCAAACCCTCTCTGGTATTCAGACAATGCATAGCTTAACTTCTATTATTCAATTTCTGTGGTTCTTATCCATTGATCATAAATTCAATAAACCTCAAATGCGACTTCAAAACCCTAATCAAACTGCACTTTATTTACACAACAGAATATGTAATAACCCTACGAAACATTTTACACGAAATCAGTCCAATTGTGAAATACATCCAGGTAGATTTATACCTCACATTAGAAGTCCAGGTAATTCCTTTAGTAGCATCGATCCATTCTGTGATCGATGCTAAATTTTCTTAGTAATTACAAATCACACAGAATTCAATATTCACCCTCAAACCACACACTCTTCAAATGTAGCTTGACTATAAATTGACAGAATTTCCCTTGTCCTTGTCAATTTCACGTACACACAATATACACTCAAACACAACTCAGACGTTGAGTTTTCTATATTAAAACCAGTATTTACATAGTAATTCTTCCTCTGGCATGCTCTTCAAATCAGTGGCCTTTTTTTTTTATAGCTCGTAGGCTTCAAACCCTATCTGTCTAAAAATTGAATCACTCTCCTCTATCTTGAATCTATCCCATTTTTCCTTGAGGCTTTACAGTTTATACAAAATACTATGAACCAATTTAGGTTCAGGTCCTTCATTATCTCAACAAAATCCTCCAAATCCTCGAAGTCCTAAAATCTATCCTTTATCCCTAAATATCCTTTCAAACTCGTAAAATCATGGAACCAATTCTACTTTAGGAATTACAATTAAATTTCAAATCTCTCATTTCCTATGGAATCTAAACTATCCTAATTCTCTCATGTTTTCCAATCATTCGGGAACATCTACAAATTTATCTCAATATTTAATTAATTCCTATTCTAAATGTCACTCAAAAACATTATAATTACATAAGAAACCAATGTTCTTTTGAAAACATAAGACCCCTATTTCTATTAAAATACAAAGGATTTTCTGAGCCTAATGTTCCTGCATCACATCAAGAGATAGTTGATATTTTTTGTATGTTTGAGAAGGAATTGTCGACGATTTTCATGGACTTGCAGGTTCATCTTCTAATCCACCTAATAGATGAGGTTGAATTAGTTGGGGTGGTTTCTTGTTGTTGGATGTTATTCTCAGAGAGGTACATGAAGAAATTAAAAGGTTTTGTTCGATAAAGGGAAAAACCTGAGGGGTAGATGGCAGAGGGGTACATATCGTATGAGTATTTCTATTTTTCCAGTGATTGCATCAAGAAGATCAACAAAAAAATAGGTGCGGTGATTTGGGATGATGAAAGGGATGAAGACAAAATAGAAGGGGAGTTGCTCCAAAAGGGTGGAAAAAAGCGCTTGATAAAGAGTAAGCAACTTATAATTTTCCAAATTTACACAAAGTAAATATTCATGTTGAACTTTGATATAATGTATATTTTGATCTCTAAGTGGTATATAATGTCAGTTTGATTTTATTAGTGAATGCATAAATTGAAGCAATCAATAAATTCGTTCTTTACAATTCTGAAGCGACAAAACCGTGGGTCGCCTTGTACAAACAAACGAGGATGAAATAGGATAGTGATAGGAAATAATTCAAAAGGTTGAATGGTAAAAGTGTGCCTTATCCTAATCATTTGAAAGAAAATATTCAAAAAATATTCCCCAACAATTGGGTTGTTGACGAAGTCAGAGAGAAATACGGTGCAACCGGTCGTTACCTGTGTGCTGAAGAGGATGCACTAAATGTAGCGATTGGGTGCAGCAAATCGGTAATAATATATTTAAATTATATATAAATTTGAAACTTATAAGACATATATATTTCATATTTTAACTGTTTGGTTATTATAAGACAGATGACACTATGATTTTTCTAACTTTTCTATAATAGGTGCATTTGTTCCCATCTATGTGGGCATATGAACACCATTTTCGCACAGAAAATGTTGATGCTGGAAACATCACACAAGACTGTGGAGTGGAGGTTGAGTTTTATCAATATAGTCGATCTAGCACCGTGATCAAAACCTAGTACAAGGGATGTTAGGTTACGTCAGAAAGATACAAGAGATCATTTAAGTGGATCTATCTTTTTTCGAATGTCTTACTTTTAGGTGCAAGTGGTGGGACACCTTTGATCAAAATAATGTAAAGGAACATCGCAATAGTAGGTTGATATATATCAAATCTAGAAAGATGTGGGATGAAGCTAAGGATCTCTATGTTTTCCCCAAACACTACACCAAGGTGTTTTTTTACCTAGATGTGTTGGATAGGGATTGTTGGTCTGTATTGAGACACGAATCTAGATCAAAATATATTTTTGAGAAAAATAGTGTTATCATGCCATGCGAGCTCGAAGAAAATGAGGGTGATCATGAGAACCAAGAGTGATATGGTACATGTGTTATTTTATCAATATTTATACTTTTTAAGATGGGTTTTTCGAAACATTATAATATGTATTTGAATTAATTGTTAATTTGCATTGTGGTAATGTTAAAATCAACATTTCACTTGATAATTTGCAATTATGCTTATTTCAAAAACAATGGCGTACTTTATTAACTTCTTTTTTTTTATGTAAGATCATAATAAAATAATGATAATTATAAAGCACACAAATTTCTATGCATTATTTTCTAAAGTTAATTATGTTACAATAATTCATATTATTCTAGATTTATTATTTAACAATTATTTAAAATTTTACAATTTTACAAATTTACAAATTTTAATAAAATCATTTCACATTAATACAATTAAAATTTTCACATTAATAAAATTAAAATTTTACAAATATTTTACATACAATTACAATTAAAATTACAATTACAATTTTAGAAGTTTACATACAATTACAATTACAATTACAATTTTACAATTACAATCTTACAATTTTAGAAGTTTACATACAATTTTACAATTACAATTACAGTTTTATAATTTTACATATATACAATTACAATTTTTGCAAATTTAAAATTTACAATTACAATTACAATTTTACAAATTTACAAATTTACATATATACCATTACAATTACAATTTTAGAATTTCACATACAATTAGAATTAGAATTAGAATTTTATAATTTTAAATATACACAACTACAATTAAAATTACAATTAAAATTAAAATTTTACAAATATTTTACATACAATTACAATTAAAATTAATATTAATACAAATACAATTACAATTTTAGAATTTTGCATACAATTAGAATTACAAATATTACAATTTTACAATATCATGATCATTTAATATTAAATTAATTAATAAACATCACGTTCATGATAACCATCATACAAACATCATATTTGACTAAAAAACGCATTCTAATTCACTAAAATCATCGTGATCGTGATCATCTAACAAAACACAATTAGCATTATATAACATCATCACAACACAAACATCAAATATACATCCCATGTGAAATAACTGCTATCACATACACATCTATCTGGAAGCTGCACATTAAATGAACATATCTAACATGACCTAACAATATATACGCATCATGATGATCACCAACATGCAAATTAAGTACAAATGCAACATGAACATAAAATACATGGACCATATATACATATATATATATATATATATATATATATATATATATATAACTGAATAATGTCAAAAATATACAACTGTAATATAAATGTAATGGATCAACTAGTGGTACATCATCAATAATAGTACTAGTCGAGGACTACTTAGTCAATGGTGCAACCTCGACAAGCTTATATACATGTTGATCATCACGTGCCTGTTGATCTGGTATTAGTGCCTCATGCTGATCAGGATAAATTGTCGGCTGCTCATCGTGATGACTCGACATGATCGATGATCCAACTTGCTCATGATCATGAGTATTGTTGGATGTTGTAGGCTACTAATTGGACATGGCCGATGGTCGAACCTGCTCTCCATGATGACTTCTTCTTGATGCTAGTGGAGGCTCCTCATCTGGCATGGCGTGACATGAATGATTATCAGCTAATGCGTCACTTCTCGCAGACTGTCGATCACGTGCTTTGTCTAGACCATGCCTATAACCTGAAACGGTCCTCCTCATCTATGTAACTAAGGTCGTAGCTTCTATGACATGTCACATCAGGCTGTACATGTCACATGAAATGCCTCTCCACATGTTTAACAACCCACCATAAGCTTGTACGTCTATCATAGTAGCGAGCCTGACTCCCACTTCAATAATCAATGCAGTGAGTTGGTCACCTGACTCCATCCTGTATTTTCTATCAAGCCTACCACGCCTAGAAAAAGGAAGTACCGGTGCACTAGTAGGAGCAGGTCTCTTTGTACCGACCTCCTGATGATCCTCGGCATCTAGCATATCCTGATCATCATCAGGATCGACATCTGAATCATGTGGTGGGTTGGCATGTCCTCTCCATAAAAATACCCAATGTCTGCAAAATATATACAAGTACACAACAATAATTAGACAATTTCATTACATATTTTAATAAAAATAAGTTAAAGAACATGTTATAGTAAATTTAAATAAAACAATAGTATTACCTCTATCATCCAACGGCTCATCATCTGTGAAGAGGATGTTGGCACACCCTCGCCAATCCAAACCAACATAAGGATAGGGGACCATAATGAAGTGATGATCATCAACACTAGCTAGCAACTATAGTGCATCATGTGATATCCTCGCGGAAAACACAGTCTCGCCCCTCTTGGGCAGCATGTGTCTCCACATGTGCATCTGTGCCTTGAACATCGGCCTACGAGGCTGTCAAAAAAAAGTAGGCCTCATCTCCGTAAACCTCTCAAAAAATAAACAAAAAAGCTCTGAAGCAATAGTGAAGTTTACCCTCCCTTGTGCATGAGCACGATACCTATCTAAGGCTGTACATAACTTCCGCAAAAAAACGATAGACCACCTGCCAAGTCATGGCTCCTATACTAAAGAATCAACATAATATAGAAGCGACAAACTATTGCGTTTCCCATCACTATTGTTCTGTGAAATGGTCGAAATCAAAACTGAGAGGCACCTCACCTTCTGACTACCAAATGCACCAATACATAGCGAACCTCCAGAGACATAAAAATCTGAAGGAGACAGTATATTTGCACTAATGTATCTTTGAGAGTAAACCAATCGAATCCCTCCTGCATAGCCAACTGGAACCTCTAGGAATGAGGGAAAATCCACCCCTCTCCTCGATAGCCTTGTAATTAAATATATGTCTTGCTTAGTGGGCACATACCACTGGTTAGTACTAACCCGGAAAGCCTGTCGGTGGGCATTCCACCTGTGGATAATATTTCTCAAAAAAACACCATAGCCCTTTAGGGAAGTAGCTTCCTCATAGAACTTGAGGAGGCCTACTTGCCTTAGGAGCCCCTGGGTAGCTGATGTAATAGGGCAAGGGTACGCATCTCTCTCCCTCTCTCGTCCCTACCATAGGCGAACCATGTCATACTAGTCCGCTTGTTGTTGTTGTTTTTCCCCTTCTTCTTTCCTTTCACGTATTTGAATGATTGACATATTAAATACAATTTTTTTTATTAAATAAAACATGTGTTTAGGAATATACATATATATATTTTTTTGGAAAAAAAAATAGTCGGTGCGCCATAAAAAACAGGCATGCACCGGTACTGATGCATATTTTTTTATCGCATACCAACGACGGTGCACCAGAAAATATTCAGCACACTGGCGGTGGTGCAACTGAAAATTTTCAGTGCACCATTGACTATGGATGGTGTTGGGAGTGCGGTGCACTAACTAAACTCTACGCCCCAGGGCGTATAGTTTAGGCACCGTACCAACCTCCTCGCATCATTACAATCAATGGTGGGGCATTTTACCAGGCCGCATCGTTGACCCGGTCAAAATGAGGAATGCGGTGCGCTGACAAAAATACCCACCCCGGGGTAGATATTTAAGTCAACGCACTATATTTCCACTATTGGACATGGTCAAAGGTAAGGCCAGGTAATTGATAGCACCAAACCTTTTTTTAAAGTTTTAAAATAACACGGTGTGCCTTTCAGTACCACCCCGGAATTGGTGCAGATACCATTAGCATCAGTTTCGGTGCTACCTATAAATTTACAGGTAGCACCGCGAACCAGTGTGAGCCGAACGGCTCGAGACCACATGACAATTTGTTTTTATTTTAAATGGTTTATTTTAAGGTAGTTTTAAATTCTAATCCGCTAAGAGGATTAATTATGGAAAACCAAGAAAAATACCTATACATTTGGCCGTCAAGGAGGCATATTGGCTGTAGAATTTTCAAAAGAGAATTTGCCCACTATTTTGCAAAATTCAAGCTAGAGATTGGTTGGCAATGCACAGCAGCAGTGCGTGCAATGGGTGCACTTGGAGCACTGATGTCAGGGCAGATTAAACAAGGATAAATTGCCCAGGTGCTTGAGAGTTCTGGAGCAAACAGAAAAGTGAAAAATGTAGTATTTTGGCCGTAATTTTTTTTATTTAACCCTGTTCCGATGCGCAAGATTTTATAGGTGCACCGGTGCAGTTTCTTAAGACCGCACCGGGCGGTTTCTTTTTTTCACGGGTTTTTAGGATGCACCAGTGCGGAATATTTGTAAAGCACCAGTGTGCTACAATAATAAGATGCAACAGGCGGGTTTGTATGGAGTGCACGGTGTCCGATGTGCCAATCTTTTTTGTGCACTAGTTCTTTCTCTTGTTTAATGCACTCGTGCAGTTTAGGTTGATAAGCGCATCGGAAAAAAAACATCCAAACAAACCTCTGCCCACAAACCTCCTCTAGTAACCTCCACTACAAATGGATCTCTAGGGCATTTTATAAGGGGTTCCTCAAAAAAATCCGCTAGAGGGTCCTTTCCTTGTAGTGAGGGAAGTTTACACAAAGAGGGGCATATTTCTGCCGCTCTCCTCTCTCTCCTATACATACCCAATCCACAAGCAAGCCAAACATGCATCCATATACACATTTCTCCCTTCAGGTGAGAAAAAATCCCTTATATTTCTCTTGTTTTTAATTGCTACAGGATTTCTTGTAGTGCTACAGGAAACCTCGTATTGCTGCAGGAAAGTCATCTTCTAGAAAGGAATCTCTCTCAAGGGAATCTAATAATTAAGAAAATCATGAAAACAATTTTTTTTCCTATACCTACCACTCCTAACCCTCACTCCACTCCATGAACGAGTATTAAATCTCTAAACCATATTTTTCACCACTTGCATCTAGGTCACATATATCTTCACATGTGACCTCTACCCTCATCTCTCCATCACTCCACTCACTCCATAGCTCCATTTCTAACCTCCATATGCTATTTCCCCTCATTTCTTAGCAACCTGCAGCTCCAAAGTAGCAGAAAGGAGACAACTAGAGGAAGTTGATCACTTCCTATAGAAATCTTGTACATGAAACAACAAGCCTAAAAAGTAAGAAGAATTTTATGGAAATGGCTCCAAATTACCACTATAATACTCCAATATGATTACCACAACAACAAAAACACTCGAGGACCTCCATGGAGTACCTGCAAGAATAACAAGTAAATAAAAGTGTTAAGAAGTTCACTTAGAAATAAGTTTCTCACTCAAACAAATGCATAAAAAAACACTGCAAAGAGAAACATAATCATGGATATCACCAAAATCTATTCCACACATCAAATAATTTCTACAACTCCTCAAGAATAGGTAGGCTTAGGTATGGCACTTCACCCTCTTGATATGCATCATGTTGGTCAAACTGAATTAATGTCGAGAATTGGAGGTTAAAAAGGCAAGAAGATGGCCAGTTAACTTGGCTACCCTCGTGAAGCCAAAGTGAATGAGAAGTGAATTATGCATGCCACTTGGGAATTCAAATACATTAACAACATGTTTACGATGAAATGGATGTAATTTGAAGGAAAAATACAATTATTAGGTGGAGTGGTGCCAACAGTGAGAAAGAGGAAAACTCGTGCCGAAGTCTACGTCACCACTTCGCTCAAAATTTGTTCAAGTTGCCATAAAGGAAAGTTTTTTCTCATTATCCTCATTCCATTGATCATTTCAAGATAAATTAGAGAATGAGGGTGATAGGAGTCATCGAAGAGATCCACACGAAGGCTGAATTCTACATGGAAACCTTGTGCTATATGAAACTATTGATGTTATAGGAAAGTTTATAGAAGGCTAAAAAATTCCCATAATTTTAGAGAGAGGCACTCATAGGTTGTATTCGCACATAAAACCACCAAATCCCATGCAAGAAATACCAGAGGAGAGAGGTAAGCGGATGTCACCTCACCAAAATTTTAAATTTTTTCCATGAAAATTTATACACAGTCACAACAATAATTTGGAATTTAAGAGGCTGATTGATGAAATAGAATCATGGTACTCTGAGTTTATGTAAAATTATAACCTCTAAGGCCACACATCACCAATATTGTTAGAAAAAATTGTTCTGCCACCTTCTTAACACAACCATAAAATGGGAGGAGGTTTTAACAGAAGGTAACCCACATGTATCAAGAGGATCATATTACACCTTCAGGTGGTGGAAATGTTTATGAATAATCAATGGCTACGATTGTTCGAGCTCCTCAAGTGCTTTGATGAGGAGGTGTCTCAAAAATTTATAGTGGTCGTGCATGCGCAAGAAGATGATAGGGCCACCACTGTGGTCAGAGGTCTGGCCATCACCATTACAACTGAATTGATTAGTAGGGTGACCACGCTTCCTCTTGGAGCCAAGTGGAATAGATAAGATAGGGTGTCAAGCAGTGCAGCCAAAAATAACTTCTTTCTGCCAAATGAAGAATTCATTCAGGACAAAAATGGAGTGAGAAGAGAAAGCCTTGTATACCCTTGGGATGAAGTATCATTTCAAAGAATGAAATAAATTTCTTGTGAGGGAAGACTCAGTGTGGTTTATGGCTACGACTTTAGAATTTTGAATGAGCTAAGTTTTGATGGAGATCTCCCTCTAGAAAAAATACTAAACATTCCCTTCTTCCTCCTACGCTCAGTCAAGGACATGAGCCAGAAGGTGAGGGAGAGAAAATACCACCACTTAGCTCACCATGGCCTCATTAATATTATAGTAGGAGATGATATAAATACATTTAGCACCCATGTATCTTGTTCCACTTTCATAGATATGGATAGGGAAGCATTCATAGGTACAAAAACTGGAGAAGCCTCTGCCTCCAGTCTTGGAGGAAGGGGAATGGAAGAAGAAGGGTAGACAAAAGGAGAAGATGAAGAAGAGGAAGAGATGGAGACTAAAGTAGAAAACAAAGAAACCATAAAAAAAAGGAAGGGAAAAAAGAAGAAAAAGAGGAAGATGAAAAAGAAGAGTAAGAAGCAGTAGAGAAGACGGAAGATGATATGGGGGAGGAAGAGACATTAGACCCTATGCTCGACACTAGTACTTCTCCCCAACAGGCCGTCATTTCACTAGAAATAACAAAAAAATAATTGGCTACTACCTTAGCCACTTTAAGCACACCAGTGAAGCCCAAAAGAAAAATACAAATCCCTATGTACTTCAGAACTAGAAAGAGTGTCAGGGTAAGGAAAAGGAAGCAAAATAATCCAACCAAAATCCCTATAAAAAATGAGGAGTCACCCAAAAAGAAAGAGGATATAAGCTTAGAAGAAGGAAAAGTTCAAGAGGTCACTTCACCTAAAAGGAAATCCATGACCTATAGAAGGAGACATTCTTCAAGGTTGGCATCCATTAAACATGTACCAACCCCTGCAGACTATCAAGAGGAAAAACATAAGGAGCAGCAAGAAAATGAGGGTTTTCTACAAGGAAAATAGAGTTTTCTATATGAAACTTTGTCTGTGCTACATGAAACTCCAGTAGTTCCACAAACAAAGAATAAAACCATGGGGGAGGGAGATAAGGCACCCTTGGAAGGGAAAGATGCCCAAGATGTTTAAAAAGAGGCACATACTGAAGGGCATGATGCCAAAGTGAAGGAAGAGAAGGAAAAAAAGGAGGATCCTACCTCCCCAAAACTTTTCTATAAAGACATATCAGAAATTTCACACCCTAGCCCTCATCCAAATCTGAGCTCCTACTACACATTTATTGAAAGAGGGAGAATTATTGCTCAAAAGGTTTGAGTTCCCCTATTTTAACAACTAGAGCAAGAAATATTAGATGCACATCACTGGATGAAATTTTGAAAAACAAAAGGTGTGCATGATATAGGAATCATGGAAGAAAAAGTCAACGAAACGGGGAGGGATTTAGTTGATGTAGGAATCTAAGAAACCACATTAAAGGAGTAGCTTCAAGAAACATAGGCATAAAATGAAAAGTTACAAATCCAACTCCAGGAAAAGGACAAACAGATTGCCAACATGATATATTTTTGCATGAAGGAAATCCAACATAGACATCCTTCAAACTCCTATCCCATCTACCTAAAAGAATAGTGGTTTCAATTTCAGATTAAGACACTAGCGTCTCACGAATCATTTCATTTTCAAAATTGCAGTCATTTTATTTAATTTTGCAATCAATCCAGAATAGGATACAAGGCCAAGTTGGTAGAATTTTATATGCAAAATATTGTTTTGACTGATTTAAATATTTGGGACCCTAACTCTAGGTTCAGGGACATGAAGTTGATGACCTTAGACTCTTGGATGGCCAATGAAGAGGAAAGGGAAGAGGAGGTAAAAAGGGTGATGAGAAGAGAAGGAAGAGAGCCTCTACACATAAGGGCAGAACTATTCAACCCTATTGGTGTCATTAACAATCACCTCATGATAGCAAATGATTTTAGCCTTGCAAACAAGTACCTCAACACCCAAGCACAAGTCATTGTACAGTTTGATGACATTTATAGACTATTAGGGGAGGAATTTGTAATGGAAAGTCATAGAAGGTGGAATGGCCTCCCCCTTAGTCTCAGCAACATGGAATATCATACCCGAGAGAGATTGAGAAATTACCTAGAGAGGGCACCATTGTACAAAAGGGTTGTGCATACAATGTAGATCCAATGGATTGGCTTAAAAATTATTCTACCTTTGTTATTTGGCACTGGTTGAAAGGAAATATTAAGTTGAGGAAGAAAACGAATGGGAAGAAGAAAAAACGAATCGTGGATTCTACCCTCCTGAGGGAACTCATTTACTTCCTCAATGGGATGTCGGAGGAGCCACTAAGGCACTAAAATAGATGAAGAAAGAGGACTAAGTTGCTAAGAGGATGAGAAACCATTTGGTAGGGGGGTGATGATGAGCACAATAATTATGTATCTTTTGAGGGGTTAACTATAACCTTTTTAGCCTTATTAGTCTATATTTGTCACATTTAATTACATTGTGGTCATATGTTGCTTACTGTATATGGTGATTAAGGCTTGTAATACTTCGAATGCCTAATATGGTTGAAATGAAATATAATCACAAAGACATGCCATTTTTTAAATATCATGCAATTAATTCTTGGAGTATAAAACAATGAGATATTATAGGGTGGTTGACCACCTCCTTAACTCCTAAAGGTAGTGCAGGCTCCTTCATATTCCCTCCAACAACTCGAAATCAAAGGCAGCCAAGCAAGCGTAATACCGAGTGAACCAAAGCTCCACTTCTATTGAAGACAAAGGGGAAAAATCACCTACTTTTTAGCAAGTTGTTGGTAGCTACCATTTAGTTTAAGAAGGGTAGAGCAAGAACTCATTAGTACTTGAATTTTGGAGATAGCTAGGTGACTCTTAGCTCTTGTAATAGACTTTGGTGACTTTCATGGCTATGTAATGAGATTGTTTCTGCAACAAAATCAGTATTCAGTTTATCCTTCAGAGATTTAGTTTCAGAGAGGTGAGCCTATGGTTTATGGCCCAATCCATTGGCCTCAGTCTCTCTTGTGTCTTTATGTTTACTTTCGATGCCACTGTAGCTAGTTTATTTCATGTGTTGTAATTTTTTTTCTTGCATTTAGTTTTTTTGTGTTTAGTTTGCTTCCATTTCATTTTGTTGTAGTTAGGCTCTTGTAGATCATGGTAAAGTAGCATATAAAACTCCAAATTTATGTGTCAAATCATCCCTCTCTCACCTCTTTCATTGGAGCCTAAGGAGGGAAAATCTTCAACAAAGGCCCAAAATTTATTTTAGTTTATGATTTCTTGGAAAGGATAGATAGGTTATTGTATTTATCATGAACATGTTATGAATGATGAGTTAGGTTTATAATTCAAATGCATATGTAGGTTTTCTTATTAAATTTAACTCATATTTTCCACCGTTTTCATCATAGATTTCTCAATGTTAATTGCATGAACATGTATTTTTATTGAAGGTTTGAGTAGAGAAGAAGAGGAGGACTCCACCAACATCCCTTGCTTTAGTTTCCACCCTCCACCAACCTGCTTTCAACAAAATTACGTTCAGCCCTATTTTTTGAGATCTTCATCACAACACTGAGAGCTACCCTCGAGGTACAAGACAGGGTTTGAAAGAAATTATAAGCTTGTCCAAGTGGATGGCCCCCTTAAATACAACTATGTCAACCTGCACTCCACCTTTCCTACCCCTTTCCTCATCATTTGTGCCCTGAAAATACCATCGAATTGTTTCCTGTAGAGTTTTAGGTCATCTTGTAGGACTAAAGGAAACCCTATAGTAGATTTTATAGTTGTGCCATTCAGTCAGTTATTCAACCCAGAAATCATGTCTCACCTCACCTAGACCTAACACAACCTCGAAGACATGTTCAATTGTGAATCCGTGAGTCTAATGCCTTCATACGCCACCTCAGTGCCTCATTATTTTGCTGCAAAATAAAGTATTTACAAGCAATTTAGCACATGAATAGATGCATTGTTAAAACATAGTAGTCAAGCATGAAGTAGTTAGAATTTAATTAGCTATTTGGCCCATAAATGTGTGTTTAGATCAGTTTTTTTTTTGCAAGTTTATTTCAAAAATTTACTTTATGAATTCCACTTAGTTTAACTATATTTATTGCTTTAGCCTAATTTTTTGTTTCCTTTATAGAAAATAGCTAGGTGTGTGCTTATTCTTTAGACTAATTTATTTCTTATTGATTGTGTAATAGTCTTGAGTTATTTACAGTCTTATGTTTCATTCAGAAGTGTGATAGGCTTCATCCCCTAGAAGTATCCCTAAAAGTATCACCCCTTCATAGGACTAAGAAGAAGATGGCATGAGTGGAATGCATCTGCTATGTATATAACACCGTCACCTCCAAGTTTGTATGAACCCCAGGTTGATAAAGTAAAGTAGAGTAGCCTATGGGAGTTGCACCAATCTTGGTGCAATACCAGGGCTCACCACATTTTGGAAATGTTGATTGGGAGGTGTTTAAATAGATGCTTTGCTTCTCTTTTACCAGTATTTTCTGCTTTTGTTTTACATTCTGTTCCAAAATATTGAAAAATACAAAAACATTTTCACTTTCATGCCTCGAAGGAGTAGAAATAACCAAGCAGTTTTTTACCAGAAATGCCCGCATCCCCACACAGTCACCCCTCACTCTTCTTCAGTGAATGTGAGGTTGATCACACCATAGGTGAGTCTCTTCAAAAATTTGAAGAACCTATTGGAGAAGAAGGTGAAATTTATTCACCGAAAGAACCTGCTTCAATAATTCAAGCCATGGCTGTGACTAGAACCCATGGACTCTTTTCCATTAGAGAAACAGACAGGTAGACTAGGATGAAGAACGTCAGTTGCTCATCCCTTCCACATTTCCATGGAATTACCTCCAAGGATCTTGAAACCTTCATGTTATAATTTATTAGTGTCTGCAGGACCTATGACTATTCCTCAAATGACGAAAATTTTAAACCATTCCCATCGACCCTGAAGGATGCAGCCTTGCACTAGCTCATGGGTTTCTGTGGGAACAACATCACTACCTAGGAACAAATGCAAGAGTCCTTTAACAAAAAATATAGGGATTATTGTAGATCCAAAGAAACTAAGGATGAAATACTAGGATGACTTTAGGACCTGATGAATCTCTAAAGGATTATCAAGAAATATTTTTTCTAAACTACAAAAGAGCCAACTACACTCTTGATCCCAGATCACTTAAACTGGTACTTTTCCAAGGGATGAGGGAAGAGGTGACAGAAACCTTTAATATGATATGAGGAGGATATCTCTACAATTTTCCTTATGAGGATCTCAAAATTTTCTTTAGGAATCACTCTAGGGAAGCTATGAAGAAAGGTGGAGCTAGCCAAAGCATGACCAACACCCCTTCCTCTTCGATCTCGATAAAGCACGATATTGGACATGTGTTGGAGGACTTCAAAAGTGAGATGATGCACACCATTTCTCTAAAAATAAGCATAATGTAGATCAAGAGGTAGAAAGAGGAGGCAGAAAGGGCCTTGGATATATTCTTCCCCATATGTACTGGAAAAAACCCTCATAATGAATGTCGACTAAATGTGATAGAGGTTTTCTTAGTCCGTGGAGAGAATCATGCGACAGATAAGTGTCACTCCTTATGTGGTCCCAAAGATGTATATAAAGGTGGGTATGTAGGACCAGAGCATCTATGTTTCATAAATGAGATAAGGCCTTAAGGGCCTCGGCCATATCCGCAGGGTATTGAAGGTGCACCTTACTCCTATTATCATACCAATGAGAATTCACCTATGCAATCTTTGTATACTTCCACTCCTCCATCAAGGCCTGCACCTCCTACTTGGCCTTACAACCCTCCATATCACCCCAAGCCTATAAACCAACCATTCAAGTAGTATTTTCCTCAACCACCTCAGTGGATGCTACCTTATATGAAATTTGAACTATTTGTGCTTATGGTCATTTGTTTAAGATCACGGCCATCTCCATTTGTGATCCATGTTTTGTGGTGAAGTGTGCACATTCTATAACAATTAATGAGGACGATAAATCCTAATTTATGCTATAATATTTACATCAGATCCATCATGGGGTGCCAATCTATGAGGATTATAGGTGTTTAACTCAAACTTTATATTGAGCATCTATGCATGAATGATTGGTTTTATTGATCCAATTTTAGATCCATTGTTTTGTTTTCTTATTCCCATATAGTCCTCTATTTTGTGGTAGTATTATCACACACTATGAAGAAATTGTTCCTTATGGTTATGTGTAATTTTCCATAAGATAAGGCATTCAATTTTTTCCTAATCCATGCTATATCTTTGAAATTAGAAAATGACCATACATGTATAAAAGTAGCTTCATGAGATACTTGTTAAACTGAGACCCTTTCCATTTCTTTTCTTGACCAAGTTTCTAGCTCATCAATATATAAATTGAACAAAGTGGGTGATGGAGGACATCCTTTCTTAACGCGAATATCTCTACCCAAACATTCATACATTCCTTCACTTGTTCTCATTCTAGCTCTAACCTACCTTCTCATAAAGTCTATCAACTACAACTCTATGTCCATTGGTGATACCCAAATATTCCATTATGTTCCATAATTTGTCTCTAAGTAATTTTTAAAAGCTTTAAGTCAACAAAACAACAATATTTTATTTCACCTTCTTTGTCCCAAATTTTCTCTATCATTTTTTAAAGGTGAAATAACGATAATTGGCAGAAAACCTAGGTTTAGAACTCACATGCCCTTTTTCCATTTCCCCTCATCTTCTACCATTATATAGTATTATCACACTTACAAGAGATCATAAGTGAATTAAATTCTAATATGTAGAAAAAAATGCGCATTCGTATGGCACTGCAGTATGTTGTGCTAAAAACCCCTAGTGGGAATGTGTTGATTGGGTGAAAAAAGTTGTGCTTGTGAGATAGCGCAAAGGGGAATTACCTAGAGGGAATATGTTGATGAGATTATCTCATGTTGTTTATTGTGTTTCACCAAGGATTATGGAATGCATACCTATTTCAGCTCCATTTACTCACTCATTTAGGTACACATAATATTGTTTATATTTTGACATATCAAATAGGCAGACTTCAAGTTTTAGAAGTATGTTAAAATTTGGGGTAGTGTAGCTGCGACAACAATTAACATTTTATGGGTAAGACATCAATATGTTTGGTTTAGCTTTTATTTATGGTCGATTTTTTTCACTAAAGAAGTATTGATTTGAATCTATGGCTAGCAGTAGTTTACTTGCTTAGCCTTTATAAGTAGTTCAGTTTCTTTGTTACCTTTCTTTCATCTAGATTTATGACACATCAACTAATATATAAGTCACACACCAAAAGTTTGATAAGGGATATTGAGAATTACATACTAGTCTCCCTGGTTGCTCCGCTCTAAACATCTATAGCAGAGACATAGTCACTCAAGAATTACAAATATTTTATCCATTCTAATTAGCAAGTGAATATGTTTTTGTGAAAATTCATCAAGTGTTTTAAGGCAAACAACTTACATGCATCAACATGTCTTACATGCATCAACATGTTCGATTAAGTAATTTTATAAAAAACTATGTTTTGTTAATGTATCACTCAGGTTCGTTGCTCCCTCCATATTGCAACACTAGAGTAAACTTAAGATATGAAAAAAAAACTATTTAACATTATTGTAAATTTTTTTTTTTTTGTGATTAGTAATTTTTTGATTGAAAATTAGCAAATTAATTAATTTTAATAATATCATATTTTGATAGTCATGTCAATATTAAGTAATGGCATTTTAAAAATTAACCACCTTTATAGATTTACCTAATACAATTATAATATCATTATATTTATTTTTCACATTTAATAACTATAATTATAATATTCTTATTTCAAATTTTGTTATAAATGATTATGATAATGTCCTTTTATTATATTTCTATAAAAACAATTCTAGGTTTAACCTTATGTTTTATTTAGTTATTTCTTTCTAATTTGTCATAGTGAATTATTAATTCACATGTTTAAAACCAACATATGCCTATAATATTTTTATGTTAAATTTTGTTATAAATTATTAATTATAATATCTTTATATTAAATTTCTATTAAAAAAAAAATTATGACTTTAATTTTATTTACATTTTTTATTTATTTATATTTAATTTATCATAATGAATTATTTATGGGAATGCTTGAAATCAACTAATATCATATTTGTGACAGTAAAATAAAACATTTTAATGAGCCAGTTCTAAACCTGAACGCATATAGTGTTATAAGTTAAATATCTTTGCGTTTAATATGTGGGTGCGTTAATGTATGTATTCTCTATTATTGCTTCCTTAATGGTTTTATGATGCCTAGCGACCACCCTGGGCTCCATAATGATTGAAATAAATGGGTACAATGTGACTATGTAGCCAACTACTTTGATAATGGGGATGAGGAGGACAGGACTTATTGCCATGGGCTTCTCTGGTTGGTGCCCCGTTAATGGACGTTGGTGCATGTGCAGGCTCTTGAATTGATTGTCGTAAGGAGAAATGGAAGATCAATAATAAAAACACTCCATTACAGAAAAATCTTGGCAACTGTTGAAAATATTAAAGTCATCTGCGTGTCTTTGAGCAGAAGAAAAGAGTACACAAAGGCTGTAGAAACAGAGATTGAGTGCACAACACTGTGTAATTAAGAAGCATGGAGAAATCTGTAAGGATGAATTTAAATTGTTATGGACCGCAGCCACGGACAACAGAGGAGAGTTAATTTGGATTATGGGGGAAGTTAATTTTGCAGGTGGAATGAAGATTTCCCGTAGTTCTGAACTACAGAGGAGCTGTTAATTAAAAAAATTCATTTCGGGCTTTAAAGCCCTCAACAAGCAAGTTTTTGGAGCAGTGTCTTGTTGATGTGAAGATCTGCGATGCGATCCAATCGCAATCGCAAATCATAGTTCATATAAGCTTCAAAACCCAAGTGTCTTCTTTATGGAAGAGTTCCGCAAGCGGAACGTTTTATATAACATATCACATTATAATATAATCGCCCCCCATAGCAGCAGAGGCCCGTGGGTCCACTTGACCACGTGGCGATGTTTTAATGGAATCGCAAGAGTTCAATCGCAAGGCTCAATCGGAGGCCTTTTTTTATGTACTTCGATTAAAGGCCAAACCCGATCCAGTTTTATGTCACAGTTTATTTGTCAATCGTGTCTGGGATCTTAATCGCAATCAGAACTTTCCGATTGATCGCACCCTTTTGTTATATATTGCGATTGAAGTGGCAGACCCGATTCATATTATAGGCTGGAGTTTATATGTGTCATCGCATCCGTGTCCTGATCGCAATCGGAACTTTTCTATTTTGTGCCCATATTGCACTTTTTTAAAGTTCGGACCTGATTGCTTTATGAGCCACGTTTTATATGGTCATCGCATCCGGGTCCTCAATCACAATCGCAAGTTTTTGTTTAACATCGCCGATCTGCCGACTGCGATGTGGTCCCCACTCGAACGTCGTGCATTTGAATTTTTTAAAGTTCCGCAAAGGTTTTTATGTAATTTTTTTTATGCGCGGCATATAAAAGCCAAAAGTCCTGTGAGCCTGTGTATTATTGCATTGTCATTTTTTTTGTTTCGCACAACAACGTGGAAGAAAAGAGAAAACACAGAAGTGTTGGTGATTTTGTTAGAGAGACAAAGTGTATTGTTTTGAGAGAGAGATTTGTTTGTGTAGCATTGCGTCTGTAGCAGTAATTAGTTTTTGTTATCCCTCTGTTAAGAGGAAGAGTTGTATCATTTTTTGAAGAAATAGAAGATTGTTTTAAAAGTCTGAAAAACTCTGTCTCCTGCCAAATTTGTTTTAACTTCTCTGTGTTGTAGAGAGGATATTATTCTCTCTACTTCTGTTGTACATGGTATCAGAGCTAGTTCAGGCTCTTTGAAAGTCTCAAAGAAGCTGAATAAGAAGAAGACTTGTTGCAGTGTTTTCTCCAGCAGTGTGAAAGCCTAGCAGAGGTCAAAAGATCAGGTATTTCTCACAGAAAACAGAGTTATTGTTTTTGGTTTAAAAGAATTTGTTCTTTCAGAGAAGGAAAGACAGTTTGTTTAAGTTCAGTGCTTAGTTTAAAAGCAATGGCTGGACCAAGCACTGGTATGAACATTGGAAATGTTCAGCTTCCACAATTTAATGAAAAGAAATATGATTATTGGGCCATTACCATGAAAGCCCTGTTTGTCTCACAAGACTTGTGGGAACTTGTAGAAGATGGTTTTGTTGAACCAGCTGATGAGAAGGATTTTAACACCTTGACTCAAGTAGAGAAGTACATATTGAAGAGAAATAGGAAGAAATATGCTAAAGCCCTCTTCTTATTGTATCAGGCAGTAAATGAGAGTGTGTTTCCAAGGATAGCAATAGCCCAGAAATCCAAGGAGGCATGGGAAACTCTGAAAGTATCCTATCAACGTATGGAGAAAGTTAAGACATCAAAACTTCAGTTGCTGAGAAGAGATTTTGAAACTCTTTTCATGAAAGAGTCAGATAATGTGGACACATTTTTTACACACGTGATTGGGATTGTAAATCAGATAATGATCCCATGGAGAAACTCTTGAAGAAAGAAGGATTGTGGAGAAACTTTTGAGAAGCTTACCCTCAAAGTTTGATGTTATTGTTACCACCATAGAAGAGACAAAAGATCTCTCACAGTTCACAGTGGATGAACTACATGCCTCACTGATAACTCATGAACAGAGATTGAGCAGAGATTAACATTCATCTCTTGAGCATGCCTTCAAGACCTAGATTCCTTCAGGAAGAGGAAGAGGTCAAGGCAAAGGAAGAGGAAGAGGCAGAAGCCAGAACAAAGGTGGAAGGAACAGCCCTTCACATTCACATGGAAGGAGCAACAGTCAAAATCGGAGCCATGGCCAATGCAACAGCCAGCAAGGTGGACATCAACACCAACATGCTCATGAACAAAGGTATGACAAATCCAATGTCCAATGTCATTATTGTAAAAAATATGGGCACTATGCCAATGAATGTAGAAAGAAGCAAAATGACATGAAAAATAAGCAGAATTCTAATGTAGAAAAAAAAAAAGAACCCGAGTAGTGTGTTGTTAGCATGTAATGTAGCACATGATAGAGAAGATGATGTTTGGTTCTTAGATTCAGGATGTAGTAATCACATGACTGGAACTAGAGCAATGTTTTCCAATTTAGATGAAGAGATTAAATTTGAAGTGACCACAGGGACGGATACTAAGATCTCTGTAAAAGGAAAAGGAAGAGTTAGTATTCGAGCAAGAAATGGTGAGCAGAAATTTGTTCCTGATGTGTATTATGTTCTAGGTTTGAAGTGTCATCTTTTGAGCATTGGGCAGCTCATAAACAAAGGTTACAATGTAATTTTTAAGGATGATGTGTGCACAATAAAATATATACCTCCAAGTAAGAAAATCATTGCTGAAATTCAAATGACCAGCAATAGAATGTTTCCTCTCAAGCTCAACACTCACTTGAAGGGAAAAGGAAAGAGTACAGCAGCTGTAACACAAGAAGCCTTTCAGAAGAAAGCAAAGGATGAAAATTGGTTATGGCACCTGATATTTGGACATCTCAATTTCGGAGGATTAAATTTGTTGCACAGAAAAGGAATGGTAAAAGGTTTGCCATTGATTGAGAAGCCTAACAGCCTATGTGAAGGCTGCATCTTGGGAAAGCAACACAAATAAAATTTTCCTTCAAGGAAAAGCATAAGAGCGAAAGCACCCTTAGAAATCATCCACTAAGATTTGTGTGGGCCGATGCAAATAGCATCAGTTTCAGGCAGCAATTACATGCTGACCTTCATAGATGATTTCACAGGAAAAGTGTGGGTTTATTTTCTGAAATATAAGAGTGAAGTTTTTCAGAAATTTTTCCATTTTAAAGCTCTTGTAGAAAAACAGAGCGGACTACAAATAAAATTTCTCAGAACCGATAGAGGAGGAGAATAAATCTCAAAGGAATTTCTGCGTTTTTGCAGAGAGAACGACATACACAAGAAATTTACCACAAGGTACACACTGCAACAGAATGGAGTTGCTAAAAGGAAGAATCGAACCATAATGGAAATGGTGACAAGCATGCTAAAGGCAAAACACTTGCCGAATGAGTATTGGGTAGAAGCAGCAAATTGTGCTACGTATATTTTAAATAGATGCCCCACAAAAGCTGTGATGAACAAAGTTCTAGAAGAAGCGTGGAGTGGCAGAAAATAGGGAATCACCAACATGAGATTTTTTGGATGTGTTGCATATGCACACATTCCAGAAAAGTTGAGAAAGAAGTTGGATAGTAAAGGGGAGAAGTGCATTTTCCTTGGATATTGCGAATATTCCAAAGGATATAGATTTTATAACCCATCCAAAAAGAAGTTTGTAATTAGCAGAGATGTGCAATTTATTGAAGAGGAAGCATGGGATGGAAGCATTGAGAAAACAGTCAATGTTAAAAACTGTTTATCTCATGATGAAGAAGAAGGAGATGTGGTTGAGATTAATAACCCATCCGTAGCACAACCTCCACCATCAGAAGGACAGCAAGGGACGCCTCAAGCGGCAGCAAGAACACCCTTGAGAAGAAGCGACAGTGGTTCACCGAGCACACCACATGGAGCAGAATTAAGTGCTTCTTCAAGCACGACTACACCAAGTGAAAGCGGAACAAGATTCAAAAGCATCAGAGAAATCTATGAGCAAGGAGCAGCAAATGAAGGTATGAATTCCTTATTTGCGTTGTATTGTCAAGTTGATGATCCTATTCATTTTGAAGATGCAATTAAAGACAGAAAATGGATAGAAGCTATGGATGATGAAATTAGAGTCATAGAGAAGAACACAACATGGGAGTTAGTTGATCTCCCAGAAGGTAAAGAAGTCATTGGTGTTAAATGGGTCTATAAGACCAAAAGCAATGCTGAAGGAAAAATAGAAAGACATAAGGCTAGACTTGTTGTCAAAGGATACAAGTAGAAGCAAGGGATTGACTATGAAGAAACTTTTGCACCAGTTGCAAGAATGGAGACAGTGAGAGCAGTGATGTCCATAGCAGCACAAAAAAAAAGGAAAGTATATCAGATGGATGTAAACTATGCATTTTTAAATGGAGTTTTAATGGAAGAGGTATATGTGGAGCAGCCTCTAGGATATGAGAAGAAAGGCCAAGAGCATAAGGTCTGCAAATTGAATAAAGCTCTTTATGGGCTGAAACAAGCACCAAGGGTGTGGTACAGTAGAATAGACTCCTATCTATTGGAGAATGGATTTGAAAAGTGTGAGGGAGAACCCACTCTCTACATCAAAGAAAATGATGGTAAGATACTCATTGTTGTTTTATATGTTGATGATCTAATTTTTACAGGTAATGATGATTACCTTGTTGAGAATTTTAAAACAGTCATGAAAGATGAGTTTGAAATGACTGACATGGGCTTGTTGAGATACTTCTTGGGAATAGAAGTGGAACAAAATGAAAAAGGAATTTTTATTTCTCAAGCAAAATATGTGAATCAAGTTTTAGAGGGATTTAATATGCAGGAGTGCAAAGCTGCAATTACTCCCATAGTAATGGGATTGACGCTGAGTAAGGATGAAAGCAGTAAGGATTTTAATCCAAGTTTGCATAAAAGCATAGTTGGCAGCCTTATGTATTTGATTGCAACTAGGCCAGATATTATGCATGTTGTTAGTCTAATTTCCAGATTTATGGAGAAGCCAAAAGATGCACATTGGGAAGCAGCAAAGAGAATTCTGAGGTATGTGAAAGGAACAAAAAGATTTGGTATTTTGTATACAGTTTCAGAAAATTCAGAATTAGTTGGATACACTGACAACGATTGGGCTGGAAGTGTAGATGATCGGAAGAGCACTTCCGGTTATGTTTTTCACATGGGTTCAGGAGCCATTTCATGGGCTTCTAAGAAACAACTGATTGTAGCATTATCTACAACATAGGCAAAGAATGTGGTAGCTACAGTAGCAGCGTGTCAAACAATTTGGATGAGAAGAATTTTGAGAGGTCTATGTCAAGAACAAGTAAAAGGGACAGTGATTTATTGTGACAATAGCTCAGCTATTGCATTGTCAAAGAACTCAATATTTCATAAAAGAACAAAGTACATAGACACAAAATTTCATTATATCAGAGAATTGGTAAACAATGGAGAAATTTTTTTACAGCATTGCAAAACAGAGGAGAAATATGTAGATATTTTAACTAAACCATTGGGACAGAGGACATTTGAATTTTTAAGAAAATTCTTGGGTATGATGGATAACCCAGCAGCTGAATTTAAGGGGGAGTGTTGAAAATATTAAAGTCATTTGCGTGCCTTTGAGCAGAAGAAAAGAGTACACAAAGGTAGCAGCAGCAGAGATTGAGTGCACAGCATTGTGTAATTAAGAAGCATGGGGAAATCCGTAAGGATGAATTTAAATTGTTATGGACCGCAGCCACGGACAACAGAGGAGAGTTAATTTGGATTATGGGAGAAGTTAATTTTTCAGGTGGAATGAATATTTCTCGTAGTTCTAAACTACGGAGGAGCAGTTAATTAAAAACAGTCATTTCGGGCTTTAAAGCCCTCAACAACCAAGTTTTTGGAGCAGTGTCTTGTTGATGTGAAGATCTGCGATGCGATCCAATTGCAATCGCAAATCGCAGTTCATATAAGTTTCACAACCCAAGTGTCTTGTTGATGGAAGAGTTCCACAAGCAGAACATTTTATATAACATATCACATTATATTATAATCGCCCCCCACAACAGCGAAGGCCCGTGGGTCCACTTGACCACGTGGCAATGTTTTAATGGAATCGCAAGAGTTCAATCGCAAGGCTCAATCGGAGGCCTTTTGTTATGTACTCCGATTGAAGGCCGAACCCAATCCAGTTTTATGTCACATTTTATTTGCCAATCACGTCCGGGATCTTAATCGCAATCGAAACTTTCCGATTGATCGCACCCTTTTGTTATATGCTCTGATTGAAGTGGCAGACCCGATTCATATTATAGGATGGAGTTTATATGTGTCATCGCATCCGTGTCCTGATCGTAATCGGAACTTTTCTATTGTGTGCCCCGATTGCACTTGTTTAAAGTTCGGACCCGATTGCTCTATGAGCCATGTTTTATATGGTCATTGCATCCGGGTCCTCAATCGCAATCGCAAGTTTTTGTTTGACACTGCCGATCCGCCGACTGCAATGTGCTCCCCACTCGTACGTCATGCATTTGAATTTTCTAAAGTTCCGCAAAGGTTTTTATGTAATTTTTTTTATGCACGGAATATAAAAGCCAAAAGGCCTGCGAGCCTGGGTATTATTGCATTGTCATTTGTTTTGTTTCGCACAGCAGCGCGGAAGAAAAGAGAAAACATAGCAGTGTTGGTGGATTTTTTAGAGAGACAGAGTGTATTGTTTTGAGAGACAGAATTTTTTTTGTGTAGCACTGCGTTGTAGCAGTCATTAGTTTTTGTTATCCCTCTATTAAGTGGAAGAGTTGTATCAGTTTTTGAAGAAATAGAAGATTGTTTTAAAAGTATGAAAAACTGTGTCTCCTGCCAAATTTGTTTTAACTTCTCTGTGTTGTAGAGAGGAGATTATTCTCTCTACTTTTGTTGTTTGGAATTCTCAATATTCCAACAGCAATGGTCATTTCATCATTGGAAATTACTTCTCATTCCTTCCTCTGCAAATCTGATGCAGTTTTAGCAGGGATTTAAGGTTAAATGGTTTGTGATCGCAGGGAGCGCCTATTCATATGAATTTTTATTCTTATAAATAACCCAACCATCCATCCATCCATTCACGTTGCCCGATCTGAAGTAGAAGGTCCTTCCTCATTACAACATAGCAGAGTAGTACTACAGTGCAGGAAAATGGAGCCATGGGTTGCTGCGAATGGACCCCTGCTTCTTGTTCTCAACATGAGGAGGGGCAGATTGAACAACCCAAAGGTATTATTTGGATTCATTATATTGAACAAATAAAGTTGTTTTCTCTTTCTCCTTCTTCAACAAGAAAACAATTTATTTTTCTATGTGATTGTTATTGTTGAGTAATTTACCCTTAATTATGTTGGATGAAATTGTTAAATCCTAAAAATATAATGTAAGAGAGTTAAATTTAATTATTTTGAAGGATTCCCTAATAAAATAGTTCTTAGACGAGTGTGATTGAAATATTTGTTGTTAGTGTGATTGAGATATTTATTTAATCGATTTTTTATTCGTGTACCTAACATATTTTATCAACCATTTGATTTCATGTAAATGTGTTTTCTGAATTTTAGCCGCAAAAGGGTGGCATTAACCTTAAATTACTTTGTGCTGATAACTTTTGAAGAAGAAGGAATAGGGCGGATAATATACGTGGAGAATTTGTCTCCAAACATTTCTGCTTTTCGTCTGGAAAAGAAGTTCAATGGGTTTGGAAATATCAAACCAGGAAAAATTCAACTGACGAATGAGGTGTGATCGTTTCCTCTTTCTTTACATGCATTCCATTTTTCAAAATTTTGAAACACTCGAAATCTTCGCGGAGAGTAATTATGTTTAAAGTACAGTTGTGATGCTAATATTTGGAATTGTCTGGGATCGAATTCTTCGGCTTTTATCGAATTTGAATCCACAGATTACGTTGCAAAAGCTATTCAGGTTTAATTATAGTTATAGTTCATCATTTTTTTGTTATTTAATGGCTTTTTTATTTTCAATTCTAAATGGACTTGATGCTGTTTACAGGGATCGCCTCTATTGATATCCAACCAACCAGCTTTTACAAAAAGCTATTCAGGTTTAATTATAATTATACTTCATCATTTTTAGTCTTTAATGTCTTTTTTTGTTTTCAAAAGTAATTTGAGTTAATGCTGTTTACAGGGATCGCCTCTATTGATATCCAGCCAACATGTTTTCGTACGAGTGTGACACGTTCGGTTTCATGTAATTCGTTCACTGCTCTGTGAGATTGTCCTCCATGATTTCGTACATTTTTATATGCGGTATCAGACATCAATATTTTTGTTTTCAGTAAGAAAAAAAGGCTGTAGTATTATAATTCATATTCAATCAAATACTAGTGATTACATTATAAGACATTACACCTAATTCTAGTTCCCAAGAATCCAGCAATTTGAAACCCAATTCTCTAAGCATTCTCTCAGCATTTACCATAACAGCCCATGAATAGAAAATCCATAATGGCTTCAGATTTTAGTGGAATTCAATGCCTCACAATACACGAAATAGGTGAGACTCAGATACTGAGTGATCTCTGAGACTGATCTCTGAAACGCCTAAATGAAGAAAAAACAAGATTCAGAATGAATCCTGTCTGATGAAGCAATGCCAAAAATAGAGTCAATGCCAAGAAGCCAAAGCAATGCCAAAAACAGAGTCAATGCCAAGAAGCCACCAGCAGCCTGGCTTGCAAAAAAAGTATCGCTTGCACCCCCAACTTAGAAGAAACAAATTAAAAAACAAACTTGCTTTCAGAAGAAAGTCCCCATCATCTGTCGACGGTTAAGGAATAGGGAATATCGCTATCACTGGCATCTCTTAAACGACTGTTAAACCAATTTAGTAGTGAAATTTTGACGATCCTGTTGCAACCTGGATGAAAGACTCGGATACTTTTGTAACGTGGATGAATGATTATGGTATTCCACAATATAAGACAATTTGATCGATATCATACCGTTGGATGAAGGATTATTATATTCCACAATAAAGCAGATTTGAATTGATATAATAGGGTTACGAATAAAATGTAAAAATGGCTAACAATAAAATGTGTTATTGACAGGAAACATGGGTTATTTGTATGGTTGTTATCTTACAAAATAACCTATAATTATTATTTATAAGAATATAATGATCAACCAACAACCAAATGAATTTACAGGATTAAATACTCAAGGCCATATGCTTACAAATTTATTTAAGAGCAACCCAAACGAATTTATATATTATATATTTATGTTTTTTTGTTCATTAGTTTCTGATTATATATATATGGATTTAACATTTTCAAAAAATTTATGGAGTATTGAAATTATGAAGACCTAACATTCAAACTTGTAATTTTAACATGTTAAATTATAACCAAATTAAACCAAAAAAATATACCTAAATACTCCAAAATTTTATAATTCATAAATTACCAATGGATTAATATATGTAATATATTTTATATCAAATTGAATTTTGATTCATGTACATTTATATATCTTATTTTATATTTAAATGGTTTTTCAGCATTTTTATTATTTATATTATATTATTTAAAATATAAATAAAATTAGATATTTTTTTTTTCAATTTTTCAATTTTTAATTTTTTTTTTAATTTTTCAACTAATGAAAAAATTACAATGTTAATGAAGCCTAAATAGTAGATGAAATGTGTATATCAGTTCCAAACTTCATGGACACAAAGCCAACCATGAGTAAGAATTGTTATGGCCCATATAAGTCGTCATCCTTAATTGATATGCACTCAAACAAATTTCTACATCCATTTATATTTAATAAATTAACAAGTTATATAAACGTATCCAAAATAATTTGAACAGTATGTTTCAACATCTACTTTTTAGTATTTCCCAAATTCTTTTATCTAGTGAATAGTTTAATATTGTCCAATGAAAAAGTATTCAAAATTATATATATATATATATACACACACTTCATCTTAACTATCAATTAAATTGTATTTAAAGAATTTGAACAAACTTATATTTGTCACCTCTAAATATTTAGAAAATTAGAAATGAGTTATACTATGGGGATAATTAATGTTTACATTGAACAAAAATGACCTATTTAATTTTAAAATGATAAGATATTGCTTCTAATGTTTTCTAATTTTATTTAGATATCCACAAAACACAATAAAATAAACTTTCTAAAATCATCATAATTTAGATATTGCTTCTAATGTTTTCTAATTTTATTTAGATATCCACAAAACACAATAAAATAAACTTTCTAAAATCATCATAATTTTGTAAAGTAAAAGAAGTGAGTCACAAACACTAAATTCAATGTGAATATATCATAGACAATTTAAGAACGTTTTTAATTTTCAACTCTATTCCATATTTTGTAAATTATTTTTAATCATATACAAGTTTATCTCACACACACGAATTTCATTAGCTCACACACACGAATTTCATTAGTAATTTTATTTTATATTGCTCAATATTATTATGTAATGTAATTCACTCCCATCTTCTTTTTGAAGTTTACAAATTTTAAAATTAATGTACTAGATTATTTTGTACTATATCAATAACAATGGAAATTAATAATATAACATAAAAAAGTATTCACAGAAATCATTCAATTTTTTGAATATATATATATATATATATGCCAAGCTTCAATTCCATGTTTATTTGAGTTGAACAATTAGACATTATTAATAAACCCCTCATATTTATATAATTTATTTTTAATTGATACTTTTGAAATGTTATATGTCAACTTCAACTTCCTTTTTTTGCTTTCAAATTGTTTGGTCAATATATTAAATATGATTTGATTAAAATAAAAAGAAGCTTATTTTATTTCATGTTAATTTATATATATATATATATATATATATATATATATAAATAAATAATAACTTCCATATAAATAATAATCATAATAATTTTATGAAAACAAATTTCTTTCTATCCTCAACAAAAATATGCTAAAAGTGATTTTTAAGACTCCAATAAACACTCAATCCTTAATGAATATATAATCTTAGTATGACATGGCACATTTACTCACATATCTATAGAAACACAAGCTATGAAAATTACTCTATTAAATATATATATGCAATAAAAATGTTATTATTTATATATATATATATATATATATATATATAATTTTGAAAAGAAAATTGTAAGATTTATTTATAATTTTTTTTTAAAGAAATTAATTATATAAATATTTTTTATTATTTTCAAATTACTTATCTAATTTTTCTATATCACTTTACCTTTTTTTCACATCTTAATTAAAATTTTATTTTAATTTTATGAAAAACTATATAATTACAACTATATATAAAATTCCTTCCCTCCATCATTAATATCATATCGAGATATGGGAGAGAAATATCAACCTCCTTCAAGATCATTCTCCCAAAGGAATAACTAATCCAATTTCAAGCTCATAAGTATAACTAAAATCCACAAGAGAAGATAAATAGAGAGGGTTTGGGAGGAAAGAAAAGAATACAAGATAGGAGGTCACATCCATGTGCCTAAATAACAATCTTTTAAGAATATGCCCAACAGAGAATGTACCTAGTGTATTAGTACTATAAGTACATTGGGTAAGCTCTAGGGAGCTCTAGAGCTAAAGCTAAGCTCCAATGCTATATTAGCCAACAGAAAAAAGAGAGGGACAAAGTCTTTGAAAGTAGTCTCTACTTCTATAACTCATCCAAATTCTAATTACAATATTGGGGTAGAGAAGCTCATTCTTTAACTTAGGTTATTATATGGATTCGTAAGTACTTAAGACCGCAACAATTATGAGATGAAGAAACTATGAAAGGTATTGTAAATACACTTTAATTTTATGTAAAAAACATTGACTTAAAAAAAACAAGAATCAAGAATATACAACTAGACATTAATTTAATCCTAGAGCAATGTAAATCCATTTCAGATCATCTTATCAGTACCAAAATAAAGAGGTGGATACACACCCTTATGAACCTTACTTTTTCCATTGTAGAAAAATCGTAATTAACTCTAATTTACTCTAATATTATCCAAAAGTGAGGCTAATAGTAAGAAGTAGAGACAAAATAGGAGGGAATTCAGAAATTTTAATGTAATTTCAGAACTAGTGAAATTGATCTCTCCTCAAAAAAGGGAAACTCAAAAGAGGAGAAAATAATGACCCACAAAAACAATGGGATTGTACATTTGTAGAAATGTAACACTCCCAACATAAGTCCCTCTAAGTTTTAACTGTGTATATAAATTACTTACAAAAGAATTCTAAAATAGAGAAAATAAACTATGTAAATAATATTAAACATAAAATATATGTACACATATTTTATCCTAGATCTCAAAACTACAACTACTAATTTCTTTTTTCATTATATTCCTTTAGATGTTATAATATATATACACACACACACACACACACACACACACACACACACACAGATATATACACATATATGTATATACATATACACACACAGACACAGATATATATATATATATATATATATATATATATATATATTCCCAAGCATTCATAAACCCAAATTCATTAAGAGTGTATTAGAACATATTCCTACCTCCCTTCATGGCATCTATAGAATACCATGGGAAGAAAACCATCATGCCCAAAACGACTAGATCCAAAATCCATGCAAAAAGCCATAGATAGGTAGGCCCACCTATTATAGGCTCTATGACTAGTTGTGGAAAGAATACAACACACACCCAACATTCTCCCACTTGTTGTTTTCTTTTCCACATAAAGCACCAAAGAAGAGCTTAGTGATTCGTATCACCTTCTGATTGCCATTGTCTCTCTACACCGATAAAACTTCTCAATTCTCACAAACTTTGTCAATGCATTTGCAACATTCTTGAAAGTGTCCACCTTTACCAACAATACATTTTATTCCTCAATCATATCCCTCACAAAGTGATATTTACATCAATGTGCTTTGTCTTTGAATGATAAGAAAAATTGTTTTCCAAGAAATTTTCACTTTTTCTATCAGAGTATATCCTTATAGCGTTGTAACAAACCCATAATTGAACACAATTTTTGCAACCAAAAATCTTCCTTGAATGCATGAGTGGGTACCATTTATTCATCCTTTGTAGCTTAAAGAACCACCACACACTATCTTTCACTCATCCAACTAAATTCTCTTCCAAATAGGTTAAACACATACCCACTTGTATATCATTTCTCATCTAGATATCCAACTCAGACTTTATCAAAAATCAATGGATGTACAAATTTTTTTCAATCCTCATATTCCATGGTAACACAAACCATAATCACCAGTGCCACACAAATACCTAAAAACCCGCTTCACTCTTGTCCAATGCTCCTTCACTAGTTCTGACATAAAGCTCCTCAATACTCTGGCTTTATGTGTAATATATATTCTAGTACATACCATTGCATACGTCACACTACCGACTACACTGGCATATGGAACATGGGACATATCCTATTCCTATTCTTATGTCTTGGGACATTCTTCAGAAGATAAATTTACACCTACACGAAAATGAACCTTCACCATTTTACTATTATGCATATTAAACCTCTACAATATTTCCTTGAAATGCTTCCTTTGGTTTAACATGAGCTTCCTATTTTCATGATCTCATTTAATTTCCATGCACAAAATATAGTTTCAAGCACCAAGATTGTTCATGTCGAATTTGGAGGACAATAAGGTCTTCAAATCTTGGATAATTTCTTTGTCATTTCCAATTAGCAACATATCATCCACATACAAGACGAAATAAATAACACAACAACCAAGAAATTTAAAATACCAATAGTGATCTCCTTTTCCTCTTCTGAAGCTAAGTCCCCATATATATGTACCAAGTTTCTGATACTATGTCCTTGGTGATTTTTTTAGCACATACAGAGACATTTTTAACATGCATATTAGTTATTTCTTACCATTCACCACAAAGCATTCAAGTTCCTTCATTTAGGTATCTTCTTAGAGATCCTGTGAAGAAATGTTGTATTCAAATCCATTTATTCTAATTCAAAATCAAAATAAAAAGTAACATATAAAAGTGATCTAATAGAACCTTCCTTGCCAACACGAGAAAAAATATCACCAAAATCAATTCAAGACACCTTGGAATAACATTTTCTACTACCAAGATTTATATATCTCCACCTTGCCTTCTACATTCATATTCTTCTTAAACAACCATTCGCTTCCAATGGGTTTCCTTCTAGTGAGAAACTCCACCAAATCCCAACACTCAAATCTATCCAAAAATGTTGTTTCATCAACTATGGCCTCTTTCCAAAATTTTCCATTCTCTGAATCTATTTCACACTTCTAGGATCATCATTAGTAATAGATAAAGCAAAATTTTAACAGAAATAAGATCGAATATACCTTTCTCACTACCTTATTTATTGAACTCATCTACTGGCAACTATATTTTACGGCTCTTCATATTCTGATTCTTGTTCCACAGTAGAGTATGATTCTTCCTCATTTAGATCAAACTCTATGTTCTCACGTTCCTTCAGTACGACTTCATTTTTCATAACATATTTTACCTCTCTAAATGCCACATCTCGGTTGTACACAAATGTTGTGGAGGTAAATCCCCTCTGCGGACAGAGGCGATCCCTACTAGCCCAGAATGGGTCTAGCAACAATTGTAACACGCTATGGTGCAGGTCCCTAATTGTAATAAACCAAATTGCGAAGAAGGCTTACATCAAATCCAACACTGTTGTTTGTAGAGAAAGTAGCGCTCCTATTCCTTTGCTCCGGTAGATCACAATCCTCACGCTTGTTGTGATTGAACACCTATACATGCAAGAATCACAACAAACAAAAGCGTAAAATCCAATATATACAATTATGCGTCAGTCAGAGAAGACAAAACTCATGATCATAATGAACAATATGAGTGGAATGATAACCAATAGTTGCTTATCATTAATTCATCAAAGGAAAATACAACTTCTTTATTGAGCGAATGTTACCATGGAAAATAAATTGAGTAAGTGATCGATCGAGTTTAAACTCGTGGAATGGGGATAGCCTCTCTTCGATCGTGATCTCCTTGCTATTGATTTGACACTGAGGACTATTGCAGCATTCTTCCAGGCTATGAAAGGCTCTTGGAGATTCTTGCATAGACTCTTGGAATTGGCTATGAAAGGAGAAAAATGAAAGCACCCATGTAGATGGTGGAAGGGGAGTTGGGATCCCTACAATCATGGGATTGGCCCTATCCTCAAGGAAGCTTCCATGAGAGGTGGAAAACTACTTCCTCTACATGGAAATCTAGAGCCAACCTCCCAACTCAAATTAGAGACCAGTTTAGGAATTGGTTGGGGTCAATCTTCCACCATTTATTTTTAAAAAACACTCCTTATTAAGCCAGGTGCAGGTGCGGCTCTGAGATAGAGCGCCAATTGGTGCACCCTCTTTGGAGAATTTTCCCCCTTGGCATGAGGGCTGAACTCTGTACCTGGGCCAATGCAAAAAAGGCTATTTTTAGGGTTTTTCACAAGGAGTTGTCTTAGAGAAATGAAAGTACATGTTTAGGGGAATGCCATGAAAGTGTTTTCAAGTTATGTCACTGCTCACAGGTCACGAAAAGAGCCCTCCAATGTGCGGGACGGGGAATTGCACGGACGGTGACAAATTGTTGTGTAACAGATGCCCCCTAAAGCATGAGGCCCAAAAGAGAGAGAGGGGTGAAATGCTTTACGAGAACGTGTCCAACTTAAAACACCGCCGTCAGAAAACTTGCGTAGAGAAGTAAAACTGATATCTGATATACATGATATATATGTGGTATGGGCGCAACCATCCATAACAGAGTATACAATAATCCAAATCCAAGTCATGGGCACAGCCATCTAGTGAGGATCGATAAAGAGACTTAGGTATGGTCGCAGCTTGGACTCCAACTGATAAAATCCAGGGTCTTGTGCTCCAACTCGACTCGAACAAAGTGCAAGTTCAAGCATGCGAATATGTGAGCTGAAGTCGAACATGCAAGAACATCTTCTGATTACCAGCCAATGATGAAAGCTGTTAATAGACGCGAGAGGTACCACCAATAATGACAATGGCCCTGAAGGTACTATAGGTACAATCTACAACATGTGAATCAATGAGCTGGCATCGAACACCCGTAGAATCACTCGATCAGAGGCCAATGATGAAAACCTCATGTCGAACACGAAGAACCTGCCATTGAGTCATGCAGGCTCCAAGGTACCAAAAGGGAGTCTCTAGATCAGCTTCCTGGATAATGAGCTGAAGTCGACATGAAGTGACCTTGATCGAAGGTGGGCCATAGTGTTTCCCACATCATCGACGCGAGACATAGGAACATAATGTCTTTTTGAATCAAGATCAAATGACAATCAGAGGAAGGTTGAAATTTTGCAGAGGTCAACTTCTCTTGAACATATTAATGGCACGACAGTGGATTTGGCAGTATTTGACATGAAAAGATCAGAGGTCAAGATGACGAGGAAAAGAGCAGATGAGAGGTCAAAACATAATTTTCCGCTTTTAGATTTCCAAACAGTGAGGCATCCATCTAGATTTTCAAGCATGACAGAGATCTAACAAGGGTTTTTCATCATGTTGATGTAGGTAACCAAGCACAATGGTTATTGAATGGAAGGAAAGGGAACATGGGGAGGAAGATGAAATGGCTATGGAAAACGATTCCTGTATGAATGCACTGAAAAACTGTGGACTCAAAAAATTCTTCCTTACTCCATGCTTACGAGCTCAACCTGAGCTGCTACAATACTTGGTGAGCATATGGGATGAAAATGAGGAAGTATTTAAACTTCGGGACCAAGTGTTGGAACTTGAGGTTTCCAATGTCTATTTCATCACCGAGTTGTCGTGTAGAGGCCTAGTGCCCATTTTGATAGGCAGCAGACCTTCCAGGGAAAATATGGAGCAAGTAATGGCAAGGGTGTGCCCAGGGGCACAAATCGGATCGAGAAGCGGGAAGCTGGATATCCATATTGTCCTCGATCTAGCACTCAGAGTAGTGCTACACACCATTACACGAGATGTAGGATCGCAAGATCCACATGAGGTGACCAAGGCCCAACTCATACTAGCCTCCGAGTGTATGAACCCCACATTGTTCAATTGGGCTACTGCAGTGACGAGCAATATCAAGAAGCAGCTGAAAAATATGCAAGAAAGTCAAACTAAAGTAGTTTGGCTACGGTTCCATTTTGGTGTCGTTCATCTTGGAACGACTACCCATTTTCTAGGGCCAAGGGGCCATAGTTATTGAGCCGGTACCAAGAGAGCCAAGGATGGCTCGTTGGGCAGCACTTATGCCCAGGTCAGGAGGAGGCCTACAGATATCTTGGAGGCCCAAATTCTTTGTGTGGTTACAGCGACAACTGATCGTGGTCGAGGATTGGCCCTACGCTGGGACTGATTTCACCAGAGATCCTGATATTCCACTCCCGGAGGGGGAGGACTGGGATGAGGAGTTGGGTATGATACTCTTTTGATTTTATGTATTTATGATTTTTCTGGTAATACATATCTGTTCTGACAATAGTTTTATATGTATGCAGACATCGGCCCAGAGAGGCCCGTGGGCATGTCGTCCATTGCGTGGAGAACCCATGCCATACATGACCCTCGGCCTAAGGGTGGCGAAGGTGGCGAACTGGTCCATAACTTGGAGGGAATTTCCCAGGGCATCTCGGACTATGCATGGCTAGCAGATGTTTCGATATCATACCAGTGACACACTGTGGGGGTGCCTAGTCGCCTCCACCGGATACTGAGACACTTAGTGCGCGCGGTCACTTGTTATCACGAGCACCATGCAGATTAGGCATCTATGCCTTTTTATGCATATTTTTTGAGAGACATGTTTTCTCCAGCTGTTATCAGACAAAAATGTATATTTTTCGATCTTATGTGATGCAAACTACGTAAAAATTTTCACACACACACACACACACACACACACACACATATATACCTATTTCTAGATGGATATTTTTACATGTGATGATGTTTTTATATGCTATGAAAATGTCTAATACAATGTTATCTTAATGAATTAGTTGCATAACAAACGACCCATTGAAAAAGTTCACATAATGTATCTAATCACAGTTTATTTTTATACAAGCTTAAAATCACACATGCAAACTATGCTTGAGGAAGACGGGCATGCCCCCAGCATGGTGTTCTATTCGAGGTACATGCCCCCCAAGCTTCAGTCTATAGGAAATGGAGTGAAGGTTGAAAACATAAGAGATTTCAATTAAATTTAACAAAACTCTAATTGAACGGGCTCGTGTTTCATTATTTTAACAAGGTTGACACACTTAAAATAATTGTCCTCGTAGCCGCTTGGTTCATTGTTTTATGAGCTTGGCACAAGAGGAGGAACTGTGCTCCAGTGAGCTCAACAGAGGAGGCTTGGGAGAGAGATGATCAAATACATCACGCTCTAGACAATCTGACATTGCCCCCAAGCTGGGCATGAAAGAGGAACGATGATGTCCATCGCTCCAAGGCAGCTCCTCAAGAGTCATGGTTTCAATGATGGCTTCGTCAGAAGGGAAAATCTCTTTTAGAGGATCAGGCGAGTCAGCCTCGCCGAGCGAGGGGGATTGGGAATATATATCTAAAACCATGCTCGAAAGAGCATGCTGAGGAGGAGGAGGATCAGATGTGGAAATGATTTCACAGTAATTAATCTCTACTGGAGTTAAGGGCATCGATTCTCCAAAATCAGTCACCTGTTCAGGCGAACGGATGATCCATGGGTCATCAGACCTAGAGATCATATTAACTTGAACGGTGTGCAGTGGTGGTGCGGAAAAAATACCCATGATGACGGGGTCCTTGAAGAGACCGGGTCCTACACTGTCAGGGGGATTGGGGATCTGATCCACATAAGGAACGTTTTTCTCAGAGGTGGAGGTGAATAAAGATAACTGATCCACAGTAACAATTTTTCCCTCATGAGGAAACTTAAGCAGTCGAAAGAGGGTGGATGGCAGGCATAACATGGCATGAGTCCAAATGTGGCCGAGAAGCAGATTGTAGTTAAGCTTGGCGTCAACCACTTCTACTTCTACATTGACTGTCTTCCCCTATAATGTAATCGGAAAATTCTCGAGAACACCAAGGGGTTTGGATTCCCGACCATCGAATGCCTCTAAGGAATTGGGAGATGATGATAGGACCAGAGAGCCAATGGCCTTCCAGCAGGCAGATGACATGACACAGGTGGAAGCATTTTCATCTACAATGGCCCTATGGATGTTAAGAACGTTGATCTCGACTTCAATAACGAGAGCGATTTGATGCGGAAGTCGGGGGGTAAAATTTTCTAAGTCGAAGGTGAGAAGACTAGAATTGGCGGGATTGATTGCACCGATTGAAGACAACAAAAATTTCCATTGTGAAGGGAAACTCTGAAGGAATTCCAATGCAAACATGGCAGAAGGCGCCTGTGTCAAATCCTCAATAATACTGTAGTGTTGAGCGACACGGGCATTTGGGTTGTAGGAAGACCTTCATAGAACACCTTTAGAAGGTGGCCTCACAACAGGTTCAATAGTAGGCTTCTCAATCTCCAAAGAACCAGAGACGGGAGGAGGAGGTGGGCCATCCACAATCTCTTTCCTAGCAGGCTGATGCGATCCAGCATAATCCTTCGAACGTGTAGCAATTAAGATAGGTGCTGTACCATTCATCATAAAGACCTGGGACCCAAATGGTGCAGATGGAGGGCTGCTCAACCATCTGGGTCTGCTGAGTGAGGCACGGTTCTTTAAGAATTGTCGGAGTCCCTTTGGAGCCTTTCAGAAGTTGACTAATTTCAGATTGTCGTGGACAATCTTTGGTATAATGATCTCCTTCACAGATAAGGCAGGGGTACTTTGGTTTACGTTGAGAACCATCCTTAGTACGAGGCTTAGAATACTCTGAATTTGGGGTGTCGGGTTTGGATTTTCCTTTGCCCTTCTTCTTTCCTTTGGAGGCTTTTTCTGTAGGATTAGCCTGAACAGTGTTAACCTCCGCAGTCTTGCCAGAATCTCGAGGGGCGTGAAGAGCAGAATTATTGGACGAATTGGACTTCTACTTCCCATTCAAAGATTTTCAAGAATTTTGAGACACAGAACCAATAACACCATCCATTGCAGGGGTAGGTGTAGCTTTACAGGTTCCGGGGTGTGGAGCATCAGTTAAAATATCATAAAGCATGAAGGACTAAGAGTATACAAGATCAAGATAATGGGCACGTGAAATGGCATGTTCTTCAGTCACACATGCCCCCATAGTAATATCTTGAGCGATTTTGTTAACGAAGGATGTGGTGAACCAATGAGTTAGTAGTTTATTAGGTATATCAAAATTGATCAGCCTACGACGACATCATCACTCATGAATGTGATCAGATATGTAGGTGGCTTTATCCTGCTTCAAGGAAGTCAGGAGGTGCATCCTGGCTTCATAGCGAACCAGTAACTGGAAGTGAGTCAGAAAAGCCATTGATAAAGTATTAAAATCCTGAAAGATGCCACGAGGTAGTTCAATATACCACTTAGCGGCAACACCAGTCAGAGTGCGCTAGAAGAGACATAGACGAATTTAATCATCAACCCAAGAATTAGACAAACACCAAAGATGGTAAGTCATTACATGAGCTTGGGGGTCCTCTCCATCTTTACCCTCAAACTTTGGGCAGTCATCGGGTACCTTGGTGGGAACCGGAGGCCAATAAGGATTGTGAAGAATCGGGTCATTGGTTAATTTAGAAACATCCGGTAATTCCAAAGTAGCCAAGAATGGAAATTGCGGATTGAATGGCATGCCAGGCCCTCGATAAGGACCGGTACCTGTACTCCATGCTGGCTGAGAATATCCTTGCCCCCATGGGTTTTTTCCGGCAGCATTCTGACTGTAGGGGGTATAGGGTGTATAACCAGTTTGATTTAGTTGCTGGTAGCCAGTGTGGAGGGCTTGATAACGAGAGTATGGACCCTGATTGTATGTCAGCCCTGTTTGGGCAGCCTCTGGATTCGACTGCTGAGTATAGGTGTTGCCGGGTTGTTGAGTGTAATAATTCGAACCCTGGGGCTGGTTATAATTCGATCGGTATTGACCATGAGAATAGTAACTGCCTTGAGGTTGAGTGGGCTGCTGATAGGTGGGACCCTGCTGAGCCTGATAATTAGGATGCACCGTTTGATTCGGCTGCAGCATTGAATAAATTGGCTGTTGGGCAGAGTTGACAGAGTGTGCAGGCTGGCCTGGTTGGACAGGCTAACCTGGTTGAACGAGCTGCCCTGGTTGAACAGGTTGACCCAGATAAATAGGTTGTTCCAGTTGTACAGGTTGACCTCGCTGTTGTGGAACACCGAGTTGTGTCAGATGGGCCGGTTGGCCTGGTGGTGGAATGGAGCCAGGTGGTGGCTGGTAACTAGTTTGACCTGCAACAGGACCATAACATGATCCTGGCTGATGTGCAACATTTGGATCAATAGGATACTGAGGTTGCATGGTTTTTGAAGGTTGGACTTGGCCCCCAGGACCATATACCGGCCTGGGTTGGTACCCCAGTTGACCTGTGAGTCCTTGAGGTTGCCCCGGTTGGACTCCAGGAAGAGGCTGCACGAGTTGACCTGAAGGGTTGTAATACTGCCCTTGTGGACCGTATGATGGCCCCTGTGGGCCCACAAGGTAACCTTGCGGGTAATAACGATAGCCAGGCTGGCCCGAAAGTTGGCCTTGAAAAGGCTGTCCTTGCGGGTTATAAGACTGCCCAGTCTAGTTATATGGTAAACCCTGAGCATGAAGTTGAGCCTCAGGAGTGAGTAAACATAAAGGATTCCCGTGCTCATCGTACTGATATGGAAAAATGTACACGGATGTACCATCCTCTGCATAATGCGAAAATTACGAGCAGTTGGGATCTTGAGAGGATTGTCTGACCTCAGGGTTCAATTGTTGTAAGGAAAATAGATACTCCATAGGAGAGATGCTCTCCGGCATAAAAGAAGCTATATAGACGTCTTCAGGAAGCGATGTGGTCCTTACGGACTGAGTGGTAATAGCAGCTGTAGATGCAACCACGCAAACAGTGGGTCTAACGGGTACAGAAGTGACCTAAGGGGATGACGTGACGGGTGTCCTAGGAGACATGCCCAGTGAAGGGAAAACTGGCCTCATATAAGGAGATGATACCCCCATAGAGGCAGCGGCAGCCATAATCTGACCTAAAGATCTATACCCTGCTGGTAGTGAGGGACCGGGCGAAGACATAACAGATGATTCAGCGTTGTCTTCTGGGAATAACTTCCGGGTTACTTCTGGGAATAACTGGTAATATTCACCAGAAATGGGGATTTCCTCACTAGGAGAATGGCTAGATTCACTCATATTTGAACCTGCCGCTAGATCTCGTAACAGACGGCGAGGACTAGGAGGAATAACAATAGCATAAAAAGGCGAACCCGATGTAAGAGGAGGGAAATGTTCCCCTACTCAAAATCTATACCAAGGGTCGGAAAAGGGCCAATTGAACTCATCTGGTCCTCCAAAGGGAAGCTCAGATAGAACCGGTCCCCCGTCGGGAAACTCGGAAACGATGGGCTGTTGTAGCTCAGCAGAGGATTGCGAAACCTCTGATGAATCGTCTGTATATGGACTACCAGTTGACGAAACAGAAGGTTCTGCCACTGTGATAGTAAGGATGAAAGGAAAATATCAAACACAACACACGAGATGAAAAATAACCAAGGCACACAACCAAATGGCCAGCAAGAAAAATCTAACAGGGAGTGTGATCGCGGGTTATTTATTTTACGACATTGAAACTTAGAAACTTCACCGTTTCATGTTTTAAGAGTCGAGAAATGGATGAAATATGACTCTATCTCTTTCATTTTTGAAGCAAGCATGAAAGGACAAGTGCTTGATGATATTTTCAAATTTAAGGAGTCAGATAAGATCAAAATGACTGCTTAGGAGTGCTAGGCAAAGGGTGTACCAAATAACCGTGAACTGCAATATACACCTTGGTTTCAAAATGAAATACAAATCAACCAAGGACTTGACGTATGTTCAGGAAATCTCCCCGAATGCTGTGTCTGGTGTATCACGGGTATAGGGAAACAGACTCAGCTTCCTATGGATAAATGATAGAAACCTAGTGGGGTCTCCCTTTATATACGCGACGGTACGGGGAGCACAAGTCCGTACTAGTGCTATCTAAAGTCAAGAGGCGAACGATAGCTACTAGGTTTAAAAACGCCGGAACACGTCTCTAGCCTAGACCTCTAAATATTTCGTTAATTTTTCAATGCTGCCTTAGTGTAAATTGAATAAATTTTAATGTTTATCTTCAATTATGTTTCAGTTTTCAGGCCCTAACGAGTGTTATGTCTCAAAATCTCCTAAATGCACACTACATGCCACACTGTATCATTTCATTCAATGAAAGCTAATTACGAGAGAGTTAAGATCTTTTGACACAATAACAAAATGACCAAAGGACAACCAATGATATCTCTAATGCAGCTAATGGAAACTAAAAGCTTTTCTTTCAAAGTTACTAATCACTAATAACACTGAAAAGATTTAATTCACACTAAGTAATTCAAAGCAAAAGAGATTTTTTTTTTTTTTTTTTCAATGTTTAGGAGCACAATGCACTAAACAAAATGAAAACTAATGAGACGAGAAATTTGAGAAGCAAAAGCAAAAGAGAAAAAAAATCAAATTTCACTCAATTCAAACACATAATCAGACCTCAAATTGACAAAAAGTCCCTCAAATCAAAGGACACCCAAAGACTGAAATGAACCATGTAATCTAGGCCCAAAACGAGACAAGGCGGAATTCGAATGAAGAAGGAGCCAATTACTCAAATAACACAATAAAACGATAAAAAACCACCAAACGAATGCAAAGAAGCAATCACAAAGTTGACTGAATAGACAGAAACCACAAACTCCGAAGGGAGGCTCGACACACAATAACACCTATATGCCCTAGGGCTAAAATGTAAAATCGATAGAAATGGGCAAAAAAACAAAGGATGAAGGTCACAGTCAGTCAAGCAAGGCTCCAAAACACTCAAGTAGTCATAAAAATAAGACCAAAGACCCAGATCAGTCTCAGAAGGCTCCAAACATAGTAAACCCTAGCACCTTACAGGATTGGCGTGACTGTAAGGCTAAAACTAGTGCCAAATTAGAATTGGCGCGAGTAATTACACTGAAAACATGCGCCAGTGGGAGCCACTGTAACAATGAAAAGTGCGCCAGCCGAGTTTACTAAGGAAAAATGAAAAAAGAGCAATCCAAGAAGCAGACCAGTGGTGGTAAAGCTAAACAAAAAGCCAAACACACAGCAAGAGCCAGCCAAAAGAGCTGATCAAGCAAGTAAAGTCAAGGATGGACCGGAAAGACAAGACAATACTCCAAGTGTTTAGTTATAAACTAGACTAGAGATTGACTAAAGTAGAATTCATCTACTTTCGCTAATGCAGAGCAAGAGCGTTTCGAAGGCTATCTGGCTAGCTTCAGGCTCCGTCTGTAGTTTATAAAGAAAACAACAAGCTAAGTCCCCAGTGGAGTCGCCAATTGGTTGTGGAGGTAAATCCCCTCTGTGGATAGAGGCAATCCCTACTAGCCCAGAATGGGTCTAGCAACAATCATAACACTCTATGGTGCAGGTCCCTAATTGCAATAAACCAACTTGCGAAGAAGGTTTACCTCGAATACAATGCTATTGTTTGTAGAGAAAGTAGCGCTCCCATTCCTTTGCTCCGGCAGATCACAATCCTCACGCTCATCGCGATCTAACACCTGCACACGCAAGAAACACAACAAACACAAGCGTAAAATCCAATATATACAATTATGCATCAGTCAGAGAAGACACAACTCATGATCATAATGAACAATATGAGTGGAACCATAACCAATAGTCGCTTATCATTAATTCATCAAAGGAAAATACAACTTGGCTCTGATGCTGAATCTTCCTTTGACAGGTCATTAGCGGAATACGTCTCGGTATAGCTCGTTACGAATGGGGACAAGCCTCTCTCTTCGATCGTCAATCTCCTTGCTATTGATTTGACAATATGAGGACTATTGCAGCATTCTTTAGGCTATGAAGGCTCTTGGATATTCTTGGAGACTCTTGGAGATTAGCTTGCAAAGGAAAAATGGCAAGCTTATATAGATGGAGGAAGGGAAGTTGGGATCCCTAAAATCATGGGATTGGCCCTATCCTTAGGGAAGCTTCCATGAGAGGTGGAAAACTACTTTCTCTACATGGAAATCTGAAGCCAACTTCCCAACTCAAATTAGAGACCAGTTTAGGAATTGGTTGGCGTCAATCTTCCACCATTTATTTTTAAAAAACACTCCTTATTAAGCCTGGTGTGGGTGTGTCTCTGAGATAGAGCGACAATTGGCGCACCCTCTTTGGAGGATTTGCGCCCTTGGCGTGAGGGCTGAACTTTGTACCTGCGCCAATGCAAAAAAGGATATTTTTAGGGTTTTTCACAAGGATTTGTCTTCAGGGCAATGAAAGTACATGTTCAGGGGAATGCCATGAAAGTTTTTTCAAGTTATGTCACTGCTCATAGGTCACGAAAAGAGCCCTCCATTGTGCGGGAAAGGGAATTGCAGGGATGGTGACAAATTACTGTGTAACAACAACCTTCCTTATTTATGGGTTCCAAATCTTATCAAATTTTAACCCATTCTTATACCGAAAAAATATTCACCTTTCAGATTTACTATCCATCTTGGTTCTCTTCTCGTTTGGAACATGTAAATATGCATCATAACCAAATATGATCATATATGAAAGAGAGTGTTTCTTACAATTCCGTACCTCATGTGGAATATTATCCTCCAACAATGATGAAGGTGATATATTAACCAAGTAACATGCAGTCTCAACCACCTTTGCCCAAAATTTATGTCCTAGCTTGGCACCACTTAGAATACTTCTTGCCTTTTCCATCAATATCCTCTTCATTCTTTCAATAAATCTATTTTTTGAGGTGTGCATGGAGTTTTAGTATTCCATTCTATACCACACTTCTTACAGAAATATTCAAATTCATTCTTCTATAACTCTCCACCATTATCTGTTCTCAGCACCTTTATCTTCTTGTCTTTCTAGTTTTCCAATACATCCTTAAATTCTTTAATCCTATAAAATACTTGAGATTTATTCCTAAGAAAATATATCCATGTATTCCTTTAGAATTCATCTATAAACTATACATAATAAAAATACTTACCAAGTGATAGAACGACATAAGTCCAAACACATCACTCGACACAATATCTAATATCCCTTTCACCCTCTTAGCACAAGAGGGGAAACTCACCCGACATTGCGTCCCATATACACAATGTTCAAAGAAATCAAAATATAGAGATAAATTAAACATACCTTCTACCATAATATTACCATGAAGTATTCCAATTCCCTTATCTCTAATATGTTCAAGCCTTTGATTCCATAACATGGTCTTTTCTCCAAATACCATTAGATTTTCTACTCCACTTTCAGGAATACGAGATTGATTTTTTCATTATATTCATTTAAATGCTACTATATATATATATATATATATATATATATATATATATATATATGTCAAAGAATTCATAAATCAAAATCCATTAGCCCTATATTAGAACATTACCATAGTTCCTTGACTAGATCTACAAAATACCATGGGTAAAACACCATCATGCCGAAAACCATATGCAAAACCCATGGACAAAACCATAGTTAGGTGATTTCAACTATTATAAGGTACATGACTAGTCATGGAAAGAATATAATATACACACAAAAATTCCCCGAATGGTTATTTGCATGTACATGTGACACAGATGGTGCGATGAAATCCCTTTGAGGTTTTCATGCATCTATAAGTATAGATATGTTACGCTAGGGGGGCAAAGTACAAATATTCTTAAGGTCTATTTTCCTATGTAATAGGTCATATGATCGATAATATGAGGCTTGTGAATATAGTTCAAGGGAATTCCACATAGGCCTCCATGCCTATGTATGCAATTTTAATGTATTAAGCTTGTGAGCTAACACACTTAAGAGTTGAAGACTAGAGGAGCCCTTATATGATGATAAAGTGAGGGGACCTAGATGGATTGTGAGTATTTTTGTTTTTTGTGTACCAATGGAAAAAAGGAGTATATGTTGGAGACACTCCATGAAAAAAAGGTATGGTGATATATATATGCTTTAATATTATAATATAGATTAAGTGAAACACAAAGTATATAAGAGGATCTTTTCCCTATCTACTAAGACATTCATGAATAAAGACATTCATGAATAAATAGTAGAAGTGTCCTTGGATGAGAGCAAGGAATGGTACCTATAAGTCCCATGAGAGAAATCAACCTCCTCCAACCACTACACTTTTGGAACATTATTCTTTCATCAAGGTGCCTTGGAAGTGGTAGCACAACCTCAGGAATTGTAGTTGTAAAGATGGGTGTAAACCAGTTGGAGTTCAGGCTCATGGAAAATATGAGACTAGTGGTTGGAGGCTGTCTCGTTTCATCCCTTTGCCTTATTATGCTTTCTAGGAGGCATGTACCTTAGGAAGATGACAAGTGGAGTCATAACCTACCTACTTCAGGAGTGATCCAATATAAGAGAAGCACAATATATATTTTGGTTTAATGTTAAAGATCCACAGTCACCCAAAAAATTTAACAAATAAGTGATGCAAACATGTTATGTGTATGTTCCATGGATTTGCTTAACATGTATTTTTTTTCTTTTTAATGAAACCACTATAATTTTTCTACTAAAATTATTTTCCCTGAACCTTTTATTTCTTGAATAAAAAATTCTTCCACAAACATCAGAATAGTCCCAAAAAAAAACTACATCATATTTGTTCCTGACTACATACTTTAGAGAAACACTAAAATACTTTATAGGACGTCAAAAAAATTATTACAATGATATATTACGTAATTCAGACAATAAAGAAAATGTAACCTACAAAAGTTCCTCTAGCTTCATAATTTTCTTTATTGGTCAGATTTATTTCATTTCCAATATGAAAAAACACTTGCAAAAACACTATGTCAGAGTGCAAAGATTTTAAACGTTCATTTTACTCTATGTTTTCCTCCTCGTGCAGTTCTTGAAACTCATGAGTAAGTTCGGAAATTTTCCCATAAATTTCCAATTAACCCATCTTAAAATTCAGCATGTCCACAACTACTTGGAATATTTCCATCTTTGTTCCATGCGAGTGGAGCTTCATGAAGATCAAACTGAAATGATCTCACAAATCGGTTTGTATCACTTCTCCTTGTTTGGAGATTATCTTCATAACAAAATCCATTGAAATCATCAATTTGGTTAGAAAACAATAGTCTTGATGTCCATCATCGGAGTTTCGCTTCATTGAACAATTCACTCCACATATAGATTATGTTTCAAATTGTAATAAACACCGGACCTAGTTCCTTAAAATATCATACCATCCAATCATCATTTTATAATATCCATTAGCCGACTCTCGTTGATTTTCATTCCCTAAAGCACTCTTAACGTAGCATTTATGGTTTATCATACGTTGGAAAACGAGGTCGATTACCCTCATATTCTACCTCCAATATATGACCTGATCAATTAACATAGTTAAATGTGAGCATATTTTCTGTATTTAGGGGCGAGGAATGTTAATTTTGATAATCCTTTTGAATTTAAGAACTAAAAGGATATCCTTCCACCTGTCCGCTAAGAGGTCTTGTAAACAACAATTTAGCCTTTGATTACGCTCACCAAACCTTGTCATATGTTAGCAACTACCAAATCTGAGTGAAGACTATGGGATTTAGCAAATGTTTGGAATAGAGATTGTGAGAGGGGATCCAAATGCCCAATAATTTTAATTCATTAATAATTATTTTTGATAAATTCTTAATGAGAACTACCAGATAGTTTTTTAATCGAAAAGGGTTGTTAAAGTGCCTCCCATTGTCTATCATTATCACCTGTTGTTCTAGACTTACACTCTCGTTGGCTAAGGAGTCTTCCACCAGGTTAAGATGCCTTTTAACATGAAAAAAATCAGTTCTTTCAATTTTTATGAGTTGGAGGCTTCTTTTTGTGAAGAACATGAATTTGAATTGGATTAGAGGCCTCTTTCAGCTTACACACCTTTTTAATTACAACCATATAAGCTATAAAAACAATTAAATGTAAAATTCTCCTTGATATTGTTAAGTTTAGTTGCTCCCACAATGCCAAAAATTAAACCTTGTTGTAGGTTGAAGTCCCGAATCATCAACCATGCTAAATTTCAAATTTTTATGGGGTCCAAAAATCAGTCTACCAAATATTACCCCTCCATCTCCTACATCCCTAGGGTTATCTTTCAAAACACCATCAAATAAGAAATATTTTTGGTTCTTTTTTCTTCTCCTAATTTGAATTTGTTCAAGCTCCATTCTTATTATATGTTGTAAACATAAAGCTTCCAACCCAATTTGAAGGTTCTTCATGATTAGACCAATCCATTTCATTCAAAGATAATTAATTAATCTCCTTCAAACTATATCCTAGAGTTGTAATCATTTTAAAAATCAACTTTTGCAATTTGACATTCGATATAACTTAGATTGAGATGCATGCTATTGAAAATAGATTCATTATGATCTATCCAAATCATGCAACATAGATAATTTGAAAAATCCATTCACCATCTCATAATTATAGATTCGTATTAGTCCCTGCCGCAGTAAACCAAACTATTTCATAGTAAATCAAAGTTTTTATTTTGCAATTTAATGAAATGCAATTAATCAACCAATCAAATAAAACATTGATTTGTACAACCAATAAGAATTTTTTTCATCTTCCTGGCCTCTTCTTGAGGAAGAGAGGCTATTAAGTGGGGAAGAATATATTGCAATTATATGGTTTACTTAATATATAAACTAATTCATAAACTAATGCTAGCATCAGTTCCTAGCATTAAATGTTTTTTTTTGGAAGGGGCTCATTTCATAAGTTTTCATAAGTTACCGAGTGAGACCAGATGGCATTGTGCATGGGTTGTCAGATGGCATTGTGCATGGGTTCTGTCTGCTCCCCACAGGTCACTAAAACTGGAAACCTAAAACCTAGTCATGCTCGCTAGAATCACTCTATCACAGTGTGAGAATTGTTCTATCCCAATGCCAAAAGCATGGGCTCGTTGTAGAACACAGAGTTCAGATTCTTGATTTTATAGCTTTCAAGAGACACATATTTCTATTCTAGACATCGTTGGGCAAATCAGAGCTTAGCACTAGAGCGTTCTTGTGATAAATACATAACTTCAAATGGTTTTGCAAAGCGCCACCACTACTTAAAGATCAAAGCTCTGCACCTATCTCCTTGGAACAAAACTCCAAATTGCAATGAGTTTTCCACAAAGCTTAATCCTTTTAATTATTTATTTTTGTAAAGTATTCTATTCAATATGTGCAAATTATTCTATTCAATAGCAATCACTATTTTATGTAAAATTAGCACTAAAGGTCTAGACAGTGAAAAATTAAATGTGCAAGTTCAATAACATGCCATACCTAATAAGTAGCCATTCCTAGTTGTTCCTTCATTTTCTCTGAAAACATACCTCTTCCTGTACTTCCTTCAATATCCTCTGCACATGATCTCCTACAGAAACCAACATATCCATATACTCTACAGATGATCTCCTATAGAAACCAACATCCCACAGAAAGGAACATAAGATATATTGATGTCCAAAGTAGATTGAGACTCAATCTTACTAGTTTTAAAAAATGGCACACTATGAGAATCATAATCTAGGGGCAAGCAGCCTTATATATAATCTGCAACACAAACTGCATAATCCATATAGAAATAACCTACTAGCAATAAAATTCAGAATCGACTTGCATTTGGGAACATAATCTAGGGATAGGCAGCCTTATATATAATCAAAAACACAAACTGCATAATCCATACAGAAATAACCTACTAGAAATAAAATTGAGAGTCGACTTGTGTTTGGGAACATAAAAATGGATACACAGATTAAAAAAACTAGGTATTGACTGTGTTCCCAACCTGTCTTTCTACATGATAACAACAATTCTATTTTTGCATGCATTTCTTGCTCTAACACGGGTTGAAAAAATATATCCCATTGATCGATAGCCTATTCCAACAGTTTCATCAGTTCATCAACCACTAGATCAAGATCAACTGGTGCCTTTACTTCTGCTTCCTGTGCTCATATCTATAATCACAAAAAATTCTCTCTTCAAGAAACACAAAACATGTTGGAAAATTTTCAGTATAAGCCACAAATTCAAATGGGATGAAATATAAAGTTGATCCTGTCACAGTAGTGAATTTTGCTTGTTTTGTTGTCCTCTATCATAGCCAGGGTTCAGAGTTGGGCTCTAAGAAATAGAGATGACTAAAAATTATGAGGGGAAAAAGATGGGTATTTTTTTCATCTCCATCAATGCAAACAAACAATTCCGAACCTTATATACCATTAAATTGGGCATGTGACATATGAATTTGAATTTTCGAACCTTATACCCCATAAAATTGGGATGTGGCATACGAATTTGAATTTGACATGTACACAAAATGCTTAATGGTTTCCATTAAAAATATGAACTCAAAACCAGAGTAATAACCATTTGTTTTTAGCTTTTCAATGCACAGTATACATGGAAAAGACTTTCCAATTTACAGTCGAGAACAATACATGTTTGAAAAATTGATATAAAGTCCTCCGTGTCTACCAATATATTGTGCTATTTACAATAACAGATGGATTCTAACTATAGCGTGTATGCATTAATTTTTCCACTCAGAAAAGGAAAAGCAAACATGTATGGACAAAAGTTAGGATTATATACGACCAATGCAGGCCCTGAGATGATTGACAATATTTATATAAGTAGCATCTTCAACATAATCTTCGGCATCCAAACACGCTCCACCGCCCTGACTTTGTGTGGAGGGAGAATGGCTAGTGAAAGATGAAGCAACTTCCGACCTGAAACCGAAAGATGTCAATCTGCGATGCGAGAGGGATTTATGTAGAGTAGAAATTATTCCTGAGGTCATCGAAGTGAGAGAGCGTGCTAGAGAACTTCTGGTTTGCGAGGAATTTTTCCCAAGTCCCAACGAAAAGGCAATTGAAAAGCATGAAACGGTTGACTGAGGGAGTTTTGTAAGATAAATTATGTGATGTCACTCATGCAGGTTCCGTTACGGCAAGAAAAAAAAGTGGTAAGGTCGTGGGGACACATAGGCAACTGGAAAAATTTGTGGCCCTATAGAGTGGGATGTGGTGATTTATAGCGCAACCAGGTGATAGATGTGGGCAACTAGAATTTTCATGGGAATTCATTTGAAATCATCAATCTAATGAACTGGATGCCTAAATTGAATCCTGTTAACTTTTAGCATAAGTCTTCTACACATCACTACCTCTAAACTCCATCTTAAGTCAGATATTGACTTTGAAATTATGTTTTAACTTTCGTATAAAAATCTTGGACTGGGTTTTGTGGCTCAACATTATAGACCCTTCCGCCCTGCCACTAATTCCCAGCCTTTAATGACATAAAGGGAAGGGTTTCCTTCAATACATTTATTAAAATAGACACGCTATTTCCGAAACTAAACTGATTCGCAAATAAAGTTGTGGCATTTTTTTTCTATGTTGACTGTGAAGGTAGAATGTCACATAACAAAACAGATAATAGACATAACACAAAAGAGAATAGAATAGGCCACTCCCTAATGGATTAGCCTCGCTCATGGGCGTTTCTCCTTTCCCCGACGAACAGGGGACCAACACTTCGAACAGATACAGATTTATTTGACCAGCACTTCGCACTTCGGAGACCAGCACTTCAAACAGGGGACCAACACTTCACACTGATTTAGTTATGAACATGAACCAATCGATCTACTTGCAAAGCCAAAAATAACAGTATTATAATGGGTTGACTATCCAATTTCATAATGTCCATGCCTCTTGGCAAGGACTTGTTGTTCTGTATCTATTCTTGTTTCAACTACGAAGGAAGTTTTCATTTTTCTTTCACAAAATTTCTATAATATTTTCCAATGCTACTTTGGAAGTCTCCACGGAAAAAAGGACATTGCTTGAAAACATGTGATGTTGTGAAACCAGCTCCAAAAATAAAAGAAAAGAGATATTAGTGCCTTAGAAATAAGCCACTTTGAGGGGGAAACCTCCAATACATTACATGAACGAACAATTCTTGGATGATAAAAATTACAAAACCTTCTTTCTATATATAGGAGTTCATGGGGACACAATGTAATCCTAGTGAGTCCACAATGTAATCATAGCTGACCTAACAATAATAATTTGAGGGCACAATAATAACAAAATGGGGGTTACAAGGTTACAATAATAACAATAAAGAGGTTACACTAATAACAATAAGGGACTATACTGGTAATATAGGAACCTAACATTCCCCTCTCCTTCAAAAAAGTGTTGTCCTCAATGCTTGAGTAGCTCTTGGTGATTTTGTATAAACTTCTCATACTCCCATGTAGAATCTTCAGTGGGTAAGTTCTTCCACTTGATGAGATACTCTGAAATTGATCGATTCCGTAGTTGTCGAGTTCTTGTTTCCATGACTACTTCAGGTTCCAATATGATTTTTCCTTCCTCATCAAGTTCTGGCAATATTGTTTGAACCAGAATATTTTCACCTATAACCTTTTTTAAGCATGAAACATGGAAAACTGGATGTACTCGCGAAGAAGCAGGAAGCTCCAATTTGTATGCCATAGAACCAATCTTTTGCAACACCTTGTAAGGACCATAGTACTTTGGTGATAATTTATTATTTATCCTTATTAGCTTGCCCGAGGGACATTTGTTCGTATGGTCGTAGCCGAAAAATACACAGCTTCCTACATCAAACCTCTCACCGGTAATGTTTATCTCGCTATTGTTTCATTTGATTCGTGACGAATTCAGTTTTCCTTTAAAGAGTTGGAGAACTTCTTGTTGATGATCGATGTGATCTTCCACTGCTTGAACCTTTGAATTTTCTCTTAAAGATGATGTGATGGATGGTGGATGATATCCATATAGTGCCATAAATGGGGTCATTTTTGCTGCAGTATGGAAGGAAGTGTTATACCACCATTCTTGAGAGGTAACCACTCGACCCATTGTGTTTGTTTATCAGATACAAAACAACAAAGATATCCTTCCAAACATTTATTTACTATCTCAGTTTGACCATCGGATTGAGGATGATAAGATGAGATATGAGCTAATTGAGTACCCAAACAAGAAAATAACTCCGTCCAAAAATTTCCAGTAAAAATGGGATCTCTATCACTCACAATAACCCTTGGTTTTCCATGTAGCTTTTTAATTGTGTCCATAAATGTAGTAGCAACTGTACTTGCTTTAAATGGATGAGATAATGCACAAAAGTGTGCATACTTGGTAAGTCTATCAAATACCACCATGATGACACTCTTTCCTTCAGAATTAGGTAAACTCGTGATAAAATCCATTGAAATCTCCTCCCAACGTTGAATTACAATGGATAAAGGTTGTAGAAGACCTGGGGTTTTAATTGTCTCAACTTTATTTTGCTGACAAGCCAAACATTCCGTCACAAAATTTTAAACATCATATTTAAGGCCATCCCAAAAAAAAAATTTCTTCACCCTGTGGTAAGTTTTTAAAAATCTCGAGTGTCCTCCTAAAGGAGAAGTGTGCAATTCCAAAAGAATTTTTGTTTTACTTGGGAATTATTACAAAGATACAAGTGATATTTGTACCATAAAGAATCCTTTTTCCAACTAAATGTATCAGATGTACTAGGATCTTGCTGCAACTTTTGAATGAGTTTCCAGACTTCTTCGTCCTTCTTCCATTCATCTTCGTTTCAAACGCTTATCCAATCTGGTTGGATAATATAAATGGCACAAAGCAATGCTTCCCCCTCTTCATTCTTTCTTGAGAGTGCATTTGCAACAACATTTAGCTTCCCCCTTTTGTAGATTATTTCAAAGTCATAACCTAACATCTTTGTTACCCATTTTTTCTACTCTTGTAAAGATAATATTTGTTCGATAAAGGGTTTAAGACTATCATGATCAGTTTTTACCTTGAAGTGTCTTTCCATTAGGTAAGTTCACCATTTCTTTAGTGCATGTAGTATTTCTAACATTTCCTTCTCATAAATATATTTCTGTAAATACTTTCCTTTCGTTGGACGACTTTCAAAAGCAATGGGTCTTGCTTCTTGCATTAAAACAACACCAATTCCATTTCCCGAGGCATCACATTCCACAATAAAGGTTTTTGTGAAGTCCGGTGTAGCTAAGAACGGTGTTAGGAACATTGCCTCTTTAAGATGTTCAAAGGCCTTAGTTTTTTCAGGACTCCATGAAAATGCATATTTCTTCAATAATGTTGTTATAGGTTATTCTATTCTTCCATAATTCTTAACAAACTTATGATAATACCCTTTTAACCCGAGAAATCCTCACAACTGCTTTATATTTGTGGGGAATTTACATTATTTAATGGCTTTAATTTTGTTAGGGTCTACCTTAATACCCTCGTGAGATAGAATATGACCCAGATATTCCACCTCTTGTACTCCAAAGAGACATTTGGATGTTTTTTCATATAATTGTTTCTCCTCCAATAGTTTGAGCACCCTGTCAACATGTTGAACATGATCCTTCCAAGACCTGTCGTAGATTAGTATATCATCAAAAAATACTAGAACAAATTTTCTGAGGAAGGGTTTGAAAATGGAATTCATCAACCCTTGAAATGTAGAAAGTGCATTGGTAATGCCAAAAGGCATGACCAAAAATTCATAATGACCCTCATGAGTTCGAAATTTTGTTTTCAGAAATTTCTACTTTCATTCTAATTCGATGGATATTCGAACAAAGAACCAACTTCGTAAGATACATTTTCCATGTAATTCATCCAATAATTCATCTATCACAGAATGGGAAATTTATATCTTTTAATGAGCTTATCGTAGCTCCCTATAATTGGGACACATGTGCCATGATCCATCCTTCTTGTGTACCAATACTATAGGAGCAGTAGAATAACTTTGACTAGGTTGAATTATATGAGCCTCTAACATTTCGCAATCATACATTCAATTTCACTCTTTTGGACATAAGGATATCTGTAAGGTCGGATGTTTGGAGGAACACTTCCTGGAATCAAATGAATAGCATGATCATGATCACGAATAGGTTGGATTCCTTTGGGAGTATCAAACACATTGGAATGATTTTCCAAGACTCTTTGGAGATCTGGAGAAATAGATGATTTTGATGCTGGAACTTTTAGTGAGCATAATTGTGCAATTACGCCTCATTGTTCTTTCTTCAGAAGCTTTTTCATGACACTAGAGCTTATTATCTTTCCTGGATTCCCTGTGATACCTAGTAATTTGATTTCCTTTCCTTCTGAAAAAGATTTCATGAAAATTTCTTGAAAATTAAAAGCTATTGTCCCCAAAGATTGTAACCATTGTACTCCTACTACAACATCAACACCTCCCATTGGGATGGAAAGCATTGGACTATTCAATAGATATTCCCCCATGGATAGCTTGATATTATGGAATTTTCCAGAGAAATTTATAGTTCCTCCATTTGTATCCATCACTTGACATTCTGGTGCTGGGTATAGGAAACAATTCAATTCCTTGGCTACCTTACAATGAATAAAATTATGGGTACTACTTGAATCAATTAACACTATTACCTTTTTCTTCTCGATACGTGATTCTATATTGAGAGTTTGAGGAGTGGTAATTCCTGCCAATGCATTACACGATATGGTCAGACTCATTTCTTCTTTCTCTAGGGTTGGTTCCCGGTGTATATCCTCTTTCTTTTTCTTTTTCTTGTTCATATTCTTCCTCCTCTTCACAATCTATGTAAAATAATTTCTTCTCAACACACTTAAGACATTTAGTGTATTTTCCATCACAACTGTAGAAAATCCCCTTTCCTCTTTTTTCTTCCAATTGTTGTGGTGTCAACCTTGTAGGTTGTGGAGGTCTAGGAGATGTAGCAACACTTTGATATTTATATATGTGACTGGTAGGCTTCCTTGTCGCCATAATTTCACATTCAATTTTTCTTACCAACCTAAATGACTTCTCCAATGAATCAGGTTCCCAAATGTGAACTTCATGTTGGATGTTATCCTTTAAAGTACCTATGAAGAGATCAATCCTGTGTTCCTCTGTAATATCAGTTACCCTTATATTCAATTTTTGGAAGTCCTCAATGTGCTCCCCCACTAAACCCTTTTGTTTGAGATTTATCAATTGGCTAAAAAAGGTGTTGCTCTTTGTATCTTCATAATGTGCTATAATTTCCTCCATAAAAATTGACCAAGTGACAATTTTTTTACGGGAGCAAAGCCATCGATACCATACAAATGTATTTTGTTCTATATGTAAATTTGCAATGCGTACCTTTTGTGTGTTTTGCATATTATTGGGATCAAAATATTACTCCATCTGTAGTATCCATGTTACGATATCCTTGCCATCAAACTTCCTCATATCCATATTTGGAATATGGTGGTTCTTCCCTCCAACATTAGAGTTTATGAAATGACAATTAGCATTTATTTTGTTCTCATAATGAGTTTCCTCTACTATATTTTCACCATTAGGGAACATTTGTTGTATCAACTTTGTCAAACCTTCCATGTCTTCTTTTAGATCATTCTTCATGTTTTCCATTTTTTCATCGATCTTAGCTTCTGTGTCATCCATCTTAGCTTCCATTCCAACTTCCATGCTATCCATATTAGCTTCCAAACAATACATCTCAGCTTCCACGCCTTTCTTCAAAAAATCCATATTAGTCTCCATGCCTTTCTTGAAAACTTCCATTTCATTTTTTGTTTCTCTTTGCGATAGCGAAATTTGGTGCACTTGCTCATGGACTTTTGATATCTCATGTTGTATTTCTTCATCTTCATGAGTCATAGTAGAGCCTTATAAAGGCTTAATGGGTGTTGAATTATTTTTAGGAGGCATTTTAGAACCCAATACTGATAGCTATGCTCAATAGGCCTTTGGAATCAACTAGAACTGATTTTTCAAACAAGACTTATGCAATTTGAAAAAAAAATACACACCTTTTTCTTGATTTTGAGGAGCTCGATATTGAAACTGAATTATCTCTATCATTTCGAATCCTCAATATCTGAAATTTTGCGCTAAAGTAACCCCCTGAATCTAATTTCGAATGCCACAGGTCTGACCTGATTTGGATTCTTCAAGTCAAATTTATGTCGAATCTCCCACAATGACCCAATTATGGACTAGTTCTGTATAGCGAACTTGTATGACTTGCCACGTGTCCCTGTTTCCTCATTTGGATTTGAAATTGATAGAAAATAAGCTACAGTCTGTGTAATTACGACCACTTTTTACAACGTTCCAATCTGATGCTCAGAGAGAGAGCTATGAATATTTTCCCACGATAACCTCTTCGACAAGAAATTTGGGAGCCTGAGAAAGACCTAACTTCCACAGATCATATCTTCGAAAAAATTACGAACCAAGCTCTAAAATTTTGTGACGATGTTCTTCAAGGTTTCAGCTTTGCTATCTAAAAATTTCAGCTTCTGAAACTTTGTATAACAAAAGTTATAGTGCAAATTTCGCAATGACCTGTTTAGTTTAAATTCAGGAGCCTACAAAAAGCCCTAACTTCCATAGATCATATCTCTGAAAATATTGTGAACCAAGCTCTAAAATTTTGTGTCGATGTTCCTCAGGATTTTGGCTTCGCACTCTCAAAATTTCTTCTTCTGAACCTTCGTAGAAAAAACGTTATAGCGAAAATGCCACGATTACCTTTTTGGGGCAGCAAAACCCTAGAATCCAAAGCTCTGATACCAGATGTTGTGAAACCAGCTCCAAAAATGGAAGAAAAGAGATATCAACGTCTTATAAATAAGCCACTTTGAGGGGGCAACATCCAATACATTACATGAATGAAAAATTCTTGGATGATACAAATTACAAAACCTCCTTTCTATATATAGGAGTCCATGGGGTCACAATGTAATCCTAGTGGGGCCACAATGTAATCCTAGCTGACCTAACAATAATAATTTAAGGGCAAAATAATAAAAATATGGGGGTTACAAGGGTACAATAATAATAATAAGGGGGTATCACTAACAACAATAAGGTACTATACTACTAATATAGGGACCTAACATGTGAGATGTTTCCTTTTTCCTTCTCACTATGAACACATCAAGAAGGTCCCTATATATTTATTTTTTTGAGATTCTCAGCTATTAATATTTCTTTATCAATCATTTCCCCCCTAAAAAATAGTTTTCTAGCTTCCTTGTTTGTTCCATATTTTATCGCAAATTCAATTTATTTTTTTGTAAATTTGATAGTGCCTCTCTAATCATTAATTTAAACAAAAACATCGGGTTAAATCATGAGATTCAATGCTTCGTAGGATCAACGTGCCTATAGGAAACCAGGTACATTGGCCACCTCAAAGAGTTCAAAGCCAACCAAAATTGAAACATCTTAATCATGTATCTAAATGCCTTATATGGTATATTATCTACTATATCTTTTGATAAAATATTAAAAACATAAATTCTATCTTAACACTTCATGTTTCATCAAAAAACTACTTTTCTGTAATTACCCATATGAGGATCAATAGGTGCGATATCCTTTTCACTTGATCGAGGCATATATACTTGATGCATTCTTGGGTGTTGACTTTCAATGCGGCCAAGATGAAAATTTTGGTAATGTGCTTGGATTTTTATTTCCTGAATGTCTCTGTGCATATCAACCAATATAGAAGTTGCCTTTGGATCACCTCGTACCTAGTCAATTGCTACAATGGCCTTTCCCAATAAACACTTCATTTTCAAGTAGAGGTGGATTGTGTGTTTCAACAAGGACAACATTCCTCCTATATTGACATGATATGTCACCATTGGTTCCATTTCATCATCTGGAATGTCATCCTCTACTTTGATTTTTAGGTATCGCTCCCAACTTGATATCAAGCCTTTTACCTCAGCATGTAGTAGCTTTTCCATGGTTTCTTTATGGGATTTTATTTCTCGCTTACTAGGTCCCACCTTCTCCTTGCCTTTTTCATTTCCTGTGTTGCGAGCTATACCTCTCTTTCCTCCATTTTCTTTACTTGTCTCCACTTTCACCATTTTATTTTTTGGTGGGTTTCCTAGCAATTGTACATTCACCCAAATCTAGACAGGGGTTTGCACCCGACATGCAGAGACTAAAAGGATAAAGAAGCTAGGAGGACCAATATAGAGAAATAGAACAACATCATTGTTTATAGTGTGAAAAAGAAAATATTTTCGTGTTTATTGAGTGATGAATTCAATTTGAAAGTAGAGTTTGATTTTTTTGAATTAGTGATACATAAACCCATTATTTTTTAATATGTGTTGTTATTTGTATCTATCCAAACATGCCTATCCACCCAAGTGGTGGAAATGGGAACATATCCTTTTAAAGCTTTGAGAAAGGATAACAAAATTAATTAGGAATGGTGTTTGAAGGAATATCTTGACAATTCCAACTAACCCACTATCTATCATGATAGCACTGTTAAATGTCAATAACCTCATGAGTCCTTGGGATTTTGTCAAATTTCCAATTTTTTAACCCCTTCATTTTCAACTGCAATATTTTTTGTAGGAATATTGTTAGTCTAGAGATTGTTTCACACTTCAATACCAAATTTCAAACCCATTTTTTCTTGGATAATAGGAAAAACTTTTGTGAAAAAATTCCAAATTTTAAATCATTGCTATGGCTAAGTTTATTATTCACGTTGAAGTATGATTTTTTTATGAAACTATTTTCACATAAATTCCCAATTCCACCATTACTTCTTTAATTGAGATCCCCCCAAAATTTTTAAAAAAGAAGATAATTCTCTAATTCACTAATCGCTGATTATTTATTCACCCTTTATAAAGTAAATTCCATAATAAACCATTTATTTGATTGATTATAATCTATGTTGAAATGCAAAAACATATCTTATTCGCATTACCTTTCATGCTACATTTAATAGACCTCTTCCCAATCATCTGCTTTAGATACCACCTGTGAGTGTCTAAATGGTCAGTGATCAATTATTATCTTTTAGGTTTATTTGGTAGTGGTCCTTCGTTCAAATTTCTTGTTTTCAAACAAATTCTCAAATAAACTTTTTCTCACTGAAATGTTTTCTAGGTATGAATACTACTCCCTTCACTAATTCATGGTAATTATCTAAATTCAAGGTGATGACATTCACTATCATTTAGGGTCATAGGTAAGTCAACATACCTCCATCTAGTCATTCTCTAGGTTTACTTTGTTTCGCCATTATAATGTCCAATCATGTCATGAAAGAATGAAAACAAGAGTCATATTCACCATACAAATAACCTTCGTTGGGAGTTATAAAAGATAGGAGATAAAGTAAAGGCAAATTTTCTTTTCTCAAGAAGTACGCTACTTGATCAAAAGTTTTTCAAAAAGAATTTTTTCAAAAGGTGTTTATGATTTCACTAAACGACAAAAAATTAAATTTGTGAGTTATAAGAAGAAATGGAGATTTGGAGTTCATTTCATCATTTTATTTTCAATATATCCCCTCTCTCATCCTCACAACTGTTGGGCCATGAATACGAATACTTTTTAACACTTATTTCATCTATTTTTACTCTTCTTTATCATGTAATTTATTATAATTTATCATATAAATCCATTTTATAATTATTTATGTTCTTATGGATAAATATTATTTCTTCTCCTTTATTTTTAATAAATTGATGATTATTATGCATAATTTTATCAATGATGGTTTATTAATATATTTTGTAACATCACTCACCATTTTAGCCTCCAAGATATTTTCCAGATTGCAGATTTGATCTCCAAATCATCATCAAATATTCCAACTCAGAAATTCGCTGGAATAAGAAGTGACAGTTTTGCGGTTGATATTATGGGCAAATGAAGAAGAATCTAGAAACTCCGAAACATGGGTTTTGTCTAGAACAGACCAAATTAACTTTGTTAATGAACATTTTGCCCAAATGCAACCTGTATTAAGAGAAACACAAGGTTCTTTGAGTATGATTTTCTCATATTTATTGTTGCGGCCGTCCTCCAAATTATCTCAGCTGTAGATCCAAATTCGACTTGGTTTTCTTGAAAGATTGATGGAAATATATTTTTTGGTTGATAAAGTTGTTGCGAACAATCCAATATTGTTATGAGAGATCATATTTTCTATTTAATTTCTCCTCTTTCTGATTATAAAAGGAGAGCATGTATTTTGCATTGGAGAACAATGGATGATTATTGAATTCCTTTTGTAACACTGTAATTCCTTGACTCTCATGATGAAAGAGCAACTGATGTAAAAGCTATTCATGTTTGATTAATACAAAGATGCATTCTCATTCCATTCCTCAAGCTCTGAAGTAAAACCCAGCGGCGTTTCACCGGTGGTTGAGGGCCCGACCCTAGTGGATCGATCTGCTATTTGTATCTCTATCTTTTCATTATTGTTGTGAGATAATTCATATTTGATTTTATTACAGTTTGCAAGTTAATCGGTTTGTTGTCTATTTTCTTATGATGTATATTGGTGTATTACATTAATGAATTGCATCGTTGTTCCATTTCAACAAGGATCTTAATTCCCGTATTATTCATCTTGTTATTGTTTACTAAAGCTTTACTGTTCAATATTTAACTCCATTTTCTTGATGTTCATGTCGATTACTATTTAACAACATTTGTTGTGGGCTTGGTGTTTAATAGAATTGATGTGTTAAGTTTGCTGCTGATCACTTCTGATTCATTATCTTTAGATTGTAGAAAGATTGTTTATTTCCATTGTTACAATTTCTTGTTTATGCACATAGCCATTCAATTACAGATTGCTTTTCATTTCTAATTCTTGCTTTTAATAAGAGTTTCTCTTTATTTACTTTCAACAACAGTTAGTTCAATTTCAATTTTCCTTTGATTTATTTAAAGAAGCACTGTCAACTGTCGAGAACATTGGTTATTGCTTCCTCATTCCCAGATTGATTGTCTTGTTCCAGTTTGATTTCAATTGCATCAATTTCTAGAGGAATGAGTTATTGCTACTGTATCCTCGATTAATGTTTGTTGAGTGAATAGTTAAGTTTCAGATCATTTGAATTTATGTTATTGTAATTAGATTTCTCTTCCAAGAATTTGTTTACTTTTGTGTTTAGAATACTGTACTACATCTCACACCACATTGCTCTTGTATAAATTGCCGCCTCAGACTGAGTACAATCTTGAAATAAAAAGTCGTTCCTAGATTGATAATTAATGTAGGATAAATAGGTGTTAAAAAGATACCTTTTATACCTCAACATTTTGGTGTTGTTGCCAGGGAGAGTGTATGCCATTTAGAAGGAGTGATGCACATTTGACCTTTTTTATGCTTGGGAAGAATTGGGTTTTAAAGACGGAAGGTAAGAACTTGCATACCGAGCAAGGAACATACTTGCTCACTGCCCGCTTCACAGCAGAACTGGGTAAAATTATTTCTTTAGGTAGGAATGAAGGCCTATTTTTTTGAATGGATAGAAAAGCTAAACAAGACAAAATTCCTCCCAAACCTGAAAAACCTAAGGGACCGGTAACCCTTGGGAGAACGACCTTTATTGACGAAATTCTTAAGAAAACTAAATCTCAGCCGTTAGTAGGACCTAGGAAAGTTATTTATAGACAACCTACTAGTTCCCTTCAGGCCACAAAGTCACCATATGTAGCCTTTGCTGAGGTACATATCCAAACAGAAGAGACTCAGCAAGATTCCCATGAAATTGAGAATTCTCACCTAATTTATTTTTTACAAGAAGGGAAGTTGGCCTCTCATACCCTACTATTTATCAACATGCATTTTTAAAATTTGGGTATGTACATACTAGAGGCCTTATTTTTTAAATGGCTCCACTAGGAATACTCTTATACATAAGCATATTTTATTTTCAAAGAAGAGTAGATTAGTGGAGAAAAAAGAAGAAGGAAATAAGCATATTTTTTTTAATTATTATTTTATTTTTGTAAAAATAGTTGTTTTTGTTGCAACACGCTGTGGAAATCAACATCGGTGATAAATATTTTAATATATTTTTGTATGTAGATGCATTATATTGAAAATAAAAATTCTAAAAACACTCATATCCATTTTTATCACCAATATGGAAAAATTTCTTGAATATCATATTTTTTTTGGCTTGCGGGCTTGATGAAATTTCTGAAAACACAGTTGGGACAGTCATGTTTTGGGCGATAAAAAATGAATATTTTAAAAAAAAATTCTATCATAAGTATCTCTTGATGTCTACTTTCCAACCCAATTTGAATCACTCAATTTCGATTTGAAACGAAAAATTTAGAACCAAAACATTGACAGGGTGTCTAGTAGGCAGCTCAACAACAGAGTTGGGACAGTCAGTTTTTGGAGGCCTAAATAACTATATTTTTAAAACCTGATTCTATGGTATATTCCTCTATGATTATAGTTTATAACTCAATTTTAATAACTCAATTTCTATATCGTATGAGGAATTTATGACCAAAATACTGACTGCCTATCATAAATCAACACTCTTAAAACTCTGTTTTCTCGGCTGTTCATTAACATATTTGACCAATCAATTATTCTTGTTTTCAAAACATATTTCTATTTGAGATGAATAAATGAATCTAATTTAATCTCCAATTTGAATGGGTTCAATCCACCATCAAACTAAATATTTATTCTTGAAATATCAATTGTTGGTCTGAGATGGAAAATTGAAAATGACTCTATTAGGAAGGTTGTTCTAAGAAAATGTAACATGCCATCACATGGAATTTTTAAACCCTATTTCTATTGGAGATAAAAATTTGAATTAGCTCTAATTTATCTTTGGAATCACTTAAATCATATGAAAAACAAATAAGGTGTGATTAAAACACTGCTGGTTAGTATAGTTGACCACTGCTCTCCTGCAGTGGAAAAATAAAATTTGTTTTGTTTTTCCGTGGATTTGTTCTACAGAGTAACTACTTGCTAGTTTTTTGCATAATTATTGGATTAAGGGAGCCCTTACACTTCTCTTTCTCCATTATTTAATGTTCTATTCCAAGTAGACACTCGTTTTTTTGCAGGTCTTAGGAGAACAAAGAAGGTCAATTTATGGAGAAGCGATTCTTGAGAGAAATTTTAGTAAAATAAGGGCATTTCATCCATCTCATTATGTAATAGATTCATAACAAGAAGAAATTAAGAATTGGTTTCCATTTCAAGATTCATGTCATTGCTGCCAATTTTTTTTTCAAAAAGATCATTTTTTTCCATTAACAGATTGATATTCCCTTAGGAAATAACATCATAGCTGTTGTAACTTAATAAAGTGTTGTTTCTTTTCTGATTTATTTTATGTTTCTTTTGTTTCAGGTGTTAATCTCTTCAAATTATAATTTCCGCTCCAGTGGAAATTGAACAATAAGGACCCCACCATCAAAGTTTCAATTGCAGAAGGCAATTCTTCTGTAGCACTAATTCTGTAAAAAATCACTTTTTCTTGAAACCTGTACATAGATTTTCCTTTCTATCTGATTGGATTTGCTTGACAATGGATTGCACATTAGCTTTGTTCTTTCCTCTATTTTCTTCCTTTGTTTTTCCCTACAACATCTTTGCATGTTTATATCTATTTGTTGTTCCTCTTAAGAAACAACAGCCATTCCTCTTAAGAAACAGTGTGTTTGTGTGTTTATTTTTGTTGTTCCTTCCAAAAGGAACAACATTTTCGCTGATTAGTTTTGTTGTTCCTTTCAAAAAGAACAAAATTTTTGCTGCATGTTTTTTTGTTGTTCCTTTCAAAAGGAACAATAGTTTTTTTGATCCTTTCAAAAGGAACAGCACCGCTCGTTTGAACAGCACCGACTATTCTTGATGTTCCTTTCCAAAGGAACAACATTTTCGTAGATTGTTTTTGCTGTTCCTTTCCAAAGGAACAACATTTTTGCAAATTGTTTTCGTTGTTCCTTTCCAAAGAAACAACACTTTTTGAGTGCATTTTTCTTGTTTTTTAAAGAACATTTCTAGGAATTTTTGTGAATTTTTCATGACTCTTTGAAAGACAAACATACAATTCATGCAAGTATACACAAATTAAAGGTTACTGGAATCAGCTAATCAAGAGAAATTGTCATTTTTAAGAAAAAAATTTGTAGTGATAAGAAAAAGGAAAGGACACAACCATCTATATCCCTTTGTTGTCTTTATTTTCACTAAAATTAATATGATCGATTATCTTTATCATGTTGGTTCTTCCATAAATCTTCATAACTCTCTTTGATTTTTACTTATTAAATAAGAATAAGGGAATACTTTCTTTATTGAGATGTTCAGACTTCTTCCACCATCCCTACTCTTAAGGAGTGTTGAGCCACCCTTTATATATAAATAGGGAAGTGCTATATGTAAAAAAAAAAAAAAAATCTCTATATGATTACTAACAATTCTATGATATGGCAGATGGAGTATAGGGGGTCTCATCAATAGCCAACTTACCATGATCATAAGGGAGTAGTGAAGTGGAATTCCCATTATGGCCACCACACCAAGGATATGATCCAATGGACAACTTAGAAAAATAAAAAGTCCTTGGAACAAGAGGTCTCATCACGAGCCGACCTGCCCACTTTTCACCCCTTCCTGGTGAATGGCATTGTGATTCATCTGGTTCCCAAGCTAGCACAATGGCCTCCATCATGACATCACACAACACTTCCCTAGGCATAAATAAAGGACAATGGTTCCAAGGGTGAGAAAGAAACTTTGTCAAGGTTATAGACACCTGTGGGCAACAGAGCTCTACTGATGGTATTGGAGTCATATTTTTCACAAATCAATAGTAATGATAAACCCTTTTCTTATATCTTTATCTAAGATCAAATGAGAGTATGCTTCTAAACCCTTTGTTTGGAACCTCTTATGCATGAAATTTATTTATAAATCGATCATAATGGTTTATGTGGATAATGACCGCATAAGTATTTTTTTTCATCAGCTGTCCTTTTTCCTTATTTTCGAATCATTACATAAATATTTCCATATCTACTCACGATTTCAAAATATGCATTGATTTAAGTAATGCGATAATTTGTTGATCATATCATAAGTATGTATGCCTTTCCATGCTATACAATTGTTGTACACTACGCTGCTCTTCTATTTTGCTGATTTGCCACAATATTGATACTGCATTTCTACAGAATTTTTGTTGATTGAAATTTTTTTTCATGCATCTTATCTGTTGCCATTCCAAACTAAAACTGTGGATTCAAGAAAATTGCATATAATTATGATTTGTTTACAGGAGAACAAGAAATATGGGGGGAAATTCTATTTGCAGCACGACCACACTATTGCAACTAACAGCAAAGGCTCACGAATGCGCATAATTCTTCAGACATGACGTGCTTGTTGGCTTGCACCTTTTGAATCACTTTTAGTATTCGCTCAACCTACATCAGCTTCAACAAAGGCCAGTCTTTACATGTCCTTCCACATTTTTTCGGAGGTAACACTTGAGGTAAAATAGCATAATTTTCTGATTTATTATGAATTTAGGAGAATTTCATGAAAATCCATTGAGCATTATTTATCCTCATTCATTCCACATCTTTATCACTTCCCATTTTTTTAAACACGTTTCATCTTTTAGTTTGGGGAAGTTTTGATTTCCTTAATTTATTTCTTGTGGCCATGTCAGTAATATTCTTTATCATCCATTGATATTCTTATTCATTCTCAACACCTCCCTTATTCCATGCTGTTTTATACCAAGCATCAATTTCAACAGATTGTAGCAACCACGTCTCTTTGTTTTCTAGCATCGCATGAGAACATGCTAATTCTTCAGTTTGAGGGGGGAATTGCTACACATGATGGATATTTTCTACTTTCTTTCTCGCTTAAGGCATACAATTTCATTTTTATACTGTGCAGAAATTGATTTGCATATATTTTTAAAACTATGAACTGAATTCTTGTAATTTCTGGATAACAAGGAGGTATCATTAAAATACACAAACCCAAATAATTTCAAGCTAAATTAGTTCATAAAAATTTAAAAATTATGCACTATCAGCTACAACCATTTTGTTTATATTTCATGATCTGTGCATCAAAACGATCTGATTTTTGAGAAAATGATTAATGAAGGTTGTTGTTACTTGCGTCACATTTTTCTGCAACTTCATACACATATAGTTGAATGTCAACTGTAAAAAATTTTATGACTCTATTGCTAAAACTGAATATTCATTATTTGAGGAAACATGCATTTGTTCCATCCATTTCATGAGTTGGGATGAACAATTTTCTTTGCTTGGTTAACACATGGGTTTTGTCTTTGGGTTGCATGAGGACATGCAATATATTCAGTTCTGGGTTGCATGAGGGCATGCAATATATTCAGTTTGGGGGTATGTTGGGCCGTGAATACGACCACTTTTTAACACTTATTTCATCCATTTTTACTCTTCTTTATCATGTCATTCATTATAATTTATCATATAAATCCATTTTATAATTATTTATTCTCTTATGGATAAATATTATTTCTTCTCCTTTATTTTTAATAAATTGATGATTATTATGGATAATTTTATCAATGATGGTTTATTAATATATTTTGTAACATCACTCACCATTTTAGCCTCCAAGATATTTGCCAGATTGCAGATTTGATCTCCAAATAATCATCAAATATTCCAACTCATAAATTCGCTGGAATAAGAAGTGACGGTTTTGCGGTTGATATTCTGGGCAAATGAAGAAGAATCTGGAAACTCCAGAACATGGGTTTTCTCCAAAACGGACCAAATTAACTTTAGGAGAAAAACAGTTTGCCCAAATTCGACCTGTATTGAGATAAATGCAAGGTTCTTTGAGAAATATTTTCTCATATTTACTGTTGCGGCCGTCCTCCAAATTATCTCAGTTGTAGATCCAAATTCGACTTGTTTTTTTTGAAATATTGATGGAAATATATTTTCTGTTTGATCAAGTTGTTGGGAACAATCTGATATTGTTATGAGAGATCATATTTGCTATTTAATTTCTCCTCTTTCTGATTATAAAAGGAGAGCATGTATTATGTATTGGAGAACAATGGATGATTATTGAATTACTTTTGTAACAATGTAATTCCTTGACTCTCGTGATTAAAGAGCAACTGATGTAAAAGATATTCATGTTTGATTAATAGAAAGACACGTTCTCATTCCATTCCTCAAGATCTGAAGTAAAACCCAGCGGCATTTCACCGGTGGTTGAGGGCCAGGCCCTAGTGGATCGATCCGCTGTTTGTATCTCTATATTTTCATTATTGTTGTGAGATAGTTCATATTTTATTTTATTACAGTTTGCAAGTTAATCAGTTTTTTGTCTAATTGCTTAAGGATCTTGGTGTGTTACATTAATGAATTGCATCGTTGTTTCATTTCAACAAGGATCTTAATTGCCGTATTATTCATCTTGTTATTGTTTACTAAAGCTTTTTTGTTCAATATTTAACTCCATTTTCTTGTTGTTCATGTTGATTACTGTTTAACAACTTTTGATGTGGGCTTGGTGTTTAATAGAATTGTTGTGTTAATTTTGTTGTTGATCACTTCCAATTCATTACCTTCAGATGGCAGAAAGATTGTTTATTTACATTGTTACAGTTTGTTGTTTATGCACATAGCCATTCAATTACAGATTGCTTTTCATTTCTAATTCTTGCTTTTAATAAGAGTTCTTCTTTGTTTACTTTCAACAACAGTTAGTCCAATTTTGATTTCCATTTGATTGCTTTAAATCAGGACTGTCAACTGTAGAGAACATTGGTTATTGCTTCCTCATTCCCAGATTGATTGTCTTGTTCCAGTTTGATTTCAATTGCATCAATTTCTAGAGGAATGAGTTATTGCTACTGTATCCTCAATTGATGTTTGTTGAGTGAATAGTTAATTTTCAAAGCATTTGAATTTATGTTATTGTAATTATATTTCTCTTCCAAGAATTTGTTTAGTTTTGTATTTAGAATATTGTACTACATCTCACACTGCATTGCTCTTGGATAAATTGTTGCCTCAGACTGAGTACACTCTTGAAATAAAAAGTCATTCCTGAATTGATAATTAATATAGGATAAATAGGTGTTAAAAAGATACCTTTTATACCTCAAAAACAACACTCCGCAACTATCTAAAGGCCAAACATAACCATCAAAATTGTGCCAAAATCCTATGTGCTACACTTATGTCTTGGTGCGCTACACTCTTGGCAAGGGTGCCACCCTTTGGCTTCCAAGCCTCAATATAGCTACCAAAGGGTCAAATTATCTTGTCTCAAGTCTCAGAGACCTCCTAATAAGTAAGTGAATGCTATTCATACTTGCTTCATGTCAATTCTTTTAGTAGAGGGTGGATTTCCTCCTTAAGGTTTTCTTCACTATGTTTTTGGTTTCTTCCATGTTTAACTTGTTTGAGTTGAAAAAAACCTATTTTAACCATCTCGAAACCTTCATAAATCATCCATATACCATATCCAAACACTACCTATCAGTCTGATCCCTCCTTGCCACAATTTTCATTCAAACTGTAGTTTTCACTACGTGTTTGCATGGAAAATAGGAAAACTATGTGTTCTTAACTTTTGAGCGCTTTTATCATGCCCATTTCCACATATTTTACTTGCACTTTGTTGATGATTTATCACACTACCACACAAAAGTTTTATGTATTTTCCCCTAACTCCCTTCCACCTCATTTATGTCCCCAAAACCACTATACCACTATCCCCTCTTTTCCTAATTTGTTACCTTCCCTTTCCACTACATCAAGATAGGGTTTTCCTTGTTGGAAAAAAATCATGGAGGGTGAGAAGAGGGTCCATAATGGATGTAATAATTCTAGGTTCAAGCCATCCAACTTGTAAGAGATAAATGCTTCTCCTTATGTTAAGATATCTTTTGAAAATAATGGTTGTTTGAGGTTTTGTGAGAGAATCAAGGAGGTAGGTTTTGATGCTAATTTGGATTTTGTCGCTGAGGAATCCCTATATATTTATTTTATCATTCAAGGATGCCATGAAACAAAATTCAACAAGTTTTGGGAATTTTGAGTACTTTTTTATTTTTGAGAAATTTTGGAAAATTGACCTTCGCAGAAGCATTACGGAGATGCTTTTAGTCAGAGCATCCAAATGAGGAATTTTTGATATGGTTGGATGGATCTTGAAATATAATTTATAGATATGGTCTTAGGTTTTGATGACACACCCAGTTTTGGAGAAAAAACCAAAAAAATCCTCTTTTTCATGCTTGTAACATTATTCTACCCTGTGCCCGGAAATTCTCGAGTAAGGTTGGGAAAATGGATTTTTGAATGCCTCCGAGGAGGTATTTTCTTAGTTTTAAGGTTGGAATGGATTGAGGATACATAGCGATACCTACACCGATATTCATATTTTTAGGAGGATGCCTTAAATCCACCCAAAACATCCCTGAAGTTGGCACACCACTTCTACTAAAGTAGCGCGACACTTCTGTAACTAGCAAGACGCTTCTGTATTGGATTCCTTTTTTACTAGCGTCAAGCCAGAATGGTCCAAATTTCTAGGTTGGAGCTGTCCTATGAGGTTTTTTGTGGATAAGAGAGTTTTTTTTATCCCTTGTTGTTGAGGAATCATGTAAGTACTGAAGGAGACAAGCAGTCCTAGTCATTAGCTAATTTGGAGGGATTGTTTCTAACTTCCCTAAATTCTAGGCAATGACTCATAGGGTGCATTTATGATGTATTTTGGATTAGATTTCGACCCAATGAGGTGTCATATCTTCTACTTTCTATATTTAGTCCAACTCAAGTCATTTTAGAGGTTGGATAGTTGATATTTGCAATGCAAAGCTTATGTACAAACTTTTTCAGTGAAATCAAAGACATGTTGCAACTATAATTTTGGGACTCCAGTGGTATGCTTATTAGGATTTTTTTCTCAGTGAAACCATGAATTTTAATTTGTATGCTTTCTTTTCATCACATATATGCTTATATATGATTATCTTATGATTCTATGAATATAAATATTTCTTTAATGCTATGTTTTATGAGATTTTCATGAATGTGTTTTACCTCTTTTGATGAGTGAATTCATGTAACATGCTCATTATGACTCTCTCTCTCTTTTCAAACCCTATACACAATGAAAATTTAAGTATTTTATTAAGTATATCTACCTTGCCTCATCTTCATCTCTGAAACTAAACCTTTGAAATCAGACCTAAAACCTAGACATAGTTCCTTCGCTGACATTCCTATCGAGCAAAATTCAAAACAAAAACCGTAATTCATTGCACATATATCTAGCCTAATATCATTACATCTACAATGAACTCATTGACTGTAAAAGAGACATTGATAGAGCCCTCTCTAATTTTGGTAGGGCTAGCTTCCAAACCTAAATATTGGTTTGAGGTTACCTCCTTGAGTCTCCATTCTTAGCCTTGGGAAAGAGAGGGAGTGATAACATTTTTGGCACCGTTGTCGGCGAGCGAAGGGTAAATATTTTCAAGGAAAGAACAACAAAGGTTATGTCTAATTTTTGATGGTGAACAATGGTCAAGCATAAGAAGGTTCTGCATCTTTCACCTAGTGAATCCACTGTTGAAGAATCCAAAAGTTCAGAGTTTTCATGGCGACTCTGCTGTTCAAAAACTGGTAGCTTGAATAATTTCTTGCTGACTTCACTATTTTCAAGATGGGTTCAACTACAAGAATGAATGCCATATATGTGCCTATGGAACGGTCTCATATCCCTGGTTTTCAAAATCCTATTCCTCGTGTTGATTTTTTATCTTATCTTCCCATGTATAAAGATGAAAAGAAAGATGATGCTACTTTGCACTTGATCAAGTTTCATATGCATGTTCATAGACTTACAATTTAGTTTCTTGATGATTTCTTAATGAATATATTTATGGCTACTCTTGAAGAAAAATAAAGAATATGTAATAAAGGGTTTTGACCATCTATTATATGTTCTTTAAGGGATTTTCATTCAGTTTTATTTGAAAATTATAAATAATGTTATCCATCTTTGTTGCTCATACAGAATTATTGTGATGATTTTGAGAGTTTCATTCAGTATCTTGAAATTATTGATGAGAATATAGAATTTATGGATGATTAGGATATGTTAGAGTAACTTCATAAATTTTCTACTCAATTTAGTTGTCATGATGATAAAGAGGATTTACAACATGTAGAAAAATTACAACCATCAACAGTTTCTCTTTTAGATGAAGATAAAATCAATCAAAAACTTGACGTAAATATACATGTCCTTTTTCCATAGATAAGGGAAAATTTGAAGCCATTTTCTCAATTTCTGTGTGATCAAGGTGGAAGTAGTGAACTAATTCATATAGATAGTATGTCATAGTTGCAAGAGGATCAGGTGTGAGATATTTTTTTCCATTGTAAAAAGCAAGATCATAGTCTTCAAAATGAATTATCGAATGAGACTACACCAGAATTGTTTGATCCACAAAAGAAGGGTCTTGATATAAATGATATGGCTATTATACTTGAAGTTTGTCATAAGGATGTGCTTAGAAAAAGTGACCAACAATTTTTTTATACACAAGTTGTTGTCCCAAAATGTCTTGCTGCAGATTTGAATGATCAGAAATATTTATTTACGGATATGATATCATTTATCCTGTTGAAATATTTCATGAACATTCAGAGTCTTGTTTTCAAAATGGTATGAAGGAAATATTAGTTAACCAAACCACACTCATTCATTTTTATAATGATCATCAAGTTTTGGGTGAAAATTTTAAAGGCCTTTCACATGATTTTAAAGATCGTAGTCCCAATTTTTTATAGTACATAATGAAGGTTGATGTTGCAACATTCATTGGTGAAGGTGATCATTTTCAACATATAGATAGAACAATAGTTTGGAAGGAGGTGTTTTTTACTGATTTAAATCATCCAAAAATACTTATGTTACATGTTATTCATGATCCATTGGTCAGTTTGTTGTAGCCATCTTAGAAGATGAGTCTTATTGTATTTATGGATTATTGGCACATGTTAAATGGAAACTTTGAGTTTCCTATATTTTGTTTCTTCTGCCTTCTAAAGGAAAGTGTGAGAAGGATTAAAGTAAGTAGCCTTTTCTTGGAATGGTTACACTGGAGGGATCATATCACATGATTATATATATATATTCAGTAGGTCGGTGGTTATCATTAGGATTTTAATCCCGAGGCTAAGGCCCTAAGATCTTGATGGTTTTCTACCATAAGTAACTTCAATGAGTAGTCAAGTTTTTGAGTCAAAGTCAGTTTCTGTTTTAGTTCATCATTTGAGTGTCTAGTGTTTTATTTTTTACTCCATTGCCCAATGGATGAGGATACCTGGTCTAAAATGTCCATGAAACCTCCTAAAGGATCTTCCATCCTCAACTAGAGAAAATTTTAGTGTCTAAATGTTCAGTGATCGAATATTCTCTTTCACATTTATTTGGTAGTGGTCCTCGATCAAAGTTTCATGTTTTTAAATAAATTCTCAAATAAAAAAAAAATCGTTGAAATGTTGTCTAGGTCTGAATGCTGCTCCCTTCACTCATTCATGGTAATTATATAAATTCAAGGTCATGAGATTCATTATCATCTATGTTCATAGGTCAGTCACCATACGTCCATCTAGGTCAGTGTCTAGGTTTACTTTTTTTCGCCATTATAATTTCCAATCATGTCATTCAAGAAGGCACACAAGAGTCATATTCACCATAAAAATAAGCTTCATTGGGAGTTAGAAAATATAGGAAATAAAGTAAAGTCAATTTTTACTTTCTCAATAATTATGCTACTTGATCAAAAGTTTTTCAAAAAATATTTTTTTCAAAAAGTGTTTATGATTTCACTAAAGGACAAAAAAGAAAATTTGTGAGTTATAAAAAGAAATGGAGATTTGGAGTTGATTTCATCATTCTCTTTTCAATATAGCTCCTATTTGATCCTCACAACGCTCCACATCTATCTCAAGGTCAAATATAACCACAAAAATTGTGCCAAATTGCTCTGTGCTACGCTTCTTGAAAGGGTGCAACGCTTTTGCTTCCAAGCTTCGAAATAGCTATTGAAGGGTAAAATAAGCTTTTCTAAAGGTTCAATGACCTCCTAATCAGTAATTTAATTCTATTCATACCTCCTTTAAGTCAATTTGTTTAGTAGAGGGTGGATTTCCTCCTTAGGGTTTTCTTCACATGGTTTTTGGTTTCCTCCATGCTTGACTTTTTCAGTTGAAAAAACCCTAATTTCACCATCTAAAAACCTTCATATATCATCCACATACCTTATCTAGACACTACCTATCACTCACATCCCTCTTTTCCACCATTTTAATTCAAACCTTAGTTTTCACTACGTTTTTGCAGGGAAACTAGGAAAACTCCATGTTCTTAAATTTTGGGCGCCTTTCTGATGCCCATTTCTAGAAATGTCGCATTGTGTTTCTGATTCATCACCCTACATCCCCAAATTTTTAGATATTTTTTGGTAACTCCCTTATACCTAATTTTTGTCCATAAAACCATTGTACCACTATCCCCTATTTTCCTAATTTTTCACCTTCCCTTTCAACTACATCAAGCTAAGGTTTTCATTGTTGGAAAAACATCATGGAGGGTGAGAAGAGGGTCCATAAGGGAGGTCATCATTCTAGGTTTGAGACATCCATATTTTAGGAGATAAATTCTTCTCCTTAATGTTAAGAGATATTTTTAAAACAATGTTTGGTTGAGGTTTTGGTGTGAGAATCGAGGAGGTAGGTTGTTGCGCTCAATTAACAAGCCTTTTTGCTACCAGATTCATGAGAGATAAGGCTATCATAGTCGGTATTGAGTTCACCATATCAGCAGATGTTATCACCTTAGAAACATATATCCAGAACCATTGAGAAATTAGGTTGAATGGGATGGACTCAAACATTGAGAACTATAAAATTTTCTTAAAGCGTCATTGCAAAGGTGCTCATGAACACATCTTTCATTTTAGGAATTTAATTGTTAAATATGCCCCTTTGATGAAGCTAATTATGAATTATTTTACATGTAAAGGGATATTCTCAATATTTTACTAGTACCATATAGGGCTATTGATGCACTTCACAACCACCAAGCCGCTCAATTTTTCTAATTATATATTTAGGAGTTTGATCAAAATGACTGAAAAGGTACAAAGTAAACGAAAATATCATCACATTATTTTTTTCCACAATGGTTTGGTCAAGCTTATTTTTTTTCATTAGCTCTAAAAAAAAAATATTTCTTGGGAAAATTACATGGATATAGTTGCATTTGTTCCTACTACTATTCCACCCATCATTCATAACATACGATCAACATCAGCACAACAAAAGGAGGTTCGCTCTTCAAGTAGAAAAGAAGAGGTTCCAAAGGTGCCTGGGATTGAAATCACTCAAATCTATGAGAAGGTTAAGAGGATGGCTTTTGATGCTATGATGAAAAAAGGTGTGATTGCGCCTGAAACTAAAATTGAGCAAAGATAAACCATGGAGCAACCACCTATGCATGAGGATGAGTCACCATTGCAGCATCATGAGGAACAAGTGATTATGGAGGTCGACATGGCAGAGGAGGTGGATGGAAATCCAATTGAGGAGATAATAAGGGAAAAGGATACCGAGATAGTAGAGCGTAAGGAAAAACTCTTAAGGACACACTTCATGATTGCCTTCCTACAACAAGAAAAAATGCAATTGAAGGTGAAAGAGTTGCTCCAAATAAAACCAAAGGGAGATCTTGACGTAGAAAAGGGTAAAGGAAAATCAGTGGTAGATTTTGATCAGTAGGAAGACATAGAAGTTGAAAAAAAGATAAGGAGACCAAGAACAAGAGTGTTAACAAGGAAAAAAGAACAAGAAAGAGAACCATCTCCTCCACTAGGTCAACGAACTTTTAATGATTTGATCGTTTCTGAAATTGAGAGATACAAAGAGTTATGACTTGACAAGGTGAATTGTCATCTTGAAATGGTTTTGAAGAAGTAAAAAAGGAATAATAATCTCAAGAGGAATATGGCGAGACATTATTTCACTAGGAACCAAGTTTCCAAAGTCATGCTGAAGAATTAGAGGAAAAATCTTAAAGAAACCCTAATTAAGCTAAAGGAGAAAGATAAGTTGGATTTTCTAGATGAGGCATCCCTAAATGTTTATTTTATCATTCAAGTATTCCATGAAACAAAATTCAATAATTTTTGGGTATTTTGAGTATTTTTTGTGATTTTTGACATAACCTGGAAAATTGACCTTTGCAAAAGCCTCGCACAGCGGCGCGATGCTTTTCCTCAGAGCATCCAAATGAGGAATTTTTATATGTTTGGATGGATCTTGCCATCTAATTTACAGATATGGTCTAATTTTTTGACTACACCACCCATTTTGGAAGAAAAACGAAAAAAATAACCTATTTTTCATGCTTCTACAACTCGTTTTTCACGTGTGTGGCACTTCTCTAGTATAGTTGGGAAAATGGATTTTTGAAGGCCTTCCATGAGGTAGTTTCTAAGTTTCAAGGTTCGAATTGATATAGGAAACATAGGGATACCTAGCCCAATATTCAGATTTTTAGGAGGATGGATTAAACACACCCAAAATTTCCCTCAAACTGGCACGATTTGTTTGCTAAAGTGGTGCGATGCATTTGTAACTGGCACGACCCTTTTGTCTTGTATTCCTTCTAGACATGTGTCAAGTGAGAATAGTCCAAATTTCGAGGTTAGAGATGTCCTATGAGGTATTTTGTGGATAAGAGAGTTTTTTTTTTGCCCCTCATTATTGAGGAAACATGTAATTACTCAAGAAGAGAAACACTTGTAGTTATTAGCTAAATTTTTGGGGATTGTTTCTAACTTCCCTAAATTCTAGGTAATGACACATAGGGCACATTTATGATGTATTTTGTATCAATTTTCAAACCAATGATGTGTCATCTCTTCTATTTTCTAAATGTAGTCAAACTCAAGTAATTTTAGAGGTTGTATGGTTGTTATTTGTAGTGTGGATATTATGTAGAAACTTTTTCAGTGAAATCAAAGACATGTTGCAACTATAATTTTGGGAATCTAGTGGTATGATTATTAGCATTGTTTTTTCTAAGTAACACCATCAAGTTTAATTTTTATGCTTTATTTCCATCACATCTATGCTTCTATATGATGATATTATGAGTCTATGAACATAAATATTGCTTTTATGATCTGTTTTATAAGATTTTCATGAAATTGTTTCACCTCTTCTGATCAATGAATTCATGTAACATGCTCATTCTGACTCTCTCCCTCTTTTCAAACCCTATACACAATGAAAATTTAAGTATGTTCTTAAGTATAACTACTTCGCCTCATATTCATCTCTGTAGTTGAACCTTTGAAATTAGACCTAAAACCTATACCTATTTCCTTGACATTCCTATCGAGAAAAATTCAAAACAAAAGCCCTAATTCACTGAACTTATATCTAGCCTAAGATCATTACATCTAAAGTCACCTCATTGCATGTAAAAGTGACATTGATATTCCCCTTTCTCGTTTTGGTAGGGTTGGCTACAAAACCTAAATTTTGGATTGTGGTTACCTCCTTTAGTCTCCATTCTCATCCTTGGGAAACAGAGTGAGTGATAATAGCACTGAAGAGATTCAGATTCCATGATACTTAAAGACCATCATTCTAAACCAAATAGGACTTATATACTCCTTGATATCTCAATCAAATTTGTTTGAAAGTAATTCCATCCATAAACCTACATTTGTTTTTGTTGATAATCCCTCAAAAAATATCTAAATATGTATCCAAAATATTTTTGAAGTGGTTCAAAATTGTTTTGGAGGATCCCCCAAAAAAAAAATTCTCATGGCCGAGCTAGAAATTATTCACTCATTTAACATTATGCTATGCTCACCCCTGCCAATATTTCTTCTTGTTTGGATTTCTCCATATATCCATTTATACTTCTAGCCATTATAGTGTAAAGAAGGTGAGATGGTAGAGAACCTCGTATTATGCCTTGAGATACAAAAAATAAATTCGTTACAAAATGCCAATTTTTTTAGGGTTAAAAAAATGAATGCCTAACTTGGTAAAAGGAATTTTCCATATATAGCTTGATCACCATGTATGACTAACCAAATTCCTTAATTGAGTGAATTAATTCCTACAACATAATTATATTATCTATGATTTGCCTATTTTGCATGAAGCTACCCTATTTTTTTGGGATAAATGTTGAAATATTTTTTTGCAATATAGTTGTAATAATATCTGTAGAAATTATTTTGGCCAAATAACATAGTGATACAGAGTGAAATTCACTAGGTTTGAATATTTGGGGACAAGAGAAAGAAAGGATTAATTACTACTCCCATCAATCGTCTCTTCCCTTCTTGTATTGTTCAACATCCTTAATATATATATATTTTTTACCATAATCGAACATTCCTCGTAAAACTTATAACAAAACCATTTGGACGAGGGGCCTTATCTGGGTTCAAATTCGAAATTTTCCCAGGGACTTATTCTTGCTCTATTTATTTGTTCAAAAATATATTAATAGTGTCCAACACAATGGGAATAATATAGTGAAGGAATTCCTTATATTGGAACATGTCAACCCCCCTATTCTCAAAATATAGGGGTTGGAAATGATGTAAAATTTCCAACTTAATCACCTCGAAGGATGTTTCTTTTGAATTTTCTTTAAGAAAAATCTCCTTAACTCTATTCCTTACTTCACAATTTTTTTATTGTCTATGAAAATAGGATGTAATTTTATCCCCCACATTATGCCACATGGATTTGGGATTTTAATCACCATAATTATTTCTCTTTCATGCTTGCTACATAGATTTCCTTTGTTATCTCCTTTTGTTTTTCAATATGCCATGTTTTAATGATATTATTCTTATGAAAAAAATTTTGTTCCTCTAATTTCTTGATTAGTTTTTTATGCTTCTACATATGGGATGAAATGAAAAATTTAGCCATTTTCGAAGAGTTTTCATTACAAACATTAAATTTTCCCGACGTACAAGGGTGAATATGTGATGGTGTTTCTCCATGATTTCTTGATTAAATCTATGATGAATTCTTTCTTCACCTAAGTCATATTATATTGAAACAAAATTGGAGCTAGTTCCTCCTTATGATCCAAATGTAAGGAGATCAAAAGGTGATCTACTACTCTGTGCATTGGAATGGAGGAGATGCATTATAATACTTTAAATAACCAAATGCTATGAATTAGGAACCTATCCAGTCAAGATTTTATGTGGCTATCATTGCTTCAACCATTTTTCCAAGTGTATTTCTCAACTTTTGGGGGATATCGACCAAGTTATATTCACTTATCATATCTCCCATTCGATCTCAAAATGGATCCCTTATAGAGAATCCTCCACACTTCTATAAAAAATTTAGTGTGACGTTTAAATGTCTCCCCATAATGAAATTTTTATGCAATTCCTTCTCTGTGATAATATTTAATAAATCTTAAAATTCAACTTTATCACTATATTGAACTTCCCATAAATATTAATACTGTGATTTTTCTGATTGAAATAATTTGGTTTGAGAATAACTATTTTCAAAAAATGAGTTTTAATGTCTTCCACTAATTTAAAATGTATTTCACACCAACGCATACATAAACCACCTAAAGCACCCCTTATTCTTGCACCAATCCATTGCTCACACTCCAAGATGTTCTAGATTCCTTATTGAATTCCATTTCCTAATGCATGGTTTCCTACAAAAGAAGTATCCATGGCTTCTCCTGATTAACAAAATCCTTGATTGTTGGGGATTTTATGGGGCTTATCTTTTGGAATCATGGTTGTAATTACACCAAAACCCTCAGTTATTAGTAAAACAATACATCACTAGAGTTAACTGATTCATAAGAGGTGGTTAAGGACATGTTAAGAAACATGTGGGAGAAATGTTTTTATACATAGAACAATCTCCCCCCCAACACAATTCCGGTGTGTTTCAAACTCAGGACCTTTGGCTCTTATAATAATTCTTGGAACCATTATTTTTGTTACATAAAAACCGATAGGTATTATTAAACATACAAATCACAAGAGTTATAAATAGATCCATGAGAGGTGGTTAAGCACATGTTTCAAAACATACAGGAATTGTTGGTTTTATTTTCACAACATTCCCAAACCCCATATATTCCAAGATAATAAAATCATAATCTCCTAAGAGATATTTGAAGAGAAATACCTCCTCCTCCATCTATTTCTTGACCTTTATATTCCTTACACATTAAGATTTCTACAACTGGTTGATTAAAAATTTTCTTATTGTTTTCTACCTCTCTTTCCTAAACTATTTTCTTTTGTTGCCATCCTTACTTTAATTTGTTACTTTTCCTTTCATGATTACTTCCTTCATCCACCAAAATAAGATATTACACCATTTTTCTAGTAACTACGCCTGTTAGCAGGGGACCAAAATCAATTTCCCAGATGTAGGAGGATAAGGCACTACTAGAGATGGGGAAATTTAGAAAATAATAGATATCACCTCTACATGACTTGATTCAACATTTTAGTCAACATTTCGAATTTCCTCTAGCTCTTTTATCTCTCCTAATTAATTCTCTACTTATATTTATTCCTCTCCTACAAATCCTTGTTCTGTATTAGGGTTTGTATTTATTGTTTCGTTTTCATAAATACTTAACAGAGTCTCGTATTGATTTGATGATGAAGGAGACCCCTTTTTTCCAAAATATTTGAACCTTGTCGCCTAAATATATGCCCCTTTTCCCCTTATTTTTGTGTCTTCCATTCGTTCCCTTGATCTATAAAAGGATCATGCCCCTTACTAGTGTTGAAAAGTGTAACTAGGTAGGTCATCTTATTGACTATGTAATTATGGATTTATGTAAAGTAGAAGACAAAGATAATAATATGTATTTTGTTGTACTTGCTTCATGGGTTTCGCGAAAAAGATTTTATAGGTTATTAGACTTCTTCTTGATGCCTAATAAGATCGTCTCCTAGTCATAAATGTAAAAAAGTGTCATATGGATAAAGGGTCTAGTTATATTCTCCAAAACCTGGTCATGGTACCTTGATGAAATGGATTCCAGAATATGCTCAAGATACCTTCATAAATAATGGAATAAATGGACTACAAATGGACCTATATTCTCAATGGTGAATTCTGCCTTCATGAAAGATGGATGGTCGGCCTTCCAACTGTAAAATGCACTATATATATATGAAGAAACTGTGGTTCAGTTAGTCAATCAATAATGCGGATCTCTCTGAAGTAAGATGAAAAATAAAGTGTGAATTTCCCTGAGTTTGAACAGAATAAAAGGTGCATATTTCAGGAGACAAGAATAGGGTCGTGAGTGCATATGTATCACAACTATTCTTGCGGATTACATCTGTAATAAAGTGAGGTTACACCTGTGGTTAAGTGTGGATTACAGAGAAGGGAAAATGCAAGTTTATGGACAGAAAAAGTCACCATGTTTCAGAATAATATAATTTGCGATTACATCTGTAATTAAGTGTGGATTTGATGAAGGAATCAATTAGTAAAGTCTGATATTAGTGCGGGTTAAGGTAGTGACCAATATCAGAAGATTTGTTTTGGAAGTTTCCTGAAGAAGAGTATGTGATAAGAATGAAGAATTTGTGGTATAAGATCTCTGTGTAAAAGTCTAGATGAATGACCATGCTGTGATGTACGTTTAAGGGCCATTAGAGTATGGAAAAAAGAGGAAGGTAAATCTATGTATGATTTACCTTCCTACTCACAGTTCGGAAATGAAATATTACGTCTCTAGTCTCTAATGTATGCTAAGTGAAATATGAGATAAGCAATAAGAAGCTTCTGAAGATAAACCTAGAGACCGAGTTCTCTAATGTTAATACAGGTCAGTACACATTGATGAAGAAAGAAATATCAGAGTTGGAGGAAGACTAAGAAGTAGTGACAATGTTTTGGATGCATATATAGGTCAAAGGTTTGAGTCTTAGTCATGGTACTTGTCATTTGAATATCTATAAGAAGAATTCCTTGTGGGTTTTCCTGTCCAAGAGGGAGAGGTTTTGCCCTAGCTCTAGGAGCCTAATTTTGGTGACATGTGCATTTTGATAATTGACTTGATGAAAGATTAACTAAACTAAGAGAAGAAAAGACATAAGTAACACAAGGTAGCTCACAAGTAATTATCAAGAAGAGAATTTTCATTAACCTATAACCCTCCAAATTGTCAACATGGTATCGGAGCTAAGGTGCTAGAAAGGGCATAGAGACACTCAAGGATCAAATTTCATGGAGGGTATCAAAGAAAGGATTTTATCAGAAGAAAGGTCAGTCTTTCATAGTGAAATAAATGAGGCAGTATTATGAAACCATCTTAAATGTTCCAGGAGATCATTACTATCTCAAAGTATTTCCATCAAAAGCTTCAAGGAAAGTTGCCTATCATCCTTGATCATTCAAGGAATTAGTATAATATCCTCATCAATCACCATTCAAAATGAGTTTCAACCATCTTCAATGTAATCAAGCTTATAGAAGAAAAAAATAATATACTCAAGTGAGTATATCTATGAATTTATATGAATCTATTAAAATGTCTCCTTTGAAAAGAAAGAAACAAACTGTTTGGGGTTTTGAACTTTCCATAGAAGACAAGGGAAATCAATTCATGCCAAATTCATGAAGGGAGTTATAAGAAGGATTCTTATAGAATACACAAAAGACTCTATAATATCCTATGTACCAAATCTAAAATCATCAAAAGGAGTATATAAAAATTTAGTGGAGCTATTCTCTGTGAGAACTGCAGGAGAAGAAATCTCTCTGATGAACTGCATGAACTAGGAGAATATTAGAGTGGTGTTAAAAGTTATATGAGAAGAATGGGGAAATCTCACTTCATAATTATATGGGAAGATAGAAGTCACACCATTCCAATTTAGAGTCTCTATGTAAATATAGGAAACAAGATTGAAAGCCAAATTTGTTAGAGGATCAAGTAAAGGAATCAAACCTTTGGAGTCATGTCTAGGAAGAAAAGAAGATTCTGTAAGTCTTGGTCCTCAAAGTAAAAGAAGAAATTTGGACGAAGCACGATGTCCTTAATATGATGAACTTGGGCATTAAAATATAAATTTTCCTTAATCTGAAAAAGGACAAGAGAAATAGGGAAGAATACCATGATGAAAGAGCCTGATAAGAATGAATAAAGGATCTCCACTACGATTGAGATCATCTTATCCTTTAAGTGATTTCTGTTGGGTATATGATAGAAAGAAGTGTGGCATCTTGATGAAAGCATGGTAGGAGCTCCTAGTGAATCAACTCCGGGCAAACCTCTCTGATAAAATTATTAATGGAAAGTAGTCATCAAGACCAAGGGTCATGATGGAAGCAAATTTTTCGGATGTGATGACATATTGATGGAGCAGGACAAGAGAATGAAGTTCTTCATTCTTGAGAAATTGCGATAGGATGACTCAAGAAAAAAAGGGTATGATGTATGTATATATTTATATGCTAACATTGGATGTTGTGAAGTCATGTCATATGGTTGTAGGTAATGAAATTCCATATTTAAAAGTATGATCTATTGAGGAGTATCTCTCAGTGCACGGACAAATGAAATCAACATAATATGTCCTCATGAAATATGAGGTGGTTGTATATGAATAAGAAACTAGAAAGCTTGTAAGTTCCTATGAATGGATAACATGCAGAAAGGGAAATATCATGAAATGCAACCATGTCAAGAGGAAGTTACCATCCAAAAAGCATATCATGAGTAGATGTATCAATCTGTATGAAGGATGTCGATGCCTACAGGAAGATTTCATATGAATATTTTTATCTAGATGAAATTTGTGCAGGGCTGCTAATCCTGAGAAAGGATGTATGATCCTTGGAGATGATTCAAAGGAAAGAAACATGGCACAAAAACGAGCCAAATAAAGGAAGTCTGATGAATCACTTTCCAATAGATGACATGACTCAAGATGGAAGTGATTGAATATTTGTGCCCTATGAAGGTAAAAGTTGAATATTCCTAAAATATCAAAATCCATGACATCGAGGACAAGAATTCTTCATGAGTAGCTGGGTGTCTCACCAATGTTGTTGGAGTTCCCTAGTTAAGAGGGAGCCCGATGATAAGTTTACTACTTGGAAGAAACTTGGTAATGTTGTGTAACCAGCTCCAAAGAGAGAAGAAAAGAGATATTCACGCCTTAGAAATAAGCCACTTCAAGGGGGCAACCTCCAATACATTACATAAATGAACAATTCTTAGATGATACAATTTACAAAACCTCCTTTCTATATATAGGAGTCCATGGGGCCATAATGTAATCTTAGTGGGCCACAATGTAATCCTAGCCGACCTAACAATAATAATTTAAGGGCACAATAATAACAATATGGGGTTACAAGGGTACAATAATAACAATAAGGGGGTTACACTAACAACAATAAGGGACTATACTAGTAATATAGGGACCTAACATGCCCCTCTCCTTCAAAAAAGTGTTGTCCTCAGCGCTTGAGTAGCTCTGGGTGCTTCTGTATAAAATTCTCATCCTCCCATGTATAGTCTGATTTAATTTCTTCCATATTTGAATACTGCGAAATTGATCGTACTTGTAAGTTCTTATTCTGCCATTGCTATACTTCTTCAATGTCATGTTGATCTTCCTTTGTTGTTTCATAGATTTCGCACCAAAGTTGGGTTATCTTTTGAGGGATTGGAGAGAACATTTGTTGATGCTAGATGTGATCTTCCACTAATTTATCATCCATATTTGCTATTATTTGATCCTCAAGACATCCAAATTAGCCTCCATTTCTACTTTTAAACCATCTATTTCATCTTGATTACTCCTTGTAGAATCATAACTATTGCACTTGGTCTATGTGGACATATATATTACCAATTCTTCCTCCTCATCGTCATAGTATAGCTTTCTGAGGCTTAAGCTAGGTATGAATTTTTTTTGATATAATAAGACCCATACTGAAAAAAGCACTTCAATATTCACCCAGGTCATTAAACAAGTTGCTAAAAGCAGAACTCTCAATTCGGAAAAACAATACACACCTTTTACTAGCTTTTAGGAGCTCGCTATTGAAATTGAATTATCTCTGTAATTGAAAATCTTCAATATCTGAAATTAAACCCTGTAGTAGCCCTCTGAAGCTTCTTTCAAATGCCACAGGTCTGACCTGGTTAAATTCTTGAATACAATTGTATTTATATACATGTTCAATCCCAAACCCCGGTTGAGTAGTGCGAACTTGTACAACTTGCCACGTGTCATTGTTTCATTCTTTGTCTCTAAAATTGATATCCAAGAAACTACAGGCTATGTACTTGCGACCACTATTTACGGCACTCCAATCCGATGCCCAGAGAGAGAGTTATTGAAATTTTTCCATGATCACCTTTTTGAGATGAAATTCAGGAGCCTAAAAAAGCACTACCTTCCACAGATCATATCTCCAAAAATATTGCGAACCAAGCTCTGAAATTTTTTGACGAATTTCCTCAGGATTTAAATTTGCACCATATGAATTTCAGATCCTGAACCTTCGTAGAAAAAAAATTATAGCGCAAATGCCACGATGACCTGTTTAGGAGCCTGAAAAAAGACCTAACTTCCACAGATCATATCTCCGAAAATATTGCGAACCAAGCTCTGAAATTTTTAGAAAAACTTCCTCAAGATTTCAGCTTCTCACCCTAAAAATTTCAGCTTCTGAGGCTTCGTAGAAAGAAAGTTATAGCGAAAATTCCACGATGACCGGTTTGGAGCAGCGAAACCCTAGAATCCAAAGCTCTCGTGCAAATGTTGTGTAACCAGCTCCAAAAGAGAAGAAAAGAGATATTCACGCCTTAGAAATAAGCCACTTCGAGGGGGCAACCTCCAATTACATTACATAAATGAAAATTCTTAGATGATACAATTTACAAAACCTCCTTTCTATATATAGGAGTCCATAGGACCATAATGTAATCCTAGCCGACCTAACAATAATAATGTAAGGGCACAATAATAATTTAAGGGCACAATAATAACAATATGGGGTTACAAGGGTACAATAATAACAATAAGGGGGGATACACTAACATAATAAGGGGCTACACTATTAATATAGGGACTTAACAGGTAATTCCTAAGAATGAGCTTAGGTACATTCCTTGTATATGAATGAGTACATTCCCTTATGGAATAGGTCTTCCCTGGTTGAGAGGGAGACATAGACACATCATTCTGGTCTTCACTTGGGAAGACATAATGGAGGATTGGGTAATCATCTCGCATTCGATACTCTTTGAGAATGTATTAGGGAATTCAAGATAATAGTAGTCATGACTGATATTCTTTGAGGGCTAGCTACCTAAGAGAAGAATAGTCCAAGAAGGTCATACTTTGGGAAAACCCAGGTGGAGTATGTACCTTGGAGAGACAATGACAATGGTTTTTATAAGTCATGTGTCTCACCAGCATTGTAGCCCATTGTCTCGTTGAGAGATGGGGTTGTTAGTCAAGGCCTTGCACTAGGAAAATTCTGGTTGATATGATGCTATACAGATGCAATTACCAATCTGATTCTTCTTATGATATTCTTTAGTTTGAAAGAGACCATGTACCTATATGAATACCTCCCTAGTTAAGAGGGAGTGTTGAAAAGTGTAACTAGGTAGGTCTTCATATTGACTATGTAATTATGGATTTATGTCAAGTAGAGGACAAAGATAATAAAATGTACTTTTTTGTACTTGTTTCATGGGTTTCATGAGCAAGATTTTATAGGTCGGTACACTTCTTCTTGATGCCTATTAAGATTTTCTTCTAGTCAAAAATGTAATTAAGTGTCATGTGGATAAATGGTCTATTTATATGCTCCAAAACCTAGTCATGATACCTTGAAGAAATGGCTTCTGGAAGATTCTCAAGATACCTTCATAAACGTTGGAATAAATGGACTTCAAGTTGGCCTATATTCTCAATGGTGAAATCGACCTTCATGCAAGATGTATGGTTAGCCTTCCAATAGTAAAATGTGCTATATATATATATATATATATATATATATATATATATATATATATATATATATAAACTGTGGCTCAATTGGTCAATCAATAATGTGGATCTCTCTTAAGTAAGACAGAAAATAAAGTGTGGATTTCCCTGAGTTTGAACAAAATAAAAGGTGTGGGTTTCAGGAGACAAGAACAGGGCTTTGAGTGCAGATGTATCACAACTATTCTTGTGGATTACATTTTTAATAAAGTGTAGTTACAGCTGTGGTTAAGTGCAGATTACAGAGAAGGGAAAATGCGAGCTTAAGGACAGACAAAGTCACCACTTTTCAGAATAATAGAATCTGTGGTTACATCTGTAATTAAGTGTAGATTTGATGGACTCAATTAATAAACTGTCATATTAGTGCAGGTTAAGGGATTCACCAGTATGGGAAAATTTGTTGTGGAATTTTCCTGAAGAAGAGTTTGTGATCAGAATGAAGAAGATGTGGTATAATATCTTTGTGTAAAAGTCTAGATGAATAACCATGTTGTGATGTTATGTTTAAGGGTCATTACAGTATGGAAAAAGGAGGAAGGTAAATGTATGATTTACCTTCCTACTCACAGTTCACAAATGGAATATTACATGTTTCCAGTCTCTAAAGTATGCTAAGTGAAAGATGAGATAAGAAATAAGAAGCTTCTGAAGATAAACCTAGAGACTGAGTTCTCTAATGTTAATGCAGGTCAGTACACATTGATGAAGAAAGAAAGATCAGAGTTAGAGTAAGACTAAGGAGTGAAAATGTTTTTGATGCATATATAGGTCAAGGATCTGAGTCTTGGTCATGGTACTTGTCATTTGTAGATCTATAAGAAGAATTCTTTGTGGGTTTTCCTCTCCAAGAGGAAGAGGTTTTTCCCTAGCTCTAGGAGCCTAATTTTGGTTTCGTGTGCATTTTGATAATTGAATTGATGAAATATTAACTAAACTAGGAGAAGAATATACATAAGTAACACAAGCTAGCTCACAAGTAATTACCAAGAAGACAATTTGCATTAGCCTACAACCCTCCAAATTCTCAACAACTAGCACGATATTTCTTGTAATTCCTTGAAATTTTTCCATACTAGTGATAGTAACATTATTTGAAGGGGAAATTCTCATAATATAAACTCTGATACTGCTTTCATTCCAAAAGAGTGACATTGAGATTGATTTCTAATGGAAAACCCATTTCAAGATCAAATTCCACGGAAATATTAGTGCAAGTAAAATGATATCCCCTATGATCAGCCCCATCCAAATATTTTCCAACACCATTTCATATTACTCTTAATCAATTTTCACTCCATCAAGAGAGAGTAATACTAAGAGGTTTGACCCAAACAGGAATTATAGTGAGGATACCATCATCCATATTAAAATCTAGAGAATACTTATTTAGGGTACATCCTTTGACATCAAAGGAAAGATTTCCATTTTTGAAGATGACATCTCTGTCCTACTTTAGCTAAAAAAAATAAAGGAAACCATCTTCACAATGATAAATCCTTATGTTATAAATTAACAATAAGGAAACCATCTTCACAATGATAAATTAACAATAGTGACAAAATCACATAATAAATATTTATCCAACTCAAAAATGACCAAAATTGAATAATTGTGAAATTCATCTAACAACCATCAAATTCATTCAATATTGTATAAAAAATGAGATATGGTCATGGGCATGAGAGTACATTAGATCAATTAAAATTATCGAAGATGAAAATTAGGAATGGAAAGCACATCTTGCAGGTGAGATGAGATGCATTTGAAGGCTATCAACTAGTGCTACTAGACATATATTTATTAATGAAACATGATTACACATATTTGTGTGATTATATTTTCATTAGGGAGATCAAATAGACTCCTAGGAAATAAGATATAGCACATAAATAAAAACACATTATAAACCACTCATAATGGATTTCTCCATTATTTCGAAGTCTCCCCCTTAATGTAGAAAGGGTTAATTTCCACACCTAGTATCTCCTTAAACAATAAAAATTTCTTCTTTCCAAGTGGCTTAGTGAAAATATCAGCAACATTTTCACAAGTATTACAGTATTGAATAAAAATTTCTTTAGATTATATCCTCTCTATAAAAGAATGAAACAAAGAATCAATGTGCTTTGTTCTTGCACGATAAACTAGATTATTTTCCAACTTGATTGAGTTGTAGTTGTAACATTTGAGCCTTGTGGCATTCTTTTATTCTTATCCCACATCTTGAAGAAATCTCCTCAACAAAAAATCTTCACAAGTTGCTATGAAGAAATATTTATACTCCGCCTTAGTTGAGGGAAAATATATAGTAGGATGCTTCTTGTTATTCCATGAAAGAATACCACATCGAATACTAAAATCATAACATATAGTATATCTATTATCATTAGGATTACCAACCCAATTTGAATCTGTGTAACCTATCATCTCAACATTAAATTATTTTGTATACTTAATGAAAAAATCAATTGTTCCATTAAGATACCTTAGTACACCCTTCACTTCTTTCCAATCGATTTCTAGGGGTCTCGCCATAAATGGACTTAACACAATAATATAGTATTCTAAATCAGGTCTAGTTGTAGTAAGATATTTCAATTTTCCCAGTAGTTTTCTATACATTGTACCATCAAACTAATTTGAGCGATTATCAAAATAAACTTTCACACTCTTTTGAACTGGAATAGAATAATCTTTACATTAATCCATTTTTAACTTATTATGAAATTCTTTGATATAATTAGCTTAGGATAAAAAATTCTGGCCAACATTTCTCCAAACTTCAAGACCTAAGTAATAATGTAACTCACCAACATCATTCATCTCAAATACTTGTGACATATTCACCTTAGTTCTATGAATTAATTTAAGTAATTTTCTTGTAATAATTAAATCATCAACACACAAAGAAATTAGTACAACATTTTTTTGGGCGTGGAGCTTGATTCTCTTCTTTATTTAGATTAATTGTCACATTCGACCCATGAAAACAATAATTAGGAAAATGTGATAGGTGATGTGTTACATGATGCTTTGATTCTTTATTTATAAAATGTTATTGATGACTGGGTGGTTGATTCAAGGGCCTCATTCCATGCAACACCTAATACGAAACACTTTAGCGACTATGTTCAAGGAGATTTTGGACAGGTTCATCTTAGTGGTGATAAACCCTGTAAAATCATTGAAATGGGTAAAGTTCTTGTAAAAAAACAGAGTGGAAATCAATGGTTATTAAATAGGGTAAGGCATTTTCCAGATCTGAAGAAAAGTGTAACTTCAACAGGGTAGTTAGGCAGTGAAGGTTGTGTGACAACTTTTATAGATAAAACCTGTAATCTCACTAAAGGAACACTGGTAATAGATAGATGAGAAAATTTTGGTACATTGTATTTATGCAATGGTATTTATAATTGTGTTAATGATATAACCTTAATTGGAGCAGGTGCAACATTATGGAATCATTGTATTAGACACATGAGTAAGAGGGGGGTCAATCTTCTTCACTCAATAAATTTGTTGCCAGGTTTGAAGAATATTGATTTGGATTTCTGTGAGAATTTTATTTATGGAAAACAGAAGAGCCATATTTCTTGGAGTAGTAAAAGAAAATAATAGTGAAAAATTAGATCTTGTGCATATAGATGTATGGGGACCTACTTAGGTATCACCTCTTGATGGCTCTCATTATTATGTTACTTTTATTGACAATGCAACTAGAAAAATTTGGATGTATTATATTCAGAATAAATATGATTTATTTGATACTTTCAAGATATGGAATATTCGGTTGAGATTGAAACAGGAACGAATTTGAAGGGTCTCACATTAAGAAATGGACGTGAATATTGTAGAAAATAGTTTGATAGGTATTTTTCAGGGGATGGAATTACTAGAGAGAATACAATTCGAGGAACACCACCAGAAAATGGTGTGTGAGTAAGGATGAACATGACAATAATGGAGCATGAAAGGTTCATGAGATTGGATGTAGGATTTCCTTTACAATTTTGGGAAGATATTGTACATATTGATGTTTAGCTAATAAACATAGGGCCTTCAAGTTCCTTGAATTGTGGTATTATAGAGGAGGAATGGACAGGTAAAAAAGAAAACTGCTATTTTTTAAATCCTTTTAGTTGTGACGCATTTATGTGTATTAATAAATAAATTAGAAAAAATATTGAGGAAAAATGTACCTTTATCAGATATGGTGTTATTTATTTTGGTTATCTCTTATATGATTATGAAAATCACAAAATCATTAGGAGCAGAGATGTAATATTCAAAGAAAGGTTCTTGCATAAAGATCAATTACAAGAAAATAAAGAGGAAAAAGAAAAAAAATAATACATAGTTCTTGATGAGATCAGAGGAAAAGTAAAGGTGTCTGAAAATAATAATAATCAACAACCACAACAACAACAACCACCACAGCAACAACATGCACCTCAAACATCTGAAAGTGGTGTGAGGAGGTCAACCAAGATAAGTATACCCCCTAAACAATACTCTCCTTCATTATATTATGTATTGTAGACTGTTTCTCGTGAAACATAATGTTATGAAGAAAAAATGCAGGTAGAAACTTAGAAGAAGTGGAAGCTAGCCATGAAAGAAGAGATGGACTGGTTAATACATAACTAGACTTGGGACTTTGTCAGGTTGCCTCTGAGTAAAACAACATTGTAGAATAAATGGGTTTACAGGTTGAAGGAAGAATATAGAAGAAAATAAAGTTACAAAGCTAGGATTTTGGTGAAGGGGTTTTCACATAATAAAGGTATTTAATTTGATGATATAGTTTCTCTTGTTGTTAAAATGACTTCAATCAGAACTATTTTAAGTCTTGTAGCAATGGAATATTTTCATCTTGAATAATTAGATTTAAAGACAACATTTTTTCATGGATATTTGGAGGAAGAGATCTATATGAAACAACCACAAGGATATGAGGTCAGAGGGAAGGATAAATTAGTGTGCACATAAAATAAAAAATTGTATGGCTTAAAACAGGTTCCAAGGCAATGGTATCTAAAATTGGACAGGTTTATGTCTGAACAAGGTTATACTAAATGTTACTCTAACCATTATGTTTATCTCAAAAATAAAAATGATGGAAGCTATATTACCTTGTTATTGTACATAGAAGACATGCTTGTTGGAGGGTCTAACATGCAGGAAATAAATGTGCTCAAAGGAAAATTATGAAATTCATTTTTAATGAAGGATTTGGGAGCTGCAAAACAAATCCTTTGTATGAGAATAAATAGAGACAAAAAAAATAAAAAATTAACATTGTCTCAAAATAAGTACATCCAAAATGTTGGAAATATTTAATATGCTGAATGAAAAACCAATTAGTACACGTTTTGCCAACCATTTCAAACTTAGCAAGGATATGTGCCCCAAAACCCAAGAATAAATGGACTATATGTCTAAATCTCCATATGCATCAACAGTTGGAAGCTCAATGTACGCAATGGTATCCACAAGACTTGATATTGTACATGCAATGGGAGTTGTAATCAGGTACATGAATAATCCAAGAAAATAACATTGGATGGGAGTGAAATGGATTCTAAAATATTTGGGAGGTGCCACAAATCAAGCATTATGCTTTGGTTGTTCAAACATTGCTCTATAGGGATATGATGATGCATATATGATAGGTGATATGGTAGGTGATAGCACTACAAGGTATGTATTTACTCTGGGTGGAACAAATTTTAGTTGAGTTTCAAAAGTGTAAAGTGTTGTTGTAATTTGAACAACGGAAGCAGAATATGTTTCTACTACAAAGGCTAGTAAACAAATGATTTGGTTAGAAAGGTTTGCAGATGAATTGGGTAAGGAGGATATGGGTAGGTTATATAGTGACAAACAGAGTTCCATTAATATTGAAAATAACTCCAATTTTCATTCCAAGACTAAACATATACAACTCAAGTCCAATTTCATATGGTTCGTGTTGGAAGATAGACAGTTGATGCTGGAAAATATACACAGTAGCTAGAATCCTACATATATGTTAACAAAATTTTTAACCAAGGAGAAAATGATATTCTACTAATTTTCAACTTTTCTTCAATTATGAATATGAAGATGAGAAACAAATATGTCCAATTTGGAGTAACTTTCCAACAAATGAAGCAACGATGGAGTTTCCACAATTAGTCTCCAAGTGGGAGATTATTGGTTGTGGAGCTCGATTATCTTCTTTACATAGATGTATCACTGTGTTCGACCCTTGTCATAATGGGGTGGAAACGTCGTCCGTCATTTGATAGCTGTCAAGGGGGTCCATGGGGAGTGACGATGATTTTATGAGCCATCCCCCCACTCCCCCCCCACCCCCGAGCAAGGGTTCTGGGACAACACTCCCGAATCTAAAAACAAATGTACAATTTCCTTCTAAAATATTGTAATTTTGTAGTGAATCAGGTCCATTCATTAGACGAATGATATGACGGTAGAAGTTATGTTAAATTTAGGGTTTTTTCCCTATAAGGAAACTCATCGGTTCATATGAGGGTATTGTATTACAGCTATGTATTATGTGTGTAATTTTTTAATATCCTCAAAAGGAAAAATGCAGTAATACTGAAACACAATATAAGAACTGCAACTAAGTAAATAATAAATCTAAAGACAACATTAGAATATACAGAGAAGGTGAGCCTTTTTATTATGTGGAGAATATTCAGTTACAATAGTGTACAAAATATGAGGTAATCTAGCCAAATAGATGGCCTAGAATGACCCTAAAAACATGCCAAAGTATGCATTGTGTAACTGGAGAGCTCCTGGAAGAAAATATCGCACTGTCCCCTCACTAGATAATGAATATATGACTACAGGCTAAAAATGGAAATGCAAATCTATGAAAATCTGGAGCTCTGATGATGCCAAGATTCTAGACCAGGGCTTTATGATGGTAACCCAATATAAACCAAAAAGGATTTCTCAAATCTGTCAATGTAAGAAAATCAACCTCTTGGAGTTTCACTATACAACTGCTGGGTATGTAGATCTGAAGCTGGATCTGACAAATAGATGGTTGCAATATGTCACAAAATTATATTTAATTTTTAAGGTTTGATCCCTTCACTAGATCCTCAAGCTAGAAGCTCAAGATCTAGCTCCTAAATCCTCCAAAGAAGATAGTAGTTGCTGCTACACAACTGCTCATAAAAACTGTGCTGTAACAGAAGGAGGCTCTCTTTCCTGCTGCAAAATATGGCTGCGAAGCTCAAGACTGATGGAAATGATGCATAGAATGTGAAGGAATGGTCCTTTACTAGATTACTAGCTGAAAGGCTAGTAACTTCCCTTATCCCTTAGATCTACAAGGATGGACGATGCAATTCCTAAAGGGATTTCTACTGCTGGGAGATGAATAATAGATGGCTTGATGCCTAATATAGATCTGAAGCACTAGAAGGCTGATCTTGAAGCTCAAGGTGATAGGATGAATCCTTCATCGGTTCTCCATATGAAATACTAAAGATAACCTCCACCTCCAAACTGATATTTAGAAATGTGAAATTTCTGAACATGGTTGTTCTGCAGAAAGTAGGAACAATATGGCACCAATTCCTGATGATGAATGAATTACAATAATATTTCAAGGGATACTCAATGAAAGAGGTGGGATTCCTGACTAGGAACACCCAGTACTAAACAACGCTTGCAATCTTAGCTAAACAACCATTGAAAGCATGGAATGTCACATGACAATTCCAGATCTAAAAATATCATACATCAATAATAATCTTCAACTTGCCTTCTATTTTTCCTTCATATTCATTCTATAGTTTGTGAACCCTCTCATGCCCTGACCCACCTCATAACTGCGCTGTACATGTGGACATAGGTCTCCATGTTGACTGCACTATCTCTTCATGATCTCCATCATGTGTGAATGTAATGATCACCCTCTCCATCATGGTGCATTAATGCACCACTTCCTCGATCCTCTTATCATAAATGTGCTATGCTATTACATTTTTATTCTTTCCAAGATCTTAGTTGACTGCTTCAACCTCGATGATCTTTCTCATTAATGAGACATGATCTCCACTCCTTTCACATTAAGTAGTTTCTCCACTACTCCATTATCTAGATCTAGATATGAAATATCCATATACACACATCAAAAGTGGGTTTTATTTATCTTTGGGGTTTGCGTGTTCCTCTTCCCTTTTATTTACTTAATTAATTAAGTTTATTAAGAACTCTAATATTCCAAATATCATGTGAAAATTTGGGAATATTACAGTCCTCCCCTACAAAATGTTGCTTGTCCTTAAGAAACTGAAAAAGTGGATGCTACAGTAAACGTCCTCCCTCCAAATTGCATCCTCATGTGCAAGGCCTTCCCATCTATCACAATGTGCCATGCATGTCCAACTCCAAAGCTGCCTCTCTAGAATGTCTAGAATGGCCTTCAACTGAAAATTTAGATACCCTTCCTCATTAATTAATCTCCAATTGGAAACCATATGATGAAAAAATATCTCCTCTACACATGAGATACATAAGATTAAGTGGTTCATTCCCAAAGTGGAAAGTCCCAACTTATGAACTATCTCTCCAACCCATCATACATAGAGTAGATTGTGTCTATCAATTCTCACATCATTAGCCCTATTGACCATGTAGGAATCAAACATCACATCAACATAGTGATCAACAAGAAGTAGACACATATGGGAAAACATGAACAATGTCAAACCATATTCCCCTAATGACAACCAACATAGCAAAGCCTTCTGCTGCCATGCTGGATCATCATGAAAACAAACAAGAGAGCCATACTCTCTCAAAAGAATTCACCGCAACAATTCTTCTTGTTTCCATGCCAAATAAACATCAATGAGAATATGAGAGCCATACTCTCTCAATCGAAGCCACCACAACAATGCCTCTTGCTTCCATACCACATCATAACTGTACCAAAGGTAGTGGCAATATTCTCTATAGAGAAGCCACCTTAATAAGGCATCTTGCTACCCCATCACATCATCATTATACCATGTACAATGACCATAATCCCCCAATAGAATCCAATGCTATAAGGCCTCCTATTTCCCTCCTCCAACAATGTCATGCAATGTATGGGAAGAATTCAACCCATACTCTCCCAATAGGAACCATAGCAACAAGGATTCTTGCTTCTTCCTTGAATTATCATGGTGCAAGTCATGGAGAAAAAATTTAGTAGTGGACATGTGAAATGTATCATCAACATAATACAAAAAAGCTCCCTTATGCCACATCATGTGATAGTTATACTTTCTTCCAGACCCAATTACATACATGAACATGAGATACATCCCAAAAAAATATATATCTAAATACATGAGACATACCCCAAACAAGAGTAAGTACAAGGAAATAATATATAACATGTGATGCCCAAACTCTCTCATCAAAAACCAAAGTAACCATCCCTTATTCTTTTGAATTATTCTAGTGATGTGTAAGGCGTGAATAAGAAAAATATGACTTATTCAGTGGTAACCATACTCACCCAAGAACAACCAGCACAACCATGCTTCTTACTACCCTGTATCATGGATCTGCAGGTGATTTGGCAACCCCTTGCTCCATACTATCAACCATTCATCCAAATGTGGATGATGGATATCATTCTGCAAATACTCGACATCCTCCCATTGTAGGAAACCAACCTCCTCAAATTTTTGAAGAACTTTGCACTTCATGATATGTTGAAGTGCACCTCCAATGATATCTCTTAATGAGACCTTGTTCTCATCAATGGCCCTCAAAAAATAGTGAGGTTCTGGATCTGCTACAGGAACAAGTTTCTCCTTGAGCTGTGAGATGCTCATTGAGAAAGTGTCATCTAGAATGGAGAAAATATTTCTCATCTCAAGATGTCTACCATTTATCATCTTAGCCTCCATTGCTTCATGAGTGAAGCTACCTCCAGAATGCTCCAAGAATAATGGGGCTTCCTCATTATCACGGCTACTAAGTGACAGCACTGTAGATCTGCATGGTAATACATATGTTGTGTCAAATCAAGGAACAATATTGATCTCATAACCAGTCATTGTACATAGGATCATGCTCATCCCATTTTCTGAAACTCTACACTTCAACTCAAAGGGTTGAATGTAACTCAATAATGATGAATTGGGATAGCTATTCATCTCCTCCTTGATTAGATCAAGGGTCCTCTACACTGTGATATGTTGCTGCTTCAAATCAACATGTTGTTCTAATCCTTGGCAATGGAATGGCCTTGATGACCTGTCCCCATAACTTTAAATAAGATCTACTAAAGCAATATGTGATGAATATGTATGCATGCCTTGGATCATTTGATTTGTGGGAACCTCTGGCAAGGACACAAGAGTTCCTCCAACCGAGACAATGGTGTCTCCAACTACTGGTAAGAGTGATGGCTATTCTTCCCCAAGAGTACCAGCACTGGAATCTTCCTCCTCTTCCTCATGCATCTCCTGAATCATGCATAGGACTATATGTGTCAAGAGATCAAGAATATCTTGCAAAAGTTCAAGTGTCTCTTCTCTAGATGTAAGTACTTCTGTAGCTGGTGGTGAATGTGGTGACTCCTTGTATAGAGTGACAATATTGACATCTTCCTTTGGTTCCTTGGCGAATGTCTCTTTGTGGCACATCTACGTTTTCCTCACATAAAACTTCTTCCTCAAATTCTGAAAGAAATATGAATATTTAGACACCTTTGCATGCTCTATGTGACCAATCCACCAATCATTGGCTTCACCTAAAATACGAAGTGATGCAATTTGGACAGCCTCTCCTTCAGCTACAGGATGTAGCCTAAAAAATGTCTCTAACTCTTTTCTCCAAGCCTTAACAATGCTTGAGTAAGATCAATCAAATTTAGGCAAATAGAATCTATCGTGCCTCTTTCTTCTATTTCTCCTATAGGATATTATTTCTTCTTTGAGTTCAAAGAATTCTTGGAGAGTTAGACTCTCTTTGAATGCTCTATATTGTGCATTTTACTATTCAAGATACAGATTAAGAGTCTTAAGAGTCTCAGGTTTTCTTGTTTCTTCATTTCTATACCATTCACCTTCTTCAAAGAAAGTGGCCATAGTAGATCTATGAGGAGATCTATGATTCTCCAGTCTTATTTATTGTTGATAGGAAGTGCTTGGACCTTCCTCATAATTTTTTTTTCTTGGATCCTCCTTTTGCCTTTCTCTCTTCATTTGATTGACCTCCTTGGAGAGATCTTTCATGGATCTAAAGAATGGAGTGGAAAAAATAAAATCCTCCTTCATGATAGATCTCATCTATCTGCTTCTTCTTTTGATGCAAAAGATGAAGTGTCCACAAGCTGAGCCAAATATCATGCTCCGATACCACTGTAATATCCCCAAAAGGGAAAATGAAGTAATACTGAAACACAATATAAGAACTACAACTAAGTAAATAATAAATCTAAAGATAACATCAGAATATAAAGAGAAGTTCAGCCTTTTTGTTATGTGCAGAAGATTCGGTTACAACATTGTACAAAATATGAGGTAATCTAGCCAAAGTGATGGCCTAGAATTACCTTGAAAACATGCCAAAGTAGGCACTGCATAACTGGAGAGTTGCTGGAAGAAAATATCGTGCTGTGCCTTCAGCAGATAATAAATGTATGACTATATGCTGAAAAGGAAAATGTAGATCTACAAAAATCTAGAGCTCTGATGATGCCAAGATTCTAGATCTGGGCTCTATGATGTTAACCCAAGATAAGCCAGAAAGGATTTCTCAGATATGTCAATCTAAGAAAATCACCCTCTTGGGGTTTCACTATACAAATGTTGGGTATGTAGATCTGAAGCTAGATCTAAAAAATAGATGGCTGCAATATGTCACAAAATCAGATCCAATCTTGAAGGGTTGATCCCTTCACTACATCCTCAAGCTAGAAGCTCAAGATCTAGCTCCTCAATCTTCCAAAGAAGATAACAGCTACTGCTACTCAACTGCTCATAAAAATTGCGCTGTAAAAGAAGGAGGCTCTCTTACCTACTGAAAAATATGGCTGTGAAGCTCAAGAATTATGGAAATTATGCATACAATGTGAAGTAATGGTCCTCCACTGGATTACTAGTTGAAATGCTAGAAACTTCCCTTCTCCCTTGGATATACAAGGATGAAATTTTAAATTTCTTAAGGGATTGTTGTTGCTGGGAGCTGAATAATAGATGGGCTAATGCCTGATATAGATATGAAGCACTGGAAGGCTGATCTTGAAGCTCAAGGTGATAGGATGAATCCTTCACCGGTTCTCCAACTGAAATACTGAAGACAACCTCCACCTCGAAACTGATCTTCAGAAATGTGCAATTTTTGAATATGGTTGTTTTTTAGAAAGTAGGATCAATATGGCACCAATGCCTGAGGATGAATGAAGTAAAATACTCTTCCAAGAGATACTCAATGAAAGAGGTTGGATTCCTCACCAGGAACACCTAGTGCTAAACAACACTTACAATCTTAACTAAACGGCCAAAGAAAGCATGGAATGTCACATGACAATTCCAGATCTAAATAGATCATACATCAATAATAATATTCAACCTTCCTTCTATGTTGCATTCATCTTCATTATATAGTTTTTTAACCCTCTCATGCCCTTGCCCACCTCATAAGTATGCTTTACATATGGACATATGTCTCCATGTTGACTGCGTTGTCTCTTCATAATCTCCATCATGTGTGAATGTAATGATCAACCTCTCCATCATGGTGCATTAATGCCACACTTCCTCCATCCTCTCTTCATAAATTCTCTATCATCTTACATTTGATTCTTTCCAAGATCTTATTTGATTGCTTCAACCTCCATGATCTTTCTCATTAATGAGACATGATCTCCACTCCTTTCACATTACGTAGTTTCTCCACTACTCCATTATGTATATCTAGATATGAAATATCCATATACACACGTTAAAAGTGGATTTAATTTATATTTGGGGTTTTTGGGTCCCTCCACCCATTTATTTACTCAGTTAATTAAGTTTATTAAGAACTATAATATTCAAAATATCTTGTGAAATTTTGGGAATATTACAAATTTGAGCGAGAAAGAGTAAGGGGGGTTGTGTGAGATAGTAGATATATTATAACAAATACGTTGTATGTAATGTCTCTTAATTTTGTTGGATAATATAAAGGAAGGATTGGGTATTTCTCCATGGAAGTAGACCAAGGTGGGTGAAACACATATATCTACGTCTCTCTTGTTTTATATCTTTTCTGTGTTTTTATTTTTGCATATTTTATGTGATCCATTTCTCTGTAATACATAATTTTCTAACAACTAGTATCATAATTAAAGGTATACTTGGCTGATAAACTTGCAGGAAGGAAGGGTTCATCATTCAAGTGGGAGAAATGGTGGAAGATGGTAGCTTTAGGGTCGAGAAATTTAAGGACCAAAACTACCCACTTGGAAGATGCAGATCGAATATTATCTATATCAGAAATATCTATACCTACCATTGAGCAGAATAGGAAATAATTTGTTGAACATGACAGATATCGTATGTGATATTCTAGATAGAAAGGCACTTGGGACAATAACGTTCTATGTCGCGGTGTCGGTAGCCTTCAATATTTCAAAGGAAAATACAATAGAGGGTTTAATGACGACATTGTCAAAACTATATGAAGAACCCTTGACCTCGAATAAATTATTTCTTATTAAACATTTATTTAATATGACAATGTTGAAAGGTTTACCTATTGGTGATCATTTGAATGAATTTAATATGGTCACGAATCAATTAATTTATGTAGGCACAAAATTTAATGATAAAGCTAGGGATCTGTTATTTCTATGCTTATTTCCAGAAATTTGGAATGGTTTAGTTATGGTAATTACTAACCCTATCTCTATATCTAGTACTTTAAAGTTTGATGATGTTTTTTGTGTCGTATTTAGCGATGAAATGCGACAGAAAAAAGCTCCAGTGAGACATAGGGACCTACTTTGAGAAAAGAGACCGGGCAAAGAAACAAGGAAATAGGAAAGAACCATATATCATATTAAATCAATGGAAGTTAGATCCAAGTCTAGATTGGGGATAGTCTAATGGAAATGTGGGAAGAAATAACACCTCAAGAAAGACTGTAAGTCTCATAAGGGAAAGGAAGGAGAGGCACAACAAGAAAGCAATCATGAAGCAAATGTTATAGGTGATGTGTTAGGAGATGATTTTATTATTTATTTAGAAAATGTTATTGATGCATCAGTGGTAGATTTAGGGGCCTCATTCCATGCCACACCTCATAAGAAACATTTTCATCACTATGTTCGAGGAGATTTTGGATAGGTCTGTCTAGGTGATGATAAACCTTGCAAAATAATTGGAATGCGTGAAATTCTTGTAAAAAAATAGAATGGAAACCAATGGTTATTAAAGGAGGCAATGCATGTTCTAGATCTAAAGAAAAATATTATTTCAATAAGGTATTTATGCAGTGAAGGTTGTGTGACAAATTTATAGATAAAACCTAGAAGGTCACCAAAGGAGCCTTAGTAATAGAAAAAGGAGAAAAGGTTGGTACATTTTATTTATGCAAGGGTATTTATGATTGTGTAAATGTTTTAACCTCCATAGGAGTAGATGCATCATTATAGCATCAAAGGCTCGAACACATGAGTGATAAGGGGATGAGTATTCTTCGCTCGAGAAATTTGTTGCCACGTTTGAAGAATGTTTCTTTAGATTTCTATGAGAAGTGTTTTTATGGAAAACAGAAGAGATTTATATTTATTAGAGTTGGGAAAGAAAATAAGAACGAAAAATTATACTTTTTTCATACAGATGTATGGGGACCTACTGAGGTATCATCAATCGGTGGCTCTCGTTATTATGTTACTTTTATTGATGATACAACTAGAAAAACTTGTATTTATTGTATTCGGAATAAATTTGATGTATTTAATACTATTGTTGTGAAACCAGCTCCAAACTAGAAGAAAAGAGATATCACCTTAGAAATAAGCCACTTCGAGGGGGGAACCTCCAATACATTACATGAATGAAAAATTCTTGGACGAAACAAATTACAAAACCTCCTTTCTATATATAGGAGTCCATGGGGCCACAATGTAATCCTAGCCGACCTAACAATAATAATTTAAGGGCACAATAATAACAATATGGGGGTTACAGGGGTACAATAATAATAATAAGGGGGTCATACTGACAACAATAAGGGACTATGCTAGTAATATAGGGACCTAACATGCCCCTCTCCTTCAAAAAAGTGTTTTCCTCAATGCTTGAGTAGCTCTGGGTGCTTTTGTATAAAATTCTCATCATCCCGTGTAGAATCTTTAGTGGGTAAGTTCTTCCACTTGACGAGATACTCTAAAATTAATCGATTTCATAGCTGTTGATTTCTTGTTTCCGTGACCGCTTTAGGTTCCAATATGATTTTCCCTTCCTCATCAAGTTCATGCAATATTGTTTGAATTGGAATATTTTCGCCTATAACCTTCTTTAAGCATGAAACATGGAAAATTGGATGCACTCATGAAGAAGCAGGAAGCTCCAATTTGTATGCCATAGTACCAATATTTTGCAACACCTTGTAAGGACCATAGTACTTTAGCGATAGTTTATTATCCTTCTTAGCTTGCTTGAGGGACATTTTTTTGTATGGTTGTATCCATAAAAATACCAAGTCTCCTACATCAAAACTTATCTCACTACAATGTTGATCTTCTTGTTGTTTCATTCGATTTTGTGCCAAATTCAGGTTATCCTTTAAGAGTTTGGGAACTTCTTGGTGATGCTCGATGTGATCTTCCACTGCTTGAACCTTCGAATTTTCTCTTAAAGATGATGTTATGGATAGTGGATGATATCCATAAAGTGCCATAAATGGGGTCATTTTTGCTGCATTATGGAAGGAAGTGTTATACCACCATTCAACGAGAGGTAACCACTTGACCCATTGTGTTTGTTTATCAGATACAAAACAACAAAGATATCCTTCCAAACATTTATTTACTATCTCAGTTTTACCATCGGATTGAGGATGATAAGATGAGATATGACCTAATTGAGTACCCAAACAAGAAAATAAGTTTGACCAAAAATTTCCAGTAAAAATGGGATCTCTGTCGCTCAAAATAACCTTTGGGTTTCCATGTAGCTTTTGAATTGTTTCCATAAATGTAGTAGTAACTATACTAGCTTTAAATGGATGAGATAATGCACAAAAGTATGCATACTTGGTAAGTCTATCAACTACCACCATGATGACACTCTTTCCTTCGGACTTAGGTAAACCTATGATAAAATCCATTGAAATCTCCTCCCAACATTGGCTTGGAATGGATAAATCTTGTAGAAGACCCGGGGTCTTAATTGTCTCAACTTTATTCTACTAGAAAACCAAACATTCCGCCACAAAATTTTGAATATCAGATTTAAGGCCATCCCAAAAAAATTATTTCTTCACCCTGTGGTAAGTTTTTAAAAATCCTAAGCGTCCTCCTAAAGGAGAAGTGTGCAATTCCAAAAGAATCTTTTGTTTTAGTTGGGAATTCTTATAAAGATATAAGTGATCTTTGTACCATAAGGAATCATTTTTCCAAATAAATGTATCATATGTACTAGGATTTTACTGCAACTTTTGAATGAGTGTCCAAACTTCTTCATCCTTCTTCCATTCATCCCTTGTTTCGATTATCCAATCTAGTTGGATAATAGAAATGGCACAAATAAATGCTTCCACCTCTTCATTCTTTCTTGAGAGTGCATCTGCAACAAAATTTAGCTTCCCTTTTTTATATATTATTTCAAAGTCATAACCCAACATCTTTTTGACCCACTTTTACTGCTCTTCTGAAGGTATTCTTTGTTCCAAAAAGTGTTTAGGACTACCATGATTAGTTTTTAGTGCATGCAGTATTGCTAACATTTCCTTCTCATAAATAGGTTTCTTTAAATACTTTCCTTTAATTGGATGACTTTCAAAAGCAATGGGTCTTCCTTCTTGCATTAAAACAACACCAATTCCATTTCCTGAGGCATCACATTCCACAAAAAAGGTTTTTGTGAAGTCTGGCATAGCTAAGACCGGTGCTAGGCACATCGCCTCTTTAAGGTGTTCAAAGGCCTTAGTTGCTTCAGGTGTCCATGAAAATTCATCTTTCTTCAATAATTTTGTTAGAGGTGCTGCTATTCTCCCATAATTTTTAACAAAATTGTGATAATACCCTGTTAACCCGAGAAATCCTCAGAACTTCTTAATGGTTGTGGGGACTTTCCATTCCTTAATGGCTTTAATTTTGTTAGGGTCTACCTTAAAACCCTCGTGAGATACAATATGACCCATATATTCCACCTATTGTACTCCAAAGAAACATTTCGATGTTTTTTCATACAATTGTTTCTCCTGCAATAGTTTGAGCACCCTGTCAACATGTTGAACATGATCCTTCCAAGACCTACTATAGATTAGTATATCATAAAAAAAATACTAGCACAAGTTTTCTGAGGAAGGGTTTGAAAATGGAATTCATCAATCATTGAAATGTAGAAGGTGCATTGGTAAGGCCAAAAGGCATGACCAAAAATTCATAATGACCCTCATGAGCTCGAAATGTTGTTTTCGGAATATCTTCAATCTTCATTCTAATTTGATGATATCCTGAACGAAGATCCAACTTAGTAAAATAAATTGTTCCATGTAATTCATCCAATAATTTATCAATCATGGGAATGGTAAATATATATTTAATAGTGAGCTTATTGAGCTCCCTATAATCTGGACACATGTGCCACGATCCATCCTTCTTGTGTACCAATAGTACAGGAGTAGAGAAATAACTTTGATTAGGTTGAATTATACCATCCTCTAACATTTCTACAATCATACGTTCAATTTCGATATTTTGGACATAAGGATATCTATAAGGCCTGATGTTTGGAGGAATAATTCTTGGAATCAAATGAATAGCATGGTCATGATCATGAATAGGTGGGAGTCTTTTGGTAGTTTCAAACACCTTCGAATGATTGTTCAAGACTTTTTGGAGATCTGTAGAAATAGATGATTTTGATGTTGGAAATTCTAGTAACATAATTGTACAGTCAGCCTCGATTGTACTTTCTTTAGAAGCTTTCTCATGACATTAGAGCTTATTATCCTTCCTGGCTTCCCTGCAATACCTCGTAATTCAACTTCCTTTCCTTCTGAAAAAAATTTCAAGAAAATTTCTTGAAAATTAAAAGCTATCGTCCCCAAAGATTGTAACCATTGTACTCCTAGTACAACATCAACACCTCCCATAGGAATGGAAAGAATTGTAATATTCAATACATATTCCCCCATGGTTAGCTTGATATTATGGCATTTTCTAGAGAAATTTTATAGTTCCTCCATTTGCAACCATCACTTGACATTCTGGTGCTGGGTATAGGAAAGAATTCAATTCCTTGGCTACCTTAGAATGAATAAAATTATGGTTACCACCTGAATCAATCAACATTACTACCTTTTTCCTCTTGATATGTACTTCTATATTGAGAGTTTGAGGAGTGGTAATTACTACCAATGCATTACATGATATGGTCGAACTCATTTCTTCCTCTTCTGGGGCTGGTTCCTGGTGTATATCCTGCTAACGAAAATTCTTGTTGTTTTCTTCTTCTCTGCCTAATCTATATACTGTCATTCTTACTAAGCACTTGCCATCCTTTAGTGTATTTTCTATCACAACTGTAGCAAGGCCCTTTTTCTCTTTTTTCTTCCAATTGTTGTGGTTTCAATCTTGTAGGTTGTGGAAATCTAGGAGTAGCAACAATTCTCTCTTTATAGAAGTGAGTGGTAGGATTCCTTGTCACCATAATTTTACATTATATTTTTCTTGCCAACCTGAATTCCTTCTCCAATGAATCAAGTTCCAAAACACAAACTTCATGTTTGATGTTATGCTTTAAAGTACCTATGAAGAGATCCGATCTTTGTGTTCCTCTGGAATATCACCCTTATATTCAATTTTTGGAAGTCCTCAATGTGCTCCCTCATTAAACCCTTTTGTTTGAGATTTATCAATTGGCTAAAGAAGGTGTTTCTCTTTGTATCCTCATAATGTGCTATCATTTCCTCCATAAAAATTGACCAAGTGACAATTTTTTTATGGGAGAAAAGCCATCGATACCATACAAATTTATTTTTTTCTAAATGTAAAGTTGCAACACGTACCTTTTGTGTGTTTGCACATTATTGAGATCAAAATATTGATCCATCTGTAGTATCCATGTTACAAGATCCTTTCCATCAAATTTCCTCATATCCATTTTTGGAATATGGTGGTTCTTTCCGCCAAAATTAGATTTTATGAAATCACGATTAACATTTATTTTTTTCTCATCATGAGTTTCCTCTACTATATTTTCACCATTAGGAAACATTTCTTGTATCAACTTTATACTGAAGCATGTAATTAACATATCGCTTCTTTAAATATTTCCCATTTTTTCATCGATCTTAGCTTCCATGTCATAATCTTAGATTCCGTGCCAACTTCCATGCCATCCATATTAGCTTCCATGACATCCGATCCCATGTAAATTCTTCAAGTATCCATCTTGAATTCCACACCTTTTCTTCAAACCATCCATCTTAGATTCCACGCCTTTCTTCAAAAATTCCATGTCATTTTTTGTTGCTCTTTGCGAGAGCAAAATTTGTTGCACTTGCTCATGTAATTTTGATATGTCATGTTGCCATTGTTCGCCTTCATGAGTCATAGTGGAGCCTTCTAAAGGCTTAATGGGTGTTTAATTCTCTTTAGGGGCCATTTTAGAATCCAATACTGATATCTATTCTACAATATGCCCTTGCAATCAATTCAACTTGATTCTTAAAACAAGACTTATGCAATTCGGAAAAAAATACACACCTTTTACTTGCTTTTGAGGAGTTCGATATTAGAATTGAATTATCTCTATAATTGTGGATCCTAAATATCTGAAATTTGACCCTATAGTAGCTCTCTGAAGCTTCTTTCAAATGCCATAGGTCTGATCTGATTTTGATTCTTCAAGGAAAATTTATGTCCAATCTCCCACAATGACCCAATTATGGACTATTTCAGTAGAGTGAATTGTACGACTTTCCACGTGTCATTGTTTCCTCCTTTGGCTCTAAAATTGATACACAAAAGACTAAATTCCGTGTACTTGTATTCACTTTTTACATCATTCCAATCCGATGTTCAGAGAGAGATTTATGAAGCGTTTCCCATGATCACCTCTTTGAGATGAAATTCATAAGCCTAAAAAAGCCCTAATTTCCATGGATCATATCTCCGCCAATATTGCAAACCAAGATCTGAAAATTTGTGACGATGTTCCTCAGGATTTTAGATTCACACTCTAAAAATTTTAGCTTCTGAACATTCGTAGAAACAAGTTTATAGCGAAAATTCCATGATGACCCGTATCGGTTAAATTCAGGAGCCTACAAAATGACCTACCTTCCACAGATCATATCTCAGAAAATATTATGAACCAAGCTCTAAAATTTTGCAACGATGTTCCACAAGATGTTGGATTCGTACTATAAAAATTTCAGCTTATGAAACTTCGTAGAAAAAAAGTTAGAGAGAAAATGCCACGATGACCTGTTTGGAGCAGCGAAACCCTAGAATCCCAAACCTCTAATACCAAATGTTGTGAAACCAGATCCAAAATATAAGAAAGGAGATATCACCTTAGAAATAAGCCAATTCAAGGGGGAAACCTCCAATACATTAGATGAATGAACTATTCTTGGATGATACAAATTACAAAACCTCCTTTCTATATATAGGAGTCCATGGGGTCACAATGTAATCCTAGTGGGCCACAATCTAATCCTAGCTGACCTAACAATAATAATTTAAGGGCACAATAATAAAAATATGGGGGTTACAGGGGTACAATAATAACAATAAGGGGGTTACACTAACAACAATAAGGGACTATACTAGTAATATAGGGACCTAACAACTGTCATGAAATGGAAAGGTTTGGATGAGATTAAGATAGGAAATAATTTGTAGTGTCTCAGGTTACACAATAGAGGTGAATATTGCAGAAAATATTTTGATAGGTACTCATAGAGCATGGAATTCATAGAGAGAAGACAGTTCCAAGAACACCACAAGAAAAAGGTGTGTCAGAAAGGATGAACAGAACAATCATGGAGCGTGCAAGGTGCATGAGATTGCATGCAGGATTGCCTTTACAATTTTGGGCAGATGCTGTAGATACTGTTGTTTATCTAATAAACAGAGGGCCTTCAATTTCCTTGGATGGTGGTATTCCAGAGGAAGCATGGACAGGTAAAAAGGTAAACTACTCCTTTTTAAAGCCTTTTGGTTGTGAGGCCTTTGTCCATATTAATAAAGAAAACAGAACAAATCTTGAGGGAAAATCAAAGAAATTTACCTTTATTGGATATAGTTTTAATGATTTTTGTTATCTCTTATATGATTAGGAAAGTCAAAAAATCATTAGAAGGAGAGATGTAATATTCAATGAAAAGGAATGCTATAAATATCCATTGCAGGGAAAATTTTAAGAACCCCCCTAAATTTATATGTATAATAATTGGGCAAATCCCCATGATACATAGGAAAAATGGAAGGAGATTTTATTAATAATATAATATGTATGTATAATTTTTTTGGCGAATCTCTCACGAGATTATATTATCTTGTAAAATCATGATGAATCACCAATACAAATGGCGAATCACTAGTACAAAATGACAAATCGTTGTCTAGTGGAGTTCAGGGTGTTGATTCCAATGAAGATATGGTAGTTGAACCAGGAGTTGAAGGTAGTGAACCACCGAGACCAAGTATGGCACATGGTGATTCGTGAGGGAAGTAGTTCTCGTGCAGTTTTGAAAACGTGTTCTTCTAGTTCTGCTAAGTGTAGTGTTGTTGCTCATGCTACTAATAGCACTGATATTGAGTTTGGAGAGGAGTTTGAGGAAGAATGGAAGGTAGCAGTGGTGGAGAATTACAAAGAGAACCCCATTATGGGCTCCATTTTCCCTTTGGTATTTGGGCCTGCAAGATCTTCTATCCATTGAACCAACAATTAACCATTCAACCAACAATCAACTTGATTGATTTGATTAGGTACGAGTCAACTTAGACTAATCTTGAAAACTATGCTTTGCACTATCCCATATTTATCACACTAATGCTACACAACATTGTGCATTTGCACCCAACTCTCATGCATGCACACAAAATTTTCATTAACATCTATAACCCTAACCAAGTGAGAATTGATCAACAATTTGCACCAAAGTTTGTTATAGTGTTGAAAGTTCATAATAAATTTAGATCCATGGTACCTTAAATAAATTTTGAGATAACCTCCACAAATTCGACCACAATAGAGCAGACTTGTGATAAATTCTAAACCTACAAAAATTAGGATTCATGTTCCTAGGAAAGATCATAAGTAGTTGACATATAGGTCCAGTTTTGAGCCTTGACACATTGATAATGCAATGGCTTAGGTCAAAACTCACACATTGAAAAGTCATCAATGAAGAGAAGACAAGCTCATTATGAATTACACATACTCCAAAATTCCTACCAAATTCTACTTAGTTGTCCGCAACTCAGCTATACATAATCTTATAGTAAATACAAATTCGAAAAAGCCTTCTTCACATAGCTAATAAATGGCCAATGGAGGAGCACCCCTTATATTATAGTAATACTAGCAATCAATAGATTATTTCATATTGAACTTCATAGCCATAGAACTCCTATGTATTGTATGATGTATTCAACTTGAATTATCAAATATAGATAAAATCATACTTTTGATTGATACATTTAAATCATACTTGTGCACAATGTTGAATGCAATGCCAGTCAAGGAGTAAAGTCAGTTTGACATGTAATGATTTATAAAATAATGAAGAAACTTAGTAACGAATCACAACTTTCACGTTTGAAAAAATTATAAATCTTTCATGCAAATCAATTGTTGTTATAGTTCCTTCTCTCAACTATGTTCCACATAAGCATGGAAAATCAAGTAATACAAGCATTTGCGCCGAGAGGTGCAAAGTAATGCTGGGGAGCAGGGATACATCTGCCATGTGAGATAAAGGTGATGTAGGTGATAAAGTTGGAGGCAATACGAAATTTTTTGGAAGAATGGTTGGTTTGTTTATCAACTTTTGATTATTGGACATGATTTTGAGGAAAGGTTGAATGATTGGAGGGAATAACAAACTTGTCTGCAAGTTGTTGTACAATATCAGTATCAGGATTCATCATGTCGTGAGAAGGCTATGGAAATGCTCAGTCAATGAGTACTTTTTTCATTTTTACCGGCTTGGAAAGAAAATGTTGAAAGGTGTTTCAATGGAAAATGTATCATATTCAGCATTAAAACTTGAAATACACTTGCAAAAAAATAAGTGATCGCTTCCAACTATTCACTCATAATTTATCTCAAAAATTTTAGCTATATTATGTATGTTATAGTATAATGTTGGGGTTGAAAACTGTCAAAACCAAGGCATCATTTGAGAACTTGTGATTACTCGTAGATATCTTGTTTATATAGAGCTATAAGTACAAAATATATATTTTTCTAGTTATAGGAAACTTAAGCAAATCAAATTTTAAGTTCATTTCCAAGCCAAGAAATGTTAAGTATTTGACTGACTTATTATATTCATAAGGAGCATGCCACTCAAAAAGGATGCAATACATCGTTTAAAGAGATGGGGTTGTTAAAATTTTGGAACTCGTATTGGGAAAGATTACAAGTGGGGAAGCATATATCACTTTATCCACTCTAGAACTGACTTTATGCTACAAATTCTAATGTAATATAGATATAAATACAAAAATTAGGGACAGTAATGGAAGTTAAACAAATTAATTTGTGCAAACTATTAGTGCTAATTATTGACAGGAGTAATAAAAAAATTAAAATTTTATTAATGTCCACAAATAACCAAAATAGGTTGATGGAACTAGAAAGTACAATTCAAAAAGATAATGTTGAAAACAACTCCAATGCACAAACAGAAGTACAAATAAAGATAAAAAGCGCAGAGAGGTAAACAGAAGTGGTAAGCCCTAGAAAATAAATAGGAATCGGTATTGATCTATGCAAGAAGGACGCTGCTCTGGATTAGAAGTAGAAGAGGAGCTAGCACTATTTGTTGTCAACTATCATGAAGGTACTAATATAGATCCTTGGAATTTCCTCTAGGAAATGGCTGAATGAGTGGACCAAGTTGTATATCCTTGGGGGAAACTAGATGTTACCTACACGAGCTCTCCTAATCTCCAGGGTCCAATGATGGGCAATAACTTCTTCCTTTTACTCTGATTGAAAAAATAAGCAACCTTTCAATGTTCTTGCAAATGCATGTAAATAGGAGACTGCATGTCATTCTCTATCAGATACGGCCCTTCACAACACCACATATGCAGATTGCACTTTCATATGTCAAAAACGATATGTAAAACAATAAATTTACCTCAACTATACCTAAAATATGCAAAAAATGAAACTCAGGAGTAAGTATCATGTATACCATTCACATCTACATGGTGAACCCCACAAACTAAACAACTGAAATTGCAACCAGTTTGCTCTAGGGAATTAAAAGTAAATAACACTAATAAAATAAGAATCACTACACATCCACGGGATGCCTGGACAGAGGACCACTATAGATACATGCACAAAAACAACGGATAACCTTAAGAGATAAAGACCATCAATGCAATTCACCAATGTTATTTTATACATCAGTGGCATTGGCTTTACCATAAAGTAGTATTTGTTAGAGATATACTATTCCTCCAACATACGTAAGTAAAAGACCAGTGTACTCAATGATGGGAAGAAATACATTTTGATTACCGCAATAAAAAATAATGTCAAAAACAGCTCCTGTATGAGTTCAACACCTTGGTCCTGCTCAAGCTGGGCCAATAGTCAGCTTTAATTTAAAGGAGGATGAAACAAGAAATTACTAAGAGGCAGAAAACCAATATTGAATATGTCAAACCATTAGAAGATTCCCCATCTATCACTTTTCCTTCAAAATGATTCTTCAAAATCAATAACTCAAAGTCTGTTAAGAATACAATTTGACAATGCTACCATATTTAAGTTGGGTAATATAACCATATACTAATCAAGGAGAATATTAATGAGGATAATCATAAGTTGAAATAATTACAACTTGATAACCTCGCTGGCCATTCATGGAAAATAAAAATGCTAGACCTTTTTACATATCTATCTTGTCTAGAATAACTTTCCATACTGTACACTCATAGTGGCTCGAGCTCCTGTCACTGAATGGGAGCTAAATAAACTACAGAAGACCACTGTCAAAGATGAGCCTGTCTTTTTGGTCGTTCAAAGAACCTATCTTCTATCCTATGTGTGAATTTTGTACCTCGTATTTTAATTTATTTTGCATGGAGGGTTTTTATACCTCTTTAGTTGATCTATTCCTTTGATTCAAAGAACCCCGTGATTTCTCTTGCTCTTCATAAAAAGACCATTAGTAATGAGAATGAAACCTATTTTAAATTAAAAATGGTAATATTGTAGAATGGATTGGAAACCTTCCTTGGGATAATCATTGTGCGGCATATCTCACTCTTAATGCCAGATTATCACCAACAACATAAGCATATGGGAAGGGCACTCGTGTTCTCTTTGGAAAGAAATAGTTCAAGTACCCACACCCATTCACAAGTTCACTATACCAAATGACATGTATTTTGAATGGAAAGAGTCCTCTTGGTTCTCTGGCAAGAAAGGACACTCATCCCAAGAGATATGGTAAGACTTTTGGTTGTAGTAAGTTCCCATAATGACTTATGAAACGTGCTGAGAATTAAATGTATCTGAAAGTGGTATTTTACATCCTTTTCTTAGGTGATATGAGAAGAAGAAAAAATTAAAAAAGGAGTTTGTTTTAAGGGGATACAACATAGAAGTAGAACCCAAGGATAGATCTTGTCCCTGATGCCCTCGAAGCTGCAGGTTTTTATGCCAGCCCGTATGCCATACACCTGCAGGGTTTACCTTCTAGGTTATCACATATTGGTCAGGCTAGAACACCAGCATTACACGCTCATGCTGGTCATACTGTGATGTTGGCGTTATAGTGCTAGTACATGCCATCATACAGCTCTATTATGGCTGGCTGTATCCACATGGCTTAAATCTCTGCATGTTCAGTGGTGCAGTAGATGATATTTATCCTGCTCCTTTCATATAGAGATCCTCTTTTTGTGCCCTTAATTCCACATATTTACAGAAGTCTGAGGCTTTTCAAAACCAGGCAACTCGGAAACATGGCTTTCTCACCAATAGGATGGAAATCACATCTTCCTATCTCCATTCTCCTACCAAATAAAAAGAATCTCATCCTGCACTTATATTCAAATGAACTGGCTAGAATTACACTATCCTTCTTGGAAGTGTCATAAATAATATTTATCTTTCCTCAAAAAAATTACAGACTGTTAGGCACAAATCCAATCTCTAACATCTAATTGAAAGGGTTTTTTTCTCTTTACATACAAACCAGCTTATTCTATCTATCATCCTGGGCCTGTAAGTAGCACTGATAGGCACTAATACTTTGTCCATTTATTTATTTTAAATTCAACGATATGGATTTAATGAAATCCGGTGGAAAAACCATTAAATCGCGGAATTTAACATGAAATAGCAGAGATGTGAAGCAAAATTAAATTGCAGAAATACACACAATATTGCAGCAAACAAAAAACTTTATTTCCCTAAAAGACACACTCAAAAACCTAGTATAGAGGTAGATGTGTTATGTATGTGTCAAATAATATTTCAAAACAAAAATACAAAAAAAAAAATATATAGATAAGAAGCCGACATCATAATATGAATAAAATATTTTATATATGTTTGTGGGGTGAGTTATAGGGCCGAGACAAAATTTAATTAAAAATGAAAAATCTACTGACAGAATTGCGCAAATTTAAGCAACCCCGCTACTTGCATATGGATTACCACAAGAAGCGTTGTGGTGTAAATGTGTCAATTTACAGTACAAAATCAACTAACACCACCATATGGTAGCAATGGAAAGAAAACTTACACTCAATTTCTAAGTTTCAATTAAATTTTAGTTGTGTCAAGTGGAGACCACTATATATCAAAAAAGATACATGCTTAAAAGTTAAAGCCAGAAAGCATGCTAAAAGAATGAGGACACATCTTTTTAACTGAGAAATGACCATACTACAACAAATGGGACTCTAATTCATTTCACAGAAATTGTTATCCATGCTAAAGGGAAGTGTACCAAAAAGTGGATACGAACTGCTTGAATCATACAAAACTATAGATGTATTTGTTATATGCAAGAAACAATTCCTTTTGTGACGTTATGACTACAGTAAAATTATCTGCAAGTAAAATGCCAAGATAAACATCATAAGGAGTTAATGATTTCAACTTACTCTCATGCCTATTAACAACTATTTTCTCACATACATTTTTAGTAATGTCCAAAAAGTTAAAACAGGCTAGACCTCATATGATTGTAATGATGATGTATTGCTAAAAATCCTATGCAATGAATGTATTGCTCAATTATATCCAATGCAACTATCATCTTACCATATGCATTATGGGCCCCTTGATTTTGATAATGGTTATCAGGTGGGACAAAGCTTTCTTCTTTTGCACCAGCACAACAAAGAAAACGACACATTGTGTATTTTTTTACTACTCACATGCTCATTTTATGAAAAGATTCTGTCACTATATGATCAAGAAAAACCTGAAAATGCACCTATGCAGAGAAAAAACATGAGTAAGAAGGAATATTCTTTAACACATGTCCTAACCATTCAAATTTCCAAAGTCAACATACACAAGAAACCAGATTTCTCATCTCAAAACTAACAAGACTTCTATCATGACCCTTCTATAATTATTGATTATGAGTTCCTTGATGATTAAGTATTATTTATGAATTGTTGTTGTTCCTATGGGCATCCATATAAGTGAATGGATGACTTTCATTTATCTTGAGCAAAATGTTCTATCAAACCATGAAATAAAAATGTCTTCGGATAACTGAGAAAACTATTTTACATTATTCACTTTTTTCCTAGCTTTAATGATTCATATGTTGCTAAACCAGTATAGCTTCCATTTGAATATGATTTAAAAGTGGTTTTCATAAATAACTCTGGTTAAAGCATAGCACGTCAAGTCACGTCAATTATGCCACCTGATGTTACATGGGCATTAAGGGCATGACTAATATTTTACATTCCAACAACCAGGGACATGCTCTTGGGGTTTTTGTCAATTTCTTTCCTGATCATTATGGCAGGTTATTGAGAAAAAGTATTTTAATGCAATTTTTTTATCACCCATGCTCGTTTTACTGCATACTCTCTTGGGTATGCTAGTGTCACACATGTTTCTCATCTTGAAACAGATACAGCTTCCAAGAACCAAGGGCATTCTCCTTGGGTCTTTACCTATTTTCTTCCTTTGATTATTTTCTTCCTGGCCATTATTACAAATTATTCAGAAAAGGAACTTGAATGTGAAAATTGTATCACCTATGCTCGATTGATTACATGATCTCTTGGGTATGCCGGTGTCACATGTGTTTCTCGTCCCACAAAAAAATATAGCTTAGGTCTAATGCTTTCATAGATTCACACATGATACAGAGTATAAATTATCTACCATTGATGAAAAGGTCTAAAGAATGAGATTTTCCGAACCTAGATTTTCCTTATATAAAGATAAATTTGACAAATTAATTAAATAGATTTAATCAACTCATTGCAAGCCAACATGAGAGTTACAATATGTGAAGATCTGGCTAGGACCATACAAGGGGATGGTAATGAGGAAAGGTGTTTGACCTCTGGAGTTGGGTTTGAACTAGCAAAGCTCCGGGATCAAATGTAACCCATATATATCAGGAACCTGCATTCTGACTGTGGCTTTGGAGGTCTACCTTGGCCACTTAATATTTTTTATCATTGCAGTACAGGTGGCCAGAGGCAGTCTCCAAATCACCCCACATGAAAGGATTCTATAGCTGAGAGAAGAATAAAAACATGGTCTCTCCAACACATGATAAAAAATTATAAGAGAAAGGATTTAAGAAATAAGAGAGTTTCAAAGAAACCCCGTAAGATACAGAAACTTGGGAAAAACTACAAATTGAAACAGAGACATTCTAGTGGCCAAATTTGAATCTAATTGCAGCTAGGCATCTCTACACTTGACTACTAAGGAGCCGATTTTCTCTTTTCTTTGTATTTTAAGTTCGAGATTCAAATATAACTGGGTGCATATTAGGCATCATCCATGCTGAGTGCTTATGAATTTTGGACCAATGGCAGCCATAAAGAGTTAAAATTGGGTATAGAACTAGTGACGCGGACTACCCATTAAAATTAGGTATAGAACAATATAGGTCTTACAGACTAAACCATATCTAAGGATTGTCTTCCTTTAAAACATTTATAGAAGACAAAGCAAGAAAATTTGACCATTTTATTTAGAATGCTTTGATCTAGATATATTAGATATGAAGACAAATGAGGGAAGTAATAGATTTATCAAAGACAAAGATGGTTGCATGATGTAAATCACCTTTATGTTCCCACATTTTACATGCCAAGATCGACATTATCGTTGTTGAATCCTTATTTGTGGGTTAGGTTTAAGTGAGATTGTCTTCCTTTAAAACATTTAGAGAAGATAGAGCAAGAAAATTTGACCATTTTATTTAGAATACTTTGATCTAGTTATATTAGATATGAAGACAAGGAAGTAATAGATTTATCAAAGACAAACCTTATTTGTGGGTGAAGTGGTGATCCCACATTTTACATGTGGGAAGTAATAGATTGATCAAGGACAAAGATGGTTTTATGATGTAAATCACCTTTATGTTCCCACATTTTACATGCCAAGATCGACAGTATCGTTGTTGAATCCTTATTTGTGGGTTAAGTGGTGATGAATAAGATCGACATTATCGTTGTTGAATCCTTATTTATGTGTTAAGTGGTGATCCCACATTTTACATGCCAATAAGATCGAAATTATCGTTGTTGAATCCTTATTTGTCGGTTAAATGTGGGTTAAGTGAGGCTGACGTCCTTTAAAACATTCAGAGAAGATGGAGCAAGAAAATTTTTGTGGGTTAAGTGAGGTTGACTTCCTTTAAAACATTTAGAGAAGATAGAGCAAGAAAATTTAACCATTTTACCTAGAATGCTTTGATCTAGATATATTATATATGAAGAAAAATGAGGGAAGTAATAGATTGATCAAAGACAAGTATGGTTGCATGATGTAAATCACCTTTATGTTCCCACATTTTATATGCCAAGATCAACATTATCGTTGTTGAATCCTTATTTGTGGGTTAAGTGGTGATCCCATATTTTACATGTGGGAAGTAATAGATCGATCAAAGACAAACCTTATTTTTGGGTTAAGTGGTGATCCCACATTTTACATGTGGGAAGTAATAGATTGATCAAAGACAAATATGGTTGCATGATGTAAATCACCTTTATGTTCCCACATTTTACATGCCAAGATTGGCATTATCATTGCTGAATCCTTATTTGTGGGTTAAGTGGTGATCCAACATTTTAGATGTGGGAATATATTGACATTATCATTATTGAATCCTTATTTATGGGTTAAGTGGTGATCCCACATTTTACATGCCAATAAGATCGACATTATTGTTGTTGAATCCTTATTTGTGGGTTAAATGTGGGTTAAGTTAGGCTGACTTCCTTTAAAACATTCAGAGATGATAGAGCAAGAAAATTTGTGTGGGTTAAATGTGGGTTAAGTGAGGTTTACTTCCTTTAAAACATTGAGAGAAGATAGAGCAATAAAATTCAACCATTTTACCTAGAATTCTTTGATCTAGATATATTATATATGAAGAAAAATGAGGAAGTAATTGATTGATCAAAAGGTAGACAAAGATGGTTGTACATGCCAATATTTGTGCCCCAAAACTATAGTGTGCAACAATTGTTGTGGAATTCATAACACATGGCCCCTTAGCTTCGCTGGCCATTAATAAAATAATTAAGAGAGAAATCCCCGAACTCTCCGCAACATTTCACACTATTAACACTATGCACATCTTAGCACTATTCACATCAGGCCATTAATAAACTAGTTAAAAGAGAAAGCCCCGAAATCTCTACAACATTTCACATTATCGACATTATGCACATCTTGACACTATTCACATCATGCTGCAAAGAAAACATGCTCATCTCATCTTGACACTATTCACATATTGCTGCAAAGAAAACATGCTCATCTCCAATCGTACAAAACATTTAGCATTATAGATCATTAATCCTACCACCAAAAATTCCAACAATGATCCAAGACCATAAAGGAAACCCAATCCTTTTTATCACATAAGGTTGGCGTGTTTGTATAACTACTTATAAATGCTGGAATGGAAAGATTATAGAAATATTCATTCAATATAGGAATATGCAAAGCCAAAATGGTTATAGTTATATATTGACATACACTATAATATCGACAAATATCAAATTATTTACAAATGGCTATAGTTTTGTATCAAAGGACTATCTGAAGCAACAATAATTACAATGAACAATTCATTTGGCAATCACATAGTTGCTATTTCATTATTTTGTGAATGCAAGAAGAAGAGAATTATTATGTCATGACAATTTTACTATCAAATATATAATAAATTTGTATTTGTGAAAGTAATTTTTTGTTGTGAGAGTTTTGGAGATCGTAGTTCTCTGTACAGAAACAATATTAATGTTTTTAAGCATACCTTGTATAAATATTATTTTGATCCCTCTCATATTTCCATTAAATCCAAATAGAGTCACATTCACTAGATTAGATAAAAATGCTGCATGCAAATTTTAAATCAAAAATATGTTAGTTACTAAAGGAAAACAACGCATAAGTTTGTCATTAAATGTTGTAAATTGTCTGTATACTCAGGCATCTCACCTCAGCTCTGTGTGTTAACATTTCTTTCAGTATCAATGCCAAAAGCAGGTTAACATAAAATTTCTACCCACAAATGGACGTTGTAGCAAGATTCCTTCATAATCCAAGACAGGGTTACAGAGAATCCCCTCCCCCTCTTTTCTTTTATATTTTTCCATATAGATCAACATTAAATATGATCTTTAAGTAGTATTTTGGTAAAAATTTACTTTTGACCTTTTGAAATTCTAAGCACCCATCTAAACATAATCAGGAAGTATCCGTCAGTCAAATATACTGGGTTTCAAAGACAACTAACCACCCAATGGTGTCACAAAACTTTCCCAACTCTCTGAACATTTCCTGCAAATTAAAATATATATTGAGAACAGTCCTCGCATAGTTTTTTTATTAAAAAATTAAAATATTTTCAAATTTTTATAAAAACGGATTTTTGGCAAAGACAAGAAATAAGAAGTAGGTTGATCTTGACATCCAAGAAGTAGAATGTCGAAAACTTTGGACTAAATTAAAGTCACCATTTCCCCATTTGCATTCAATCCACATCATGCAGGATCTTAATGGTATTCACATCATGACACGATGACTAGTTACTTGTAAACATAGGCAACCTAGGCAATATACAAGTAACCTCCAGGTTAATCTTACAAACTACACATGTTCTTCATATTTTCACTTTACATTCTCGGCTATATCATGCAGATACTCACAAGCCCATGCAATTCCCAAAAATAAAATGGCACTAGTTCTAATATATCTGTTTCACACATTAACTTCTGCGAATCTCTTAACTAGGATATCGGCAAGGAACATACCCCAAAGCTCTTTATATGTTATATCAACTCAAATATAAAGGTAAAATCTATGCCTTCTCTATTGTATGATCTGGGTGATCAGCATTCGAGATACAAGTATTCATTATATAGTATAGCAAACATGTAGAATTGAAAAAAAAAAAAAATCTACCATGGAATTTGCGATATTTCCCAGACAAATATACTCCCAGCTATCATATCATGAATTCATCATCCTCCTAGTAGAACCTATTGCAACAATATGTTATGTAATGGGTTGGAATGTGATAATTACTCACAGTTAGTTGGTAGTTTCTTGTAGACTCCAAAATTAGTTAGCTAATAGAGGGCATCTCATTCACCTGGGTTGTAGAGTCCACTTTCCCTCTCTCTGTAAATTAATAGATGATACAAAAGTTAATAAAAATTTCATACAGACAAATGGACATGAAACATATCATTTACCCAAGATGTAGAGTGCACCTTCCTTCTTTCTGTACATTAAAAGATGATTCAAAAGTTGAGAACCTGCAGCATTCCTGAGAACCTGCAGAAATGATCAAGCAAATTTAGAGTTTGTGTAGTAGAATGAAGATCGTTTTTTCTTTGATATTTTAAACTTAGTAGCAGAGATCATCTCCAGGATATTCCAAAACTCATGATAACAAGAAATAGTGTGACATAAGTCTCAGTAAGAATTTCCCTCTTTCAAGAAAAAACATGCTTATATCATCTGCATCTAATAAACATAAATACAAACTACTATTTCATTTTGTGCTTATTCAAAATAGAAAACCTAATGTCTGGTTTCTACTCATCACACTACAACCCTCGGATAATTATCAAGACTCCAAATCGCCCTACATCTAAGAGAAGTACAGAGCTTGATTAACTAATTTGACAATATTGTGAAGACCATGACATCTGGAATAGAAATCTAAATTTGTTTACCATACCACAACCTAGCAAAGGATAAAATTAAACTCACAAATGCCTCTGCAGATTTTACTTTAAAATTTTCTATTTTAGAAAGGCAGAAGATTATACTAAACCTTAAGCGTATAAACAGTGACCTCAAAAGTGGGAAGAAACAATGTCAGATTAAAGATGAAAAATTGGGTTTGAGACTAGTGGCTAAATTATCAAAGCTTTTTTCCAACTGCACTTCATCAAGTCTATGTTGGAAGGACCCATTCCCAATTCCTGCCATTTTCTCTAGTGGTGAACAGAACACTGAATTCAAAATCAAATGAGTTATCAGGAAATCCATGTCCATGTTTGTTAAAATATTGTTTAAAAATCATATCAAATCCAGATCCAATGGAATCTGGTACACTAGGAATGCCTCTTTCCTTGGATATTGCAATGTGCAGATCTTTATCCCCTATCTTTAGCATGCCTTCTGCAGCAACATCCTGAAAAATAATGGACAAATTTTGGACTTTGTATGTTTCCCATTGTTCCTGTAGATCAAAAGTGTCATTGGGCCTCACATTGAACTCCAGAGCCTATCAGATCATTGGGACATTCGCAGGTTGGACTGTGGGTAACGACTGCATAAAAGAAGGGACAAGCAACAAAGGCCATTAACAACAACACAGATCTGGTCACAATTCACATAAAAACCACACAATTTGACAATGTTATGATAATTTTCATTGCTTGCTGGATCTCCTGATCAGATACTGGCATCGGGCTACTGAACTGGCCATAACGACAATTGCTAGAACCATATTTGGTAGAAGTTTCCTAGTGAGAATTCGAGTGGTTCTCCTCCTTTATCATATACACTACAAATGTGGGCATCTTGGATAAGTGTTGCAACCGAGGCAACAATAATATGATGAAGAATAAAAGATCAAATCTGATTTCCAAGATATGGGGATATTGAAAAATGATAAACTGGTTGGACCGATAAGGTCGACAAATGATAAACTGGACATTGAAAACCCTAGTGCAGAGAGCCCTATATTTTGAAAACCCTTGTTCTACCCTGAAATGTAACACAAATGAAGAACAAACTGCCAACCCGTGTGCCTTGAAATATAGGGCTAATTTGAGATTGGGCTTGATTTTCAAGGAATTGAGAGGGCGAAACCAATCCAACATAAGCAGTCCCATTTTTAGAAATCGAGCGATTTGAATAAAATTTTCCGAACAAACCAAGCGAATCGGGCTTGGAAAGGTTTATCCACCCTAATTTTTTATGGCTAAAATATAATAATAATTTATTTATTAAATATTTTTTTTGGCTAAATTTTTTAACTATTGAAAATGGGTGTAATTTAAAAAATTCGCCCCTTCAAAATTGGAAATCCCTTAAATTTTTCCCATGGGCTAAAATTTGCCGCTAAAAATTTCTATGATCCATTGCGGGAAAATAAAAAAGAAAAATAAAACAAAAAATACACAGTTCTTGATGAGATCACAAGAAAAGTAAATATGTCTTAAAATGGTAATAATAAAAAGCGACAACAACAATCGACACCACAATAGCAATAGGATACTCAAACTCCTGAAAGTAGTGTCATAATATCAATGAGGATAAGTAGACCGCCTCAAAAATACTCTCCTTCATTATGTATTGTTGACTAATTTTGGTGAACAAGAATGTTATGAAGAAGAAATGCAGGTAGAACCGAGGAAGAAGTGGGAGTTGATAATGAAAGAAGAGATCGGTTCCTTAATACATAACTAGACCTCAAACTTAGTTTGGTTTCCTTTAGGTAAAACAACATTCCAAAATAAATGGGTTTACAGGTTGAAGGAAGAACATGGAGGAAAACAAAGGTACAAAGCTACACTTGTGTTCAAGGGGTTTGCATAGAAGAAAGCAGAAAATTTTCACCTTGAATAGTTAGATGTAAAGAAAACATTTCTCCATCGATATCTGGAGGAAGAGATCTATATGCTGAAACCATAAGGAAATGAGGTCAAAGGGAGTGAAAAATAGTGTGCAAGTTAAATATTGAGCTCGTATGGATTTAAATAGCTGCAAAGCAAGTGATATATAAAATTTTACAGGTTTATGTGTGAACAAGGTTATAATATATGTCACTCTAATCATTGTGTTTATCTCAAAAATAAAAATGACGGAAACTATATTACCTTGCTATTTTATGTAGATTTCATGCTTGTTGTTGGGTCTAACTTGTAGGAAAAAAATGTTCTCAAATAAAAATTAGAAAATCTATTTGCAATGAAGGATTTGGGAACCGCGAAACAAATCCTTGGTATGAGAATAACTAAAGATAGAAAAAATGAAAATTAACATTGTCTTAGAATGAGTACATACAAAAAGTGTTGGAAATACTTAATATGCAGAATGTAAAACCGGCTAGTACACCTTTGGCTAGCCATTTTAAACTTAGTAAGTAGATGTTCCCAAAGACTAAAGACGAATATGTCTAAAGTTCCATATGCATCAGAAGTTGGAAGTTTAATGTATGCAATGGTTTGCACAAGGAATGATATTTCACATGCAGTAGGTATTTTAAGCAGGTACATGAACAATCTAAGAAAATAACATTGGCTGAAAGTGAAATTGATTCTCAGATATTTGAAAGGTACCACAAATCAAGCATTATGCCTTGGTGGTTCAAAAATTTCTCTATATTGATAGGTTGATGTAGATATTCAAGGTGATAAAGATAATAAAAGGAGCACTACAGGATATGTATTTACTTTAGGTGGAATAACTGTGAGCTGGGTTTAAAAAATGAAAAATTTTGTTCCATTTTCAATAACGAAAGATGAATATGTTGTTGTTACAGAGGCTAGTAAGGAAATGATTTGGTTACAAAGGTTTATGGATGAATTGGATAAGAAGCAGGAGATGAGGAGGTTATACAGTGAAAACCAGAGTGCCATTCATCTTTCAAAGAACTCAAAATTTCATTCCAAGACTAAACATATACATTTCAAGTACCATTTAATATGGTCATTTTAGGAAGATGGATAGTTGAAGCTCAAAAATATAAACACTAGCCAAAATCCTGCAGATATGTTAACAAAAGTTGTAACCATGGAGAAACTGACACTATACTTAGTTTGAATTGGTCTTCGAGTATGATGAGGAATATTAGAAACAACCAGGTCCAAAGTGGAGTAATTTTCTAGCAAATGATGGAGCGGTGGAGTTGCCATAATTAGTCTCCAAGTGGGATATTGTTGGATGTTGAGCTTTATTGTCTTATTTATTTAGATGTATCACCATGTTCAACCCCTATTCCTAATAGTGTGGCAACGCCCCCCATTGTTTAATCACCATTAGGGGGGTCCATGAGAGGGGGGGGGAGGCAACCACGATTTTATGAGCCCCCCCTGGACGGTGTTTGGGGGAAACGCCCTTGAAGCTAAAAACAAATGTAAAATTTCCTTTAAAATATTGTAATTTCCTAGTCAATCTGGGTCATTCATTAGGCGGATGATCAGATGATAGAAGTTATGTTTAATTTAGGGTTTTTTTCCCTAGAAGGAAACCCCTCGGTTCATATGTGGGTATTGTATTATGCTTGTGTATTGTGTGCGTACAATGAGCGAGAAATGGAAAGGGGGATTGTGTAAGAGAGAAGAGGAAATTATATCTGATTTGTTGTAGGTTGTCTCTCTTCATTTTGTTGGATAATATAAAAGAAAGGCTTGGTTGTTTCTCCATGGACATAGCCCAAATTGGGTGAAACACATATATTTGTGTCTCTCTTGTTTTATGATTTTTTCATATTTTCATTTACACAATACTTTTATGTGTTCCATTTCTCTATTATTTAATCTGTAACAATTTTTTTCAGATCCAAAGGTATATTTGGCTGATAAACTCACAGGAAACAAGGGTTCTTTGTTTGAGTGGGAGAAATGGTGAAATATGGCAGGTTTAGGGTTGATAAATTTAACAGCCAAAGCTACACATTGTGGAAGATGCAAATGGAATATTATCTATATGAGAAATATCTATACCTACAATTGAGTGGAAAACAAATAAGCCATCCAATATGACAGATGCTAAATGGGACATTCTCGAGTGAAAGGCACTTGAAACAATACGTTTGTGCCTCATGACATCAGTACCCTTCAATATTTTGAAGTAAACAACAAAAAATGGTTTAATGATGGCATTGGAAAAACTACATTAAAAACCCTGAACCTTAAATAAGGTATTTTCTATATAAAAAAATTTAATATGAATATGTTTGAACATTTGAATGAATTTAATATAGTCACTAGGCAGTTAAGTTTTGTAGGGGTAAAATTTGATGATGAAGTTAGAGCTCTGTTATTTCTGTGCTCATTGCTAGAAAGCTGGAATGGTTTAGTTATGGCCATTAGTAACTCTGTCTCTGGATCTAGTACTTTAAAGTTTGATGATGTTTTTGGTGCTATCCTTAGCGAGGAAATGCGATGGAAAAGCTCCGGTGAGACATCAGGTAATGCTTTGAGTGCAGAGTCTAGGGGAAGAAGAATGGAAAGAGGAAAGAGCTCGGGATATCATAGTAAATCAAGGAAAGGCAGATCCAAGTCCAGATCGGGGATAGTGTGCTGGAATTGCGGAAAGAAAGGACACCTAAAGAAAGACTGTAGATCTCGGAAGGGAAAAGAAGGAGACACACAACAAGAAAAAAATCATGAAGCAAATGTGACAGGTGATGTGTTACAAGATGCTTTGATTCTTTCTTTCGAAAATGTTACTGATTCTTGGGTTGTAGATTCAGGGGCTTCATTCCATGCCACACTTGATAAGAAATATTTTCATGACTATGTTCAAGGAGATTTTGGAAAAGTTCATTTGGGTGATGATAAACCCTATAAAATTGTTGGAATGGGTAAGGTTCTTGTAAAACAACAGAATGGAAACCAATGGCTACTAAAGGAGGTAAGGCATGTTCCAGATCTAAAGAAAAATATGATTTCAATAGGGAAGTTAGGCGGTGAAGGTTATGTGACAAATTTCACAGATAAAGCTTGGAAGGTCACCAAAGGAGCCCTGGTAATAGCAAAAGGTGAAAAGGTTGGTACATTGTATTTATGCAATGGTATTTCTAATTCTGTTAATGCTTTAACTTCCAAAGGAGCAGATGCAGCATTATGGCATCATAGGCTCGGACACATGAGTGAGAAGGGGATGAAGATTATTCACTCAAGAAATTTGTTGCCAGGTTTGAAGAATGTTGATTTGGATTTCTGTGAGAATTGCATTTATGGAAAACAGAAGAGAGTCAGATTTCTCAGAGTTGGGAAAGAAAAGAAGAGCGAAAAATTGGAGCTTGTGCATACAGATGTATGGGGACCTGCTTAGGTATCATCTCTCAGTGGCTCTCGTTATTATGTTACTTTTATTGACGATGCAACTAGAAAAACATGGATTTATTGTATTCAGAATAAATCTGATGTATTTGATACTTTCAAGAAATGGAAAGCTTTGGTTGAGATTGGGACATGAAAGAAGTTGAAGTGTCTCAGATCAGATAATGGAGGTGAGTATTGCAGCAAAGAGTTTGATAGGTACTGTTTAAAGCATGGAATTCGTAGAGATAAGACAGTTCATGGAACACCACAGGAAAATGGTGTGTGATAAATGATGAATTTGATAATCATGGAGCATGGAAGGTGCAGGAGATTGCATGAAGGATTTCCTTTACAATTTTGGGCCTTCAAGTTACTTGGGTGCTGTTATTCCTAAGGAAGCATGGAAACGTTAAAAGTTAAACTACAAATTTTTAAATCCTTTTGGTTGTGAGGTATTTTTCCATATTAATAAAAAAATAGAACAAATCTTAAGGAAAAACCAAATAAATGTATCTTTATTGGATATGATGTTAATGATTTTGGTTATCGCTTATATAATTATAAAAATCACAAAATCATTAGGAGAAGAGATGTAATATTTAGTGAAATGATATTTTATAGGGATAAGTTGCAGGAAAAGAAATAGGAAAAGGAAAAAAAATAATACACAGTTCTTCATAAGATCAAAAGAAAAGTAGACGTGCCTGAAAATAGTAATAATAAATAGCCACAAAATCAACAACCAGCACAACATGAACATGCACCTCAAGCATGTGAAAGTGGTGTTAGAAGATCAACCAGGATGTGTAGATGCCCTGAAAGAGACTCTCCTTCATTATATTATTTATTGCTGAATAATTCTGGTGAACCCGAATGTTATGAAGAAGCAATGCAGGTTGAAAGCAGGAAGAAGTGGGAGCTAGCCATGGAAGAAGAGATGGACTCCTTAATGCATAACCAGACTTGGGACTTAGTCAGGTTGCCTGCAGGTAAAACAACATTGCAGAATAAATGGGTTTACAGGCTGAAGGAAGAAGATGGAGGAAAACAGAGGTACAAAGCTAGACTTGTGGTGAAGGGGTTTGCACAGAAGAAAGGTATTGATTTTGATGAAATATTTTCTCCTGTTGTTAAAATGAATTCAATCAGAACTATTTTAATTCTTGTAGCAACGGAAGATTTACATCTTGAACAGTTAGATGTAAAGACAACATTTCTCCATGGAGATTTGGAGGAAGAGATATACATGCAGCAACCAGAAGGATATGAGGTCAAAGGGAAAGAAAAATTGGTGTGCAGGTTAAAGAAGATCTTGTATGGCTTAAAACAGGCTCCAAGGCAGTGGTATCTAAAATTTGACAAGTTTATGTCTGAACAAGGTTATACTAGATGTCACTATGATCATTGTGTTTATCTAAAAAGGAAAAATGATGGCAGCTATATTATATTGTTATTGTATGTAGATGACATGCTTGTTGCAGGGTCTAACATGCAGGAAATAAATGTGCTCAAAATAAAATTGGTAAATTCATTTGCAATGAAGGATTTGGGAGCTGCAAAACAAATCCTTGGTATGAGAATAACTAGAGACAGGAAAAATCACAAATTAACATTGTCTCAGAATGAGTACATACAAAAGGTGTTGAAAATATTTAATATGCAGAATGCAAAACCAGTTAGTACACCTTTGGCTAGCCATTTCAAACTTAGTAAGGAGATGTGCCCCAAGACCCAAGAAGAAATGGATTATATGTCTAAAGTTCCATATGCATCAACAGTTGGAAGCTTAATGTATGCAATGATCTGCACAAGGCCTGATATTGCACATGTAGTGGGCGTTGTAAGGAAGTACATGAACAATTCAGGAAATGAACATTGGATGGAAGTGAAATGGATTCTTAGATATTCGAGAGGTACCACAAATCAACCATTATGCTTTGGTGGTTCAAAAATTTATCTAGAGGGATATGTTGATGCAGACATGGGAGGTGATAGAGATAACAGGAGGATAAATATAGGGTATAGATTTATTGTAGGTGGAACAACTATCAGTTAGGTTTCAAAAATGAAAAGTGTTTTTGTAGTATCTGTTAGTATGAATCTTAATTCGAATCATACGAAAAAATACCACTTTAGCTGCACATAACAAACAAGACAAGAATATGTCAAATGAATTTTGTATTAATGGCACCTAGGAGGAAAACACAACAGGGTGTTCCTGGTTCTCCTCAATGGGATGGGTTCTTGTAAGTCCTCAGTACTTCAGATTTATAATTCCTCTCTCTTTATGGTTTATAAAACCCAGACAAAGAATGGAAAAGTATGGCTATGATGGTGGATCAATAGCCAAACCAAGAGTTGAGATCCAGAGTGATCTTTAGGCAATAAAAGGTGAAAAATAAATGGGAAAAACCTTCTATTTATAACAAAATATTGAGTTAGTCTAGATATTGGTGCATAATTAAAATATTATTAACCAAATCAAGATCCAACTTTTATGGAATATTTTATTATATTTGTTGGAGGGAAAAGGAATTTGACTTGAGTCAAATCCACTTATTTGTAAATAATAAATAAATAAATGATTTATTTATCATTCTAAGGATGTGATTAAGTCATAATAAATAAATAAATGATTTATTTATCATTTTAAGGATATGGTTGAGTAATAATCAAATAAATAATGATTTGTTTGATTATTTAAGGGAGGTTTAGTCATATTTAACAAAGAATATTATTTAAGTAATATTTAAATAATTATTCTTAGAAAATAATATGATAAATAATGATTCATCTAATTAATTTCCTTGTTTTAGGTTAAATATAACCAGGAATATGAATTAAACTATTGTTTAACTAATTATTCCTTGAGGAAAGTCAAACAAATATGGATTTGTTTAATTTTTTCCATGGGGTTTCCTGTTTAGAGCATAAACAACTTAATAAAGGTGATTTACTAAGTTATTTTCCATAGTGAATGCAATTTTACTTGGGGTAAAATTGGTCTTACTTGGTGTACTTGGGTCCATCTATTAAAAATGGATTAGATGACTAAAAAATGGTGTAACAATATCAACAACAGAAGAATAAATGTTGCTCCTACAGAGGCTAGTAAATACATGATTTGGTTACAAAGGTTTACAAATGAGTTTGGTAAGAAGGAGGAGATGGGCAGGTTATACAATGACAAGCATAGTTCCATTATTGTTATAAAGAACTAAAAATTTCATTCCAAGACTAAACATATACAACTCAAGTACCATTTCATATGCTAAGTGTTCGAAGATGGACAGTTGAAGCCGCAAAATAAACAAACTAGCCAGAATCGTGTAGATATGTTAAAAAAATTCGTAACCAGGGAGAAACTAATATTCTCATTAGTTTCGATTGGTATTCCAGCATCATGATGAAGATGAGAAACAACAAGGTCCAAGTGGAGTAATTGTCTAGAAAATGAGGCAGCAGTGAAGTTTCTACTATCATTCTCCAAGTGGGATATTGTTGGGTGTGGAGCCTCATTATATTCTTTCTTTATATCTATCGTTGCATTCGACCATTTTTTTAACAGTGCATAAATTACACCCATCATTTTACTTTCATCAAGGGGAGGGGGGGGGGGAACGATGATTTTTTGAGCCCCTCCTTGGCAGGGGTTCGGTGGAAACACCCCTGAATCTAAAAAAAAAGATGTAAAATTTTCCTGTAAAATATTGTAATTTAGTATTCAATCTTGGCCATTCATTATGAGGATGAAATGATGGTATAAATTATGCTTAATTTAGGCTTTTTGACCTAGAAGGCAACCCCTTAGTTCATATGAGGGTATTTTATTGTGGTTGTGTATTGTGTGTGTATTTTGAGCGAGAAAGAGAAAGGAGGACAACATGAGAGATTATAAGATATTATAGAGGATATGATGTAGGTTGTGTCTCTTCATTTTGGTGGAGAATATAAAGGAAGGAATGGTTGTTTCTCCGTGCACATAGCCCAAGTTGGGTGAACCACATACATTTGTGTCTCTCTTGTTTTATATATTTTCTTTGTTTTTATTTTCACATGTTTTATGTGATCCATTTCTCTATAATATACAATTCTCTAAAAACCGGTATCATATTTGAAGGTCTATTTGGTTGATAAACACAGAGGAAAGAAGGGTTTATAGTTCGAGTGGGAGAAATCGTGGAAGATGGTAGGTTTAGGGTCAAGAAATTTAGCAGCCAAAAATACCTGATGTGGAATATGTACATGGAAGATCATATGTATCAGAAATATATTTACCTCCCATTGAGTGGAAAATAAAATAGGTAATCAAGTATGATAGATGTTGAATGTGAAATTCTCAATAGAAAGTCACTTGGAAGAATACAGTTGTGCCTCGTGGCATCGGTAGCCTTCAACATTTTGAAGGAAATGACAACAAAGGGTTTAATGATGACATTGGAAAAGCTATATGAAAAAACCTCAGCCTCAAATAAGGTATTTATTATGAAACAATTATTTAATATGAAGATGTCAGAAGGTGGAGCTTTTACTAATCATTTCAATGAATTTAATATGGTCACGAGTCAGTTACCTTCTATAGGGGTAAATTTTGATGATGAAGTTAAGACTCAATTATTTTAGTTCTCATTTCTAGAAAGTTGGAATGGTTTAGTTATGGCCATTAGTAACTCTATCTCTGGATCTAGTACTTTAAATTTTGATGATGTTTTCAATGCCATCTGTAGCAAGGAAATGTGATGGAATAGCTTCGATGACACATCCGGAAATGCTTTGAGTGTAGAGACTAGGTGGAGAAAAATGGAAAGAGGAAAGAACCAAGGATATCACATTAAATTAAGGAAAGTAAGATCGAATTTGAGATCAGGGATAATATGCTGAAAATGCGAGAAGAAAGGACATCTCAAGAAAGACGGCAAGTCTCGGAAAGGAAAAGAAGGAGATGCACAATAAGAGAACAATCATGAAGAAAATGTGACATGTGATGTGTTACAAGTTGCTTTGATTATTTATTTACAAAATTTTATTGATGCCAGGGTGGTAGATTTGGGGGCCTCATTACATGCCAAAAACCTTGAAAAATCATTGGAATGGGTACAGTTGCTATAAAACAACAGAATGGAAACAAATGGCTATTAAAGGAAGTAAGGCATGTTCCATATCTGAAGAAAAATCTAATTTCAACAGGGAAGTTAGGCGGTGAAGGTTGTGTGACAAATTTTACAGATAAAACCTCGAATGTCACTAAAGGAGCCTAGGAAATAGCAAAAGAAGGAAAGGTTGGTACATTGTATTTATGTAATGGAATTTTTAATTGTGTTAAGGCCTTAACCTCCAGAGGAGAAGAAAAAACATTATGTCATCATAGGCTTGAACACACGAGTGAAAAGGGGATTAATATTTTTCACTCAAGATTTTTTTTTTTCAGGTTTGAAGGACATTGATTTGGATTTCTGTCAGAATTGTGTTTATGGAAAAAATAAGAGAGTGAAATTTCATAGAGTTAGGAAAGAAAATAAGAGAGAAAAAATATAGCTTATGCATACAAATGTATGGGGACCTTATCAGGTATATTCTCTCGGTGGCTCTCATTATTATGTTACTTTTATGATGATGCAACTAGAAAAACTTGGATTTATTGTATTCTGAGTAAATCTGATGTATTTGATACTTTCTCGAAATGGAAAGCTTTGGTTGAGATTGATACAGGAAAATAATTTGAAGTGTCTTAGATCAGAAAATGGAGGTAAATAATGCAACACAGAGTTTGATAGATACTATTAAGAGCATGGAATTTGTAGAGAGAAGACAGTTCCAGGAACACCATAGGGAAATTATGTGTCAGAAATGATGAACATGACAATCATAGATTGTGCAAGGTGCATGAGATTGCATGCATGATTTCCTTTACAATATTGGGTAGATGATGTAGATATTGATATTTATATAATAAATAAAGGGATTTTAAGTTCCTTGGATGGTGTTATTCCAGAGGAGGCATGGAAAGGTAAAAAAGTAAACCACTATTTTTTAAAGCATTTTGGTGGGAGGCCTTTGTGCATATTAATAAAGAAAATTGAACAAAGATTGAGGCAAAATCAAAGAAGTGTACCTTTATTGGATATGGTGTTAATGATTTTGGTTATCGCTTATATGATTATGAAAATCACAAAATCATGAGGATAAAAGATGTAATATTCAATGAAAAGGTCATATATATAGATCAATTGTAGGAAAGAAATAGGAAAAAAAAACAACGAATACAGGAAAACTAAAGGTGCCTCAAAATAAGTATAATCAAAATTCAGAATAAAAACAACTATCAAAACAAAAACATGTACCTCAATCACTTGAATGTGGTGTGAGATGATCTACCAGGATAAGTAGACCCCTTGAAAAATACTCTCCTTCATTATATTATGTATTGTTTACTGATTCTATTGAACCTGAATTTTATGAAGAAGAAATGTAGGTAGAAACCAATATGAAGTGGGAGGTAGCCATGAAAGAAGAGATGGACTCCTTAATACATAACGAGACTTGGGACTTAGCCAAGTTGTCTGCAGGTAAAAAAAAATTGCAAAATAAATGGCTTTAGAGGTTGAAGGAAGAAGATGGAGGAAAAAAAACTTACAAATCTATACTTTCGATGAAGGGGTTTCATAGAAGAAAGGTATTGACTTTGATGAAATATTTTCTCCTATTTTCAAAATGACTTCAATCAAAACTTTTTAAGTCTTGTAGGAGGAGAATATTTTCATATTGAGTAGTTAGATGTAAAGAATAAATTTCTCCATGGATATTTGGAGGAAGAGACCTATATGCAACAACCATAAGGATATGAGGTTAAACCAAAGGATAAATTAGTGTGGAGGTTAGAGAAGAGCCTATATGGCTTAAAACATGCTCCAAGGAAGTGGTATCTAAAATTTGATAGGTCTATGTTTAAAAAAGGTTATACTAGATGTCACTATGATCATTGTCTTTATCTCAAAAATAGAAATGATCGCAGCTATATTATCTTGTTATTCTATATAGATGATATGCCTGTTTCAGGGTCTAACATGCATGAAATAAATGCGCTCAAAGGAAAATTGGAAAATTAATTTGCAATGGAGGATTTGGGAGATGAAAAAAAAATCCTTCGTATGAGAATAACTAGAGACAAAAAAATTAAAAAACAAACACTCTCTTAGAATGAGTACATACAAAAGGTGTTGGAATGATTTAATATGTAGAATGCAAAGCCGGTTAGTACAGCTTTGGCTAGCCAGTTAAAACTTAGTAAGGATATTTTCCCAAATACCATAGAAAGCATGGATTATATGTCTATAGTTCCATTTGCATAAGAATTTAGAAAGCTTCATGTATGGAATGGTTTGCATAAGGCGTGATATGAGACATGCAATGGGAATTTTAAGAAGATACATGAAAAATCTAGGAAAAGAACATTATATGGAAGTGGAATGGATTCTTGGATATTTGAAAGGTACCGCAAATCAAGCATTATTATTTAGTGTTGGCAATGAGATTCTTATGACTGCATATGTTGCCCTTGATGGAAAATCACTTGCAAAAGTTGAAGTATATGGATTCTAGAGAAGCTCAATGTTCTAGGAGAAGACTTAGTAGAAGGTCCAACAAAATATTATTAATATGCATATTTAATGTTATAAACACAAGTTAGTGAGTGAAAATTCGCGTACACACACAGAAAAGATCCAGAAAAGTAGTGTATGCCTTTTCTGCTCTAAAATTATGATACCCGGGGTAATTACCATGGTTTTAGCCCACAATATTGAACGTTGTGTCATATATTTGATTCCATCCAAGAATACCATAAACAATTATGTGGTTTTGGCTCATGGTATTGGGAAAGGATCAACCTATATAAGGAGAATAATATCATTGTGCATATAGTAAGTCTAAGTAAAGGAAATTGAGAAAGTGAAAATTTTAAATCTTAGATTTTCTAAGGGATCTAAAACCTTAGATGAAATTTTCATGGTGCAAAACTCTCCTCTTGTAAAGACAGGTCTTGGATATATCCGTGAACATTATCAGTCTTCAGCAACAAGCTATCTAAAAGTAGCTAAAGCCAACCAGCAACACTTCGTCACTTAGAAAATAAAAAAGATAATGCCCAGGTCAAGCATGACCACTTCAATTCAAGGATGAACAATAAAATAAATATCAATCAAAATGTAAACATCAATAGAAGGTTCCATGATCGTAGAAATTTCTTCTTTAATGGATAATGTTTCTGATGTCATAATTTTGTTCATATAGCTACTCAATGTGTTTCATACAAAACCATCATGACCAGAGATGCAAGAAAGCAAATAAATGGGACAGGAATAAATAATAATAATTATAATAATTTTTCTCCTATTCAAGACAAAATTGAATTTTCTTTTTGCAATAACTTTGGACATGAAGAATTTGAATACAGGAGAAAACTTTAGACAAAAGAAATGAGACCCACAAGTTCCAAGGCATGGAGAAATAAGAACTTACAATTTGAAAGCTATGGCATAGCTTCATTTGCAAAAGGAGAGTAAAATCAATGGTAAATTGATAGTGGATGCTCAAAACACATGACGGGTGATAAAAATAAACTTCTTTCATAGAATGCATTAGAGAAGGAAACGAATGTTACTTTTGGAAATGACTTTCCTGCTATCATTAAGTGTAAAGGATATGTTTTTCCAAAAGAAAAGGTTACATATAAAAATGTTATGTATGTGGATGGATTAAATCATAACTTGTTTAGTGTGAGTCAAATGTGTGATCAAGGAAATGAAGTTGTCTTTAGTTCAAAAGAGTGTGTTGTTCGTCAACTTGACACATGAAAAATAGTAATAAAAGGAACAAGAACACCCAGGAATATGTATGTATTGAAAGGTGGCCAAGAGAAATGATATATAGGTAAATCTATAGAAAACTAGTTATGGCATAGAAGAATCGAACATTTGAGCTTCTCTCAAATAAGAAAATCTGGCAGACTCAAAGTTGTTCGTGATCTACCCAACATCACTCTACCTGAAAGTACCATATCCAAATCATGCCAATTCGGTAAGAAAGCGTGGGTGAAATTCAATGTGAAAGAGGGATCACAAAGTAAGCCTCTTGAATTTATACATACTGATTTATGTGGTCCTGTAAGGAAAAAGTCACCTCGTGGAGAACAATACTATATTCTATTTATTGATGACTTTTCTAGAATGTGTTGGATCGGTTTGCTGAACATAAAGATGAAGCATTTGAAAATTTTAATATCTTCAAAGATTTGGTTGAAAATTAATTAGATCTAAAAATCAAATGAATTAGATCTAACCGAGGAGAATATATATCACATGAATTCTTTGATTTCTGTGAACAATATGGCATAAAAAGACAATTTTCTATAGCTGGAACTCCACAACAAAATGGTGTGCCAGAAAGAATGAATAGAATATATCAACAGATGGCTCATGCGATGCTTAATGAATCTCGAACTCCTGATACCCTTTGGAGAGAAGTAGTGCATACTACAGTAAATGTTCTCAACAAGGCTCATGTTCATGTAAACAATGATAAAACTCCTTATGAACTCTGGTATGGTAATCTTCCCACTATGAATCATTTTAGAGTTTTTGGAAGAAAATGCTTTATCAGGAACAACGATGAAAAGATTGGTAAGTTTGAGCCTAGACAAAATGAAGGAATATTTCTTAGTTACTCCTCTAGAGGTAAATCATATAAATGCTACAATAAAAGAATTCAGAATATTTTTGAACGTATTGACATTACAATTGATGAGTCTCTCACAACTCCCAAAAGGGAAATAGAAAAAAATGAATATGATGATGATATATATTTTCCTTCATCAAATGACAACAATATAGAAGGAGAACCCAATGAAGCAGCAGAAGAGGATATATCAGAAAAAGGTCCATCCAGGTATGTTCAAAAGAATCATCGAGAATCTTAAATGTTGGGCGAAAAGGGATCTAGTGTCCAAACAAGAAGAACTCTTGTAGGATCCCCTATATATCTGGAATTCTTATCCACAATTTAACCACCAAATGTAAATCAATCTAGTAAAGATGGATGCTGGATTTAGGCGATGAATAAAGAAATTGATCAAATTGAAAAAAATAACACTTGGGAATTGGTTCCAAGACCTCATGATAAAAGTGTTATTGGAACAAAATGGATATTCAAAAACAAGTTTAATGAAAATGGATATGTTATTAGAAACAAAGCTAGAGTTTTTTGTAAAGGGTATGCTCCACAAGAAGGTATAGACTTTGAAGAAACATTTTCACCTGTAGCCAGAATTGAAGCCATAAGAATGTTACTTTACTTTTCAAGTTTTCAACAGTTCAAAGTTTATCAACTGGATGTAAAATATGCTTTCCTCAATGGTGATCTAGAAGAAGAATTTTATATAGAACAACCATAAGGATTCATTCTAGGAAATGATGAAAACTTGTTTGCAAAATTAAAAAGGCTCTATATAGTCTCAAACATGCTACTCTAGCATGGTATTATCGCCTTGACAAATATCTTCAACAACAAGGCTTCACAAAAGGATCTACTCACAATAAATTATACAAAAAAATTGAGAATGATAAATTGTTAATTATTGTTATGTATGTTGATGACATCATTTTTGGGAGTAATGAAGAATCCATTAGTCATAAATTTTCTTCTATTATGCAACAAGAATTTGAAATTTTATTATGTGGGGAACTAACATATTTTATTGGATTACAAGTGAAACAAGAAAAAAATGGCATATTCCTTTCAAAAGAAAAATATCTCAAGAAAATTCTTAACAAGTATCGGATGGAATACTGCAAACCTGTTAGCACTCCAATGGTGACTGGACGTAACCTCATTTCTCATGATGATTCTCCCATGGTAAACCAACCAAATTATAGATCTATGATTGAAATTATGCTTTATGTAACTCGGACTAGATGAGATATTATGCATGCATTTGGGATTGTTGGACGATTCCAAGCTAATCCAATGGACTCAAATATTTAGGATCTAAAAATAATATTCAAATATCGACAAGGAACTCAAGGTTTTTGTCTATGGTATCCAAATAATGTTGATCTTACTCTTCAGGATTACAAAGATGCGGACTGGGCTAGAAATGTTGATGATCGGAAAAGCACTAGTGGTGGTGCATTCTATATGGGGCCTTGATTAGTACCTTGGTTCAGCAAGAAACAAAGTTTCGTTGCCTTATCTACATCAGAAGCAGAATATGTGGCTCCCACATCAAGTTGCACACAAATTATTTGGATGATGCAGACATTACAAGATATCTAAATCAAATGTTCTCCTTCCATCTCCATCTTATGTGATAATACAAATGCCATCAGTATCTCAAAAAATCATGTTATGCATTCCAAAACCAAGAAAATTCCTGTCAAGTATCACTTCTTATGTGAACAAGTGCTTGAGAAAAAGTTTCAATTGGAGTGTGTTCCCTCCAAAGAACAAATTGTTGATATATTTACTACACCTCTTCCCAGGAAAGAATTTTAATATCTTAGACAAAAGCTGGGAATTGTCTTTGCCTCACTTATAAAAATTGTTTGAGTTCAGAAGATTAAATTCGGTACGCAGGTTTCATGAAGACGAGTCACATATATAAGCGAGTTTCACTATACACAACCATGTATAGTTTTTGTCGATATAAATTCCATGGGTTAGCTTTCAAAACAGTCTGTGTCATTTTTTTGTCCTGAGGTGTTGATGGGTAAATTATGATGTTCTTTTACTCATCTTTCAGTTCTTGTCCTTGATATTTATCTCTTGATGAAGATGATTTGATGAATTGGTTGTTGAAGGTATTTAGGGTGCACAGGTTTTGGGGTAGCTTTAACCTTTCTAAGAAGAATGAATTTTTGGCATTATGTTGGTTGCTTCACTATAATTTCTCTTTTGAGATTATCTAGTCTTCGTTATACAATGTCATATCTGTAATTTGATATAACAGTCATTTTGAGACCTATGATGTAAATATTGTCATATTGAGTCATGTCTAGACTTGTTCAAATATGTAAACCCATTCAGTTGGGTAGTTGAGGCAATATAACACATATTTCATTAAAATTGGATGTTTTTCGTCAATCTAGAATTTAGAAACTTTAACTAGATTAAGTTTTTTCAAAATGTGGGATTATAAAATCACTTAGTTTAGTAATTTTAATGTAGATATTCACCATTTTTGGTGAAAATTTTGTCATGGTAAAGTATATTAAACAAATTTATATAAACTTGCAAAAGCAAATATTTCACATCTTAATCTTGGTTTCCTTACATTATCTCTTTTAAGATTTTTTATGGTTTGTACTAAAAGGTAATTTTGTTAAAGTCATCTTATGAAAATAATGTTGTGTATGTTACTATTATTAACTTTATGAAAAGAATGTTTTGTATGTTATTATGATTAACTTTAATATGAAAAGAATGTTTTGTATGTTACTATTATTAACCCGTTTAATTATAATTTGATATAGTAAATATCATGACAATGTATGTGTTAAATTACGATTATTACTACGACAAGGTTGAAGATGAAAAACCCTCTTAGATCATCCACATTATACTCAAATTTGGATTTAAATTTCAAAATATTTGTAGCACTACCAACCTTCTTGATCTTTTAACTAAACAAAATTATGATGATCTTGAAACACTTATTTTAATGCTTTTTTAGCATATTAACAATAAAATTCTTAAGAATTTAGAGTAATATCTTTATGGCTTCTTATATACCATATTATTTGGTCTTAGTGGATGATAATCATCATTATCACCATCATCATTACATACTGTTGTAGGAAGTTTGAATCATTTTAAATTTGACAAGAGAAAATATTTTTTTACGATCAATTTAAATGTTGAATCATTGAGAGTAGTAGTATAATTTATTTATTATTTATTATTTGTTCTTTTGTGTAAAAAACTAACTTAATTGAGACTGACTTGATGAATAATAGATTAATATGCAAGATATATATTAAGTTACATAAAGTTATTTAATGATAAATTATCATAGTAATGTGTCCAATATATACCAACATAGATCCACCTTAAATACAGATTTAACATGAGCCTAGAGGGATTAAATGTTGATTTAAATGTTGAATGAGAGTAACTATAGCATAATTTATTTATTATTTATTATTTTTACTTTTGTGTTAAAAACTAAGTTAAAAACTATTGTTTTTATAGACCAAGTTTAGAAGATGTTGTTTTTAAGTGCATTATTGAATTTGATTATGCATATTTGATATGGTGAGAAAACTTAAATATTTTATGGCATTGTCATGTCATTTGTATCACCACGTGATTACATTGAAATAAAAAATAATATTATTACATTGAAATACTAAATAATATAAAACCCCAAAAATAATATCAAGAAAATAGTTGATATACAACAAATATTGAAAAGTGTGTATGAATGTATATTAATAGATCATTCAAAAAAAAAATTATAGTCGAACTTACACATCCCCTCATACTAGTTTGTAGAATTAGCCTCGCCTCTCGACTCAATTACTAATCATTTTAATTATCAAAATCAATCATGAATTAGAATAGTAACAAAGTACAATTTGATTATTTTCAAATCCAAGAGGAAAGAGAGAAAATTGACTAAACTATTTACTACAAATGTTTAGTTTTTATTGCTGGAGTGTTTAAGGATATTATATTGAAAAAAACATATTGAATTTGATTATGCATATTTGATATGATGACAAGTCATGTTGGTCAAACAAAAATTTTAAAATTTAAATATTTTATGGCACAATCATGTCATCTGTATCACCACATGATTACATTGAAATACTAAATAATATAAAACTCCACCAAAAATAATATGAAGAGAATAATATTGATATACAACAAATATTGAAAAGTGTCTGAATGCATATTAAAAGATCCTTCAAAAAAAAATAACATTCATTAATCATATAAACCTAATCTTAAGATATTCGCCCAAGTAGGTCAAGAACAGCTTCTAGACCATATTTATCTATCTTGGTCTTCTTGCAATGTTCTTTCTTCAGCAGCCATGCCCAAACTATGGTATTAATTGGAATAGAGCCAAGTTCTGTGTCATCAAGATTTGGTATCCAATATTGCTCTAAAAATTTTCCATTGTATTTCCCTGAAATAGGCTTCCACCAATCACCTTTACATGAAGATTTTCACTTTCATTATCCCTAAATATATCTGAGATGGATTTTTCCATCCAAATCATCTCTCCTGCATCCTCATTTCCTGATCTAACTAGAAACATCATTCCTTTCTGAACATCAATCTTTGGATTGAATGTTGGCTTTGGCTTGTTGCATTTGGGTCCAACATATATGGGTTCATCCATTGCATTATCGAAATCTTCATCCATAATACTTGAGATTACATGGAGTGCATTACAATCAACATCAACAACGTGCCTTGTCCTGGGCCAGAAATCCTCAAAAGATGAATCACTTCCATCTATTATTCTATGATCATTATAGATTCCATCTAATGTGTCAAGAACTCTTTCCCAATACACTACTTTATTTTTCCATTCCTCTGTACCAATTGGTGAATCTTTGTTCCCGATAGTGTCTTTCCACATTTTTATGTATGATGTTATCCCTTCCTTTAGTTCTTTGAAATAGGCATCATTATTTTTGGAATCTAAGAAAGATGGGTTCCCTATGGGAATTATAGGTCGACCTTCATCATCTATATTCCATAACTCAACTGGTTCTGACCACTCAGTATCTCTAATGGATTATTTGTACCTTAGTACTGGAATATCATTGAGTACAAGAAACTGGAAGTATTGAACATTAAGATGTCCAACTAGTGCATTATTTCCCTCCTTGATATATCCATTAAGGAAACTTTTGAAGTCATAGACTTTGTCAATAAGTGTAGGTGGAAACACTCGTTTTTCTTCAATTTTGCGATATGTATCCATCATTTCAGGTAAAGAATATATATCTTTACTTTTTAGGTTGGAAGACATTCTTCCGTAGGTTCCATCTATGTCTTCATGGGTGTGCCCCATAGGCAAGAATCCAACCTCAATAGTGATGAAGACACCAAGTGCAGTTAAAAGTGATAAAAACATGAAAAGATAGCGATTCTTATTATCACTTGTTGCATTGTCCAACTGTAACAACAAATGTGGAGGAAGAGTTTTAAAATCAACATTTTGGCTCTTTGATCTGCCATGAGATATAAAATCATCCTTGTAAACCTGACATTTTGAGTAAATAGAGGTGTCAAGTAATGCATCTGTAAGTGGGTTTCTTGAACTTCCACTCTCATAAAGTAGATCACCATACATATCAATTTTTGGGTCTTCAAGGTCCCTTAAGCACTTTGCAAGGGATGTAATAGTAAATTGCGATCCCGTTTGTACAAATGGTAGGGAGAAATGACCAAAACCTCTTGTGTTATGCCCATGTGTTAGCATACCTATCAATGACACACCTAAATTTGTTCCTACAATAGATTTTGATTTGAAACGTAGCCTTGGGATTGAATTCTTTGTTTTATCCATTTTATCATGGATAATGCTAAAATACTCATTTGGAAACCGCTCTGACATAATTCTATGGGCATAGTAGCAATATCTTCCACACATAACAATCTTGTTATGTTTGTTCAACCTACCTCATGCCTTTTCTTCCATCTCTTTTGTAGTCGCTGACTTCATCTGTGCTTTCAACACAATACATTCACTGCATTTACTGAAGTTGGTGTTCTTTGAAAATGCCACATCTCGAAACTTAGTATTCCATATCTTGCTCATTGTTGACTGTGATATTGATGGGTAATTTAGCTTTTGAAGAGCCTCATTGATCTCTTTTAACAGAGAATTTTGTGTGTAAGTCGAAGGAAGCAATCTTAAAGGAGCAGATGTTCCATCTTCTTCAACTTGACGTGTTTGGTTTGGTGAAAAATCTGAATTATCCATTACAATTTTGTGAAATATTTCTATGGCTGCCACGGTGTGTCCTCGTGCTTTGCATGTGTTGGTGTTACCATGAATAGCTTTGATTTGACCATTTTGGAAATATTGTTGGTAGTTATAGAATGTGCTTGGAGGAATCTTATGTATTTTACACCATGCTTTCTTACAAATAATATTCCCATTAAATCTCATGTCCTTTACATTTCTAGAAATAGGTGGTAGGCCATGGCCATGGCCATGGCTCCTTGACATGACTGTGTTTGACACGAGTGAATTCAAGAAAAATTCCCTAATACCATTTTTATTTTTTTGTCTCATACCCCTTCTAGCACCTGCAATGGCCTTCCTATCCACATGTTGAAGACAATATTTTGTACAACATACATCCGCTGCCAAAAGTCGAATTTCTTTCTTTTCATCTATATTTGTTTGTCATTTTGCAATTTTTGTTGTAGCCATAACTCGTTTATTCCTTTTATATGGCCTTGTTACATGCATATCAATTGAGTTTATATCTCTTTCATTACAAAGGTTCTCATCCCATTTGTTTAAGGGATTTGTGTCTTCTATAACATCCCATAACACCATTTCCTTGTTCGGCTCCTTGAACTTTTCCTCAACCCTTAATATCACACCTTTGTTGTCCACCAACTTATTTATTGGCCATCTAACCAAACAATGTATAGACTTATCCCCAATTCTGCATATTTCACAATTTCCATCTATCTCTTCCAAAAAAACACCAAAGTCCATTTCTCCTAATTTTTCACCTTCAACAATGTCATCCTCACGGACATTAACTAGAATTCCTTTGGCAATGCACATGCTTGTTTCCATGCATTCATGTGTAAGAGAAACCTTTTTACATATGAATTTAACCCTATCTTGGGGAATATTTATGGTATGATCATGACAATGAGTTTCCAAATCTGATTCTGGCCAAATCTCATAAGATTCCAATGCACCCCCTAGTGTATTCTCAAATCCTGTTGGATGTGGTAGAGCAACATCATGTTTTAAAACCTTCTCAATTTTAACCACTATGCATCCTTTCTTTACCATCTTTCCATGCACTTTATGCCCAAGCTCTATATTGAATATGGAGCCCTCACCAACCTTCACTCCATTTTGCAGAAGATCTACCCTTTCTCCGATAGAAAATGTAGAAGAAACATTTGAACCTATAAACGAATGTAAATCAGGTTAGTATTTACTCAAAAAAAATGTATTATACTATCAATAATATTTGAACACATGCTTCAAGATTTTGATTTACCTATGTTGTGCCTCAAATTCCTGATCTTCCATGGATGTATGTCCCCTTCATCAACATCCTCAATCAAATGTGGTTGAGTGACATCAATTATCAAAATTGCAGCATAACATGCATTAACCCTTTCTCCGACATGATAAGTTCCAGACTCTATAGATTTGACCCTTCCTAGCCCAACGACTTGATCATTAATAAGGAGATCAACATAGTCTCCTTTCGATATATTTTCCATTGTAGCTTGTACCAATTCTGTAACAACAATTAAACCATAAATTGTAATTAAAAGGTTGAACCATGTAAAGTGTGATTTTATATTTTTGCAAAAACACACAACTTTCAAAAAGTAATATAGATGCAATAATTCAAATAGTATGGTAGTAATATTGTATGTAATGAAACATTGTTCCCCACCATCTAGTGCCTACTACCAAAAAGTACTTTACATGCAAATTACACAAAAAACATATATGAAGACCATGCAATTAGAGATGTAGATAGCATCATAGAATGACAAATATAAGCTCATATCAAACCACCAAGTTCCTATTTAACTTCAAAAATGACACTTGTAGTCTTAATGCATGTGTATGAATAATCATCATAAGAAATTTGTAGAAGTTGAAGAACGAAAACATGGTCCATTGTAAAATCTAAGAAATTCCAAGATTGATGCTACATAACATGTCTAAAAGCCCCATGGAAAGGAGAAAATATTTTTTCACTTAGTGAGGATGTTTGATGTTTGAACTTGATAATCAAAAGCCAAACTAGAGGTTTTCTTCCAAATAAAAGTTTTGAATGACAAATATAAGCTCATATCAAACCACCAAGTTCCTATTTAACTTCAGAAATGACACTTGTAGTCTTAATGCATGTGTATGAATAATGATCTTAAGAAATTTGTAGAAGTTGAAGAACCAAAACATGGTCCATTGTAAAATCTAAGAAATTACGAGATTGATGCTACATGAGATGTCTAAAAGCCCCATGAAAAGGAGAAATTATATTCACTTAGAAAGGATGTTTGATGTTTCAACTTGATAATCAAAAGGAAAACTAGAGGTTTTCTTCCAAATAAAAGTTTTGGTACTGTAAATACTAGATAATTCTCATTTTTATTCTAAAAGAAAAGAAATTTCATTTTACAAATCTTTAGTTCCAATGTTAGCACTCCCTACCTATACACAATAAGGACATACTATTGAGGATGGATACAAAGGGATGTTAACTTTAGGTCCTCAAAAAGTGTAGATTTGAGTTTTCCTAGATTTTTATGTTGATGAGGAAGAGTCTTATATTATACATCCAAACATTAGTGAATTTTTTTTTGGAAGTTCATAACTATACAAAAAAATAGAGAGAAAAACAATACATGATAAAAAATTATGCTTGATACTTTAAAGTTGCATATATTTGCATTGGAAGCAAAATATAGTATACCTCAATAATACATTTATTCATAAACTTCAAAATTATAAAAAGATCACATTCTTCTCCATGGATTAAATAATTATGATTGGATTATTGTGTTTCTACCAAAAGGAAAGCTATACCATTATCTTTCCTTCCAACTCAAGCACAAATATAGTGCCAACAACAACATATATCTATATACAATTATTTTGCACTATCATTGATCTCCATAAATTGTTCCAAATTCAATAAAAGGGCACATCAAAAGCTATAACTCTAACCATTGTGATTATTGAGACAATGTCACCCCTAGAGCATTGGTTGCATAAGTGTAATGGTGTCTAGAAGAAAGCTAGTAATCACTAGGTATCCTTCTTGCATAATCAAAAATGCATTGCCAAGAATAATTTCAAAGCACTAACCTTGGTGAGGGTGAAATCTTGATAGTTTTCCTTTTGGAACAAGAACAAAGAAATCTAGTGCATTTTATAACTCCTAACACAAAAACAAGCACATTTCCAACAATAATGTTGCATTGCGAAAAAAATTCAACGGATGCAAGATTTACTTCTATTACAAACACAAACACATTTTCAACAATAAAATTGCAAGATGAAGGAAATTTAACACATTATAACCTTCCTTCTAGCATAACAACATACATATTTCTAATAACAACATTACATTATGAAGGAAATATAATGTATGCTAGCTTTCCTTCTATCACAAGTAGAATCCCATTTCGAACAACAACATTGCACCTTAAATGAAAGCTAACAATCAATATCATTCCTTCTACTACAAACATAAGCATATTGCTAGAAGCAACGTTACATGGTCAAATAAATCTAGCACATGCTATATTTCCTTCTAAAACACAAGCACATTTCCAACAACAATTTTGTAAGGCATTTGAAATCCACCACATGCTAAATCTGCTTCTAGCGTAAATAGAAGCATGTTACTCACAAAAACATTGCGAAGTAAAAGAAATGTTACACATTCTAGAGTTTCTTCTAGCACAAGCAAAATCACATTTCCAAAAACAGTATTGCGGGGTGGAAGATATATAACCTATTCTTCATTTACTTCTAGCACATTTCCAACAATAACATTGTAGTGAAAACGAAATCCAATGCATGAAAGAATTCCTTCTAGCACAAGCATAAGTACATTTCCAATAATATTACATTGCAAAAGAAATACAATGCAGGTAATATTTCATTCTAGCATAAATACAAGCAGGTTTCCAACAACAATATTGCATTGTGAAAAAAATCTATTGCATGATAGACTTTATTCTAGTACAAACTAAGCACGTTTCTAACACCAGTATTGCATTGCAAAAAAAATTAGGTGCATGCTAGAATTCCTCCCACCATACACAAACATATTGGCAACATCAATATTCTAGGGTAAATGAAATGTATATCATGCTAGATTTTCTTCTATCACAAACATAAGCATATTTCCAATCACAATATTGCAAATTGAATTAGATATAACATGCTATTTGTACTTTTATCTCAAACACAAACATGTCACCAATAACAACATTGCGAGGTGAATGAAATCTAACACATGCTAGATTTCCTTCTCTCCCAAACAAAAGCACATAACAATATTGCAGGGTGAAAGAAACATACCACATATTAGATTTGCTTCTAGAACAAACAAGCATATTGTCAAAAATACCTTATGCAAGACAAAAGAAATCTAGTGTGGTAGATTTCCTTCTAGCACAAACACAAACACATAACATTTTAGAGCTTAAGAATCTAGTGCATGCCAGATTTTGTTATAGCATGAACACAAACATATTACCAACAACATTCTAGGGCAATAGAAATCTAGCACATGCTATATTTCCTTTTAGCACAATCACAAGCACATTTCCAATAACATCATTGTGGTGAAGGAAATATGGCGCATACTAGATTTCCTTCTAGCACAAACAATTGAACTGCCAACAACAACATTGCAATGCGAAAGAAATCTAGTGCACACTAGATTTCCTTCTAACGAATATACAAACACATTGTCAATAAACTCATAGAATGGTGACAGAAATCTAATGTATGCTAGATTTCTTTCTAGCACAAACACAAACACATTACGACATTTCTAGATAAAAGAAATCTAGCACATGGTATATTTACTTCTAGCACAAACAAAAGCATATTGTCAACAACCACATTGCAATGAAAAAAAAAATCTAGCGCATGCTAGATTTCTTTCGAGCCAAAATTGAAGAATGTTGGAAATAAAAACATTGCGAGGTGAAGAAAATCTAACATGTGTTATATTTATGCATAGCACAAACACAAGCACACAACAACATTGTAGGGTGAAAGAAATCCAGCGTGTTAGATTTTCTTCCAACATAAACAAAAACATATTTCCAACAACAACATTGCATGGAAAAAGATATCTAGAACAACTTCTATCACAAACACAAGCACATTTCCAATAACAACATCGCAAGGTAAAAGAAATTTAATGCATGTTAGGTTTACATGTAGCACAAATACAAGCATACTAACAACAAAATTTCATGCCAAAAGAAACCTAACACATGTTATATTTCCTTCTAACACAAACACAAGCACATTGCCAAGGTGAAGGAAGTCTAACACGTGCTAGATTTCCTTCTATAATAAACAATCAAATTGACAACAACATTATTCTAGAGAAAAAAAAATCTAGCACAACTTTTGGCCCCAACACAAGCACATTTCCAATAACATTTCCAAGGTGATGGAAATCTAACACGCGCTAGATTTGCTTCTATCATAAACAACCAATTAGACAACAACAATATTGTAAACCAAAAGAAATCTAGCATAGTTTCTAGACCAAACACAAGCATTTTTCCAATAACAACATTGCAAGGTGAAAGAAATTTAATGAGTGTTAGCTTTACATGTAGCACAAATACAAGCATACTACCAACAACAACATTGCATGCCAAAAGAAATCTAGTGCGTGCTATATTTCGTTTTAACACAAGCACAAGCACATTGCTAGTAAGAACATTCCAAGGTGAAGGAACTCTAACACATGTTAGATTTCCTTCTATCATGAACAACCAAATTACGAACAATAACATTGCATTGTGAAAATTCCTTCTAACATGTCAGCAAAAATATTGCAAGGTGGAAAAAATGTAAGGTGTGCTAGTGTTGGAAATATTGAGAGGGGGGTTGAATCAATATTTCTTTACAATTGTTATATTATGCTAGTTAAAATCACTAATTAAACCAAAACACAAGATGTGCAACAAGAAAATAATTTTATTAATGAATTTGAGGAATCTAAAAACCAAATCTTCAACTTGTACAAAAAAGTCCTTAACTCCTTCAAGGCTTGAACCCTGAATGAGGACTCTAAAATTCAACTACAAATCCAAGCTCCAACCTTGTACGACAACTCCAATCCTCTACAGATCCAACCCTATCAGTTTGCTTCAATCCCTTTGGGTGACTTCAAAACTGCTTCAAGCCTCCATAAAAAAATTCAAATACTTCTAAAAAATGTATCCAAGATAGGTCTGGAAAGTGCTCTCAAATCTACCTCTACAAAAACTTCATGTCTGCTTCAGCAAAACTTTTATGGTTGCACCAACAAAACATTTTTTCGAGTGTTGCTCTTCAACTATGCTCTAAGTATGACTACTCCAGAAAAACAAGTCTTTAAGTGTTGGTCTTCAACAATACTCCAAGGGTGATTGCTTCAAAAAAACAACTCGTCAAGTGTTGGTCTTCAACTATGCTTCAAGAGTGACTATTGTTTCAACAAAGGCTTGAATAAAGCTCAATTAATGTCATGATCAATTCACTCTATTGTCAACTCAAAATATGCTCAAATTATGTTATCATTTTATCATTCAATGAAGGTGTCTCCTAGGCTCTTCATGTGTGCTTGAAAGAATGTCCTTCGATCGATAAGGATTACTTTACTGTTGTTTCAAATCTGACTTGATATGTTGATCAAGCCTCTCAAGGTATAATATTCCCAATGGTAAAATTAAGAGTGATAACAAAAACATGCAATAAACCCAACACAAATATTTTTCAGCAAACGCCCATAAAACAAAAATGCTCCAAACACACCAAAATGGGAAAATTTTATTATAATATATTGTTGAAGTACAATATAAAAAAAAAATGCGCACCCTAGCTTTCACAAGGAAAGCTACAAGCCTCAGGTGGATTTTTTATCAATGCCAAACTATTGCTGCAATTTTCCCACTAAAAATCTGCACTGACCTTGTTATTTTTGCACTGTTGGTTGTGTTGATACCCTGATTAGCCCCCTCCTAACTGTGAAAATTTATGAATATTACTTATGCAGAAACCCTACTGTTAAATCACGATTTACTTCTCCTACTTATACAAGTTATTAATCTAAAATGTTCATTATTAACATTGAAGTAAACACTTTAACGGCCTACACAGATCCAGATCTAAACTAAATACATGCACATAGACAAAGTGAGACACAATATTTTCTGGATAACTGTCCTCGAAAAAAACCCAATACGGGAAAATCGGTCTTCTAGCTACTGGAGGGTTTTTATTATTAAGTAGATTCTAAGTACAGCAAATCTGGGCACCTTATTGGTCAACCTGACAGAGAAAAAATCTATAGCAATACCTCTGTTTCAGAGATGGAAAACTGGATTGATTCACACCCCCAAATAGGATTTACAGAATTCAACCCTTTTCTGTCTTTAGAAACCCCAGCGCAGCTCTGAAGCCCTATGTGTAAGCTCTGCTAGCCTGTGTGTGCCTCTGCTCAGGAGAGGCCTACGTAACCCCAGACTGGGTTACGTTGTCCCTGCATTGTCGTAGTTACGCTTGTGTAAACCCTGATGGCCTCCTGCTACCTCTACACTGCACTTTTTGGGCCTGCATAGCACTTGCGTAGCACTGAGCCCTCTACGTCGTGCAGTTGTTGCTCCCTCTACACTGCTCTAACTGCTGCTTCTCTGCCTCTTGTTGACTCTTGGCTTGGGATCAAATCATCCCTCTCGCCAATACTACCCCTCGTTGCAGCTGAAACACTTCTGGAAATTCTTAGCAAACCACGCCCTAGAATTCCAGCTTAGTCTCAGTGCTCCGCCTCCGTGTGTGTTCTCTAACTGACCCCAAGTCTTTCCTTCATACTTTTCTCATTGGGAAACCAACAGTTGTGATCTAATCCTGAATCGACGGCTAATATTAAAAGAAAGCTTGATTCGTGTGACTTAAGTAATTTCCACCACATGTTTAAATTGATTACCTTTAATCTTTTAATTTTCCTAAGTCAAACTTAGGGTCCTTAATTAAAAATATTAATTAATTAATTATCTCTTAAAATGGATGGAATTTCTCAAATCCCTTTCTGGGTCTTGCAGATCTCACATACTCTAGTCCCTCCACAAAGTTTGGGAGCTAGAGCACATCCGATGCTACCCCAACACTAAAAAATCTCAACACTAACTGCTTAGAAAATTCCGATAAATTAGACATGGAATCCTTGTCAAAAACCTAGAAAAACCCAGAAAGGGTTTTCTCTGGTTTTGATGCTAAAAAAATGGCCCCAAATTGCTTGACCCTCCTCTAAGTGCAGAAAAAATAGAAGAAAAACTAATGTTGGAATGAATGTCCCAAAATGGCTGGAAAAATCTTCTCAATTGCACCCCAAGCCAAGCCCAAGAAACCCATCTCTCAAAATCCCTTCACAAGCCACCCCACAATTGTGCCTACACAATGATTGCGCAGTTTCTGGGTAGGATGACATAGTTTCTCCTCCGGAAAATCAGTTTCATGTTTTGTGTTGAATTCTACCCTTGCAAATCTTCCTCCTTTTTCCTAGAATTGACCAAAAATTACTTCAACAATGCTACAACTCCCAACTCCAGCTCTTCCTCCTCAACTCTCTGTGTGGCCTCTTGAATGCGTCTCAGTTGCTCAAAAACCATACTACATGCATGGCCCTCTATCCAACTCCTGAAACTTATGAAGAATCCTTCCTAGGGTGGTACTCAGAGTTCGTCGAAGAAAGGTTGAGCTTCCTCATTGAGAAACTCTTGTGTTGAACAACACTATGTAACTCTGTTAAACAGCTAGAGCAACACTTCAAATGTCAAATTATCAAAAGGCCTCAAATGTTGCTTCCTCTCTCCTATTTATAATTTATGTTCATTTCCCCCATGTGGGCCCCTCACTAAGCAATTCAAACCTCTTCCCTTGGCCATACGATTTCTCTCTCCTCAAGGAGTGCATATTAGTTGGGGAGGTGGCCCCCACATTCCACCAAGGCAAACATTTCGACCCCCTTGTCCTATGTTTCCTCTCCAAAATTATCTTAGGCCCCCAAAATTAGCAAAATAGAAAATTTGTGGTACTATTGAAAAAATTATTTAGGAAGGGATATTACAGTTCTCCCCTCTCAAATGTTGCTTATCCCCAAGCAACTGTAAAACTGGGTGCTGCAAACTCTGCTTGTTTTCCCACGTGGCATCCTGTTAATTGTGAGTTAACATGTTGCACCTCCCGCAGCTTTTGAAGGTGATTTAGAAATTAAAAAACAAAAAACAAAAAACCTACTCCAAATTTGAAGGTGATTTAGAAATTAAAAATAAAAATAAAAAGAGAAGATCAATCCATTTTTCCATCTCTGAAACAACCCCTAAATAGGATTTACAGAACTCAGCCCTTTTCTATATTTAGAAGCCCCAGCGCAGCTCTGAAGCCCTATGTGTAAGCTCTGCTAGCCTGTGTGTGCCTCTGCTCAGGAGAGGCCTACGTAACCCCAGACTGGGTTACGTTGTCCCTGCGTTGCTATAGTTAGGCTTGCATAAACCCTGATGGCCTCCTGCTGCCCTTACACTACACTTTTTGGGCCTGCATAGCACCTGCGTAGCACTGAGCCCTCTGCGTCGTGCAGTTGTTGCTCCCTCTGCACTGCTCTGACTGCTGCTTCTCTGCCTCTTGTTGACTCTTGGCTTGGGATCAGATCATCCCTCTTGCCAATACTACCCCTCGTTGCAGTTGAAACACTTCTGGAAATTCTTAGCAAACCACGCCCTAAAATTCCAGCTTAGTCTCAGTGCTCCGCCTCCGTGTGTGTTCTCCAACTGACCCCAAGTCTTTCCTTCATACTTTTCTCGTTGGAAAACCAACAGCTATGATCTAATCCTGAATCAACGGCTAAGATTAAAAGAGAGCTTGATTCGTGTGACTTAAGTAATTTCCATCACATGTTTAAATTGATTACCTTTAATCTTTTAATTTTCCTAAGTCAAACTTAGGGTCCTTAATTAAAAATATTAATTAATTAATTATCTGTTAAACTGGATGGAATTTCTCAAATCCCTTTCTGGGTCTTGCAGATCTCACGTACTCTAGTTCCTCCACAAAGTTTGAGAGCTAGAGCACATCCGACGCTACCCCAACACTAAAAAATCTCAACACTAACTGCTCAAAAAATTCCGATAAATTAGACATGGAATCCTTGTCAAAAACCTAGAAAAACCTAGAAAGGGTTTGCCCTGGTTTTGATGCTCAAAAAATGGCCCGAAATTGCTTGACCCTCCTCGAAGTGCAGAAAAACTAGACAAAAACTAATATTGGAATGAATGTCCCAAAATGGCTGGAAAAATCTTCTCAATTGAACCCCAAGCCAAGCCCAAGAAACCCATCTCTCAAAATCCCTTCACAAGCCACCCCACAATTGTGCCTACACAATGATTGCACAGTTTTTGGGTAGGATGACATAGTTTCTCCTCTGGAAAATCAGTTTGATGTTATGTGTTAAATTCTACCCTTGCAAATCTTTCTCCTTTTTCCTAGAATTGACCAAAAATTACTTCAACAATGCTACAACTCCCAACTCAAGCTCTTCCTCCTCAACTCTCTGTGTGGCCTCCTGAATGTGTCTCAGTTGCTCAAAAACCATACTACATGCATGGCCCTCTATCCAACTCCTGAAACTTATGAAGAATCCTTCCTAGGGTGGTACTCAGAGTCCGTTGAAGAAAGGTTGAGCTTCCTCCTTGAGAAACTCTTGTGTTGAACAACACTATGTAACTCTGTTAAACAGCTAGAGCAACACTTCAAATGTCAAATTATCGAAAGGCCTCAAATGTTGCTTCCTCTCTCCTATTTATAATTTATGTTCATTTCCTCCATGTGGGCCCCTCACTAAGCAATTCAAACCTCTTCCCTTGGCCATACGATTTCTCTCTCCTCAAGGACTGCATATTAGTTGGGGAGGTGGCCCCCACATTCCACCAAGGCAAACATTTCAACCCCCTTGTCCTATGTGTCCTCTCCAAAATTATCTTAGGCCCCCAAAATTAACAGAATAGAAAATTTGTGGTACTATTGAAAAAATTATTTAGGAAGGGATATTACAGTTCTCCCCTCTCAAATGTTGCTTATCCCCAAGCAACTGTAAAACTGGGTGCTGCAAACTGTGCTTGTTTTCCCACGTGGCATCCTGTTAATTGTGAGTTAACATGCTGCACCTCCCGCAACTTTTGAAGGTGATTTAGGAATTAAAAAACAAAAAAAAAAAAACCTACTCCAAATTTGAAGGTGATTTAGAAATTAAAAATAAAAATAAAAAGAGGAGAAGAAGAAAGAAGCCAACTTCAAATTATGTTTTTATTCTTGCGGGATGGATCTATTATTTGAATCTTAAAAGCTTTAGGAACAATTGCTTTTATTATTCTTGTGGGATGGATCTATTAGTTGGATCTTAAAGCTTTAGGAACAATTGCTTTATCTACTAGAGTCAGAAACACATCGTTGTTTCACGCACTTGCAAAGAAAAAATTCAGTTGAAGGGTCTTCTAATTGAGCTTGGAAGAACGCAGACAACACTATTATATTCTATGATAGTCCAAAGTGCTATTGATTTGGCTACAAATATAGCATTCATAGTAAGACTAAGCATATTGATATGAAGTATCATTTTGTAAGACAAGTCAATGATGATGATGGAATAGATCTTTAAAAGTCCACGCCCAAGAAAATTGTGTAGACAAAATTACGAAAGCAATGTTATTAGAGAACTGTGATGGTTTTTGGCATCTCTTGGTTTACAAAGAGAGTGATGAATGGGCTTGAACAAGTTATCTGATAAATTGTTGTCAAAATGGAAATTGTTGGAATATGACAACAATTAATTTAAAAATAAAAAGGCAGCCCGAGATATAGGTGGAGTGGGCTGCAAACAGATATTCATAACTTCAAAATCTATCTATTTGGTACAAATTGCAAAATATAGTTTTAATCATTTTTGCCTTTGTTTTGTGTTTCTCCTAAACTAATGTTCACAGAACAAGAAACCCCATGCAATTGTTACAAACTGCTCAAAGCTATACTGGTCCTAAACTAATGTTCACAGTACAAGCAACTCCATGCAATTGTTACAAACTGATCAAAGCTATACTCATCAAAGTTTGCACAATTTTTATCTTCAAAATTTTCCTCATTTTTATGCAGGTTTCCACTCTTTTAGTGATCTATTATAGCACGGGTCAAACGCATTACAGCTCTTGTTGGTGCTTAAAATTTAAAACTATCTCAACACAGTCCCCACTCGGATATTTTCAATTTTCATGTTTTCCTTGATACTTTAAAATGGAAAAATGGATATAAACAGAAAAACTATAAGAATAACACTAAGCATCAAAGGCCGGTACTGCAGTTTGTTTCACAAATTTATAGATGCTACTAACATTCAAATAACTAAGAAGACACTACAATAAGTAGTGAGTTTATTCAAAGGAAACAAAATTAAAGTTTAGAATTTAATTTGAAACAACATGCAATATTTGTTAAGATTTGCCAGCATCAATGATAAGCCTTAAAACTTACGACCTCATTAGAAAGCCCTAGTTTCCAATGCTTCTTGCCACTACTTTACCCCAATTAAGAGTGTAAATCTCTGAAAACTCTATCCACAAATCTCTTATTCAGGATATCTTTCTTCAACTCTATAGAGAAAAGAAGAAGGACTATTATTCCATGTCTTGAAAAAAAAAAATTCAAAATAATTTGATAATGGATATCTAAAATTCTAAGCAAATAAACTGAGTATAAGAATGCAAAAGCTGAACTACAAGCCTCAGTCCCTTAAATTGAATTTTATCTGATACAATTTCAATAAAAAATGCAAGAGCTGAACTACAAGCCTCAGTCCCTTAAAAAAATTAAAATAGAGGGTACTAGACTTTGACAATGGATACCTGAACAAGGTACCTGGAAAAGATTATCTTTTACCAAATTCCTGACCTGCACAAAAAACTTGTATATTGCACCTCATTTTTCTGAAAAAAATTCAACCACAGTGCCCAGATACAGAATGGAGAAGATTTATGGAAACTGAAAATGTGAAAAAATAAATAAATAAACAAAAGATGGATGGTTCCCTCCAGTTCAATTGCATCTCAAGGCAGTCCAGTTGATGATCAAGCTCACCACATCCATTTCCAATCCTAGTTCCATCATGGTACAAACTACAAGAGAACAAAGACTAAGAGATACAATGGCTAAAAGATGGTTCCTAGGCTAACAAAGTATGGAGAGTGTGTGAGAGAGTGTATTATCAAACTCCATCATGGAAGACAGACTAAAATATAGTTCCTAAGCTAAACATGTATTATCAGTGATTGTTCCAACTATGAGGCTGTCTCCTTTTTCTCCAATACTAGAGTGATGAATGTAACTGGTAAGTAGGATAAAGTTCATACAGTTTTATTTCAATTCCTGCTTCAACATCAAACTAATGAGCTGCGCTTTTGAAGGGTATGTCTGGACCATCTATTGATAAGGAACAGATTTAGAAACTAAGAATAACATCAGTTTCAAAATGGAGGTAGGTTTAGACTAAGTAAAGCATTTTATTGTATTACCCTCAACCAGTCCCTTCAAATGCTGGTAGCCCATAAGCCTCTTCTAGGCTTCAAAACCCACTACACAGCCTCATGTTAAAGCAGCCCTGACTGTGGCTTTCTTGTTGTAGGTTCTTGGCCTCCAGGACAGGGTTCTTAAGCACTGTGGCCTAGCTGTAGGTGACCCAAACTAGTGCGGATGGCTTCAAGGAGAATGACACCTTCACAACAATCCCAAACTGTCATCAAAATCACCCTTAACAGGTGTGGTTTCTATCTACTTGAACTCAGACCTGTGATGATCATAGAATAATAGATGGAATTGATTCATCTTTTGAGTATTTATAGTTCCTGGGCTTCTATCTACGTTCCAATATTTGGTTGTGGCTATACAAGAAGCAGACAAGTGCCTGCGAGGATCTAGCAAGAGAAGAAAGGAAGCATGCAGGTGATTTGCAAATATTTGATTCAAACACCGAGTATGGAGTAGGGACAGAACATGGTCAAAAAGCATAATTTAAAAAGGTTGTAGCTGATGATTTTTATAGTGCATGTGTTAAAATGGAAAAGGACATTTTTCCAATGGAAATTATGAATTCTAAAAACATGGAAGAAATTGCACAACCACCTGCATTATTGAAAGATAATCTATCACACAAAGAAAACTGTCCAAATCAACAAATAAGAAGAGAAGGCAGCAGGCATATATCTACTTGACGGCCTTTCATCATTATCCCAACTTCATGTGGATCAAATTTGAATTCACATAGGGGTCCCAGTTACATGAAAAATGTGGAAGAATTTTTTGCAGCTTTTGAATGTTAGAAGATTGCAGAAAGAATAATGATAAAATGGAGGGGAGAAAAATCACCAGTTTGTAGCCAATCAATAGTACACAAATGGACTATAGCTGGTGATGAAGATGATTTTCATGGCAGAGATTATGATAAGTCAACAATGGCCAATAACCTAAGTCAAGTATTATGATATGGAATGTTTGATAGTGAATATGGGGAAGAGGCTCGTGGAGCCATTGGTAGAGACAATGAGGATGCCTTCTTTGATGATGAGTCAACAGAAGTGGTTGTCTTCTCTCTCAGAATGGGCAGAAAATAGGATGGTGTGAGGCTGAAAGAGACGATGTTCACCAATACAAATTGGTTTTCCCTTCAAGATGACAGGCATACTAACTGGTCAATGCCGACATCTCTTGTTTCGTCATCTACCAGAGTAGAGGATGGTCAAACAAACAACATAACAACATCAACTAATACTGGTGGTAATAGTAGTAGTAACGATGAAATTGTGTTAAAAGATGATGGGAAGTTGGTAGATACAAAAGGAAGACCAGCTCCAAACATGAACTTAGGACAAATGGGGTCGAAGGATATTTAGAGAGTTGGAATATATTTTAATGGTGATGAGAGATAATTCTATTATAACATGCTAGGATCTATCTATGAATGTTGTTTCAGATTGTAGAAAATTAACTAGAGGGCCCTTCCAAGGGTGCTCCACGTACATATGCATGGCAACAAAGAGGTGACCTTTCTATAAACTAGGATCTACCCTACCTTTCACTTAGATGATAACAATAAATCATCCAATTTAATAACAAGAATCAGCAAGGGAAAAGCATAGGAAACACCTCAACGGACATCCTTGTTTAGATGGCAGATTTTTCCCTTTAATCAAAGCCCTTTACAGCAGAATTTAAGTGTAATTTCCAGTCAATAGAAACAACAATATGGATTGTAGCCCATGTTGATGTGGCATGCCTCCACATATTTGCTTGTGCCTAGGGAGATGTGAACTGTTCTCTCAAGAAAAAAAAATGCATGAAACTGTCCAGATAAAGGCTTCAAAAGGTGCCCCCAAATATGTGAAGTAACACCTCAAAAGTGCCCCAAATATGTGAAGTAACACTTCAAAAGATGATTCATAATAAAGAAAAGGCATAAAGAGCAAAAAAAATGGCTATCAAGCCAACCTCCTCCATATGGAGGCTACTTGAGTAGGTCTTCAATGTGGATCAAGGCCTCATACAACATGAGGGGTAAGAGGCTCAATCAAAAGAACAGTAGGAAGAACCTAGCCAGTTTAGGATCTAGAAGATTACATTTATTATTGGAAAAGAAATGTGTCATGAGGTGAAGGAGATATTGGTAGGCCTGGGCAATGATCTCTGTGATTTGTATGGCTATGTCATGGATTTTCTAAGTGGATTAATTTTTTAAAGGAAATGTTATCGTAGCTTTTACTAAGCACTTTGAAATTGATACTCAATTAAGTAGACTCCTCGTTGATAAACTGGGAAGATCTAGCAGGCATCTACATTCAGTAAGCCATTGGATTAATACTTTCATATTCAACGAGAAGCATTCTTTTTGGAGTTCTAATACATCATAGGCAATCTTTCAAGCATATTTACATTGAGAAATCTGCATTATAGCTGTACATAATTCCATATGGCTCAATTTGTATGGAGAGCTAGACAGTGTCCAAATTTGAATGTGGATGGTGTGGTATTGCAATACTGATTTTGGGGTTTATCGCCTTGGTTGGTATTGTAAGTCATAGTTGGACTCTACCATCTTGTGACAGAGTCTAGCATGATGAAATACTGGCAAAGTTGTTTTTTCCTTTCTTTTTTGGTGAAATAAGAACACACCGGGAATCTATGGTTAGCTTGATTTCTTAATGTGGAACTTTTTTCGGAAGCGGCAGAGGTAGCCAATATAAAATTTATTCCTTAATTTAATGTATGGGATATCCTTAATTTAATGTATTCATTATGTGTACTCGATTCTGTTGTTTTATTTGTTTTTCAGCTCACAATTATATTCAAGGTGTATGTTGTATTGTTTGTCATCTACTTGTAGTTACATGGAAAGCACTTAATTGCATACTAAATTCTAGTGATGCAATCATATTATTAAAACTAAGTCCCCAAGGTATGCAAATGATTTATTCTGACAATTTTCAAATTACAATTTTGAACCATGTGAGGCCTGCCAAGCTAAAATGCATGGTATTCAAATGTCTCTTAAAATTTGAAATAATAAAATCAGGGCTCTGGCTTTGACAGGATGAGTAGCTAAAACACGAATGTTAGAAAGAAAATTTTTCATAAAGATGCAGTGCCCGATGGTTGATGAATTTGCCTTTGCAATCTCGATCTCTCTCTGCGTAGCTTATAAAAAAAACCAAAATTGAATAGTGTTGAAAGAAAAAGAACAAATCACTGAAATAAACCCCAGAAAAAGAGACCCTAAGTCCTCAATGTCATCTGAGAAACAATAGCAACTCTGATATTCATGAAAAGATTAACTATTCAGGCACTGGCACTGGATGTCAACTCCATCTCCATCCCAACAATGATTATTGCAAACCATTCTCCTAATGCTCTGCAATACGACTGATCTTAGGGCTTCCCTCACAGCCATGGAGGTTTTGGGCTCACCCTAGGTTCCTACACCTGTCCTCCTCCGTCCGCTGCTAATGCGTTCAACTTACTACTGGCTTCGATGCCGAAGAAGAAGAAAACTAAAGCAGCCAAGTTTTTGAAAAATCTGGATGATATTCCAGAAATCTCTCTTCCCCCTAAAGGTTTAATCCAGGTAGCTTTGTCTCTGGCAGATTGCGCTCTCATGGAACAGTTCACAGGTCTCTGCTCCTCCCCAAAAACCAAGGAGAACTGGGTTGTCAAGAACTGGACGTCGTTGATCAAGAACAATGTAACCTCGTATTTCTTGTGAAGAGGCTATTTTCTGTTTGAATTCATCTCAAAATAGGATAAAGATCTAATATTTCAGAATGGACCCTACTTCATGGGTCCTCAAGGCCTGTATCTCAATAAGCAGACGCTGGATTTCGACCCAGGAGTTGATGTTCCAACTGTTGTTCCTGTGTGGGTTAGGTTGTCGAATCTCCCAGTGCATTGTTGGAACTGGGATTCGCTGAAGCACAAAGGTAATGCCCTGGCTAAATTTATTGACTGAGGAAATAACAAGGACCAATACGACTGTGCCAGAATATGCGTTGAGGTAGATCTAGAGGTGGGCCTTCTAGAGGCAATAAAAATCAATGTTGACAGCTGGACCCATGTGCAAAAGCTAGATTATGAGCAGCTTCCCTTCAAGTGTCGAAAATGCCATGTCTACGGTCACTTGGCTAGGGGTTGTTCAAGTAATGGGGAGGTGGAGAAAGGGAAGGAGGAGGGTTGGAACCTAGTCAAGCGGACAAAGACCTCAGATAAATACCACAAATCTGGCATCCCAAATGGTAAAGGCCCTCAGCCAGCTTCTATTCTTCAAACCTCTCCCTCAAATGGTCAAGAAAACAAATTCGAGCCCCTAAGTTCAGCAATAGAGGACACCCAGGAGGTCGAGATGCATAAGAAAGGATCCCCAGACAAAGGGACCCCTTCAGGCTCGAGGCAAGGAGAAAGTGCCGCAGATATATCTAAAGAAAAACATGCAGAAGTTGAGGAAGAACATGTATCGGAGGATTCAAAGGAGGAAGGACAAATAGGGGATTCACCAACTTCGGCTAGAAGATCCACAAGAGGCCGTAAGCCCGCCCATGAAAAGAGAGAATAGGAAACCTACAAAGATAATCTCCAGGGCAGTCAACCAACCCTCAAGAAACTCTTGGAAAAAACACTGAAGATGACAAGAAATCAGACTTGGGGCTGCAAGGGAGCTCATCACACCCAAAAAAGTATGTGATAAAGGTTGTCTCCTGGAATTGCAGGGGTATGGGCAGCAGAGTTAAAGAAGAAGCCATAAGAATTATTCTAAGGATAGAAACCCCAGACATACTTCTCATTCAGGAGACTAAGATGGAGGACAAAGACTTCCTCCAAATAAGTAAGAAATTTTGGAATAAAGGTGGAGGACAAGCAGTCTTTGCTCAAGGAGCCTCGGGCAGGCTGGTTACTCTCTTGAATATTAACAAATTCTCGATGGTCAAAGAGATCCTAAACACTCACTAGTTGTTCTTGAAACTTCAACATCTTGAAACAAAAGAGATCATTTGTCTCATCAATGTCTATGTCTCAGTAAATGCAGGGGAGACAAAGGCTTGCTGGGACTCCATCAGAAATCTGACAGGAATGGAGAATCTGGAAAATACCATCATTGCTAGCGACCTTAATCTCACCTTGCTTTTGTCAGAGAAGTGAGGAGGCAACATCGTAAGGGATCCTGCAAGGGAATGGGTGGAGGACCTCATGCAGGACTAGGACTTGCTCGACATCAAGCCCTCTATTGGTAGGTACACCTGGTCAAACAAAAGAGTCGGTCCGAGGCATATTGCTGCAAGGTTAAATAGATTTTTCGTTCAAAGTTCTTTTCTCCTATTAGGATTAGAGGCTAGAATGCACATTCTCCCTTGTAGTGTTTCTGATCATAATCCTATCAAACTTGAGCTGCTAGCCCATATTGATCACGGCCCTATCCCATTCAAATATAGTCCTTTATAGGTCAAGGAACCAGACTTCATGCATATGGTCAAGAAAAGTTGGAGGCGGCCAGTCAAGGGCTCCTCCTTCTATGTTTGGGAGGAAAAGCTCAGAAGAGTGAAATTCATTTTGAAAAGTTGGGCCAAATCCCTTCCCAACACTGCAACTAAAAGAAAAAAAAAATTCCAAGGCAGCCTTGAGCTCCATCACTTGCAGTCGGAAAATGTAGAAATTACAAAAGAAGTTATAGACAACGAGGCAGAATTAAAAAAACAATTTCATAAGGCATGTCTGGCAGAGGAAGAATATTGGAGACAAAAATCTCACAGTCTTTGGCCAAAAGTTGGAGATAGGAACTCCTCCTTCTTCCATAAGCAAGCCCAAGCGCAGAAATGCTTCAACTCCATCTCAGAAATCAAGGAAGAGACCATTACTCATAACGATATCATTAGCATTAAAAGGGCAGCCTTCTCTCATTTTAAAAATTTGTATAGTTGTAATATTCCCAATTAGCAATAGCTAATTGCAAATATTAATTTTGATTACTTTTACTTTAATAAGTTAAGTTAGAAATAAAGTGGGTGAAGGGGACACTTACTCACACTTAGGATAAAAATTATTTCCTAAAGTCACTTGAGGAGCATGATTAATTGGCAGCGTGGGGACTAGAGGCCAAGTGGCAGCGCAGGAGAGAGAGACAGCGTGGGCAGTGTGGGACCAAGCCAGCACAGAGAGAGAGATGGACAGCATGGCTCAAACGGACAATGCAATTGATGGTGGGGCCTAGGCGAGAGCAAGGCTCTCCAAGCATAAAAAGGGAGAGGGTCTCTTCATTTCCATTGATTTTGATTATGCATAATGTTATTTTTCTTCTTAACAATGAGCACGCTTGTTGTTAAGAAAAGTCTGCACGTACTGTTCAATACATCGGGTGTCTCCGTGCGAAGATCCCAACCTCAACCCCGGGGGACTTTGAGTGCCTGCTCGGGTGAGGAGTTTCATCCTTATTTTTGCCAGGAGAGTAGCAGCAACCACAGTTGGAGCATTCACTGGAAGAGACAACTCAGTCAGTGAGAGGGAGAACGTAGTCTTGGAAGGATGTAGTTTCGGATTGGAGGTTTATCACGAGATTCAGCCCGAGAGAGTTGGAAAGGGTTCAACCCTTCCCTATTCCACTATTTTGGTACAGTCAGAGGCCATCATTCTCAGCAGATCATTTAGGGCCAGCGTACTCAGTTGGCGATAGCGTAGTGCCTCAAGGGAGTCATTTCAGAGGTCAGCCATTTCCGAAAATCTCTCTGGGATTTTCTGGGTATTGTGTGGAGAGGCCATTCCCAGAGTTTCACAATTTTCTAAGGAGGCGAGCAGCCCTAAATAGTCCTTCCATTCCAGCAATAGCAATAGCACCACCAGCAACACTGGAGATTACATAGTCTTGTGACAACAGCCATTCCGGTCATATCCTGAGAGTATTTCTATGCATGCCTAGTGCAAGCAAAGGTGCCATCATTCTAATCACCTTTGTAGTCATTTTTATCTTTCAGTATTAATAAAATGGCTCAGCATTCTCCATATTGGTTATTGTTCATGTGATATCTCTCTAGTTGTTGTTTGTCTTTGTTTATGTGCTTTATATTGCTGTCAATTTCTACTTGGAATATTACAGTGGTATCAGAGCTCATAGACTTAACTTAGCCTGTGGAGCATATTGCCTATGACACCAAAGGGAAGGAAATACATCTGTTACAGAGGAAGGAAATATAGAGAACAAGAGAAGAGGCTAGAGATCACCTTTGGAAAGGGTGATTGCGTTCCAGTACTGGACGCAGAAGAGGAGGAACCTATGGCGGAGGGGAAAGATGTCGGGAAGGAGTTTGCAGAACTCATCCTCAAATCAGTTCAGGATTTGTCAAAATGGATAGAGGAAATGGGGCAAAAGCTCACGGCAGACCCTAGACAGCATGAAACCCCAAGAGGTTTCTATACCGGAGAGGGATAGGGTACATCCAATCATTTGCAGGAGCACCTCACAACACAGCAGATGGCATCACATACACCCCCACGTTCCATGATGCCCACGTTTCTTGCAGCAGATACTAGGGCAAGAGCACAGCAGGAGCAGGAACCGCCTCACATAGGAGATTACTTTACCGAGTATCAGTCCTACAGATAGGAGTTCATAGATGCCCTCACATTTCATGACTCTGTCCAACTCAAGCGGGACAACAGACCCCTCAATCATCACAGGGGGAATAGGCATTCACATGATGGGGATATGCAGTGCACTGTAGGCAGATTCTACCTACCGACATTTGATGGATCAGCCAAGAGTTCGGCGAAGGCTTGGGTGGAAAAGTTGGATATATATTTCCAACTTAGCGAGATGGCAGAGACAAAAACCATCGAGGTGGCAGCGCTGCACTTGGATGGGGAGGCCCATGATTGGTGGTTTAACAGGATGGCTACGCTGGGACACTCAGGAGTGACGGCATATGTCGAGTTTACATGGCCGGTGATAGAGCGGTTTGATCGAAGGTATCCAGAGGAGCACTTTGTTGAGTTGACCAAGCTCAAGCAGACCTGAAGTCCAGATACTTACATTTCAGAGTTCTTGAGACTTTCCGTGATGGTGCCTGATTTATCTGCAGCCCAGATGATCTATATGTTCATCGATGGATTGGCAGAGCCTCTTCGGGGGTTAGTCAGGTCGACGAGGCCAGCTACACTCCATGACGCAGTTGGGAGGACTCGGGATTTGCAGGATGCATTACCCCGAACTAGAGCTCCTTTTCCCCAGAGACCGACATTTCAGCCTAAAGGGAAGGAATCTTAATTTAAATCAGAAAGATTTAAATTACTACGCAAAAACAAGCAATCTTCATGCCCAGGATGAAATGCCAAGGTAGTAAGCTTGAGCCAAACACATGTGAATTATCATATGGCCTAACTAGAAGGCAAATAAAAATCTGCTCAGAATTAATTATTTGAAAAATACATTGCTTTCGTTCTCTATTGAAATTTTACCGTCTGGGTTTTCATTTCAAGGTTTTCATTCTTTCTCTTTGAACTAGCCCCTCTGATATATCCAGTTTCCAATAACTTAAACAAGTCTTTCTTAGATACAAATCTATGTTCTGACACAGGATCAAAAAATACTACACAACCCACTATAGCAGGATTGTCAATAATGGAACCATATAAAACTTGAACTCACCTAGATTATTGAAATTCAGTTTTCCTGTTGTGAACCTACTATGATCACCAATGTTTAGTTTCCCAGTTTTGAATAACTCAACCCTCCTCACTAATTCCCTTTCTCATTAAGTTCTCAGACTAGGAATGAAAGCACTCCGTGGTATTTCAAGTTGTGATAAAACTCAATCAGCTGTAGGAATTTCACCACCCAGACTAGGAATGAAAGCACTCTATGGTATTTCAAATTGTGATTAAACTCAATCAGTTGTAGGAATTTCACCACCCACTATAAAATTTACACTGACATAGATTCATCTTAACATGAATCTATTAAGCACTAAGAGAGATTGAAAAACACCGTACTTCTTGAAGCTTAATAGATCCAGTGTTAAGACAGATCTATGTTTTTCTTATTTCTATTATTTGGAAAAATTCCTTGAGGAAACCTTTTAGGAACCTCCTTACATTTCGTGAGTGGTACCTGGGATAAATTCTGCTGATTTATAATATGTACTCTTAACCTAGAGGAACTCTACTAGACTTGTATCCATGACCTTTCACTAATCTCCGTGTTGAAACTGGTTAGTTCAAACTGATCTAGTTAACCCACTAAAGCTAAGTTGATCTATAATTGTATATATTATATATCACCAAAACTCAACTAGTTATCATAGGGGTTCAACTCCCCTATTTTGAATAGGTCAACCTTTCTTACTCAATTCATTAACACAATAAGAGAAAGTACTCATTTCGACTTCCAATTGTGATGAAACTCCGCCACTTGTAGGAAATACACCACCCATAAAGCAAATTTTATTTCATGCTGGCCTTTGTTTAGGCATTACACACATATGAAGTAATGAAGATCTCCCCCCATCAGGGCTGTAGCTCACCTTGCTTCTCTCGATGCAACAACCCAATAAACTTTTCCCATTCCAAATAGTGTTCGTTAGGCAAAAAATTGGCCTAAAGCATTTTCAATTGTAAACAAAATCTTAATGGCTGTGCTGTGATGATAAAAAAATAAATCCTAATGGCTGTGTTGTGATGCTAAAAAAATTATGACGCTGGTAGTAGGAACAAAACTCTATGGAGAGAATGTGAGTACCTAATGAGTATAGACACTATGTATCAGCATTTGTATATATTGAGATTGAAAAATAGCTTATAAATTGAATGATAAAAATAAGTTTAACTCACCTTGTTTTTATTGTCTGGCATCAAATATTAAAGTATAGGGAGAATTACCAATATCACTTCCGTTTACCACTTTAAGCTTTGCCAATATTTGAAACCAAGGCCCTTCAAAATCCTTGTTGTGTCGGTATTGCTTCCTTGCTGTGTTGGTATTGCTTGCGGTGGAAATTGACGGCGAAGAGAAAATGAAAATCGCATAGCCCAACAAATTAGTGGCATAGTATCACCCTCACAGAGGCTAACAGTTACTGCGAATGGAATGGATAAAGTCTCTATTAAAAAATATGGAGGATGCTCTCACACAGGCCAAACAATTAATCCATCACGTCACTCAATAGCGAGCGGGGTGTTTTGGTTGCTGTATTCTCTGTATTCTCTGCAACCCGGGCAACTCGAGCTCTTTGGATAATGTAGAGAGTGGAAGACAATTTTGGATCACCTCTTTCAAAAGGTTCTAGGTGACATTCAAATTCTTTCCCATACCCAGCGAATTGTTTCCACTGCAACGCTTGAGGCAAAGCCCGTCCTCCTCCAACCTGTCCCAAAAGAGCTCAACCTTATAATAAAAAAAAAGGGTTTTTATAAACCCCTCCCGTAGACTTAAATATGGTTAAGTGCCACCAAAATTTAGTTGGGCAAACACTAATTTATTTTTTTTAAATGTATTTTTTCTTTTTTGGATTTAGTGAAAAGTTGTTTGGCGGGGATTTACTTTTTATTTTGATTTTCAATAATTAATTTATATTTTTATATTTAAAAATAAAAATAAAAAATAAAATTCAATAATCCAATTTAATCATTGTGTATCTTTACAATATTACCATGTTTTGTGATTTTAAAACATTTTGATAATCCAAAATTAAAATGATATTTGGAAAAAAAGGTTTTTTTTTCAAGGAAATAAAAAACCAACATCAATAAAAGTCACTAGAAATTTCAAAATAGACTAGATGAAACCATAAATCCATAGATTATTGGAGATTCTTCGAGGATTCTAGCAAATGAACCCAAGTAAACCAATGCATAAGATTAGTGCATTTATACTATTCCTAGATAATTATTTTCACTTTCACCCTTGATTTCTTCTATTTTTTTTTTTTTAACAAGAAGGGGTATGGATTTCTATTAGAGTTTGGCCAAAATGCCTTTCACTGGTTACATTAGGTCAGGCATAGCCCTTAAAATTTCTTCCACGAACTGATCATAGGCCCCAAAATTTGGGAATCCACAGATTTTACTCGAGACTATTGAGTCTATCTCCATTATTTTCCCTTTCTTAAATAGACATACAAACTGTTTCAGTAGAATGCAGAAAAACATAGCAAAATTTATGGTATGGAGTCCCACTCCTCACTTCCTTCTGTCAAGAGGAAGCCTATGGGAAGTGGAACTGACCTGTTGGCCTCCAAATCAACATCCTTATTATTTTCCCTCAGAACATGAAGAAAGGATGCAGTCCGGAAAGATTTCACCAGAGTTCTGATTCTTGAAATCACTCTTGCCAATCCGATATCTGTTGGAGAGGAATCCTCCACTAAGACTTTGATAATATACTCAGAGTCTCCAATTATACTGACATCTGAAATACCAATAGCCTTTGCTTGCTTGAGACCTTGCAGAAGTGCCAAGGCTTCAGCTTGCATGCTAGTAGACTGCCCTAATCCCCAAGAAAACTTTGTCACAATTATGCCCTCTTTATTTTTTATAATTCCTCCTGCCCCAGCGAATCCGGGGTTGCCTTTTGCTGCCCCATCGAAGAACAAGGAGTATATGGATTGCCTGAGGAGAATATCTGATAGATCATTCTCCTTTCCTCTGAATTTCCACTCTTTTATGTCCTTGTGATGCCTTATATCGCCAGAGAATTGGAGATCCAACGAGGCACCCCATTCTAAGTCTTGCTGGCTTAGATTCAAATCCGGAAAATGTTCCCCCAGACTTTATTTCCATAGAATTTTTATTTTAATGATGATGAACTGCGAGTTTAAGCTTTCATCTATGAAAACTCTTCTATTACGCTCAAGCCAAATTTGCCAGCAAATAAATTTCGGCAAGGAGAGCCATGCAGCTTTAAAATTTTCATTCTTTGGGAGCGTTTCTGGATAGAGATTTCGCCAGTTTTCAAATAGATCTTTGATAGACATGGGTAAGATGAATTCAGTTTTCCAATAGCTCAATAGACCTTGCCAGATTTCTCTTGAAAATTTGCAGTCTAATATGATGTGCTGGGCTTTCTCTTCACTGTCACAGCATAAATGGCATCGAGAGGGGCCTTGGAACCCTTTCTTCTTCAATCTGTCAGCTGTTAAAATCCCTATGTGACATAACAACCAACAAAATGAGTCAACCTTTGGCATGGATTTGAAATTCCAGAGCCCTTTCCAAATAGCAGGATCAGGAGGGACGTTAGGACGATCTTGAAGGCTTTTATATCCGTACGCAAAAGTGTACAGCCCTGGGGCGGCTCCCCAACCACGGGCATCCTTATTTCCCACGCGCAAAGGCACCTTACCATTTAGCATAGATAGGAGAAGATCACGTGCGTGAGTCAGCTCTGGAGGAATGGGAGGAAGTCTCCAACGCAGCCAATTGTTGCCTGCCCACTGAGAGATGTCCCAAAGAGTTACGTAACCTGCATTGTTCAGCCACAAACGAAGCGCATGCAGAGAGAAATGAGATGATAAAGGAGGATACATCATGATGCAATCGTCCCATATCCTAATTTCTTTGTCGTTGCCTGGAATCCAATACGCTTTGTCTCTGATTAAAGGGGTTGCTTTGTGGCAGAGTTTGATCAGATGCAAGCCTGTAGTGGGCAGTGAGGTGTCCAGGCATCTCTTCCTCTTCCCCCTGAAATATTTCCTCCATAGAGCTCTTTGCACCCAACTTGGGTGTGGTCCAATGATCCTCCAGAAGATCTTGGGTCCCATGGCTATGTTTTGGAGGCTGAGGTCTTTGAAGTTGAGGCCTCCTTCAATCTGAGGCTTGCAGATTTTCTCCCAACTTACCAAAGGGATTTTCCTGTCATTGTGATTGCCCCCTTTCCAGAAGAACTTACGAATGAAGGCTTCCATTTTTTTTATGATGCCTGAGGGTGTAAGGAAAACAAAGAATTGAAAAATGGGGAGGCTACTGAGAACGGATTTGATGAGGACAGTCGGCAAGGTTTAACCAAGAGAATCCCAAAGCTTGAATTTTGGCCTTAAATTTGTACAACAGAGGAATCCAGTCTCTGCTGTAAGCCAGTTTACGAAATATGGGAAGGCCCAAATAAGTAAAAGAGGACCAAGAAAGGGAGGCAGAAAATCCAAGGATTCTGGAGATGGCAGAGAGGGTGGAAGCAGAGATATTCCAGCGAAAAGATTTACACTTACCTTTGTTTAAACAGCTGCCTGTAGCTTCACTGTAGTCTTCCAAGACCTCCTTAAATCTTAAAGCAGATCTGGCAGAGGTAGCCCCTAACAAGAGGGTATCATCCGCAAAGAGGGTGTGATTTACATTTTTAACCCCTCTGGCTATATTGAGCCCCAAGATCTCTTGGTCAACCATTTTCTGATCAAGGTAGAAACTCAGGACAGAAACATGAAGGACAAAGAGAAGCAGAGAGAGGGGGAAACCCTGCCTAAGCCCTCTTGAAGCTTTAAAAAAGCCAGATGCTCTCCCATTCTCCAAGGGGGCGATCCAAGGATCGACAATACAAGCACGGATCCAATTTAAAAATCCCATTCCAAAGCCAATTTTTTTCAAAACTTCCCAAAGAAAGCTAAGTCTGACCCTATCAAAGGCATTTGCTAAATCAAGTTTAATTACCATACCTTTTTCTTTGCGAAGATGGCCTGAGTGAATCGCCTCTTGCACGAGAATGAAATTGTCAGCAAGCTGTCTCCCCTGAACAAATCTGCCTTGATTCTCTGGGATGATGACTGGGAGGATACCTTTCAGCCTATTGGCAATTACCTTTATGATTAATTTATATCCAATATTACAAAGATAGATGGGTCGGAACCGATTAAATTCTTTAGCACCCTTTTCCTTGGGAATGAAGGTGAGAAAAGCTGAATTGGTGCTGCCCCCTATTTTCTGACAATTTTGGGATTTCAAAATCATTTTGTAGAGGTATTTCTCCACAATCTGCCAGCAGGTTTGAAGGAATCTTGCAGTGAAGCCATCCGGGCCTGGGGCTTTGTCCGGCTCCATGTCTAAGAGAGCATATTTTATTTCTTCTATAGAGATCTTCGCTTCCAGCTGTTGATTCATTAAAGGTGAGATCCTAGGGGGAACCGCCTCTAAAAATTTATATTTTGGGTCGGTCACTCCCTCTTCTCTGTGTTATTACCATCCTTGATTTCTGCAATAGAGTTGAAGCTCTTTCTGGCTTGAGCTTGTTTATGGAAGAAGGCAGTATTTATGTCTCCCGCTTTAAGCCATAAACTCCTAGACTTTTGTCTCCAATGCTCTTCCTCCAAAAGGCAAGATTTATGGAAGCGTTGTTGAAGCTCAGCTTCCTTATCTAATACTTCTTTAGTGATTTCAACATCTTCGCTTTGGGCATGATGCTGGGCAAGATTGTCTTGGGCCTGCCTTCTTTCTTTTGAAGGGGAGGGAAGAGATTTGGCCCAAGATTTAAGAACAGCTTTCAGTCTTCTAATTTTTTCCTCCCAAATGAAGAGAGGTGAACCTTTCACTGGCGTTTTCCAACTGTCTAGAACCAGATTCAGAAACTCAAGTTCCTTGACCCAAAGAGGATTGAAGCTAAAGGGAATGGGGCCAAGATCAATGTGGCCCAACATCTCAAGCATAATGGGCTTATGATCAGAAACACTGCATGGGAGTATATGAAATCTAAATTCTAAGCCCAACAAAAGGAAGGAACTCTGCACCAAACATCTGTCAAGTCTAGCAGCAATGTGACTAGGACCTATTCTTTTATTGGACCAAGTGTACTTACCATTTTCTAGGGGGATATCTAGTAGATCCCAGTCTTGCATGAGGTCTTCCACCCACTCCCTTGCAGGGTCCCTTATGATTGTGCCTCCTCGCTTTTCCTCCATGCGCAAGGTAAGATTTAGATCACCTGCAACAATGATGTTTTCCAAGTTTTCCAAGATTTAGATCACCTGAAAAATATCAGTGTAATAAATAGTTGCATATAAAACATGTTCGATCTAGGGAGAGGATCAACAAAAACTGGAAAAGGATAAACATCATGGTTGTTTACATCCTTTTAAAAAATTATAAAAGGGAAATTTCCTAAGACACTTGCCTTCATCCAAAAGAAAAACATATTTGAAACATTGTGTATCTTCAAACCTCATGCATCCTCAATAAAGAAAATAGAAACAACATAAAATCATAAAAGCTATCAGTGAACTGACAGTGCTGCGCAACAACTGGGTAGAACAAAGCCATGATAATGCTGACATTTAAACAGTAGCTTTTCATAGTCCAATTCCTGGATGTGGGTCCAATCTACGACTATTATTTTTATGGCTTCTGGCAGCCCAACCTCCAGGTCCATCTCAACGCATATGTGAGCACAGGAGCATAACTGATCTTTTCTCACCGCTTGATCGATGTATCTTCCAAGAGTGTTGCCGATGGTTTGGAGGGATTTTTGGTTCCAGCAATGCAGAGGAAGGTGGGGAAGACATACCCACAATGGGAAAACATAAGGCACATCTTGAGGAGGGTCGAAATCGGGTGTCCATTTATTTAGGTATAGCCCTTGAGGCCCCATGAAGTATGGCCCATTTCTGAATATGAGGCTTTTGTCTTATGTGTTCTCGAAAACAAATAGGAAGAATCCTTTCCCTACGAAATGACTTTTAATGCCTTTCGAAACTTGTGAACTGCTGCATAACCCCAAAAAGGAACTTGTGCCTTACACGTTGAAAGGCACTAGCCAGATCCAACTTTACAGCCATGCCTTTTTATTTGTTTTGAATGCTAGACTGTATTGCTTCTTGGACCAAGATGAAATTGTTCGTAATCAATTTTCCTTTGACAAATCCCCCTTGATTGACAGGGATAATTTTAGGGAGGAGACCTTTTAATTTATTAGCCATGATTTTTCTTATCAGCTTGTAGCCAATATTGCAGAGCAAGATTGGCCGAAACCGATTGAAAGAGTTGGCACCCTTCTCTTTGGGGATAAGGGCTAGAAAGGGAAAATTAGTGCTCCCACCAAGTTCATGGCAAGTTTGGCATTTCAGGATCATCTTGTGCAGATCTTTCTTGATAATATTCCAGCAAGTTTTCATAAAGCAGCCAGTGAATCCGTCCGGTCTGGGTGCTTTATTTGGCTCCATGTTATCAAAGGCATGCTTGATGTCATTTATAGTTACAGGAGCGTTCAACATAGAGTTCATCTCTTCATTGACCTTTTGGGGGACAAGGTTCAACAAATCTGGGCATAGATTTACATGCGCTTCCTCCGTATACAACTCCTTAAAGTGTTGATGAGCAGCTGCTTTTATGCTGGCAAAGTTGTTATGGGCTTGTCCTGTAGAATTTATTTCTTTTATGAAGTTGAAGCTCTTTCTATCCTGTGTCTGCTTGTGGAAGAAGGAAGTGTTTCTGTCTCCAGCCTGGAGCCAGAGACTGCGGGACTTGAGCCTCCAGTATTCTTCTTCCTGGATACAAGTCTTATGGAAATTTTCTTGGACTTCTTCTTCCTGGGTTAGACTGCCCCTTGATATGCCCATGTCTTCCATCTGCATTTGATGACTTTGAAGTCTGCCCTAAGCCTCCTTCCTAGCTGCAGACGAGGAAGGGAGTCCCTTGACCCAATCTTTGAGGGCCCTTTTCACCCTTAGTTTTTCTTCCCATAAAAAAAATGGGGAACCATTGACAGGGGGCTTCCAGGCATCCTCAACTATCCCCAAGAAATCAGATTGCTGGACCCAAAGGGGGCTGAAGCGGAATGGAATAGGCCCCAGATTCAAAAGCGGCTTCGTCTCAAGCCGGATAGGCTTGTTATCAGAGACCGAAGAGGGGATGATAGAAGAACTAATTTCAATACCAAGAAGAAGGGAAGAGATTTGAATAAGAAAACGATCTAACCTTGCTGCTATATGGTCCGACCCCGCTCTTCTATTTACCCATGTATATTTTCCTTTGACAGGCTTGATGTCAAGAAGGTCCCAGTGCTGAATAAGATCTTCCACCCATTCCCTGGCAGGATCCCTTACTGTGTAGCCCCCACGCTTTTCATCTTGGCGTAGAGTGAGGTTCATGGCCCCAACAAGAATGACATTTTCCATCGGCAGTTCAGAGGCTAAATCACGAATGGTGTCCCTGCAACTTTGTTTATCTGCCAAGATGGCTGGAGCATAAATATTAACGAGATTCAGTGTGTCCTTAGTTTTCAAATGTTGAAGCTGAATTAGAATCCAGTTTGTGGATGTTTTAACCAATATTTCTTTAAAGGAGGCGATCAACAGGCAGAAAGCCTCCACCTCAAGAGGAGGGGGCAGAGGGGTGCCCTGAGAAGCCACCATCAGTTGACTGAGGTGGGGTAAACATGAAAGAGTCCTAGCTGGAGTAAACAGGTGATGACAACGACATCAGAAGCGAGATTGCAGCAATGACCCAAGCAGACGATGTCTCGACAAGAGTCAGCACGACGCGCAAAGGGTCCACAACAGAGCTTGAATAACTTAAACGCAACCATTAATGAAATTTTATAATTGTTATTTAATTGAATTATTTAACATTAGAGAGTAAATGAATTATTTATAATAAAAATAAATGAATTATATTAATAAAAATTATTTATAATTATTATTTAAATGTTATTTGCCATTAAAGTAACTAAATTATTAATAAATATTATTTTTAATTATTATTTAATTAAATTATTTAAAACAAAAATTAAATAAAACTGGCCATGTCTCATTTGATTGCTTCAATGGGGTTTCAATAGCCCCCATTTGCAGGAATGGCCGTGGGTTAGGGGCTATTTCGTGCTCATTCGTGTAAAATTCAGGGTTTTAGAGCTTGTATAAATCTTTGATGATGGAGTTGGATTTCAAACAAGTTCGTGAATGGATTTCAATAGATGTTGCTTCTCTGCTTACGATTTTGCGTGGTGACCAGGTGGCTATGAAAAGGCAAATCAGCCAACAGCTATGACCAACCTGCTCTGAAGTGACAAATTCGAACAGGTGGCTGTGTAAAGGAAAATCAGCCAATCGCTGTAACCAGGCTGTTGTGAAGAGACAAATTCGAACGCAGGTAAGTCTTTGCTCTCTGCTAACTGTATGTATTTAAAATTATTTACTTGAATGGTTTTCAGTTAGCTTTAGGTCTGTAAAAATGTGAAAAATGTGTTATCTAACTTCAAAATCAAGCTGGAAAATAAGCATTCTAGTAGATTGACACTTATTACAAATGTGTTATCTAAGGTCAAAATCATGCTGAAAATAAGCATTCCAGTAGATTAACACTTTCCCTGAAAACTGCACCGGGCAAACTTTAGTGTCGCTGGCTCCTCCTTTGCTTTTCCCTTTACTTCACCGCCCCTGTGGACTGTAACTTTGATTTTGTGAAAATGACAAGGATGCTCTCAGTTTCAACCCATGGCATTGGCTGGAGCCCGATGCAGTAAGTTTAAATTTAGCTGTGAATATCAACGTCCAAAGCTAAATCGATTATATATATATATATGAAGCTGAGTGACGACATATGGTAAAAACGTGGGTAAGTCATCAATCTCAGTAATGCAGAGTAGGCCCCCGATGCTAACTGAAATTGAAATTGAAAGATGTCTTAAGATCGTTTAAAGTGGTGTCTCTGAAGAAAACGTATTGGTGTATCATCCCATCCCTTGAAATCTCTCCAGGTGGGTCGAGATTTCCAGGCCCGATACCCACCTGTTCCTTTGCTAGCGGGTAGAGAACGAGACATCTCTCCAAGCGAGTTGAGATTTCATCCTCTCCCTTAATTGAGAGCCCTAAGCTCTGTGTATGAGGAGATCATTATGATGTCTGGTATGTAAGAAACGAACCCTACAGAAGCGTGAGGATGATATTGGTATGGCTTCTGTTGGGATAAAATCGGGTAATAGCTGCACTGGACATTAGGAGTGCTCTTCAATCACTGTCACTGTTTCTGTTTTGGCATCACGATTATGAGAGGGATTGAAATATGTAAAAAGAAGGGATAAATGTATTTTTATCTCTATTATCATGTTTTTTCGGGGACAAAAAACTTTGTTTTCAAATGTATGCACAGTTTTTGATATGGGCCTACTGTTATACAGTTTATGTAGAAGATGGAGGTTTGATGGGAATATTGAGGGCTGATTTGTTTTCAAGGTAGGAGAGTCCTTGAGAAATGCACCTTGAGGGTTGCTCTGTCTCCAAAAACCTCTAATATAGCATTTTCACTTTCATCCTCATCATCACTGCCATGCAACTCCTCCTTAGCTACCTTCCACTAGCACATAACAGGCCATTGTAAGAGCATTTATCTACAATTCAAGATTTCAATAATAGTTGTGAAATAAAAGCACACTCCACGCATAAATACACACATTGTTTGGATTTCCTGAATGAAAAAAAATTAGGCAGAGAAATATTTTGAATACCTTGTCAACTAAGGAAGAAAATTTCTTGTTGGATATCAGTGTCGATGCCACCACAATAGACAATTTCTTACCTCACACTGCGATTAAATAGAAACCTTAGTTTGTTAATAACATGGTATAACACTGAAAAAAAATTAAATTATTAGACAATTCTAGGTTTACAAAGAGGACAAAAGTAGATCAACACTAGTGCACTTGAGAACAAGATAGCTCTCTGTATAGAATACTAACTTTATTGGAAATTAAACTTTGATACATTTTTGCCTCCTTGAGTTGTCGCTGTCACTGTTGCTATACCTCCAGTTGAGGGATCCATAGTAGCCGAGGTTATTTGAGCTACTGATAACAAAAGTCAAAACTTGGATTGAGGCAACATCACTTGTACTCATGGGCCCGATGATGCACCAAAAACATGAATGATGCCTTCAGTACTGAGTTGATTAGTGTCTGCGTTGATTCTTGAGTTCCCAATATAAGTGATAGCACCAATATGTTCATAGCAAGTGGAATTTCCACGGTTATTGATCCTTGCACTCTCAGGTATTGTGTTGTTACCAGACTTATAATAAATTAAACCTTACAGAGGTTTATTCAAGCCCAAACCTTCCATGTATGCACTTGTAGTATGTTCACAATAAGACAGTTGTGTTCCATTTGTAAGACCATCAAGATCAGCATAATAATCACGGTTGGAAACTTTGTTGTTTGAAGATTAGTAATAGTGATAATTCAGAATGGGAACATATGCTAACAAGGTATAAAGGTTCCTCATAGCTACCAGAGGATGATGGTGGAGCTAAGGGGGAGGGGGGTGATTCAACACGGAGTGGTGGAGGAATGACATCAACACCATTTGGAGGTGGTGGTTGAACCTGCTCTTCTGGTGGAGGTCGAGGGACTAATCCCAATGCATCACTCCAACCTCTATTGGGAATGTGGAGTCCGATGACAAGAAGAAGAAGAAATAAATAGAAATATTGAAAAAATCATGATAAGGGATCCATAAAAGGTTAATCCTCCCTCTCCTCTAGGGAGAAGGGATAAATTATATGGTATAAGATGACACAACACTCCATGAGACCTAGTAGAAATAACCAGTTTTAAACAGAGGATGAAAAGCACAAGACGAAATAAATATAAAGCTTCAAAACATCATTAGAATAGACTCAACAAAGCCTAATGTTAAGCCTCTCCATCCTCTAGGCATATGGGGTGCTTTGGGTTGCTTCAAGCTTGGAGCTTAGAGTCCTCGTTTGCTACATAACCTCCTTTTGTACCCCCGTGACCCATAGTTGACCCCTGATTGCATCAAGCAGTCATATTTGTAATATAGCAATTGAAGAGTGTCTAAGATGGTATTCAAGATAAGGTTATTTTATTTTGGTTGTCTGTCCATGTTGTTGGCTATCATATTCTTGATTTTCCATCAGAGGTCCATTGCGAGAGAATATCAGGGTATCCTGCTTCATGAGACACTAGTATATGGCACAATTTTCTCTAGTTCTATCTCAATCATATGGTTCTAGGTTTCCCTTCTCTGTTAGGACACCGTGTCTTCCAACTTGGCCATTTCTGCATGGACGCTTTTTACCACACAATGGATCTCTCTGTACTTCTAGAGCTTCAGACTTTTCC